>CM034146.1:310252196-311452196 GCA_019776745.2 Taxus chinensis | reverse complement strand
TAGTTTTCCATCACTAAAGCAATTACTGTAATGAAATTAATTGTATAAATTTGAATATCAGCAGCAAGAGAACACCAAATAACATGAGATTGTAGATAAATGATCACAATATGCAAGTATAATAGCTTACCCAATTTTGACATGGAAACCTCCAAACCATACAATAAGACTCAAATTCTCAATATGATGAATATACTACTCCTCACTACCACATATATATACCAATCTTATGATATGGCTCAACACCAATGCCGACCTACTAACCATATGAAAGATCATAAATGAATAAGCATATGACAAGAAGAGAGAATATGTAAGCCACAAGTTAGCACTACATATCCAATATAAGCTACAAGACTAAGGGTGTAGCATGCCCTCTCCAATTAAAAGAAACATTGTCCCCAATGTTGGACAAGCCCTAGATGTTGACGCAGAAATGCTTTATTCTCCCATGTTGCATCTTCAATATTCATATTCTTCCACTTGATCAGATACTCAGTAATGACTCTAGTTCTCAATATTTTAGTGTGTGTATGAATAATACCTTCAGGTTCTAATGATGATCCTTCCTTCATCATCTAGTTTCAAGAAGCACTAGACTATGTGGAAATGTGTTTCCTAATGAATTTTTTCAAGCAAGGAAACATGGAAGACTGGATGTATTTTACTTCCTGGAGGGATCTCCATTTTATATGCCACACTACTAATTTTCTGCAACACTAAGTAAGGACCATAGTATTTAGGTGCAATATTATTATCCTTCTTCTATTATTTTAAATATAACTTCTTATATGGCTGTAACAATATAAAAATAAAGTCACCCTCTTTAAAGTGTCGCGCACTATGATGTTGATCAGTCTTGTTGCTTCATGCGGTTTTGTGCCCTAAGCTAAATTATCTCTAAGACTAGATAGTACCTCATGTTGGTATTGAATGTGATCTTACGATTTCTCTCATATTTGGTTTGACGTTCAAGCTAGATATGAGTGATGGTGAGGATGGTACCCGTAAAGCGAAAAAAATGGAGAACATTTTGGAGGAGGTATGAAATGAAGCATTATACTACCATTTTACAAGTGGAAAGTATTGCACCCAACCTTCTTGTTTATCTAAAGTAAACAATTGAAGATATCCCTCCAAAAATTTATTTACCACCTCATTTTTACCTATCTGATTGAGGATGATAAGATGAACTCTGGGCCAATTGGGTACCCAAACGAAAGAGAACAAATTATGTCAAAAAATTTCTCGTAAAAATCAGTATCATGACCACTTACTATAATTTTGGGCACACTATAGAGCTTTTGAAATGTGTCCATAAATTAAATGGCAACTATACTAGTTGTGAAAGGATGGGACCAGGGCACAAAGATGAGCACACTTGATAAGTCTATCCACCATGACCATGATGATGTTTTTCCCTTCTGATTCAGGCAATCCTATGATGAAGTTCATCAATATCTTTTTTCATCTCTCGTTAGGAATAGACAAGGGTTAGAGGAGACCTAGTGTCTTAATGGTCTTGCCCTTATTACATTGATACACTAAGCATTCGGCCACAAAATTATTGAAGAACTACTTTCAACCCATCTTAAAATAAATCTTGTCTTAACTCTATGATAATTTTTCAAGAACCCATAATGACCACCTAGAGGAGAAGAATGAAGCTCTGAAAGAACATGGTGTTTAAGTGTATATTTATTACACAAATATAACCTTGTCTTTGTACCACAATGTATCCCCCTTCCATATAAAATATTTAGATATGGCCGGATATTTCTGGAGATATTCTAAATGAGAGTATAGGTTGATTCATCTTTCTAACTATTCTTCCCTTACTTGATCTATCCAATATACCTTTAGGATAGAGACAACACATAACGATGCTTGTGTGGACTCATCCCTCCTAAATGGAGCATCAATGAACAGATTTTCCTTCCCTTTCTTATAAATAATCTTGAATTCATAACCCAACATCTTTGTGACCCATTTTTGGTTTCCTCTTCTAAATATATTCATTGCTCTAATACGTATTTCAAACTATTATGATCAAGTTTTTACGCTTGAAGTGTCTACCCATCAAGTACGGTCTCCATTGTTTGAATAACATGTAATATTGCCATAATTTCCTTCTCATAGGTGGGCTTCAACAAATGCTTTAATTTTACTTGTCAGACTCTTAAATGTCTATGGGATGTCCTTATTGCAAGAGTACTTCCTCCGATCCCATTTCCTGAGGAATTGCATTCAAGTATGAAGGTCTTATGAGAAATCCAGGGTTTGTCACTACTGGAGTGGTGCACATATCCACCTTTAATTTTTCAAATACCCTAGAAGCTTCCTCATTCCAATAAAAGGAGTCTTTCTTCAATAATTTTGTGAGTGGTGTCCGCTATACTACCATAGATGTTTTTTACAAATATGTAGATAGTACCCTGTGAGACATAAGAAACCTCATTAGTGCTTGAGGGTTATTAGGACTTCTCACTCCACCATGGCCTAGATATTGTGAGGGTCCACCTTAAAAACTGTCATGAGAGACAATTATGGCCCAAGTATTCCACTTCTTGTACCCAAAAAGAACACTTCAAAGGCTTGGTATATAGTTTATGTTTCTATAGGACTTCCAATACTGTATTGACATGATGTAAATGTTTCTCCCAATAATTTTTGTAGATGAGGATATCATAAAAAATAATAAGACAAACTTCCATAGGAATGGTGGAAATACAAAATACATCAAAATTTGAAATGTGGATGGTGCATTAGTAAGACCAAAAGGCATCACTAGAAATTCATAATGCCCTTGATGAGTTTTGAAGGTCATATTATGAATATCTTCTTTCTTTAATCTAATTTGGTGATACCCAGAACAGGAGATCTAGTTTTGTAAAAGAAATTTCACTGTGGTACTCATCTAACAAATAATTAATGACAAGAATAAGAATACTTATCTTTGATAGTGTAATTTTTAAGTTCTCTATAATCTAGACACATGTGCCACCTTCCATCCTTGTGGTGCACCATCCACTAGAGCAAAATAAGTACTCTGACTATGAAAAATAATACCCATTTCAAACATTTCCTCAACCATCTTATCGATCCCACTCTTTTAAACATGTATGTGTATCTATAAGTCTTGATGTTGGGGGGTTAGCTTCCTAGGATTAACTAAATGGAATGATCATGATATCTTTCAGGAGGCAATCCTCTAGAATCCTCGAAGATGAACTACATGTTGATCAATAACCTTCTAAATACTCATGATGCACTACTGTCAGTTGATGGTTGAGCTACCATGGATAAGAATAATCGTGCTACAAATCCTTAAGTTCCAATTTTAATAATCTTCTTGCATTTTGTGAAAACTAACCACCTAAGGAGTTTTTCACCTGTAGTCCTAAAATTTTAAACTGTCTACCCTCATAATGGAAACACATGAAAACATTCCTAGAAAATCTATCTCTATGGTGCCCAAAGTTGTGAGCCACTGAACACTTAAGACAATATCATATCCACCCATGTGAATAGAAAACAAAGTATGTTCTCAATGTGTAGTCTCCCATAATAAGTCTTATTTTATGGAATTTCCCTGAAACATTAGATTGTGCCACCATCTGTAATCATTACTTGAAATTCAGGTGCTAGGTAGAAGAAATAGTTTATCCTTTCTACTAGAATTATGGTTGATGAAATTATATGTGCTCCCTGAATAAATCAATATTATCGCCTTCTTCTTCTTAAGATAACCCATGACCTGAAGGGTTTTTGGAGTGCTAATACTTGATATTGCATGACATGAGATAGTGGGCTGAGGGCTCTTCAGAGTCTTCCTCTAATTTTTCCACTTCCTCACTTGATGTTTCCTTCATATTATTCCTCATCACCACTCCCTTCAATGTAAAAAAATTTATTCTCAACACATTTATGACCTGGTCCATATTTATTATCATAGTTAAAACATAACCCATTTTCTCTTTTTTTCTGTAAATTTTTCGAGATATAAATTGAGGTATACGATGCTATGATAGTGGAAAGGTGCTACTGATATTTTATGTTAATGAAGGTATACCTTTTGTTAGAAAGAAATTTTTCCTTTTCCATACATGCCATGATAATAGAATTAGAAACCTTGAGTGGATTAAATATGCACACCTTATGCTCAATGTGGTCCTTAAGACCCCTAAGAATTAGGTCATTTAGATACTCTTCTGTAATAACCTCCCCACATAAGGAAAGATTTGGGAATTAATGAACATAATCATTTACTAAACATGTTTTCGTAACTTTTCTAATTAGCTAAAACACCCATTGAAATCCTTAACCCTTGGTCATATGGTATGGTCATATGAGGGTTTAAATCTTATGATTCCTACTAGTAGGTACTTAACTTCAGCTCCCTTTCATTTTATTTGTGTGGTGAAGGAAAGAACATTTTATTTTGTTTTAGTGACATCTAAAATAAATAGCAGAGCATAATATTGAAAAGCTTGTATCTTTTGATTGGTAACTTGGTTTTGAGTTCCGTTTATTGCAAAAGTACTTATTTGTTTGTGCTCTTTCTATTGGAAATATTTATTTTGAGAATTTCACTATAATTAAAAAGTTCCATATTGTAACACGAACTCATTATAAAGTGCTGAATATGGAGGAGTGTTGTAATTAATTGTGGTCACAATTTCAACTGAGCCCGATGTCCTAAAATTTTGGGAGTTACATTATTGTATCTATCATGGATTCTGAGAATGATATGATTTTATCTGAAGTGTTTCGAATTCAAGAGGATATTGTAAATTTTTTTTTAGAAAATAGATCGCTCAAGAAGTAAAATTATCTTCTACAATTAATCATTCACGATAAGGATACACTAATACACTCCTTGCAACAAAAACTTGCTAGCCTACAACATCACCATCATATTGTGGAAAAATATGTCCATGATCCTATTCCACTTGAAGTTGTTTCTCTTATACCCACTAACATTGATATGCTAGTATTTGAGCCTGTTACTGATCTTAATGCTCCTAAGCCTTTGAGGCTTGTTACTACATGTTCTTCCACATCTGTGCAAATTCCAATAACACATGTTGTGTGTCCTACTTCTGCTCCTATGCATGGATATTTTGAGAATCATACTACTGCATTCAGTTCTAGCATGCTCCATTCTATGGGTTTTACTGGCAGAGGTATTGTAAGACATTCACACTATTCAAAATGTTAAGTGGAATTCTCGCCATGACATTAGTTTTCACGTAGAAACTTCATTGGGATCACACATTGACAGAGCTCCTATTTTTGTTTGCTTGACTCTTTATGAGGATCATGAGAAACATATGAGTTATTCACCTTCACTCAAGCCTGAGAAACATGAGATTTCAGTTGTCAGACATGATAAACCTAACACACATTCTGATGTTCCTTTGCATGCACCCATTGTGCATTTTGCACCAAGTCATATGCAGACATCTTCTTCATCCATCCATATTGATTTGGGGTGGATATATGATCATTCATGGCAACGACATAGGAATTCATTGAGAGGACTCTACAGGTGTGGCTCCTCTACCATTCAGCCTCTTGTTACACTTTCTATACCTTCTACATTGTAATGCTTCTTGTTTTGAGAATTTTTCTTTAGCAGGTGTAGTGTATCTCTCTTGTTTGTTGAGATATTTTGTATCTGTATTTCTGACACTTTTGGCATGTTGAAAATCTCTCTTATGGGGTAGCTATTATGGTGAAGCCCAATGTTATTTTTTCAGTGTTTGAGTAGTTGATTTTGGGAAACTCATACAGATCTATGGTGTCACTCCACCCATTCAGCAGTATGGGAGGGTGTGGTGTTGATCCTGCTTCTTCAGGTTTTGTGTCCTTACCTTGTTACCTTGGCTTTTATTAGACTATGACACTCTAGATTTTGTGTCCTTTCCTTGTTACTTTGGTTATTAATCTTGGATCCTGGCACACCTATTTGCAGTAGCTGATCGAATTATGTTTTATTTTTTTTACACTTTCGACATCACTCTCTTGACAGTCTACTTGTATGGAGCTATTCTAGTGAAGCCTAGTGTTAGTTATTTTTTGATTTTTGTGATCAAGAAGTGGATTCAGAACAAAGTGCACACCAAACTTCTTCAACATTGTACCATTTTTTTGAGCCGATCTTCTTGGGATACCTTGAAGTAGGTTTTTACTCTCTTTACTTTGTTGTTATTGGTTTTGGGTACCTTACGTTGTCCCTTTTTCCCCGTTATTGTACATGAGTACCTCATCAAGCCTAGTTGTCAGGACTCATACTATGGACATGCCACTTCTGTTTTGGCCCCTAGCTTCACTTGAGGGGGGTGTTACAGTAGGTATTTACCTTAGCTCATGTTCACCTAGGTACTTTATTTATCTTTATTGTATTTATCCTCACCCAC
Source organism: Taxus chinensis (assembly GCA_019776745.2). Lineage (NCBI taxonomy): Eukaryota > Viridiplantae > Streptophyta > Pinopsida > Cupressales > Taxaceae > Taxus > Taxus chinensis. Next base: position 311,445,774 of record CM034146.1, on the reverse strand, counting down.
TTATGTGTGTGGATATTTATTTTATCTTATTTAGATATTAGGAGATATTATCTAGTTGTTAGGTATAGTTCTTTCCTTAATCTATGGTATTGACTAGATCCTTGATGTCTATTTCTCTCCTAAATCTATGGTCTTAACTAGTTCTTTGATGACTAGTTATTTCCTTTCATGTATAAGCAAGGTCCATTTTCATTGTATTTCATTGAGTTCCATAATAATATATGATATTGTTTCTCATTTGTTTGTAAAGGTTTTATGTAAAGTTATTCTGGTGAATTTCTTTCATCTTATAGATCATGGTGTTTGATTAGCATCTGTGTTCTTGGCTTGGTACGATCTAGTTATCATTCCTTTTAAAATCCTATTTTATTGATTCAAAATCTATCTACATTTCACCCCTAAGGCTATCTTTTAGATGAAGAAGCTAATTGTTGAGGTCATCCTTACCATATTATTTACACTTTCCTAAAGTTGGTTAAGTGCATCAGATACTTCCAAACCTTAAGATTCTATATCCATATCTTCCTTATTTGAGGCCATTCCTAGAGTTTCTTGACCTTTCCCTTCACCTCACGCTGATCTATCGGTCATGATTTAGGGTTTAGGTCTCTGGGTATTAAGGAATAGGGTAAAAATTTAGGGTTTGGGGTTTAATAAACTTACTGGATGAATAGATGAAATCATAGATAAGAAAACCTAGCTAATTTTTGGAATGATTTCTGAAAATATTTAAGAAAATTAGAAAAATTCAAAAAATTGTAACCTAGGTAGCCGATTTATGAAAAAACATAAAACTACTATAACATTTGCAAAAAAGTCCAAAATTTTTAAAATTTAGAGAGGATCTTACTTGACTAATTTTTCCACATCACAAAAAAATTATAGAAAAATGTGCTTCTAATTTTGAGATATATCCTAACCTTCACAATCAGGGTTTTGACACAACTTTGGCCAAGATCAAGCGTTGATACCACTTGTAATGAAATTACTTGTATAAATATAAATATCAACAACAATAAAACACTAAATAACACAAGTATGTAGATAAATGATTAGAATATGTAGGTAGAATAGCTTAGCCACTTCAAGGGGCAACCTCCAAACCATACAATAAGACTCAAATGCTCTATATGATGATTAGCTACTCCTTACTACCACCTATATATACCAATCCTATGTCATTGCCAACAAACCTACTAAACATATAAAAGAATGAATGAATAACATATGGAAAGAAGAGAGATTATATAAGCAACAAGTCGACACTACATATCTAATATAAGTTGTACGACTAAGCGCGTAGTAATTAGATTGAGCTAAGCTAGTCTGTTTTCATGAGTCATTATTTTAGATACATGGTTTCTTGGATTTACTAATGAATTATTAGCTACTAGGTGTTTGGAGGAAGTGATAAATGATTAATTATTTTTTCTTCCTTTTGTTTGAATTCCCCTTAATTGATTTCCTGGAGTTAATATAGGAATGAGTTAAAACTATTTATTGTTAGCTCTAGTTTTTCTAATATTTAATTGACATTAGAGTGATTATTATGCTTAGTATCTGGAAAATAGGTCCTAGTTACCTTATATTCCTTTCCTCAACTTATATTTTTAGTTTATTTTAATGAAGGTTCAACTCTTTTAAATATTGTAAATATCATTAGGACTAGAATTAGTGAAAATAGTTATTATTCAGATCACAATATACATAGTTTACATGGTGGTTTTCTGAAATACACCCTCCATCTATAAGTTAACATCAAGTCACATAGCCTCCATATGAATTTATAAGTTTCGAGTGTTTCATACCTTGAACCCAAATTTCCAGCAAAGGGTTCTAAACTGAGTGTGGTTAGTTCCTCTTTTGTAAGTGTTTCCAATTGTGCATAAAATATATGCCAATGGGTCACAAGTAATGATGGTTCCCTTAGAAATCAAATAAAACCCCTAAAATGTATTGAATTTCCAATAATTCCTTAGGCATTTATTATAGATTGAGTATTAGAAGATTGAATATTGTGTGAATCAGTAAACATATCATATTTTTTCTTCAATTATAAAATGATCCTTGGTGCATTATGGTCATCAGATTATTTATGTTCATGAAATCTAGGTTTTAGGTTCCTACATCTTATTAATAGTTACAAAATATAGTTCAAAATAACAAGACAATAGTAAAAATAGTCCTAAAATATGTAAATATATCATTCCATAATATATAACATATAGATATATCAATAAAATTAAAATTAGGGATTAAGGTTAGATATATTTCACCAGGCACAAAGATAAAAATATGTGATAATGGGTTGAAACTAAAGGAATGAGATAAGAAGAGTGCTACTGATATTCCTATCATGCATATGATATGTTTTTCTATAGAAGGATAGGTTTGTGGATGAACCAATCTCAAGGGTTATGAATGTTTCCCCTAATATTCTAAGATAAAATATGGTTTTGGGATCTAGTTTTCCTACATCTTTATATTTATTTCCTATGTATGGATCAATATCAAAATAATGTTATGAATGGAAATTTTTATCTTTGTTTGTTGCTCTAACAGTAAATTAGTCATGATTTTCATTGTATTGACATCACCACTCCCCCACTAATTTTATGAGTGTTGCACTATGTGTAAATGCTATGGAGAGAAATCAAGGCACACATCTCCCTTCCAATCCTAAGATGAGGTGAAAAGTGATAAATAATGTTAACAAGATGGATACATAAATTTAACCATCACACTTGGAAATTGACACTTTTTTAGTTGCATTACATAGATGTGTGATATAAGGAAAAAATAAGGATGTATTTAAAATTTGAGTGGATTTGAATGTAGGTATACTATAAGGAATATTTTATTCAATTATAGATCATTCCATTATTAGATCATGCCTTTGATATGATATCATTTGATCCCTTGATATATTAGGCTGGACGCCTTTATATAAGTAACCATCAAAATGATTTCCTGCTCAGATGACCTAGAAGTACCACCTAGGTTGATCAAGATAAATTGTGGAATTAAAAATATAAATGTTATGAACAAAAGAGACATGTTTGTAGCATGTGGGAAAATGTCTTCATGTGAACCTATCATGGGCTCAAAAACATATGAAGATTAATGATGGAATTAGTTCATATATATGTGATAATATGTAGATAGTATGTAGATGTGCTATATAAAGTGTGTAGCGATTAATAACATTATAATATGGAAAATAGATATGACCTGGTGCACTTGAGGTATATGTCAAATCAAGAGTCTTTTAGTTAGTAAATACATGGGTAAATTGAATTATGTTCGAATAAATGTAAAAATGATATTACCATGTGCACAAGACACAACTTTGGGTAATATGATATATATTTACTTAGTTTAGATTTATTTATTTATTTTCTATTATTTAGGGTGTGTTATTACACACACACACACACACACACACACACACACACACACACACACACACACACACACACACACACACACACACACATGTATATGTGTGTGTGTGTGTGTGTCTATATATATATATATATATATATATATATATATATATATATATATACACATATACACACACACACACACACACACACACACACACACACACACACACACACACACACACACACACACACACACACACACAGATATATTAAAATTAAGATTTCACATAATGAAAACCATTGAATCTCTAGAAAATATAGATTGAATTAATCTTAAGGACTTAAATATCAAGATTAATAAGGATAAAAATCTTATATATAATAAATTTAAAAACCTAATAATTTATGATAATTAGTAGTAATTTTTACAAATGGAAAGTCGTTTTATATCAAGTAAGGCACCCTACTAAACATAACACATTGGAACTCATACGTAAACATAAAGAAAATTGTAAATCATACCCTGTTTCATTAACATGAGGCTATCTAGATCATATAAAATAATTCAACCTTGATAAAGTATTGGGGGTTCATGGGATAATAAATTGGATCACATGAAAATAGAAAAACCCATTAATGAAATATGGAAAATAATAGGCTAGTTCAAAAAAGGTGAATTGAGCCCATTGATTGAAGAAATTTAAATCTTATAACAAAGGACTGAGATCAAATTAATATTACAATAATAAATAATATCTAGCATGAAAAATTACAAACAATTATACAAGATAGGAGAATGAGAATTAATTAGCTTGTATAGAGAGATTTGGGTTGATCCTTAGCTGGAAAACCTACTGAGAAGGATAGATATAGACTATACATGATTTGTCTAAGAAAATTAGATCTGGGACTTGTTTAGACATGAGTTCCCACAAGAGGATGGCATCATCGTAGGTATTAGTGTCCTTGCAGTAGCCACAATCCTAATCTTTTTCTGGGTATGAACTCGACTCCTTCCTTTCGTTGTTTTTCATTTCATATCTTTTATAGTGTTCCTGTATCACACCTATTCCTATAAAAAAATATAGCTACCTAGAAAGAGCTAAATAAAACATCAGATGAAATAAATAATGCATATGCTTGAGTAATAATAACGTTGGTGGTCACCCTAATGTGATAGTCGCTGAGAATTACACTACATTTTAGACTCTATGTAGTTCTTGCGAGTGTGTGATCAGAATTGTGTCCCTTGAAGCTACGTTTTACTTGTGTCATTTACACCAAAATAATGGGCTACAAATAATGTCCCCCCAATATCAAATGTATGATATGGAATTTAGAATTATTCCTTCCTATGTAGTGAATAGTACATCCCAAATGCAATCCTTGAGTATTGTTTCTTGTCCAAGTGATAGATAGTAAGTATTAGCTCTCAATCACCTAAATGATTTAATTTAAATTTGAATTAAATCTAAATATCATAGAGTCAATCCAAAACCAAATGATGTATAAATGAGGGAATACAGAAATTGCAAAAGTAAACTAAGACTTGAAACATAAAACCCTAAGAAAAGAAGAAGGAGAGAGGACTTAGCCGATTTCCGCGCAATATAGAATTGATCTAGACTGGGAAAAGTGTAGAACAAGATAGGATGAGTGTCATTACTACTCACTGTAAATTATGAATGTAGGAATGAGGCCGAACATGGGTGCCCATGGTAGGATAGGGGCACCTGGGTGCTAAATATTTCTTCTGGGCACCTGTGAATGTGTAAATGATCACAATATGGTTTTTTACTGTGTCGCAATATCATTGTTGTTGCTTCCTATTGATCAATTGATATTTTTTCCTTGAATGCCGAAGGTACCTATAACCTGCAAAAAAGAGATGTTCACCTATACAAGCCCACAAACTAAATCAAAACTAAAAAGAAATATGTAATATGGGGAGTCATACTAACCCCAATGGTCACCCAAAGAATGAACTTATGACTGAGCATTACAATAAATCTCAGATTGTATGTAGTTCTAGTGTGTGTGTAAAAATTATGCCCTAGGATGCCCTTGTGCAAGTTATACAAATGATAGTCGGATGTAACTAGAATGTAGCAATGTAATAGTATGTGTGGATGGAATAAAATAGACTTCCCCTTCTTATGTTGTGTATGTAGAAGTATGAAGCCTTTTCCCCTTGAATGAATACTATATGGATGCCTTTGAAGTGATTTTAGTGCCTTTGGAATGCAAGCTTAGGTGATGATAGTAATGTTTGGTGCTTGGTCCTTTATTTTGAAAACATAACTATGTATTTATATGATTCCCATATTTGAATTTTGTAATTGACAACTGAAATTTTGACTCATAAGTGGAAAATATGCTCAAAAGATAAAAGAGATCCAAAAAAATGAGTAAGGTAAGAAAGGATCAGGGGCACCCAAGAGAGACATGAGCGCTACTATCCTAGATGGGCACTGGTGTCTGAAGCCATAAAATATAAATCAGTTAAGTTTTGATTGGGATGCAGGGTGTATAAAATTGAATAGAAAATATTTCCATGTAATTACATACTCTGGGATGTAGGGTATGTAAGACCAAATAAATCAGTTAAATAATAGATAAAGAAAAAAGGCTAAAGGGGTAAGTGCAACAAGTTAGGGGACCAAAAAGTGGACATCAAATCCTAAATTTTACGAACCATGATCGTGGTCTGTTTTGTCAAGTTCGGGAAAATACCAAACCTAAAAATGTGATCGCGGTCCTCTGATACAAAAAAAATAGTTGCAACCCTCAATTTTCCCCACCATTTTCTCCAAACTGTGGATTTTTTTCTATTATTGACACTCGCGCTTTACATTACCCTTCCAAATTGAATTTTTTTCTTTTGGAACATGATAATTTGCATGATGCCACCGAGACAAAGAGGTAAAACCTCATTTTTAAAATCAATTTTCTTGCATTTTAGGTTTTTTTGTGGTTTTCATGGGTTTTTCAATCATTTGTTTATGTATAAATTTTTTTTGTGAATTGCTCAGCAAGATGTTAATCCTCCAATTCCTATAAATGTTCCTCCACTTCCTCTAAATGCTCCAAATATTCCTCCACCTCCTCAAAACCCTCATTAAAATCCTCCTTCAAACATTCCTCTACCTTCTATGGCTCCTACTGTCGCCACAAAACCACTAGGAACCCAAGGTGATATCATTACAAAATCCAAGAAAATTAAATTTCCATTCAAAACCTTATTCACACTATAAAAAAAAATCGTTCCACAAATCCAAGTTGTATGACTTTAGCCAACTCACTTCAAACATTGATTGGTGAAGTTGAATCTGCAACAAACCAAATAGATAGATGGAATACTTTTACAGTTGATTGTAGGTGTTGGTATGTAGACAAATTATCATATGTGGCTGTGAAAGATTTTTTTTTTGGAAAAGACCACATTTGTGCACTATTTACAAACCCTAGAACCAATTTCCCCCTTGCGACTAATTGTAATTGGTTCCCTATCCATTTGTGTCATGACGACTAGATTAAGAACAATTTTTAGGACTTATGGTGGATGGTTTTTTATTATCTACCATGCAACAACAACGAGGTTCCTCTTTATTTTTTTAAGAAATTGTATTGTGAGTTTGTGCTTAATGAGGTCCCCAATTATTTGGACTTTTCTAGGTTTTACAGTCGAGGAGGTGGCTCTGCACAGACTAGACTAGGTGCACGTATTGCAGGTGATCAAAGTAGGATGCCCCACGCCCAAAAACCCCCACAACCTTCAGTTATCCCTCTAATAGTGAAAGAGGTTGTGGATATCAACACACTACATGCGTTAAGGTCTCTCAATGATAATATAGCCCAACATAGTAGCTAGATTACATCTAGCGATGTTGGTGGAGGCATCATTTCTAGCACACCACACCATTGCGGGTCATGTGGTATTGTATGAACTATGGGTGAGACATCCTTTACTGGGTCACAAGATCTCTTTTTTATAGATAAGATGATGGTAGATGTTTTTGGAAGTGTTGCAAATGTCCCCGGTCTTTCAAAGGTAAATGTCACATATATATATATATATATATATATATATATATATATATATATATATATATATATATATATATATATATAAGTTTATTTCGTTTGATATTTTAATACATATACTTGATTACGTCATACTTGTGTAAAAACTAATATATATATTTTATTTTGAAAAACAAAATCCTATCAAGGACGCATCCGGTGTGGACATCCTAGCTACTTCATCCCATGTTATAGTGTGTGCAGGCATAAGTTTCAAGTTACTTACATTTAAAATTTCATTTGATTGCATGTTTATTATTAAATACACATTAATGTTCGTGTATGTGTTTCACGTGTACATACATATTAATATGTTTATCTTTTTTAAGTAGGATCTAGGAGGGACATCATTTTTGTGGGCACTGAGGCTACTGTCATGCCTCACGTTACTTTTACATAGGTTATTTTCATAGATTTTACTATTTAATGTTCAAGATTGTTTAAATATTATTAAGATACATATTTATACGTGTTCCAGAATTTAATATATATGCATGAGCCTTAGTTCCTTACACCATTCTCCTGGATAATTTTCAATTAATGTTGATCTACATATTGTTTATACAGCTTATGAATGTTGCATAGACTCCTCCCATTATGCAGACTGTGGAGGCTGCTATTGAGGTTGTCATAGCATTTGCAGATCCACCCACACAGGTACAATTTTTCAAATTTGTTAAATTTTGGATGAATGTTTTCTTACTAAATCTACAACATCAAATTGTACATGAAATATTTAATTTGAACTATTTATTTGTATGCAACCTGGTACGAGTCAGAGTGCATTGACATGACCCCTAGACACTCCCCCTTATGAGTCTACCCTTGACCCTACAGAGCATCAATGAAAAATTGATAGGGATCATGAGATTGCTGCAAGATTTCACATGCATTAAAATCTCTAAGTTTCTAAATTATGAATGTATTTTCAATATATCCACTTCTTAAAAATTTAGGTGTTAAAAACTTGATGTTTATGAGTGTGTAGGCTAAGTTATATGGATTTGACATGCCTAGGACTGAATAGAAGAAATCTATAGTTCCATCTCCCTCCAATACATCCACAGGCTGTGAACATGCTTCTACTAGCAGGGCCAAGAGAGGGAGGATGTTTCATGATTCTTCATAGGATGTATAAATATATATGCCATCTGGACATGTGATACATACATTTTGTGTATGCCTCTATATGGCTTGATATATATGATCTTGTGTTGGACATTCCATGGAGACATGTATACAGTCTTATGTGACCGTGTGGTCCTATATATATGGCACACTTAGTTTGATACATTATTCTTATATTTTTAGAGATGTGGCACTAGATCAAATGCATGTGCATGTATTCCATGTGTACTAGATATATTATATATATGTGGATTTTGTTCTGGGACCACTATGATATAATTTTTATAATGTTCTTGCATCTCATGTGTTGATATTTTCCCGTACTGATATTTGACATATGGTCATATTTGATTATGTGTGCCATTTTTGTATATATGTGTGACTTGGTGAAGTATGATGATGTGTAACAACATGATTTCATTAAATGACATGTATTGTGATGATGTAATGACATGTACTGTGATGATGTATTAACATGATTTGACATCTTTGTTGCACTCTTTACAAACCACACATATATATGCTTCATAATCATCTTTCTTTCTCTTTATGGGGGATGGAGATAGGAAGTTTGCACATAAAAAATGTGTCCATTCAAGTGATATGACATCATAATCATCTTTGTTTCTTGATATGACATAATAATCATCTTGTGCTTTGGAAGATTGCATAACAATGGAAAAATTCTTGATATGACATCATAGTCATCTTTGTTTTGCTTTGTCACACATATGAAATGTCTTTGTAATTTCATATATATGCTTCATGTAATCATGTATTTGTTTCTCTTTTTATGCTTCATGCACAATCATGTATTTTTTGTGACCTTATTCAATCTCCTTGAAGGTTCATCATATACGAAGTTCACTATTGGTGTGGTGAATAATAAATCTCGTGCTTTAGAAAATTGCATAACAATGGACATTCTTGATATGTAATCATAATTATCTTTTTTTTTGCTTTTTCACGCACACACAAATATATATATATATATATATATATATATATATATATATATATATATATATATATATATATATATATATATATATATATATATATATATATATGTATGTATGTATGTATGTATGTATGTATGTATGTATGTATGTATGTATGTATGTATGTATGTATGTATGTATGTATGTATGTATGTATGTATGTATGTATGTATGTATGTATGTATGTATGTATGTATGTATGTATGTATGTATGTATATATATATATATACACAATATATATATATACATTATACATATATATGTGTATATGTACTATATATATTCATATACATATATATTCACATAAGCTTATTAGGACAGGGAGACATTCACATTTTATGATATACTTATTCAAGTTTTTAACTTCACAACTATGTGTCACCTTCACTAATAGGAATAAAATCATAACTTAACAAGTAATTACATTAAAACATATCTATATGACACCCTATTTGGATATTCATTACAACACCAACTTGAAAGGGAATATTTATTATTGATTTCCAATCTTCATTTCTTTAGCAATGAATGGTGTTATTTCCTTCTTGTAGTCAAAAATTTAGCACAGAGCCTAGAGTCTCCTCAACTTTTTCAAGACTTGGTATTTCTCCACCCACATGGAAATCCATCTCCATGTACTTGCTGGTTTGCAATATAGTGAAATTACTTGGGTGTTTGTTCAATTGAAGGTAGTTACACATGAGATGCTTCCACCTAATAATTAGTGGAGACTCCAAATATGTTTTGGAATGCATGAAGGCTTATTCTAAAACAAATATTAGTGACTACATCCATTTTTCCATACTTGTAAGATTGAAAATATTGAAACTATTTTTTAGAGGGAAATGAGAAAATGGAAACAACCATACTAGGACACATGATAAGAAGCTAATAATGGAGCTGAGTAATGGGAATTCATGCTCCTAGATGTTGTGGGAGATAAATCTAGGTAGACCCGGTATAGAGTCGGACCACCAAATCTAGATCCAAGAACCCCTTCCTTATTGATCCTAATTCAAGTTTTTAGCATAAAATTATGGAGGTCATAACTTGGCACTCAATCATCCAAACCAAGAACCGATTGAGACAAAAATTGAGAAAAGGCTGCCTCTAATCATAGCTAATAATTCAAGGCCATGGCATTCATTGAGCCTTTGTGGCATAATTGTTTGCAAAATACCTTTTCTAGGCAGTCCTAGGAAATGAACGGAGCCAAGTAGTGAGAATTCATGCTTCAGGACGTCGTGGAAGTGAACTACCACTTCCAATGTGTCTAATTAGGGGGTATATAGCTTTAGGTGCTATGGTGGGCTCCATGGAGGCCCAGTTTGGAGTCAAACCACCTGATCCAGAGCCACGAACCCCTTCCTTATTGATCCCAATTCATGTTTTTAGCACAAAATTATCGCAGTCAAAACTTGGCACTCGGTCATCCAAAATGAGAACCATCTGAGCCAAAACTTGTGCAACGGAGGCATCTAATTGCACCTAAGAATTAAGGGCCATATAATTCCTTGATTCTTCATGCATAATTGTTTGTAAATTTCCATTTTTAGGCAGTCTTAGGCAATGAACAGAGACGAGTAGTGAGAAGTCATGCCTCGAGATGTTGTGGGATCAAACTGCCACTGCTAGCATATCTGGTTGGGGGCTATACACCTTTGGGTGCTATTGAGGGCTCTAAGGAGGCACGGTTTAGAGTCATATCACCCGATACGGAGCCAAGAACCCATTCACTATTGATCCCAATTCACATTTTCAATGCAAAATTTTGGTGGTCACAACTTAGCACTCAATTATCCAAACTTAGAACCGTCTGAGCCAAAAATTGAGAAAAGGAGGCCTCTAATCTCACCCAAGAATTCAAGCTTGTGTCATTCCTTGAGCCTTCATGGCATAATTATTTGTAAACTACCTTTTCTAGGTAGTCCTAGGTAATGAATGGAGCCGAGTAGAGAGCTGTCATGCCCCGGGACGTCGTTGGAGTGAATTGCCACTTCCAATGCATTTAGTTGGGGGGTTATACATCTTTAGGTGCTATGGTGGGCTCTAGGTAGGCCCAATTCAAAGTTGGACCACCCGATCCAGAGCCAAGAACCCCCTTCATAGGTACATAAACCATTGTTAGTTGCTTCTCTTTGCTTGGAAAGCAATGAAAGATTCTCTTAGCTTCGAGAATATAAAATTCTCTACTAACAGTGCCAACCACATGAAGGTAGAAGATTTTATGGCACCACTAACCTGCATAAAAGTGTTAGTCAAATTAATTTAAGTTTAATCAAAACCATACTAGATATATACAAAATACACAAATTTAATAAAATATATGATATTGAATCTAGTATAAAAATTAAAAAAATTAAAATAAATATATACCAGACGAGCATGTAAATTCATTCAAATGAACCATCAAGATTGGATATACTAATAGTACTAACCACATGAAGGTAGAAGCTTTCATGGCACCACTAACCTGCATAAAAGTGTTAATCAAAGTAATTTATGTTGAATCAAAACCATACTAGATATATACAAAATACAAAAAATTAATAAAATATATGAACCTGAATCTAGTAGACAAATTTTAAAAATTCAAAGAAATATATACCAAATGAGCATGTAAATTAATTCCAATGAACCTTCAAGATCGTATCTACTCTGAATAATGTACATGATTTCTTCATGATCTGACTCTCAAACCTTTCAAATAATATTTTTATTAGGCCTTCCTCGATATCTATACAGTTGAATATTTTTCGCTAGAACTAGATGTGAATATAAGAGTATTTTCCTGTGTGTCTCAAAGTATTCAAACACCCAAACAAAGGAATTTTTTAATGGATACCATCAAAGACAAGTTCCAGTAACTACCACTGACCCTCTAGGGTACTCAATATCTTCACCATTTATAATCGTTGATAAAAGAATACTTGTCAATGATCACACAAGGATTCCATGTGGCATACAAGGCCCGGAACTAAGGGCATTGAAGGACAGGAAGTACTTGTGCGTGGAAGGCAAGTTTAGATTTCAGGACTTAGCCGATTTTGAGAATGAAGACCTATTTTTGGAAGATGGCATGCGAACCACATCAACGATGCAGAGATGTGTGCACCATGCATTTTCTATATTTGGAGAAGCGGTTCGAAGTGTTTATGCATGGAGACAAGATGAGAATATAATTGACACTTTGGTTAACTGCAAGAGGACTATAGATAGTGCCCTTACATGTGTGGATATGATTGTAAATGGCGTATGGATATTAATAACATGCGACCTATTTCTGGAATAGATAAGTGGTGAAGGGAAAGTCCCCACCCTATATGTATGATGTTAGTTGCATAGTAGAGAGAGGTAATATAGAGAGCTGGACGTATGTGTGTGTGTAACAGAGAATATACGTATATGGCTGAATCACTGTATCAGATCCATACCCACATTGGTATAGATTGAGATTACTATAAGGAGCTTTTATAATTACTAATAGATGGAAGATATTGGCCAAATATAATTTTTCATTCTCTGTGTAGTTGAATAGTGCATGTTATTAATTCAATCATGATTACCATTTAAGCTTGCTCTTTCATAGATCTGAGTGTAGCATGTATTGTAAAGTGATGGATTAGTTATGAATCTATATCTTTCTTCCTTCATCTTGCTAACATCCTACTATAGCAACCCTAAAGAGGGACCTGATACCTTTGCGCGCTTCAGGTGAGTGCTCAGTCAAGGGTGAGTGATGTGCCAGCACGAATAGGGTGTTACCTAGTAAATTATAGGCTGCATAATTGGTCTGTTACCGGGACCTCTATTTTTATTGTTTTCAGGATGGTTCGTGATGAAGACGTATCGATTAACTCTAGAAAGTATTGAGGAATGGATACATGATCTAGAGGAATAATATGCATGGTGGGTCCAGCGGTGGATCTGAGTTTAATACATGCACTTGGGTAGAATAGAATCTGTATGAAAACTTATATGAGAGATTTTTTTCTATATTTCTAGTAGATACGAGTGGCTTACTGTTTATGCATCTCAACGGAACTGGAGGTATCGCACACTTGTCTAGACACAATAAGAATTTTAGACCATTTATGATGCTGATATGATCTGGACTGTCACTATGGTGGACATGGTTTCATGGTGTTCTAAATAGTTATATTCTGGAATATTCAATTTTGATGTATTCTTACCCAGAGGTAGCTGAATTCTAGTTTTTGCAGGTATCCAAGAGGAACATATTTGCAAGGTATTCCACTGGAAATCAAGATCTTAATGGTAAATTTGAACCTAAAGAGTAAACTCGATGGGTAACCAAATTTCACCATGTGCGATGGTAAGAACATGTTTGGTTTAAGATATGCTAAACCTAGCGGCAGAGAGGTAGAGAGAGGAAAGGAAACTTAAGTTTAATGAGGCACACGAGAGGGAGATAGAGAAGAAATGTTTCGTTGAAGAGAGTATGGCATTGAAGGAGAGAGATGGCTCATGAAGGATTTATAACTTAGGTAGCAAGATGTGGATTCAGAGTGTCAGGAACTCCCCCATCTTGGAAAACATGACAGAGATCCCCCCTTAGCCTCACACAGAAGTGCACCAATAGAGGCTACTTGGGCCATGGGTGCACATCTTAATCCACCTGGTGACCTAACAATTGCACTTTGTTTTCCAGTATCTAGTACGATAAGTAACCAATCAAACTAACTTGGGAAGTAGGAGAGTAGGAGTAAGTTAGAGATCAAGTAAATCAATGGTAGGACAGATGGATTCAATGTCATTTGGAGGAGCATTCTTAGGCACATCATCCACACAGAATGTGAGCATGTAGAATGTTGGATTCACCTTTGGAAGTGGAACTACCTCACAGACTGTAGGGGTTCAGTATAGTACTACTATCGGAGCATAGGGGAGTACATCTACATGCCCTATTCCAACTACAAGTGGTAGGATCAGGAGGTATAGGTGGTTCTAGTTCTAGTGGATCTGGTGGTTCTGGAGGTAGAGGGAACACAGGAGGTTCCGGATCAGGTGGTCAAGGTCCGCAACAACCACAAAATATCTATATGGAGATGTCTCTTCATCTCTCAGAGTATAGAGGTATAGAGGATGATGCTGAACATGTGCATATGTGTGAAATCTTGTGGCACTCTAAAGGGATTACAACTACTGAGTGAAAGGCAATTCAATTTACTACTACATTACAGGGGCATGCACACAACTGGTATAGGAAGTTTGACCCTGATCAAACTTGTGTGGATTATGTAGCATTGAGGGATGCTTTCTTAAAGAGTTCCATATCCCTGAGTTTGAGTAGAAGAGTATAAGTGCACTCAAGGATATCAAACAAGGCACTACTGAGAGTGTACATGAGTATGATGCTCATTTTAAGACACTTCTATCTAAGTTGTCTTATGATATTCACGCTAGCCAACATGCACAATGGTTCATTGGAGGATTGATTAAACCTTTTAGAAGGGCACTATCACATAAGACATACACTGATCCACGTGCAAAGCACTAGAAGTAGCTTTGCATGTTGAGGCAGTTGGGAGCATTAACACTGGCATTATTCCATTCCTAGAGGCACATATTGTAGCTATGGCAAAGCAGTTAGAGAAGCTATCAGGAAATTTAGCCCATGAAACGCACTTAGGAATTTGGTGTACAAATTGTGAAGTGGAAGGTCACACCAAGGATAGTTTCCCTCGCAAATATGTACAATCATTACTACCTTGGACTATGAGATTTGTCATTTGAATCATGATGGTAGCCACTATCCTTTGTTACAAGAAACGCTAATAAGGAAGAATTTATCTTACTTTTGCAAGATTTGAAGGTCCACGACCCATGATACTGAGGATTTGTTGGTTGATTGGTCAGATCCAGGATGTTATAGACATTGGAGTACGACAGACAAGTATAACAGATAATTCTAAGGGTAAGAATGAGCACCAGGATTGGGATCATAATCAAACATGCTATGACAAGAATGATAATCAGTTTTGAAGGAGATCGTGGAAGGGGAATGTGGATATCGTGGTGGATATGGAGGATGACAAGGCCAAGGTGGAGGAAGAGGAGAGTTCCCTCATGGAACATGTTATACGTGTGGATCTCCTGATCACTAGAGGCATGAATGTCCTCAAAATATTACATGTTCTTTCTATGGGAAGAACCATAACTATGAAGAGTGCCTAGAATTATATGAACATCTAAGTAAGCAACATAAGGAAGAAAACAAGGGCACCAGGATGGTTAGAATCCAGCGTGCGGTAGAAGACCAATGGATGGCCCTAAGATAATAGAAGGACCTGAGGCATTGACAGTGAAGATTACTACATGCACTGAAGTTGTACATGTGCAAGAGAGGTATTGCACCAGAAGCATATGATCACCAAGGAGGAGGTTTTACATGCAAGGTACCCAGATCCTGCTCATCAGAAGGAAGTTTACCAGGATACCATGGAAGTGCTAAGGAATATTGAGGGTGAAATATAATACCTAAAGGAGTAAAAGAAAATATTGGAGATAATCCAAACTGATATCAATGATCAGCAGGAGGTGTGCAAGATGTTGCTCTAGGAGAACATTATTCCACTATTGGGAAGTTGGTTAAAAGGGAACACTCCACACACAAGTCTTGAGACCGGACGATAGATTCTGCATGCAAATATTCCCCCTAATAGCATTGACTATGACAAAGAAATTACTCTAAATGTATGTTGTGGATGGGTGGCTTTTGAGCAACATATTGATTGATACAGGTGTGCAAGTAAATGTGCTTGACATTAGATGCATGGGTACAAATGGGGAGGCCTCCATTGCAGCCATCATCTAATGTGTTATTCATGGAAAACTAAAACTAAGGCCACTCCCATAGGAGTATTGAAAGATGCATCTATAACTATACAAGGGGCCAAGTTCACTGGGGATTTTGAGGTATTAGCACTTGCCAAAGCAGACAATTTTCTAGCCTTGCTTGGATGCCCTTGGTGTTATGTAAATAATGCTGACTTGTGCTAAAGATTCAATAAGGGATATATCAGCTTTGAAAACAAGGAGAAAAGGGTTGTGATACCTTTGACAGATGGGCGGAAGTCTACACCATATGTTGAGCCTCTAAGTGAGGAGGATTTAAACAGAGTCTATGTACACGTTATTCAGGACCCAGAGGTCAATGAGCCATCAAAAGAAGGCATTCTACAGTGGGAGGATTCTCATTCTATTAGTGATACTATGAGTATTGCTTGTGACAATTGGGCTCATGGTACATATGAATTAGTAGGCATGCGAGGTGAAAAGCGTGGTTGTGTACAAGAATGGGTTTCACTCAATTTCTGCGACAGATAGGATCACAATACCTTGGTATACAGTGACAAAAGATATTTCTACCTTTCTAAAGGCCATGGAAATGTAGTGGATAGATCTAGTTAAAAGGAGAGATATGTTAGTATATGCACTGTGTGGGACAACAGGGCGCACTGGTGGGTAGTCCACATAAGATAATTAAACTGGGAAGAGATTGGGAATTCAGCTTTTGGTATGTTTTATGTCATAAGGTAATGCACCTTTAGTGCAATATAGGCACTTCATCATTCTGATCAACCTCCCAACATCACATTAAGGGTGTGAGAGATTCTGTATCAGGACATGAAGCAGTCATGTTTCTAGGGTGCATAGATATTTATTCTAACTCCCCTGGATGCACATGTACAAGAGGCAATGTATCTGCAAAATGTACAAAGGGTGCACAAAAAACAAGCTTTGGCCAGAAATGAATCCATAAAAATTTGAGCTAAAAGTTCTAGTCCTTGCATATAGTCGAGGACAGTTAAATCTTTGAACCGGCCGAACCGGGCGAAATATTCAAGGGAAGCCCGGAACAGTTGATAGCCCAGAAAGCATATTCAAAGTATTACGAACTGAGGCAGGATTTGAGTTTTTCAATGAGAACTTATAGTTTAAATGGACGCGCGGGATTAGTACGCTATTTGAAATAGATCAAGGCAGCCCGGAACTTGGGCTGAAAGAGTGAACCGAGTAGAAAGATCGGTTGTACTTGTTCGCTGACAAATTCAACCACGTTATTAGTACGTGAACCTGTTACCATATCTGGCTGAATATTCAATGGGAGGCGTGAGGTCTTGAAAGTACGCGAACCGGCCGAATACCGGGTGAATCTTAGGATAAATTTATCCCAAACAATCTGAATATCAATATGGGACATTGGGCACGAGGATGTTAACCTATCAGGTTCGGCCGATAATTTTATAATTATTAGCACTTTGCTAAATGGGACAAGATCATCAAACCACGCGTAGGGATCCACAAAAATCCGAATTCGAGCCGAAAGCCAATCAGATCCATGAACTTACGTGTCAATCACTTGGCAGAAATGAAGATCAGAACCTGGAAGCCCATTTCGGGTGGTTCCAAAGAATTTGAGACCGCACAGCATGAATACCTACATTTTGCATGACAAAGGTTTTGGAAAGTGGAACCTCCAACGACGAAAATGTTTTCTAGTGGAATGGCCAAAGACAGGAGCCTAGAAAGTCAACATTGTTTGGTCCCAAGGGAACTTCAAACGGCAATAACTTTGACTGACTCCGGAGCTCCGATGAATTCACAAAATTGGACATTTCTTGAACAGCACGACAAGCCTAGCTATGACACCACAAAAACTGAAAGATTCTGATTAATACATTGATAAGGGTATATATAGTTTAAATATAAGGAAAATGCCATTTTTCTCTAGTCAGTCAATGACCATTCCCGTCAAATGACAAAAACGCCTGCCAGACCCCAAAATAGCTGCCCGCACTCAGAAGATTCCATAAATTTTGCATTTCTCAACAAAATCACACTGTTGAATTGGCTTACACCATTGGTTTATCGTGGTACTCCGAGCCTGATGCACAGATATTTATCAAGAAGGTATTCCATTTTTGATCATGCTAGAAATTAGAAGATATTTTTAAGATAAAAATCAATGGCCGGAATTCAGCTACAGTGTTTTCATTTGGACAAGCTGGGTAGTGCTTCTATTGGAACAGGCAAGAAGTCATCATTCTTTCTCTGTTGCAGCACATGGGACAGTATGGGGAGCATTTTGAAAGTAATGTGCAATCATTTCAATCCAATTTAATGCCTCCATTACAGGTGGTTGGTAACTCGATTTCATTTCGGGATTTCCATCTTCTTCCCTTCACTTTTTGTTGTCTTCTCATTTCGTCTATGCTGTCTTGGAGTGTTGTGGCTCATTGATAAAGAGAGAGTTTTCAACTTTCTGCCAAAATTGCTGTAATGTGAAGCCAGCATTCATGTTGCAGGCAGATGGCTGTAGTGGAGTCCTTGCATGGTGAGGAAGGCCCTTATCTTGATTCCCATAGACTAACTGTGTCATATTCCAACTCAGAAGCAACCATAACCCAATACAAGTTTTGGATGTCATCTATCCCCTTACAAGCTGTGCCAAGTTCATTCTAGGGGATTTTTATTTTCCACAAGAAGCAGAGAAATTTTATGTTCTTGGAAGGAATTCATGCGACATAATGTGTACTTGAGGCTTCAATAATATTCATTGTTTGAAAACAATGGAGATTTTGCTGATACCTAAGGTGAACTGTCATCTCCTCTTCTAGTGTGCACTTTCCCTTATAACAGTATTTATGTTGGAGTACTATTCACACCCCTAGAGGTCAATTTTCAAAAGAAGGCATCCGCTTTAGCGGGAGGCTTCTCATTTTATGCAGTTACCTCTCCCTGGTCCCTTGCAAAATTGTAGATGGTACATATGAATAGTTAGGGCACTTAAAAAGTGCATTACGTGCAAAAATGGATTCTGGCCCTAGGTAGTTCAATGGCATAGAACCACAATTTAGGCTCTTGGTCTATCTGGCCAGAGGAAATAGGAAAGAAATCAAGTCCTGACCACAACTTGGCCATGGAAACATAGTGGACAGAGGTCATGCTATCAATCACACTGTGAGTTCAAATATATGCTTGTGTAGGGGTGCAAACACGCAAGTGATTTGACTGATGGGTAGTCCACAGAGATAATCTTATAAAATGGGAAGAGATTGGAATAGCTTTGTATACCAGTTTTATAAGGAACAATGCACCTATGGAAATATGTACTTATCATGGTGATCAACCTATTCAGCATCACATTTAGCAGTGTGAGAGACTCAAAGACAGCATTTTAAACAAGAAGCATTACCACCTTCACTCTGGGTGCATAGATTGTATTCCACTCTACCAAGGATGTGCATGTGCTTGGTACATATATGCAATGAACTACATAGAGAGACTGTGCTAATCTAACAAGAGTTGATTGCAGGTATGATCCAAAACATTTGACTACTTCTCAACTCAACCTCCTATAGCAGAGGCATTAAAATTTATCAAGCACTTAACTATGGGAGCTAGTGTAAAAGTATAAAAGCATATTCAAGAATTATTCATGGTGAGATAGGGTTCGGTAGCATGCTTTGAAAAGGAAGAAGAAATAGACTCCAAACTACTTGAGAGCACTTTCCTTGAGAAAGAGAAAGGAAATATGGTCTACATCATGGATGATGAGGAAGTTGAGAACCTGGATATTGAACATTCACAAGGGTGCGTGAGGTCTTGGACAATGCAGACAAGGATGCACATGCATACCATGAACCCATGAAGACAAAGAAGGTGAATATAGGTTCAGAGGCTGAGCCTAAGGAGGCCATAATTGTGAGACTACTGGTTAGACTCGGAGGTAGCAAAAGATCATCGAGTTACTTAGGGATTATCAAGACTTATTTTCTTGAGGATATCATGAAATTAAAGGCGTGCATGAATCTCTTGGGGAAATGAAGATCAAACTTAAGGATGGTGCATGAACAGTTAGAAAGAGACCTTATAGAATGAATCCTAATTTGTGTGAAAAGGTGAAAGAAGAAATTGATAAAATGTTGAAATCTGGAATTATCAAGCCCCTTGATGAGTCAAAATGGGTTAGCCCAATGGTGATCAGTATCAAGAAGGAAAAATGGATTAGGATATGTGTGGACTATAGGGAGCTGAATGCTGCATGCGTCACAGATCCATTCCCTACGCCATTCACTAAGGAAATACTAGAAGGAGTTGCAGGGCGCAAAATATATTCTTTCACAGATGGATTTTCTGGGTATCATCAGGTTAGGATCACTCAAGAGGATCAAGAAAATACAACATTTACTACTGAATGGGGTATTTTTTCCTATACTGTGATGCCCTTTAGATTGAAAAATGCTCATGTTGTATTCTTCATGCATAGTTGTTTAGGAATACAAAGATTTTATTCACAACTTCTTACAGGTCTACCTAGATGATTGTACAGTATATGGGCTTGTGAAATATCATTGTGATAATCTGCGCTTAATGTTTACAACTATGCCAAACAATTGAGTATCTCCTTGAATATCAAAAAGTGTATATTTGCTACACCATTTGGGATACTGTTAGGACATATAATCTACAAGGAAGGTTTGCTAGTTGATCCAGCCAAGGTTGCAGTCATTTTAGGCCTGGAAGCACCTACTAGTCAAAGTGAGGTGCACAGATTTTTAGGTCATATAGGATATTATAGAAAATTCATAAAAGGGTATGCCAAAATTGTTGCACCCTTGGAAGAATTACTGAAGGGGAAAGGTACATTTTATTGGGGAGAACCGCATAGCAACACGTGTTTGAGATATTAAAAGAGAAACTTACTACCGCGCTCATTCTGCGCTTTCCCTCATGGGATAAACCATTTCATGTGCATGTGGACGCTTCTGGAATGGCCATTGGCGTTGTGTTAGCTCAACCTAGCGAAGGTATTATAGATCATCCAATCTATTTTGCTAGTAGGAAGTTGACTCCTACTGAACGGAATTATACAACTAAGAGCGTGAAGCTTTGTCAATGATCTATTCATTACACAAGTTTCGACAGTACTTGTTAGCAACACCATTTTTGTTTTATACAGATCATATGGCATTGAAGTACTTGGTAAACAAATCCTATCTTATATGGGCACATATGCAGATGGGTGCTCCTATTTCAAGAGTTTAACTTCACAGTTGTGGTGAAGCCAGGGAAAAGAATTCTAGACCAGACCATTTATCTAGTATCAATTCAGGAGAGGATGCACAGATTAATTAAAGAAACAATGCCATGATGCATAGTTATATAGGTTACAATGTGTGCCCAATGAATTAGAAGACATTGTTGTCTTTCTATGAACAGGTATGGCACCAGAAGGAATGAAAGCATTAGAAAATAAGCAGCTTGTTATACGCGTGAACCATTTATGTTAATCAGTGGTGACCTCTACAAGTTAGGCAGAGATGAAGTATTATGCCATTGTGTGTTAAAGCATGAGCGCAAGGATATCATGGAAGAATCTCATGGTGGTATTATAGGAGGCCATTATGTAGGTGATGCAACTTCCTAAAAGATCCTAATTGCTAGATTATGGTGGGAGACACTGTATAAATACTGTAAATATTATTGTAAGGCATGTGATCATTGTCAGCGCCTAGGAAAACTAGGGCAAAGAGATGAGATGCCTTTGAGACCAATTACTAGTGCCAAACCATTTGAGAAATGGGCCATTGATTTTGTAGGACCTATTTCTCCAGCCGCGCGCAAGACTGGATCACACTATATCATTACTTGCACATATTATCTCACACAATGGGCAGAAGCATCACCTACAAAGGATTGTACAATAGCTACAACAACTAGATTTCTATGGGAGAATGTTCTTACATGATATGGATGTCCTTTAAGCTTGACAAGTGATAGAGGTACACACTTTTTGAATGAGACAATCAGGATCCTATTAGATGAGTTTATGGTTGCACACCATAAAACTACACCTTATCATCCTTAGGAAAATGGAACTGCTGAGGCTTTCAACAAAATTTTGGGCCAAAATTTGACAAAAATATGTGATGTTGGAAGAAAGGATTGGGATGACAAAGTGTCATCTATTCTTTGGGCATATAGAACAACTTACAAGAGATTGAACAAAGCCACACCATTTCAATTGGTGTTTGGCACAGGAAGTTGTTCTTCCTATAGAATTTATGTTACCTTCTTTGTGCATTGCGTGCATTGGAGGTCTAGTTGATGACCAGGATTTAGAATAACGTATTGAAAAGATGATTCAACTGGATGAGTGCCGAGCCATAACACAGTCAGAAGTAGGAAAAGGCCAGGAAGAAGGCATGGCATGACAAAAACATAAGGGATAAGAAGTTTGAGATTGGAAAAATGGTACTTCTTTATGACTCAAAGTTCTTACGCCATCCAGGCAAGCTCAAAGTACATTGGTTGGGGCCATATGTTATCACTTCTATACTTGAATCAGGTGCTTTCCAGTTATAAGCACTTGATGGAACATGGCTACCCGGTTACTTTAACGGGAGTAGGATGAAGCCCTACTATAAATAAGTCTTCTTGGTGTTTGTAATAAGGCAGTGTTGCCATTTAGTTTAGGTTTTCAATTCAGTATTTCCTTAATGTATTTCCTTCATTGTCGCTATGCTTTGTCAATTTAGTTATTTTATTTGTGTAATAAGCGCTTGCGTGCCTGAAGCTAATTATTGTATGAAGAATGTTTATGTGCAGAGGAATGCACATACTTTTAGTGTGGGGTGGTTGTAGTTATCCAAGAAAAATACTGTGGGATTTGAAAGGTGAAAGGAATAAGCTTCTATGGGTGTGCTTTAAGTCAAAAGAATATTACTTCTCAAAAAGTGACCAAGGATGGAGATGAATGAAGGAACAATATAACATGAGGTAAGAAGAGGCCATGTTATCTACCAAGAGAAGGTGCAGTGATGAGGTACTCAGGCGTAGGAGCACACACTGAAGAGAAGTCTGTGACCAGAGGGTAGGAAGGCACGCTAGAAGGTTATAGCTGGGCGTAAAGATGTACCGCGTGGAATGAATAGATTTGGTCAATAAATGAAGGGATATTTGGTAGGTGAAGAGTAATAAATGCATCAAAATTTGAAAAAATTATATAAGGATGGGATGCGGATTCATTTTTATCTTTACAACTAAGAGTATTTGATAGAGAAGAGCTAAGTGAGAAGAGCCAAGTGATCGAGTTAAGGTGTGAAGGGTGTGAAACCAAGAGTGACAACCAGATCTGTGTTATAAGAAGCTTGCATCCCCGGTGGTGAAGGATTTGAGTGAAGAAGGAAGATAGAAAAGGAGTTAGGTTATGAAGTTTCCACCTAGGGCATAATTGAATCGAGCTAGGATTTGATTCACAGAGTTACAGAGAAATAAGAGACATTTGCAAGGTAAAAATGGCACCAAAGAAGGCATATGTAGCAGTAGTAAAAGAAAATAAGAAGGTGGTCGTCGAGGAAGAAGAGATGGCACTTGAAAGTCATTTTTCGGAAATGAAATACCCAGAAGGTGTCATCTGTCAGCCAAGAGTGGGAGTCAGCCATTAGAAAGAGAGCAAAGTAAGTGAATATAATCATAGGACCTTTGGATAAGAAAAAGGAGCTCGATTCCTTGCTCACTGCTAGAACAAACAAACGCACTGTAGATGACATGCCAGTATATGACGATGCGGGTGAGAAGATTTTGAAGAGAATTGGGGTATATAAATTGTATGAGCTTCCATATTTTGGGAAGTATGAGCCTTTGTATCAGTGGCTCATGAGCAGGGTACACAAAGACTTCTTCTACTTTGCAGGACGAAGAGTTAGAATTTCATCTACGCTTGTCTCATCAGTGACAGGTCTAAAGGCCATAGGAGAAGATGTAAAAAAGGTGACCTTATAGATAAATCCATGTTTTTGAAGACCAAACAAAAGTTGGGATACCTGAAGGGTCCACATAGAATGGACATAGAGACAAATTAAAGAATTGTCCAGTTGTACAAGCTGTAACACACCTGGTTACCAAGTTGAATGATCAGGAGTGGTGGTCACAGGTAAACACTATGTGGTTACATGTGGTGCATGAAATGTCGGAAGGGACAGTCTACAACATTGTAGGCTATATTGTAGAGAAAATAGTCAAAGAAGCATGCACAAAGGAGGGAAGATCAGCTTTGGGGCTGTTCTACTATCACTAGTGTTCATGGAGATTGGAGTACCAAATGGACCCAAGGAGAAAATATGGGAATACCCCATGGAGAACAAGTCTCTAGCTGAAATATTCAGCAAATACCTATGCAAGGGGGCCATGACAGATGAAGTAAAGAAAGGGAGGAGAAGGTGGTATGACAGGCTCCGCACAACATTTGGGGAAGAGTGGCGCATCCCAAAGGACCTACCAGTGGTGGTAGGGAAACAAGTTCAGTTTGTTGTATACCAGCATTTATGCATCGTGTGTTTTCCAATGAAGGATGGAGTTTGGAGCCCTTTGTGCAAGTTACTTCACACATTCACTGCAAGGTATTTTCAAGCATTTGTTCATAGATTTACAGACACAGGAAGACTGATCTTCAATGTAGATAAGGTAGACTGTGAATACCACACATTGAGGAAGAAATATGTATATCTTGGCATAAGCGCCTATACAAAGAGAATTGTTTCAAATGTTTTGAATATCAAACCAATAAGCTTGGCTATAGCAGATGTGGGGGAAACATTGGTGTATCTCCAGCTGAAGCCAAAGATGGAGAATAAAAAATATGTGGAAGGTGAGTTCGCACTTCTAGCACCACCTAAAGGGAAAGCATACAATGGAGAACATCCCAGTGCCTAAGCCCATAGAGCCAATTGAAGTGTAGGATGAGGAGGAGGAGCACGAAGATAGTGGTGGTTTAGAGCATAGGGGTAGGAGACATCCTACAAGTCAGAGTGAAGCTGAGCGCGTTGTTACACCACCTCAGCCACAAGAGGGGGATGAAGAGGACTTGAATGCGGTCCCAAGGGGAGCACTAAGTTTAAAAGGGTATTCACGAGAACAAGGACCCAAGGTGCTACTCCAACCACTGTGTGCAAATCACACAGACTCTCTCCACAGAAGGAGGCTACCATGCAGAGGAGGAATTTGAAGTTGAATGAGGTGGTTAGAAGAAACATTGAAAAATCTTCGATGATCAAAGCGCTGCATGAAGAGTTGAAGATAAAGGATGTAGAGATAGTGCACATAACACAGGAAAGGGACTTCATGTAGAAGAAGAACGAGGTGTTCATAAGCATCACAGAGGATATTGGGGACAATGTAATCAAAGCAAGGACACACTTAGAGGCCAATGTACCACAGAAATTTCTGTCAGCGATACACTATGTGAGAAAATTGGTGGACTTGGTACTTGAAGATGAAACTCTACGTATGCAAGCACCAAAATTCTCTAAACAAGATGTTGATCAAGAGAAAGCATATGTGATGAGAAAAATTGCATCTTATGAAGGGCTATTGCAAGCATTACAGGAAGTGTTGAGTATTTTGTCATTGATGTCAAAGGTACAACATTAGTGTTGATGGAAATATTGAGGTTTGAATATTTGTTTAATATTCAACATTACAACATTAGTGTTTGTAAAATATTTATCCATGTCAAAATTAGTGTGATGTCAAAATTTGAATATTTTAATATTCAACATCACCAAGGAATCTTATGACACATGGCAGGATGTGTAATGATGTGTAAGAGATTTATGGCAGGTTACTTAATGCATGTAAGAGATTCTATGACAGTTACTTATGACGTAGTAAGAGATTCTATGGTGGAGCTTATGACGTGTAAGAGATTTTATGACAGTTTATGATGCGTAAGAGATTCTATGGAGCATTATGACGTGTAAGAGATTGTATATGACAAATATTTATGACAGTGTAAAAGAACATTGTTATTTGAGATTCTATGATGCGTAAGAGTGAGTTACTCTTACATGTGTAAGAGAATATTTCTATTTGGAGAAATTTGGCCCATGGTATGGGCACATGGTTTTAGGGAAACCACAAGTGGTTTTTCCTCTCCTTCTTTCTATATAAACAAGTGTTGTGTGCAAATTTTTTGCAGAGTGAGAAAGAGAGCATTTTGCATGAGTGTGATATGTATGTGAGCTGATATTATAAATATCTTAAGTGAGTATGAGTATGTGTGAGAGAGAATATAGAAGGAGAAATTATCATTGATTTGTATTGCAGATTTTCTAGAGTGGGTGCTTCGGATTGGGGATTGGTGTCTCTAGAAGTTGGTGCTTCGAATCAGAGATTGCATAGTCAGTGGTGTTTGCATTCAAGGGCTGAATTGGTGTTCGGCTTGGAGATTGGTGTCTTATGTGAGTGGGTGCTCACACTTTGTAAACACTATTTTTTCGGCTGGATTTGGACAGTAGATCCAAGAAGTCTCTTTTGGTGGATATAGCCCACACTGGGTGAACCACGGTATTTCTGGTGTTATGTGCATTTGATTTTTGTGTATACTCTCATTTTACTTTCAGATTATGAATATCTTGTTAAGTAGAAAATTAATAAGTTGGAGAAAAAGTTTTATTGTCGAATATTGATTCACCCCCCTCTCAGTATTCTCGTGCTTCTAAGAAGCTGGTATCAAAGTTGATTTGTCCTTCTGTGTAGCTTAACAGAATATAAGGTAGATCAGAAAGCAGTGATGGTATCTGAGAAAGGATTCAAGATCCACCTCAAAATTGAATCTCTGCATTGTTCGACGGATCAAACTATGCCTTTTGGAGCATAATGATGCGATACCTATTTAAATTTCTCTTGTGACATGATATTTGGCATTCAATTGAGAATGGATATATTTACGCCGAGTCAAGTCTACTGACAGATCTGGCTGGTAACATAGCATGTGAAAATAATGCTAAAGCTATGAATTCTATTTTGTGTGGTGTAGCAGATTCATTTATTTGTAAAGATTATGCTTTGTAACATCTGCCAAGGATAATGTGGGGATAAGCTCAACAATTTCATATGAAGGAGCGTTCAAAAGTAAATATGGACCTCAAAGCTTTAGACACACAATGAAGAAAGTTTGAAAGTCCCTAAAGATGAAAGAGGAAGAGAACATTGTAGCATATCTACTCCATGTGGATGAAATTGTAAACATGATCAAAGGTTTGGGTGAAGAGATGGAAGACCCAACCTAATAGTACAAAAGGTATTAATATCTCTACTTCCTAAGATTTGATGCAAAAGTTTTAGCTATTGAAGAACTTAAGGATTTAGATAAATGAAATTGGATTTTTCATGGAATAATCATGGCTTATGAGATGACAACATGAACTCACAATAAGCTAGGGAAAAAGGAATCTTCTTTCAAAGCTTCAAAATGAAAGGAGAAGAAGGCTGAACCAGTTGAATCTAAGATGAGGAAGAAGAAGCCCTATTGGTGAAAAATATGAAAAGAGGATCTGACTGAAGTATAAAGGTAAACTTACTTTTAAATTTTATAAGAGTGGTGAGATTAGAAATTTTACAGCAAAGTGTCCACATGCAAAAAGTGAAAGTGATGATGAAGAGCCTTTTAAAGCAAAGAAAGGGAAGTTTTTTTATAAAAATAATTTCAAATGCAAGTTAAGTTTGAAAAGAAGAAGAACTAGAACCAAAACAAGAAGAGTTTATGCACCAGAGAAGATGATAGATCAGAGGAAGATTTTTCAGAGGGTGACATTGAATAAATTTTGTTTATGGCCCTTGAAGATGGATGAATTTGAACTTGAAGATGAAGTTGAAAGAAGTTGAGGTAAACCTAGAAGAATAACTCATTTTTGCCTTGGGTAAGATCAAGAGACTCCAAAAGAAGACCTTGAAGTAAAAATTGCAACTTCAAGAGTATGAAGAAGCAAATTTAAATCTACATGTTGCATCAAAGAATGGGTGAGAAGACTTTTATTGATCTAAAGACCGGAGTTGAAGAGGCAAAAATAATAGAGTTAGAAGTGATCATATGAACCTCAAATACAAAAGAAAAAGAATGCGAGGATTGAGAGGTAGAATTAAATTGTACTCATTGAGACAAGAAACTGAAAAGTTGAACAAGAGACCCAAGTTTGAAAAGATTTAAATGAGGTATTGATCCGCAAACATTCCAAGAGAACAGAGACCAAACTCAACCAAATCTGGTCTTGGAATCTATGAAGCAGAAAAGAAAGAGACCTAATAACCTGTAGAAGAAAGGCCAGCTATGTAACATATCCTAAAGGGATCCAATAAAGGAGAAAACAGTAAGAAATAAGAACTATCATTCTCCATAGAACAACAACAAAGACGAGAGAAAGTGGAAGGCAGGTGTAATTACTAAAGTTTCAAAAGTCCATCTTATTAGAGGGGGACCTTACATGATTAGGTATTATTTTCACAGTTATTGTTTTTCATGTCACAATTATGGTCATAAGATGATGGACTGTAGAGGCAAGGTTTCAGAGTTAGAATCAAAAGTTTTCATGTTATTCAAACTACAATTAACTTTTGTTGCATTATCAAATTTGAATGAATATGCATTAGATGTTATGAATGCAACCAAGTTGGGTCACATAGCAAGATTTTGCGTGGAGTAAGATTACAAAAAATCCAAAGCAAATCAGAAAGAGTTGGAAATGGCACGATCATGCAGAAAAGAGAATTATAAGAAAGTGTGGCAAAAGAGAAAGGAAGGAGAAAAGGAAAAGGCTATGTTGGTGCAAATGAACATCTTGATGCACAAGATGAAGAAAACAGATTGGTACATTGATAGTGGATGTTCCAGCCATATGACAGAGTGAAAGGGGAGCAAGTTCGCATGAAGCTGAAAAAAGTATAGTAGAGGTACAAGCAATGTTTGGAGATAATCGCTACAGCCAAGATCGCAGGAAGAGGTAACATAAAGATTTCAATGGTGGCAAGCTAAAAGTTGAAAATGTTTTTACTTATTGAAGGGTCTGAAACATAATCTTGTAAGTGTCAGTCAAATGTGTGATCAAGGTTATACACTCACATTTTATGCTGAGGGTTGTGAAATTAGAAAGAAGGATAGAGCAGGTAAATGTGTTGCAAATGCAAACAGAACAATGAATAACTTGTACATGCTAAGTGATATTGAAGGAAGAAAAGTGTTGCATGAGTCACAATTGATGAAAGCTGGTTATGGCACTGAAGAGATTGGGTTACATTAATTTTGACAACATGGTGAAAATTAGCTCAAAATCTGTAAGCAATGTGAGGAGATTTGCCCAAGATCACAAAACCTTCAAAGTACTATCTGCAGACAATGTCAACATGGGAAGTAGACAAGGGTCAAATTTATGACAAGGGATTACTCTACAACAAAGACATTGGAGCTAATTCATATTGACCTCTGTGGGTCAACAAGAACACAAAGCTTAAAAGGTGATTCTTATTTTATGTTATTAATTGATGACTTTACTAGAATGACATGGGTTGTGCTTTCTAAAGGAAAAATCAGAAGATTTTGATCAATTCAGAAATTTTAAAGCATTTGATTGAGAATGAGGCAAACTCTAAGATTAAGTGTTTGAGATCAGATAGAGGAGGTGAATTTATGTCTAATGAATTTGATGAGTTTTGTGAAGAGCATGGAATCAAGAAGACAATCTTTCTGCAGCAAGAACTCCACAACAAAATGGTGTAGTTGAAAGAAAAACTAGAACAGTGAAGGAAATGGAAAGAACTATGTTGAATGAGTCCAAATTTACCAGATAGGTTTTTGGAGAGAAGCAGTGTACAGAATGAGTGTATATTCATAACAGAGAAAGATTAGAGTAAACACAGAAAAATACACCATACAGACTATGGAAGGGAAGACCAACTTCTGTGAAATACTTTAATGTGTTTGGAAGTAAGTGCTACATTAAGAGAGACAATGAAGATGATCTTGGTAAATTTGATTCTAGAGTACATGAGGGGTATATTTCTTGGTTATTCATCAAGAAGAAAAGCTTACAGATGCTATAACAAGAGACTTCAAAAGGTAGTGGAAAGTATAAATGTGAAAGTGGATGAGTTGGAAGCTAAAGAAGAAAAATAGGACACTCAGTGGTGATCAAAGAGGATGAAGAAATCAAATCCGAGAAAGAGGAAGAAGAAGAAGAACAAGAAGAAGAATAATGAAGGAGAAGACACGAAGGCACCATCCAGATTTGTTCAGAAGAATCATACTAGGAGATCAAATCATTGGAAAGAAAGATACTTGAGTGTAGACAAGGAGGAGACTAGCAAGTGCACCACAAGAGGTAAAATTTTCTTTGTTTTCAAAAGTTGAACCGAATAATTTTGATGAATCTAGCAAGGATAAGTTTTGGATAAAAGCCATGGAAGAGGAACTTAATCAGATAGAAAATAATGACACATGGGAGTTAGTTCCGAGGCCAAATGACAAGAATATGATTGGTACCAAGTGGGTCTTTAGAAACAATGATGAATGAAGAAGGAGAAGTTTTCAAAAACAAGGCAAGATTAGTGTGCAAAGGGTACTCACAAGTTGAAGGCATTGATTTTGAGGAGACATTTGCACTTCTGTTGCTCGCATGGAAGCGGTAAGAATGTTTTTAGCATTTGCATGTTTCAAGAATTTTAAAGTTTATCAAATGGATGTAAAATCAACGTTCTTGAATGAAAACTTAGAGGAAGAAGTTTATATAGAGCAACCGGAAGGTTTTCTATTCTATCAGAAAATTCAGATTTTGTGTGAAAGTTAAAAAAGGCACTTTATGGATTGAAACAAGCTCCTAGAGCTTGGTACTCTAGACTGGAAAAGTACTTGCATGAACAAGGATTCAAAAAGAGAATTGCGGATAGCAATTTTTACATCAAGATAAAAAGAAAACATCAAGTGATAGTTGTGGTTTATGTGGATGACATTATTTTTGGAAGTGAGTTGCAGGAGATTATGTAAAGAATTTGCTAGAAGAGATGCAAAAGGAGTTTGAGATGTCAATGCTTGGTGAGTTATATTATTTTTTGGTTTGCAAATTTCTCAATCTAATCAAGGGAATTTTTATTTCACAAACCAAGTATATAAAGGAGATGTTGAAAAAGTTTAGAATGGAAGATTGCAATCCAGTTAGTACACCCATGATTATAGGTTGCAAGTTGAGTAAGAATGATGAGTCTCCCGATGCTAATCAGACTTTATATAGGTCCATGATAGGTAGCTTGCTATATACACACAAAATTCTAGACCAGATATTATGCAGGTTGTTGGATTAGTTGTATACGGTTTCAGGCTGCACCAAAAGAAACTTCATGTGGAAGCAGTTAAAAGAATTTTCAAATATTTGAAAGGTACATTGGATTATGGTTTATGGTATCCAAAGAGTGATGATTTCACTCTTAACAGCATTCACAGATGCAGATTGGGTAGGAAGTGTTGATGATAGGAAAAGTACAAGTGGGGGAGCATTTTTATCTTGGTGACAAATTTAGTGTCATGGTTCAGCAAAAAACAGGCCTCAGTTTCATTGTCTACAACAGAGGCAGAGTATATTAGCAGCAAGTGGCATGTTGTACATAGGTGCTTTGGATGAAGCAAACGTTGAAGGATATGAAGGTAGAAACTATGATCCCATTTCCATTTTTTTGTGATAATACTAGTGATATTAACATCTCAAAAAATCTAGTCATGCATTCCAGGGAAAAGGCACCTTCCCATTAAGTATCACTTTCTTGAGAGAGAAAGTTGCAGATCAGATAGGTGAAATTGGAATATATTGGAACTAAGGATCAGATTACTGATATATTTACAAAACTCCTACCGAAGGAATATTTTGAAGTCACCTTAGACAAAAGTTAGGAGTGATACATGGTCACTCTTACTCATTGACTATCTCAGGGGGAGTATGGACATCGAGGGAGCTACGCATCGCAGTATCTTCAGCTCCGAGCACAAGTTCAGGTGACAGGTTTAGTTATCCCTTTGCCATTGATGTCAAAGGGGGAGAATTGTAAAAGAAAGGGGGAGTAGTTACACTGAGCCATGCCACACAGTACACTCCCAAGGTTGTCATTATGCCAGAAAGATCCTCTCAGCATGCCTTTCAGATCTACACGGTTGGAAGGTGAAGAGTCAATGCATGGAGTTTTCAAAACAATTCAACTTCCCAAATGTTTGCCATTCCACCTGACACAGGGGGAGTTGTAATGAGTATATTTATACACATTTGATGGCTTAAGATAGCAACATTAAGGTTGATGGAAATATAGATAGTTTGATACATTTTTCTTAGGAGTATTCAACATGTACAAGACGCGCAGATAAATAAACACATTTATTGTTCCAGTTTTATTATCTAGTCTCGATTCGCTACATATTTCCTTAATAGATTTTGCATACGCAACATAACACATCTGAATCTTACGACATTTATGCAGCTGTATGTCACATAAGAGATTCTACGGCAGCTTATGATGCCCCATAATACATTCTATGACAACTCTATGATGAGCAAATGAGGACATTTTATGACAGGTCTAAAGACGCATAATGAGGACATTTTATGAGTTCTAAAGAGCAAATGATGACATTCTATAACAGCATTAGGAAGAGCAAGATAATGGCATTCTGAAAGTATAATGATGCGTAACAGATTCTATACATGTGTAAGAGGCCATGAAATTTTCCATGTGTAAGAGAATATTTGTATTTGGATCAAATATTTGAGGATCAATTGAGA
Organism: Taxus chinensis; assembly: GCA_019776745.2. Taxonomy (NCBI): domain Eukaryota; kingdom Viridiplantae; phylum Streptophyta; class Pinopsida; order Cupressales; family Taxaceae; genus Taxus; species Taxus chinensis. Next base: position 311,412,551 of record CM034146.1, on the reverse strand, counting down.
AGCAAATTCGCACTATGTTACACTTTTGGGTCGAAATGGTATAAACATCGGATGATCTAACCTTCACAGATCATATTTCAGGGTCTCAGCTTCAAGCAATCATAAACAAGTGTTGTCTGCACATCTTTGGCCAAGAGTGAGGACAAGGCTAGATCAAAATTCACCATATGAGTTGGGTTATGTATGGGACCTGATGGCATTATCACTCTCTTAAGTCGAGTATGAGCACACTGTCAGGAGCAACAAAAGACTACATAGCATTAAATGCAGTCATTCTTTTGTTTATTCAGTTATTGCAAATTTTCTAGAGTGGGTGCTTCGGATTGGGGATCGGTGTCTCCAGAAGTTGGTGCTTCGAATCAGAGATTACATAGTCAGTGGTATTTACATTCAAGGGCTGAATTGGTGTTCAACTTGGAGATTGGTGTCTTCTGTGAGTGGGTGTTCACACTTTGTAAACACTATTTTTTTGGCTGGATTTGGATAGTATATCCAAGCAGTCTCTTTTGGTAGATGTAGCCCACACTGGGTGAACCACGGTATTTCTGGTGTTATGTGCATTTGATTTTTGTGTATGATCTCATTTTAATTTCAAATTTGAATATCTTGTTAAGTATAAAATTGATAAGTTGGAGAAACAAAGTTTATTGTTGAATACTAATTCACCGCCCCTCTCAGTATTCCTGTGCTTCTAATAGGAAGTATTGAACAAAGCATACCAGGCTTTAAATATATGCACATCTCCAGAGGATCTTATCAACATCAAGAATTTAGAAGAGAATAATGAGGTCTAGAAGGTGATGAAAAATGAGATATTGGGCCACAAAGAAAAGGCTGTCAAATGGTTAAACAAAAGTCCAAGGCCGTGGTAGCAGCACAAGAGCTGCACAAGACTCGGCTGGAAGAGTTTGGAAAGCTAATTGTGCAGAAGATGGAACTTTTAGAAGGAAGGATGACATTAATGTCCAGTTTTGTGTTGGTTCTGCAAAATGAGAAAGGAGAGATTGTGAGGGATGAGTTGGAATCCAATGTTGTGGGCATCCCATAAAAAGTAGAGCAAGCACTCACTGAATGACAGGTTTTGGAGGCCGTAATAAAGGAGGAGTATCTAGAGTAGATACTGCAAACTGATACAGAGGAGGATACCTCATAACTTCATAAAAATTCTTTATTTATGTACATTCTTCCATTCTTATTCTTTTCATTCTTCTATTCTTTCCTTCAATTTTTGGAGATACCCATTGTCGGGACGACAATGAGATTAGTATGGGGTAATGTTGATCAAAGAATACTTTTCAAATATCACACAAGGAGTCCACATGGGATAGAAGGCCCAGAACGAAGGGTGCGGAAGGAAAGGAAGGACCCACGCGTGGAAGACAAGTTCAGATTTCAAGACTTAGCTGATTTTGAGCATGAAGACCTATTTTTGGAAGATGGCGTGTGGACCACATCAACGATGCAGAGATGTGCCCACCATGCATTGTCTATATTTGGATAAGTGGTTCGAAGTGTTTATGCATGGAGATAAGATGAGAATAGAATTGACACTTCAGTTAACTGCAAGAGGACTATAGATATCGCACTTGCATGTGTGGCTATGATTGTAAACGACGTATGGCTATTAATAACATGCAACCTATTTCTGAAATAGATAAGTGGTGAAGGGCAAGTCCCCACCCTATATGTATGATGTTAGTTACATAGTAGAGAGGTAATATAAAGAGTTGGATGTATTTATGTGTGTAACAGAGTATACGTATATGGCTTAATCATTGTATCATATCCACACGCGCATTGGTATAGATTGAAAATACTGTAAGGAGCTTCTTTGTTTACTAATAGACAGAAGATATTGGTTGAATCCAAGTGTCATTGTGTGTAATTGGGTAGTGCATGTTAATGGTTTAATCATGATTACTGTTTAAGCTTGTTCTTTCATAGATATGAGGGTAGCATGAATTATAGAATGATGGATTAATTATGAATCTATATGTTTCTTCCTTCATCATGTTAACATCCTACTATAGTAACCCTAAAGAGGGACCTAGTACCTTTGCGTGCTTTGGGTGAGCACTCAGTCTAGGCTGAGTGATGTGCCAGTGCAACTAAGGTGTTATCTAGTAAATTCTAGGTTGCATCAATAATAGGAGAAGGAAAATTCTTTCTTTCTTTAATGCAATGACATAAGAAATATATTTTTCCTTCTTCATTGTCTTCTGTCGCAATAACTGCAAACACATGTCGTACAAAAAAATAGAGGTTTCAAATCAAATTTAAATTACATATTAATTTCAATGGACATAACTTACTACAAAAATTGTAAATAAGATTTACCTTGTTACACAAAAATTGAAATTTTTTCGAAGTCCTTGGATGTTGCAACTTCATCTGGAGAAATAAGTCATGATGCCTATGGAAGTTGATAACTGGGAAGTGGAGTTAGAGGCCTACAAATCCATTTATTCACCCATTCTTGTGAATCACACTTAGTAGTGGAAAATTTGATACAAGATGCATAAAAAATGCCAAATTTCTTGTCCATGTGGCCCATGAAATAGCGTTTGAGCCATAAAACGTGTGTAGATCACAGGACCCTGTGAGTGTCATACAAAGCTCGTAGTTAGCAATTCGTTGTTCCTCTATCAACCAAAAATATCTACACACTATGGAATTTTCTTTAGAATGAGAACCACGGGCCATGTTGTCAATACACCATTCCACTATGCTCTTTATATCTTTCAATTTTACACCATCTTTGTACTTCAACTCTTCTCTTACAAGATTTCTTTTCACACATGACCCTGCATTTTCATGCTCTCTTTTTCCATGTCCATCCTTAGTGAAACTCAAAATATGTTGCACACACATCTTGACATTCATCCAACTCATCCAATAAAACATTTGTGCATTATTAAACTGATACGTGTAATTATCTGACCATATATAATGTTGATTGAAGAAGATGTCCCTATTAGACAAGTTTTCATAAAATAACTGGAAACACCCTTGCACAAATTCAGTAGAATGAGTATGATCATCACTGATATAAAAGTGGTACTCTCTTAAAAAAATTTGATCATTCTTTGTAGTGTCAAGAGAATGTATAAATGATATATGCACAAAAATGACAACATGTACTGCGTTGTAATATTACGATTGAACCTCCATTTGTGGTTGCAACGTGTAATTCTCTAATAAATTGACCACTGAAACAATAGTACCAATAAGAAATGTGTGCTTTCTTATCTTGAATTGTTTATCCAACCATTGAGCTTTGTGTGTATGCTTAACATACTCATAAACATTTTCATCTTTAAATTTTCTCATAAATTGAAAAACAGGTATATGTTCTGTAACTAGCTCACACCGTTTGGACTCCTTTCCATCTTTCAATTGGTATGGTACTGATTTATATTTATTTAACCAAACTTAATTATGTCCTATTGTACCTCTAATTTTCTGATGGATACAACTTTCCAATTCAGGTAATCCACTACACATACCACAACTTCCATCTAAACAATCCTAAGTATAAAAAATTGTCCAACTTCTCTTTCAAAAAATATCATAGGAATGAAATCCCTGGAAGATATTGGTGGAACTTGAACACCACCTTTTGGTAATATAGTTTCGGATTCTAAATAAGAATGAATACATCAAAAATTATCATAATGCATCACAAATTCAAAATTTTTCCTACAATAACAAGTGGTTCAAGCGTGGTTGATTTTCACATAGAATGGTTTCAAAATTTCAAAAAAACATTAACTAATTTTAATTTCTGGATGCTCCTATTTAAACTTATAAAAAAATTGAGTTTGAGTCATATCTAAGAAATGCTTTGGATGTGGTTCACAATTAGTAGAACCAACTCTCTATTTTACAACATCTCTTGTATTTGGTGAAACTCTAGTGTTACCATACCAAAATTGAAAAAATTATATTATAGCATTAGATATATCTTTGGCTTTATGTGGTACTCTAGTAGAAAATGACCAAAAAGTAGTGTTATTGGGTGATTGAAGGATATTACACCTTTTAATTACTTTCATTAGATTTTTTTGATTAACTTTCAACATTTGGCTTGTTTTCCTAATCAAACGCTATTTTTTTCGATTCACTTACAACACTAGTAATAAGTACATGACGCATGACATTACTATCACTTGTGCGTCTCTTGACACCAACAGTGTGATATGCATCATGTAGGTTTTCAAAAATTATAGAGGTTTGACCACATATATTAGATCTTGTCAATACTAAGGTGTTTAATGTAGGTCTCATTTAATTCAATTTCATCAAACTAACCAAAAAATGACATCTTTAGGAATCATTTACAATTTCAAAACGATTATCCCAAATTTTAGTGGATTTTCTTCTTATTTTCTGTTTAGAAATTTTGTCAGACATTGGTTTCAAAATGTTCTCATCAATTTCAATAAAATAATTAGGTCTCTTTTGTAAAATCCTAGGAGGTATTTTTCCAAATTTTGGTTGTCTACGATTTCAAAATGAATTTCCCGATTCACATTTTCATTGTATCCTTAAATTTCAACATCAACTACATCATGAGTATTTAGTTCATCTTCATCATGCGTATTTAATTCATATTCATCATGAGTATTTGATTCATCTTCAACATTCACAGTAAAAACATTACATGGTTCCTCATTGCTTACAATAGTAGGGGTTGAAGATGAACCTCTTCTTGATTCACAAAATTCCCACATTCACTCCAAATTTCGCAATATTTTTGCCTCTAATTTCTCCAGTGTTTTTTTACTTATTGATTTCCTTTTTGAAATTTGTTTCATGTCTCTCATGATGTTTCAAGTGATGTAGGACAACTCCAAATGATGAAGGGTACTTTAAAAATAGTAAAAAATAGCTTCCGATGACAAGAAAAATGTGTAGAAGGTGAAATTTTTTTAATAATTTCATACAGTAAGGTCAAATAATAAAAGAACATGGTGAATTGGACAAACAGGATTCATTTAAATATGTGGGGGTATATAGAACCACAATCCCAGGTCCTAACTGTATCATCAAATCTAGTCCGTAAGGCTCGGGAAATATCTATTTTTCTCGAACCTAAGCTTTGGGAAGTCATTATGGCATGTGAAAGGCCAAAAACATCAATTTTTCTCTTCTGTAAACTTGAACCATGCCGAAAAATAGAAAACATGTCACAAAAATGGTACAATTGCATAGGGGAGACTGTTGTAGAAATATTAATTTTAAAGTGAATAGAATATGATAAATATCATTTTATAATTTTTTACTAATAGTAGGTCTTTAAGACACTTTTTCCCATGAATGTTCATGTCTATGTTTAAGACTGCATTTTTTTTTTCACCTATCAGAATGTGATAAAACCTATACCATCCTAACCATGGAAAATTTCTATACACATTAAAAAAAGTAATTGATTTCGATAGTTTTTGATAAGTTATGGTGGAAAAACAGAAAGTGCTTCATTTTCTTTATGTTTTTAGACCACTTTAACAGAAAAAATCATTAAAAAAATATTGCTAAAAAAATACAAAATAAAATCTATCCCAAGATAGACAATGACATCTAAATTTTCACCAAATGATTTTTTTTTCAAGTTTTGGTCATACCAATCGCAGACAAATGCACTACAATCTTATAGGATTTTTCAAAAAATAAAACCAAGGCATTGAATTTTGAGTGTTTAATATAGCTAAACTTGTTCATTTTTTTTAAAAATTACTAGTTTAGAAACTAGATTCCGGATGCTACGATTCATATTTATATAATGTTTTCTAACTTTGAGTGCTCGCATTGATAATAATCCCTAAAATTTGATATTTTTCTATTATTTGTAGTACGATGTCCACTTATGACCCCTTTTTGGCCCCCCAACTTGTTGCACTTACCCAAAGATAGTTATCAATTACTGATTTTCTTTTTTAGGAGTTATGTAAATGCTAATATGATTTTAGGACCTAGAAATGTACCCAAATGCGTGATTTCGTTTGCACATTCACCAAAAATTTATATTATTAAGTGAATACTCGATAACATAAATTAGATAAGAGATGCATACCTTATGATCTTGTAGAGCATGTGGCGAAATACATGTTGAGTGGATAAGTGAAGCATGGAATGATGTAAAATGAAGAATGGAAGATAGGAAGAGAAAGTGACCCTAGGGGTGAAGCGTATGAGTTTATTGTAAATGTTGTTATGATTGTTTTAGGTTACTTATTATTGTGTACTAAGGACAGACCTACAAAAGATGAGCGAAAGAGTAGTCAAAGTTGTGTATATGAAAAATTTACATAAGTATATAAAAGTATGTAAAAGTGTGTAAAAAAAAGTGCGCACCTGATTGAGAAGAGTGTAAAGGATAGAAAAGTTTCCTAAAAATGTTGTATAGAGCTATTTTTTGGGTGATCTCACGCCAAGTGTGAGCTTTTTTGGTGATATCATGCCAAGAGTGAGTTTTTTGGGAGATATCATGCCAAGTGAGAGTTTTTTGGCAATCTCATGCCAAATAGCAAGTGTTGGGGAGAGAGGTCTAGTGTTAATCTCCATCCATGACTATGTTCGATAAGAACCACTATAGATGATATGTTCCTATTGTCCCAATTATTTATGATTGTACAGATTATTCCAAATTAAATTGATTGTAAGAGATTGCATGCGTGGTGTAACTGAAGGATTGTGAAATTTCTATGAAGGCTCATGTGAACTATACTGATATGATTAGTTGACTGTGTGTACCCCTAGGACATGAGCACCCAGATGAGGACACATGCACCTAGGCACTTCTGTCTTCATCTGAGTGTTAGTGTCTATGTTGTGCTGAGGACCTAAGTCAGATTCAAGGCCGCTCTGTGACTGTCTACCTGTGTTGATTCTATACTATGTAGCAGACTCAAGTACTATATCTTTAAAATTCCTTGTAGGGATGATTTGTTTACCTAATATATGACCCCATCCTCGTTTGGGGTGCATGCAATGAAAAATGTGGTCTAGAGGAGTGACCCTCTCTGATATGCATATCTAAGTGTTGATACCTACAAGGGATTCAGAGGATGTGCATGGTAGATACCGAGGGGACATAAAAACAAGATATGGGGCTAGAAATATGTTTTAGTAGTCCAAGTCCAAGCTAGCATGCAATAGAAGAACTAATGTAACAAGCAAGCTTTTGCAGACAAGATAGATCACGTAAGATCCCATGGGTTTCAAACATGGGACATCACTCATAATTCATAAGACAATCAGGACCCGAAGTGGTAAAAAATATACAATCTTGATCACACAAGACATAGGGAATAGCCCTCAACACAATAATGGCATACAATTATCAAACAAAAGCAAGAAAAATATATCAGACTTAACTATGGTGGAATATAGTCCTGTACAATAAAATGCTACTTCATGAAGCACCTATTAGTATGTTAGAAAGATAAAAAGTATGTCAAGACATGTATATATCAATGGAAAGAAATGTGCTAGTAAGAAGAAGTAGTAAATGATAAAACAATTTTTCCCCTGTTTTTCTCTGAAGAGCCAATAAATTGTAAAAACTTAAAACTTCAAGTCTTTATCCATTGTTCTTCAAAAGGATACAGCTGTTGATTATCATTGCAACATTCGCTTAACCATATGATTTCGAGACCTTGTACAATCATTCCATGATCCTCAATTGTAACGCGCATGAGTTTATATAGAAACTGATATATGAGCTTGCATGATCGAACCGACCTCTTCATTTCTCCTATGCATAGTCGTAAAGTTTGCATCAATTTTTCCTAAGTAGAAAAAATTACATAATAGTAAGTGCAACACAAGATATGCAAATGTAGTGTGTAAGTGTGATGAAATGGCATATGCAATGTGTGAATTTTATAGGAGCAACATGTACCCCTAAAGTGGAAGTGTATGAGATGAGGTTCATATCATAAAATAACCCTCAATAATCAAGAATGAACCATAGATCAAGAGTTCGTTTCATCGGGAAATGGTTTGAAAATGTGTGTTAGAAAGATAGATCATGAAGCATAGAGCATGAAGAGTGAATGTGGTGAGGTTAATTTCAGATTTATACTCTCAATAGTTGAGTACAAACCATGGAACTAGAGTGCATGATAGGGTAATGAAGATTCAAGGCATGTATCAATATGTATAAGAAAGATTAAGTATGAAGCATAGAGCGTGATAGTATATATGATAGAAAACTGATGATGATAAGAGGGGAGGGGAGGAAAGCATGATGCCCCCAAGTGTAGGAAGGATAGGAGGCTATCCAGTGATAGTGAAGGGAAAGGGCCCTCGTTCTGATGCTCGAGGTGATAAAGGCTTGTGACAATGATCTAATATTTGTGGAGTATGAGAGTAGTGTCATGCATGTATAGGAGATCTATGAGATGGACTAACAGACTTATGAGGAAGACAACACCATAAAGTATGATGTGTGTGTATAGGAAAAAATAGGTGTTGAATTTTCCTTATTTTTGAGAGGCCCTAAAGGCCTAGATGTTGTAGCTGGTGGAAGGATATCACCAAGAATAGGTTTAGACAATGGTGTGCATGGTGGTACACCTTTGATAGTGATAAATTATTTATTGTGAATGAACTTGAGACATAAATGATGCATGAAGGGAATATATTGAATGAAGTGGAGCCAAGGAAGACATAAGAGCATATCACAACCTTCGATTGAAGATGCCACAATGAATGACACAAACATAGTAAGAGGCCCAACTGTAACAAGCATTTTGATGTAGCCAAAAGAATTAGGAAATGGATATGTGATTGCAGATATTAGACATTCAATAGCCATAAGAAGTGCAATTGAGCACACACTAATTGGAGCTGCTGGATAGATCATGATGTTATTGACAGTGTATGAACCAATAAAAGCATTCATGTGTAATCAATCATAAGAGAATGTTGCATGATAATCATGATTTGAGAATGAAATGGCTGGTGGTGATGTATCAACAAAAGTGTAAATAAAGTCAAGTGGCCCTGAGGAAGGAGGGGGCACAACTTGATATGTATGACTAGCAGAGGGATTAAAAAATTGTGTGTCATGCTTAGGCAAAGGGTCATTAAATATTTTTATATTTTTTTTTATCTTTGTCTAGCTTAGAAGAATATGGCCCAGGGAGATTAAGTGAACTATTATCAATAAGATCTTGAATGCGATGTTTGAGTTTGAAACAGTGATCGGTAGAATTCCCAATTTATTGATGATAGTCACATTTAGCATTTTCATCATAATTGTGGCCACAGGGGTGAGATGGATCAAGATTAAGTGGTAGTGGAAGAGTGATTAGATTTCTTTTGAGAAGTTGAGGAAATAGAAACTAAGATGTATATGGTAACTTTTTAAAAGTACGCTTTGGAGGTTGTCATTAAATATTTTCAGGTGGAGGGATGGAATTAACAGTTGCCTTTACTTCACTGGGCTTAGGAGATGGCTTGAAGTTCGATTTAGCTTGAAATATATTATAAGTTGAGGAAGAAGAATCATGATACTTGAGTTTTCCCATAGAGAGGAGTTTGACCTTGCACATTTTAAGCATATGGCATAATTGATCAAATGAAGGAGAGGTATCAAAGATAACACTCTCATGAAGTGGTGGTAGTAGTCTTTAAACAAAAAAGATCTTGCAATTTTGAATCAACAAGTACATTGTTCATCTTAGCTATATTGTTCTTATAACATAACACATAGTCCACCAGATGCTTGTTAGATTGTTGTTTGAGTTGAGAAAGTTGCACATAAGATATATTGGTGTTGATATTGATTGAAAAGTGAGAAATAAAAGCATCATCTAGATTCATAAAAGAAGTTACCAAATGGATAGTTAGATCATAAAACCAACACATGGCATAATCTTGAAGACTTAGCAATGTATGATCATCCACATAGTTGAGACATGATACATGAAAAGCTCTGAGATGCTCTTGAGGGTCACCATGGCCATTGAAGGTTGAAAGCCTAGGGTTGACAAAGTTTGGAGGAAGTAAATAAGCCAAAATGACATGTGCAAAAGGATTTTGAAGAAGTAAGGATGAACCAAGAGATAGAGAGGCATGAGAAGTATCTTGGTACAATTGATGGATCTGAAGTTATAAGTCCTTATATAAGGAAGCTAGGTCTTGAGTGCCATAAGAAGAGACTTTACGAGTGTGAGAAATAAGAGGTGGAGTGAAAGGGTTGGTAGGAGTAGGAATGGACATGGGAACAATAGAAATAGGTGGAAGGGTAAAAGAAGGAGGTTGTGGTACGATATGAATGGAAGAAGTATTAGAGGTGGGAGGGTTAAGATAAAATAGATTGGTGGCCTCCTCATGAGAAATGAATAAAATTAAATCTAGGGCTTGTGAATGTTTAACGAGATGAGATTGGAGATCATGAAGGTATTCATCAGTAAAGGGTGGATACAGTTCAGCCATGTTAAGAAGATGATAAAATTCCTAGAAGCTAGGTTGGGTAAAAGTCATGGGCTCACCACATGATTTAATTTAAATTTGAATTAAATCTAAATATTTTAGAGTCAATACTAAACCACATGATGTATAAATACAAAAATAAAGAAATGATAAAATCAAACTAAGATTTAAAATATGAAACAATAAGAAAAGAATAAGGAGAGAGGACTTAACTGATTTCTGTATAATTTGGAATTGATTTAGACTGGGAAAAGTGATGAAAAAGCTAGGATGAGTGTCGTTACTGCTCACTATAAATTATGGAATACAGGAATGAGGTTGGAAACATAATCCCATGGCATGATAGTGGCACATGGGCATTGGATATTGCTTCTGGGTACTCATGACTAAGCAAATGATCAAAATATAGTTTTTTAATATGTCGCATGATCATAACTATTTATTCTTGTCGATCACCTGAGATTCACTTCTTGAATTCTGAAGGTACATATAACCTGCAAAAAGAGATGTTCACCTGCGCAAGCCCACAAACCGCATCAAACCTAAAAATAAAGATGCAATATGGGGATTCATACTAACCCCGAAGGTCACCTCGAGAGTGAACTTATGACCAAGTGCCACACTACATCTCTATCTCCATGTAGTTTTGATGTGTGTGTAGAAATGATTCCCTAGGATGCCCTTGTGAAAGTTTCACAAATGATATCGGGTTATAGCTAGAATGTAGCAATGTAATAGTATGTGTGGATGGAATAGAATATACTTCCCCTTCCTATGATGTGTATGTAGAAGTATGTAACCCTTTTCCCTTGAATGGATGCTATATGGATGCCTTTGAAGTGCTTTTACTTCCTTTGGAATGCAAGCTTAGGTGATGATAGTGATGCTTAATGCTTGGTCCTTTATTTTGAAAATATAACTATGTATTTATATGATTCCCTTGTTTGAATTTCATAATTGACAACTAAAAGGCTGACAGATAAGTGGAAAAGATTCCCAAAAGATAAAAGATACCCAAAAAGAGTGAGTAAGGTAAAAAAGGATCAGAGGCACTCAGGATGGACATGAGCGCCTTAGCGTTGCTGTCTTGGCTAGGTGTTGGTGTCTGAATCCGTAAAAGATAAATAAGTTAATTTTTAACTGGGCTGTAGGCTGTGTAAGAGTGAATAGAAATAAAGTGACAGAAAAATGAGGCCAAAGATAGTTGACAATTACCAGCTTTCTTACTTAGGAATCATGCAAATACTATAATGATTTTAGGATCTAGAAATGTACCCAAGTGCATGCTTTAGTGTCTACACCAACCCCTAAAAATAGTGAGTAAGTCATGTATATATGATTCCATTGTATTAATTTCTTCATTAAAAATTGAATATCCATCCCAAAGTGATAAAAGAGACTCTAAAAAAGAAGCCAAATGATGTGGAAATTCAAAATCAAGAAAATAAGGGAAAAGGACAAAATTGCCAAAAGGAGATAGTAGAGCCTACGGTTCTCCTCTCCCTAATGGATGGTAGTTTCTAGGATGTAATAGTCAAGAAAAATCTTGGTCATGTGTTGTTTAGTATCCAAAGGTAAATTGGTCATTCTAGAAAATAAAATAACAAGAGTGTGGGAAAGATAACAATAATTAAAGTGTAAAATAAGTATTTTTAATGTCTAGTCTTATTTCTTATGAATTCTGTATATAATGAAATACTTTGAGATGTTATGTAAGTAAAAATTGCATGATTTTGTAACTACATTTTCCCCCAAAAAAATTTGTTGAATGAATATTTAGTGGCATAAAGTAGATAAAAAGAGCATACCTTGTGGAGAGCTAAAGATAGTTATAACCAATAGCATTACAAATGAGGGTTATACTTGATATCATGTTGAATGGAGATAGTAAAGTGTGCATCATGGAATCTAGAAGATGATAAAGATGCTAGGGTTGAACTTTGCGTGCATATTAGAAATGATTTATGAGTGTGTTCCTTATATATTTCCATTGTTGGAGCGCCTTGTGCTTGAGACTGTTCCTTATTCCATTTATGTGTTTCCATTTTATCAGAGTAAGATAGGACCTATAAAATAAGATAAGTGAAGTTAATGTTCATGATAAATGAAATTGAAGTTTAAATTATTAAATGTGAAAATAGAAATGCTTATTTGAAAAATAGGTGTATCAAGGATATAGTACACATGTGTACCATGAGAAGAGAGATAAAATTTATTCCTATATGTTTTTTGGATTTGAGATGGTTGGATTAACACAAAGAATTTATGTGTCTTGTCGCCAAATTGAGGATTTGAAAATCTTCTTGTTAAACTGAGGATTTGGGCATCCTCTCACTAAGGGAAGAGTATTGGGAGAGATGTAAGATTTTCCATCTAATTGGTAATGCTTCCCTATAGATAAGTGCCATTGCATATGATCAAAAACCCAATTGAAAATTTCCACGGGTGACACATTATTCTAGAAATATCATTGGCCCACATATGCCTTATGTTTCACTTCCTTATTTTATCCCAAGTAAAACAAAGTAATTATTTCCCTTGTAACTTGCACCACTTATTTTTTTCTTATCGATAACTGATTACAATTTCTAACTCAGTTTGTACTACTGGAATGGGAGAAAATTTTCATTAGAAACTTACAAATCCTGTAATGTTCCTCTTTCTGTCCCTAGGATTAGAGTGCCCAGGTGAGACACTAGCACCCATCATTCTTGTCTGAGTTGGGAACTTCTATCATACACTAAATTTTGGTTCAAGTCTGATTCTAGACCTATTTCTTAGATATTGTTTATCTCGATTTTAGTTTTTTTCAATCTGTATTTGGTTTATGGACTACTGAGAGGGTGAAATAGTCACTCGAGGATTTCCCCCACTCATTTTGGGTGCATTAGATTATTAAAGGAAAGCATGATCCAAATGACAATAGTTGAAACTGATTTGCAAATCTGAAATAGAACTCAAGACTGTATGGGGACTAGGGAATACACATGGTAACAACCATGGCATACGAAAATAATGGGGAAAATTCTAGACAAAAGTGTTAGTCACAAAAGAATACACGTGCAATAGAAATAAGTAGTTGGTTGAGTACATGGGACATCACTTAATATGTCACAAGACTATTAAATCCTTCAAAGCGGTACAAGAAAACAAAAAATGGACATAGGGAATATCCATAAAATAATGAAAATTAATACAAAAGAAAAGAATATAAGATATAATTAAGTCATAGAACCATAATTAGAAGTAGGCATTAAACACAAATGCTACGCATGAAGTAACCATTGGTATGTTAGAAAAATTGATAGTATACCAAAATGTATATAGTTGGAAATATGAATGAAAGGAGTAAATATTTCACTTATAAAACATGAATATAGATGAATAAGAAAGGTAGATACCTCAGGAGCCTCCGTGGGACTAGTATGGTATAGTGCCAAGCATTATACATCATGTAAGAACCTATAAGTGATCTGCATTAGCCTCAAAAAGTACCATGTGAACACACATGTTTGAATGGAAAAAAATAATAGAACAAACTATGAATCCAAGTAACATGGTAAGCAATGTGTAACATAGAATAGTATGAGAAAACAATGATACATCCAATCAAGATATATGCTAATGTTTTTGAATTTTTGTAAATATGTGAACATGAAATAGAATAGATATGAGACAAGAGCAAGGTTTCCCCCCATTATATGTGTGCAAGATGAGGTCCATGTAGGTAAGTGCACCCTCAACAATCATGTTTGAAACTAGAACAAGAGTGTGTAATTGAGTGGTGAGGGGGGATATTATACCCCCAAGTGTGAATTTCACACTGATCTATCAATAGAAGAAGGTGAAGAATATGCAAAAGTGACCCAAAAGATGCTAAAGAAGACACATGTGATTTCAATAGGGTGTTATAGTTTTCCCTTTTTATTTCTTTATATTTTGCATCTAGATGATGAAAATTTTGTAGTAAACCAAATGATATAATGTCATCTACTTTATAAATAGTGAGATTATGTGGCAGGTTGCTCTTAGATTATGTTTGTGGTGGCTCAAATTTGATTGTTATCTTTTTGGTGTGTGATGGATTAGGTGCAATCAATAGTTCTTTAGATTTCACAATAGTAGGATATGATTTTAGGACTAAGGTTTGTACTTCCGAAGGAGGTATGTCATTTTGATGGCATTTTTGAATAGGTGGATCTTATATTCTTGAAAAATTTACAACATTTGATATGGAATTATATTCATTAGTCATATATGAACTAGATTTAGGAACCTAGTGAGATTTGCAAACTTGAGATGAATGTGTAGAAAAATATTGTGTAGCAAATGAAATAAAATCCTTTACACTCAAGTTGTTGGATTTTATGTAGTAAGGAATATAAATAATTGTCACAATGTACATTAATTACATGATAATTTCATAATGGTTTTCATTTGGATTTTCTAAGATGATAGTGAGTATTTTAATGATTAGGTAACAAAGTGACGATACAATGATTGTGTAGCTTGAATGGTATATCATGTTGTTTAACATGTTCATCAAACCAAAGATATGTTTTATGTTGTACGATAATACCCTCACTTATATGAGCGCATGTAGCACCTATATTGTATTGCATATCTTTGGCCTTATAAATATCATGATGCATAATAAGAAAACTAATATGTGTATTGGAAGTATCCTTAAGGTGTTGTATCTCATCCTTGAGAGATATAATTTATATCATTCATGGCTACAAGTTTATCTTGAAAGTCATGGTGCAAATATTGAATAGATTCGAAGATAGATTTATGAAATGTGTTAAAATTACTAGTAGGAGGAGCTGATATATGGCTAAAAATATTATTCACTTGGGAAGGTGTCGTATTATTAGGGAGTTCTACTTGTTTCACTAGTTGTGTGAGAATATCTATACATGATGGGTGTTTTTCAAGTAAGTGATACAAGGATACTTGAGAAGTAGTTTCATGTACCATGATGGTATAAAATAAAATGAGAAATATAACCCCAAATTATATAGAAAAGTTTATATGTGACCGATAATTAAGAGATCATGGGGATAAGACCCAAAGAGTGATGTTAGACAAAAAGTGATTATCATCAAATGCATAAAATGACCATACATAAATATAGAATTTGAATTTTGCAAAAAAAAAATTGTTTATTGTTAATGTTATGAATTGAAAGAAGTATCTCTAAGGGAGTTAGCCAAAAGTGTATATTTTTTGAATTGTACCTTAATTAGTAAAAAGAGTAATTTTGGATTTCCGAAAATTGTACAACAAATTAGGGAAAAAAAGATATTTTCATTAAATATGTAAACGTGAACAATAACCTCAAAGTAATTTAAAAATAGATTCATTATACTCAATATATGAAACAAAAGGTTTTTTGAAAATTGGGAGCCCTAGATAGTGACCCAATAGATAGGATGAAGCATGAAAATCTAGGAAAGTTTTTTTAGATCTGATTTTTGATAGGTGATAGATGAAAATTAGGTTTGGATCAAAAGATAAGATTCAAATATAAACCTTAATGAAACAATGGTTTAGGTTTAGAGAAGAATGTATCTGTTAAAGATCATATAAGGGATCGGGTTCACAAAATGATTTAAAGAAATTTAAATATTATATCCAAGGAATGAGATAAAATGATTAACACATTAATAAAATATATTTAGCATGAAAAATTATAAACTAGTATAAAAGATAAGAGAATAAGAATGAATTAGCTTGTATCGAGAGATCTAGGCTGATCCTAGGATGGAAAATCGGCTGAGAAGGCTAGATCTGAATTGTACAGGCTCTGTCTAAGAAAATATGATTTGAGACTTCTTTAGATAGGAGCGCCCATAGGAGGAAAAAAAACCTTGGGTGCTAGTGTATGATCTGGGCACTAGTTTCCTTACAACATCACTGCTCCTGATCTTTTACGGTATAAACTTCTTCCTTTCATTGTTTTGTTGGGAATTATGGAATTATGGAATGTGGAAATGGAATTAATTCCCCAAAATATAGAGCAGTAGAAATATAAACTAGATAAATCCAAATAAAAATAAAGTACACATACATAACACAACATGTACCATGACTCATCCAATGTGGGCTACGTCCACTAAAGATAGAGATCTCATATATATATATATATAATAAACAAGAGTACAAATCAACTCTTCCCATAAGAGTATAATGCATCTCTCCCAGAATATCTCCTCCAGATATTAGAATAGATCTCCATGAATGCACTATAACCATGCCTCTAAACCACCAGTAGATATCACATAACTAGGAACTAATACATCTCTTAACTGTAACCAAGATCTCATGTGAGTCTACAAACAAGACCTCCCAAATGGGTCTATCAATGTGCAATCATAATTGTGCACAAAGAAGTAAGTCTCTTCTCCATCACTACATCAACCGGTGAAAACATGAAGACAACATCATCTACAATACTAGATCTACATGGATCAACAATACAACATGATCTCATGGATCTACAATACAAGATCTCACAACAACCTGTGGATCTACATGAAGAAACTCAATACAAGATCTCACAACAACATATGGATCTACAAGAAGAAAATATATGTGCTTTGCATACTATGCAAGCCATTACAATGAGAAAATAACAATACAAAGGAAATACAGTAGAAGACATTACACTCTTACCACCATTTAGATGTACATGTTATTTCCTTCTATCTATATTCTCTCCATGAAAGCTCTATCTTCATGTAACCATATTTTTCTTTTTCTTCTTCTTCATCCTCTCAACCAAGGATTCCACATGCAATAATAATCAATTACATGCAATCACACTACTAACCATAGATTTTAAGCTTATATATCCATATAAAAACTTAGGGAACCTTAGCTATATATTTACAACCTTTAGATCACCTTTAAATCAAATGTTAGATCTAATCCTGCGTCTAAAATAAAAACATAAACGCACATGTAACTTGTGTCAGTTCCTTGATTGTTGATCGGTTTCAGTTCCCTGACCGGTACCCGTTACTATGTAAACCTACAAGTTATAAAGTATGCTTATTTGTGAAGCAATTTAGCTCCACCACTTAACATGTTTTTCATTTCAGATCTATCATAATGTTCATGTATCACACCTATTCCTACCAAAAAACCCCAACTACCTATACAAATCTCAAGAAAACACTAGATGAAATAAATAATGAATATTCTTGAGTTAGATTGACCTCGGTGGTCACCCTAATGTGATAGTAACTGAGCATTGCACTACATTTCAGACTATATGTAGTTCTTGTGAGTGTGTGATTTGAATTTTGTGCCTTAATGCTAGGTGTACTTGTCTTAGTCACACCAAAATAGTGCGATATAATTAATTTTTTCCCCAAGATAGAATGTATGATATGGAATTCAGAAATATCCCAAGTTCTTATGGAGTGACTAATGTAGCCAAAATGTGGTCCTTGAGTATTACTCCATATCAAGTGATAGATAGTAAGTATTAGCTCCCAATTTCCCATCCCCTGATAATAGTGAGTAATTCATGTATATATATGATTACCTTGTTTGAATTTTATCATTAAATATTGAAAAGTCAACCTAAAGTGATAAAAGAGACTCTAAAATAAGAAACCAAATGATGTGGCAATTTAAAGTCAAGAAAAGGATGGAAAGGCAAAAAGGTACCCAAAGGGAACAATAGTGCATGGGGAACTTATGTCCCTAATGGGCTATAGTGTCCGAGATGCTCAGAAGATGTAACATTCAATACAGAGTTGGGTCATGTGTCATTTAGTATTGAAAGGTAAAGTGGTCATTCAAAAAAAGCAAATAAAAAGAGTGTGGGAAATATGAAAATAATTAAAGAGTAAAATAAGTGTTGTTAATGTATAGTCTTCTTGCTTAGGAATCATGTATATAATGAAATACTTAGAGGCATGGCCTAAGTAGAAAGTGTTTGATTTCATGACTACACCCAGATCTCATGAACTATAATAACACACTGACCATTTTTGAAATGAATATGGAAATGGTAGAACATTTATAAAATATGTACATGAAAATTACATTTTCCTTGAATAGATTAAATAGATGTACTGTGACAACAATAATCTTGATGTGGTATTTGGAAACATTACTTAGTTTTCCTTATTTTTTTATAGATAATTGGAAACTACTACTCTTCCTTAAAAATTTAATATAACCTTGACACCTTACAATATCCTTTAAAATGGGGCGTATTACCCATCTATTAGTACTAGTCTCCCCATGTATTAAAAAATAGTAATTATTTAGGCCTATCATGTCTTAACAAATTGCAATCAAAACTCGATGTAAGTCAAGAAACTATATGGAATGCAAATGTTCCAACCTTTATCATTTAACTCATGTAAATATTAGTAGATGATAAGATGTTATATAAATATATTAATCATGTATCTAACACGTGGATGCTCTTAAAAATCACATATTATACTCTTAAAACTTTATTAATTTATTATCTACATGATCTTCTAGAAAAACTAAGTTACCTTTGTATTTTTTCTATTTCAAAAATTCATATTAGGACCTTAATTACATGCAAGATAAAATATATCAGCTAGGAAAGATGATATAAAAATATAAAAACACTAGGGAATGCATAAGTGTAGGATAAATGGACCCAAAATGATGGTTTTCATTTTTAAATGGGTACAAAATGGCATGAATAGATCCACATCATTTAATAATGGTCATTTCCAAAGACCATGGGAAAAATAGGGTAGAAGAGAGAAAATTAAATGAGAGAAACAAAGGAAAATAGTATTAAAAGAAAGACAATATAGAGATATATATATATATATATATTGTCAAAGATGTTAGGCGTAACATGAGACATAAGAGAAATAAATCAAAGATCAAGAAAATAAGGAAAAAATGCCAAGAATATCATACCTTGGACAAATAATCCAAAAACACATAACATACACTCTAAGCATAGAAGTAATTAATTAGTCCCATAAAAAATTAATTTCTACTTAATGCCCCACTTTTATGTGTTTTTTTGTGGATGAATAAACACATTAAAGTATTTAATAATGAAAAATAATTTTCTTGACAATGTTTTATTCTATTCACCTCCCCATTTGTTAAGAATTCTTAATGCTAGTAAGAGAACATAAGTGAGTTAAAATTCAAAAGGAAATAGAAATCACCTTATCTCACTAGAAAAGGGTTGTAAAGATACCATGAATAGAAATATTTCTCATGTTTTTGGAAACAAGTGCACCTAAACATATATGGATAAATGATTAAGTGAATCATAGTAAAATTTGGAAGTTGTGGGCCAAAAGTGAACAATTTTTTGGAAAAACATGTTTTTTAAGAAATTGGTACATTTTTATTTTGAAAAACATCATACTTGTTATGTAATATTGGGCTCAAAAAATTAAAAAACCTAAATGTGTATGGATTATAATATTTATGAATTAAATTTTCCACAAAACAAATTATCATCGTGATTGTTGACATTGATATTTTTTCTTCAATAGGATTTTTGATCTTGGTATTTTTTGTTCATATTATATTTTTGGCAAAACGATTTGTCGCTAGGAAAAATTATTTGATTTTCACCAATGCTCTAGAACTACATCCATCCTTCTTAGAAAATCAGAGGATCCCTTTATTATATGCAAACAAAACAAACTCTGTGAGTGGCCAATTGGTTGGGGATCACACAGGCACACTCCATTGAACCTGCGGAAAATGATTACACCTCGTGTAAGGGAATAATTTGCAAGGAAGAGGAGATATTGGGAGTGATAATTTAGAGAGGGGGTTAATCTTGCAAGTAGGATAATCATATTCTAACAAGTATTAGATAGAGTTTATCAACACACAATTAGTAGGAAAAAAAATATTTCTTTTATGACAAGACAAAATGAACCGTGAACATAAAATCTCATTCATTCATTCATTAAAATATTTTACACCCTTGTTGGTTATGATAGAGAGAGAACCCCACATTAAAACCCCTTGAAATGAGGAATTCATTACAATATTTTTCAAATGACTCTTTTCCTACCCGCACATGACTTTTCACTAACCTTTAAAACATGTGACCTTTCATATTCCTAGGGAAGAAATTAATCCCATTTTTATTAATTGGAGGAAAATAATTACAAAGTATAACTATAGATCACATTTTAATGAATACGAAAAAAGTAAATCCTTTATCACAGAAATAGAACATGAAAGAAGAGAGGAAGGGGGGGAAGATAGAAAAGAGGAGATAGCTATTCAGAAGAAGATAACACACTTGTTAATGGAGATTCACTTAGTGACAGAATCTTGGAGAAAGCTTCTAGAAATATATCAATCACTTTGAACTCCCTACTAAACTGAGCCACAGTAGGAACAACCTTCTCAGCCTGAGGAATGTCTGCAAAACTTAGGGCCTTGTGCTAATTCTTGGAAGTGGCATTGATATTTTTGCATTTCGTGAACCATGCCTGATGCTTCTTCACAGTGTTGGAGATAACATATCTTATATCTGTAAGAGATTCTAGTTTGTATTCATTGAAATAAAATGGATCTCCAACCTCTTTCTTAACCAACTCTTCAAATGGTTTCACGAGATCATCTAATGAAGTGTTTTCATTCACCACAGGTACTCAAGATTATGCATTTCCACATTGATATATTCTTGCATATTTTAAGTATGATCCTCATATGATTCCAATTCATTGAGAGCACACTTTAACATCTTGTATCAAGGAACAAGAGTTCTGGCCCAAACTTGAGACAAGTATTCAAATGCTGAGTTGAATACATTTCTGCTCACTACTATGGAATATTTTATTTTCCCATTTCGAACAACAGTGGAAACACCTTATCCCAATGATATTTATATTTTTTGATCTCATCTCTTGTCATCCTTACCTTTGTGGTAGTTGTAAGAATTTCAGGAAGAGATTCTGAAAGAGGAGGAGGAGGATATTCTGAAAGAGTTTACGAGAGGAGGAGATTCTGAAAGAGTTTGTGAGAATCGTATCGAAAACTATGCACCACGATGAAGTTGCACTCTAAAGGAAACGTAATAGATCCAGCATAATCACAAGGAGGAATCGATCAATCAATGGAAGAACTTGCATAATAGAACAAAACTTGCACATATAGAGAAAGACAACAGAGTGTCTTGGCATTCTCATAAATGTAAAATGAAGGGATACATATAGGGTGCTGAGTAACCCTAATGCATGACACACAAGTAAACCCTAAACCTAACCCATGAGATATGACCCTACATATGTGAGTGGAGGCCACATAGGATCCCACACACCAAAATCACCCTTCATCGAAGATGGGGTAGCGGCTATGATGAGTCAGAAAAAACAAGAAGACACTCCTAAACAACTAAGAAAGATGTGTCAATGGGGCCCGAAAAATAAAGGCTTGATAAGGTGCCCATGTACAAACAACATCTTCCTATAAGAAGAAGAAGAATAAAAGGACTACATATCCCAAAGAAGATGAGAAGCTGCATAAGACCTCACCCCAAGAAGGGACTGTAAGTGAAGAAAATTCACGTCAGTGAAGGGCTTGGTGAATATATATGCAATCTGATTAGCTATCTAAATATATTGAATGTCGATGATACCATCATGAATAAGCTCTCGTATGAAGTGCATATGGATCTCAATGTGCTTCATCCGCTAATGTTGAGCTGGATTTCTACAAATTGAGATAGTGTTTGTGTCATCACAATAGATAATGGTAGGCCACCGAAAGTGGGTGCCAAACTCTGTTAGAATACCTTGTAGCCAAACAACCTCTGTGGCACTGTAAACTGCTCCTTTGTATTCTACTTCTGAAGAAGATATCACAATTACATTCTATTTCTTTCTAGACCAACTAATAGGACCCGAACCAAGAGAGAAACTATAGCTAGAGGTATATTTCTGATGATCTAAGTCACTAGCCCAATCAGAATCTGTGAACCCAATCAAGTCAATATCCACCCCTCCATAATAGTGAATGCCATCAGTATAGATGCCACGAACATAATGAAGGATCCACTTAGTTACTTTCCAATGCAACTCATGTGGCTCTTGCATGAATCTGGACATGATTCCAATAGCATAAGATAAATCCGGTCAAGTGTGAGTCAAGGAAATCAAGCTCCCCACCAATTGTCGATAAAGGGTACCATTAACCAAGGGAGTAGAGCAATCAGAAAGCAACTTAACCCCAGAAAGAAAAGGAGTAGGAGAAGACTTGCAATCAGACATCTGAAAATGAGAAAGCAAGTCAAGAGCATACTTAGGATGGGAAATCAAAATTCCTAAGTCAGATTGTGAAATTTGGATACCAAGAAGGTAATGAAGAAAACCTATGTTAGTCATGGAAAACCTCTTGGCCAAGGTGATCTTCACAGAATCAATGATAGAGGAAGAGCTACCTGTGATCAACAAGTCGTCCACATAGAGAACAAGAATGAGTATGTAGTCATCTTGCCGTAGAATATAAACATTTGGATCAGAATGATACCTAGTAAACCCTGATGTAAGTAAAAAGGAGTCCAACTTGGCATACCAAGCCCAAGGGGCTTGTTTAAGGCCATAAAGAGACTTATTTAACTTACAAACGAGGGAGGGATCATGGAAATAACTCGGAGGTTTTTCCATGTATATCTCTTCCTCTAGGTCACCATGAAGGAATACACTCTTTAACGTCCATTTGATGGAATTTCCATCTGTTTACTACGATAATGGAAAGGGTTAGTCGAATAGAAGTCATCTTCACAACTGGAGCAAAGGTTTCAGTATAATCAACCCCAGCTATCTGGGAGAAACCCTTAGATACTAATCACGCTTTAAACGTTTCGACATCTCCATCTACTCCATACTTTTTTTTGAAACGCCCACTTAAACTGAACAATTTTTATTCCTTTTGGATGAGGGGTGAGATCCCAAGTATTGTTCTTCATGAGAGAGGAATACTCCTCATCCATGGTATAATCCCACTCAGGAATACCAGAAGCCTCCCGAAAAGACTGTGGATTAGAAACAGACGTGAAGAAAGAGTGGGGTATAATGAAATCTGAGCGAGTACATCTCATATCCGAAGTATCTCCAAATAAATTTCCAGTGCAAATTTTTCCTAGCCCAAAGAAGATCAGGAGGATCAGGATCTGAGTCAGAAAATTCATCACTCGAGTGAAAAGGGACATAGTCCTCATCATCACTACTATCATAATTAGAAGACTCAAGGGTCTGATAGTCAGGAGGGTTAGGAAGAGGAGCACACAAAACAACATCATCATCTGATGAGTCAGAATCTGAATCAGCAAGCTGAATAACCTCAATAGGTAGAGAAGTAGAAGTCAAAGAAGACTCATCGAACTTAACACTTCTGTCAAAATAAATCTCATGAGAACTAGGATTCAACAATCAATATCCCTTCACACCATTAGGATACCCTGAAAAGATACAAGGTTTGGATTTTGGTTCCAATGCCTTGCATTTCTTCTTGGGAATCTGAGCCATAGCCTTAGATCGGAAGACTCAAAAGTTCTCAACATCAGGTTTGCATCCAAACCAAGCTTCAAAGGGTGTCACCCCTCTTACTGCCTTATGTGGAACATGGTTCCGAATGTAATTAGCACAATTTAATACTTCATCCTAATACTACGGAGGAAGAGACTTCAAATGAATCATACAAGTGGCCATGTCCTTAAGAGTATGGTTCTTTCTTTCTACGAATCCATTCTACAAAGGGCTATAAGCAACTATGTGCTGCAAGCAGATCCCTTCAGAAGTACAGAAATCCATGAACCTATTGTTTACATATTCACCTCCATTTTTGGTTTGAAGAACCTTAATAGACTGTTCTACCTATTTCTCAGCAAGAGCCTTAAAGTCCTAAAAATGTTAAAAGACTTTAGGCTTAAGCTTAAGAAAATATACCCAAGCATATTGCGAATAGTCATCAATGAAGGTTAGCACATAAAGAGCTCTAGTAAATGAAGGAGATGGAAATGGACCACAAATATCGCTGTGAACAAGATCCAAAGGACAAGCAGCCCTCCAAGATTTTCCTTTGTCAAAGTTCTTTTCAAAATGCTTTCCAAGGGTACAACTCTCACGAATACCCTTATAAAACTTAATGCGGGGTAACCTGTTGACCATTTCGTTTTGGCTCAATTGTTTAAGGTAGCGATAATTTAGATGTCTAAAATGCTCATGCCATAGCTTACTAACCTCATTTGCATGAGTGAGCAAGGAAGTGGGTGTAGAATAAGAAGTAAAGTGGGAAAAGGTATACAACCATGAACGGTGGTCTGCCTTTCCCTCAGACACTATAGTGTCATCGTTAAGCTCATGAATAATCACTGAGTTAGGACCAAATTTCACTCGCATTCCTTCACCAAGGTGAGTAATTTGGTAAACTGATAGGAGATTGGTAGAGAGATCACGAACACTCAACACGTGGTTGAATGTTTCCCCATCCATCTCTACCGATCCACTACCGGAAACTGACACGGTTGTGTCATTACCCATCGTGATTTGGAACATACCACAAGGCTTGATGTTGGAGAAATCAACATGCAAAGAATCCATGTGGTGTGAGGCACTGGAATCTATAATCCATGTCGATGAAGGAGAAACTTTGGCTGTAAGGGCCTTTCCTTTCTTCTTATCAGATTTAGAACCTTTTGTAGTAAAAGACTTGGCCTTCAGAGCATTTTGTTTGATACACTTAGGAACACCTATTTGATTTTTCTCAAGTAAATGAGTAAGGTGATCAATTTGTTTTCTCATACATAGATGCTCTTTATGACTAGGATTCTTGCAATAGGAACACAAATACTTGTCTTTTTGTGATCTAGGATTAGAAGTCAAAGCATTTGTGTTAAATTTAGTTTTGGTCTTGGTTTCCTTCTTAGGTTGATCCTTTTTTATTTCTTCTTTTCAGTCTTCTTTTCCTTACTAGTACTTTCTACAAGGGCATGTGACTTGGACTTGAGATACCCCATTTGAATGAGTTTTTCCTGTTCTCAAATGATTTGGGATGAAAAACAGTCAAAGGAGGGCATATTACAATCCTTTACCAACATAGATTTTGTAGTGTAAAAAGTTGCCACAAAGACAGAATATTCAGGACCTAACTTAGAGAGAATCGACAAGATCAGTTGAGAATATTT
The DNA here is from genome assembly GCA_019776745.2 of Taxus chinensis. Lineage (NCBI taxonomy): Eukaryota > Viridiplantae > Streptophyta > Pinopsida > Cupressales > Taxaceae > Taxus > Taxus chinensis. Next base: position 311,386,930 of record CM034146.1, on the reverse strand, counting down.
CTTCTCTACTTGACATTCCTTTAACAACAATCTAGTGTGGTCAACTTAGAGAAGAATGCTTGTAGGTTTTCAAAATCACTAGGATTTAACCCTAGTAGTTCATTTTCCAACTCATGCGCTCTCATGTCATCTTGTTATCCAAACATTCCATCTAACATTTTCCATGCAGGATTAGGTGTTTCAGATGACTCAATGTGGAAGAGAAAGTCAAGAGAAACAAACATTCAAAGAAGACCTAAAGCTTCATCACTATGGTTTAACCACTTAGATTTTTCAGGGTTGTCGTTTGGTTCAGTCTTAGTTCCCATGGTGATGTGGAATAACCCTTTACCCCTTAGTTTCATAATTATTTTCGATCTCGATTCAAAGAATTTGAACGGCGTAAGTAAATGAATTGAAGGTGCATCCATAGTGAAGAGAGAGAAAGAATGCAGAAAAGAAACACAAGAAACACAACCACCCAGGAAAATATAACAACCCCCCTGCTTTCGGCATTTTATAGTTTAGTGCGTTGAATACAATCAGGTCTGAGTGTGCATCTTGAAATAGTTGGTAACTCACCTTACAATCAACATAATAACACACAAGAGAGGAGACCACAATTGTGTTTCATGGAGCACAACAAAGTGATACCGTATACGAATGGCAAAAACTAGGAAGGAGGCAAAATCAAATCCTGGTTGTGAGAAACAGTGTCTCACGTCGCAATGGATACCCACTTGCTGCAAACTGTGGTGGATGCATTCACTAGTCATAAGCAATAATAAGGGTAAATACAGGTTTTAAATGAACTCAAGATGAGTCCCGATGATCTTTAGAACATAAGAAAAGGAACATGGAAGACGCATAAGAGCTCAGAGTGTCACTGCACACTTGAGCACATGATTAGTAAACAAATTGACACTAATGCCTAAAAATTACCATTTTGAAATGTCTAATTTGGCTAATTTTAGAGCTATTCGAGTGTTTTTTAAAAAAATGATAAAAGGCATTAAGAAGGACGATTGTTAAATGACAAATCGTAAAGGATAATTAGATTTGAAATTAATAAAACTAGATTTAATTTAATTAATCTAATTAATTTCAAATAATAAAAAAAACTGATTAAGATCTAATTAAAAATTAATTTAAAATTGATGTCCCTTTAAAAAATTCCCACTTAAAAAAAAAAAAAACACCCCGAAAAAATCTCCCACCAAAAAAGAAGTTTTAAAAAAGCTTACTAAGTTTACCAACTTACCAAAAAATGTGGCTCAACGGAAGTTGTTTGGAGGTGGAGACCGATCGGGCGGATCCCGAGTTGAGAGGAGGATCCCACGTAAGGGGGGTTCAAAGGACTGTCTTGGCATAGGAGTATCCTGAGTTGATTGGAGGCTGTTAGAGGAAGACTCAACAAAAGGGGCTCGGGGCTCGGTGCATACACAGAGGAGATGCTTGAAAGAGCTATTATTAGTGACAGGTTGGGAATGAGCAAGATGGGCTGCGAAGGATGAGCCAGGGCCAAGCAGAACATCATGAGGGGTCTGTACAGAGGCGAGGGAAGACTCAGAGAGGATAAAACTTAGGCCAGGAGACACATCCACCCATAGAGAAGAGCATGCACAAGGAGCAGCCCAAGCTTGAGGCAGGGTAGGAATCCATTGAAGAAGACCCCGATTCGGCCAACAGGAGTAGGATTCGCCAGAACAAGCATGCCAAGGGAACTGGTTCAGGGAAGAACAAGCTACTAGATAGGCTGAGCATAAGCTATGAGACAGGGAGTCATGGTGAGTTGAGGAGCCTGGGGTAGAGAAGAGGAGCTCAGAGGTGAGTTGAGGAGCTCGGTTGGGAGCAGTGCACCAAAAACACCAAACACCAAACTTCAAACCTCTTAATTTGACCTGAATCTCTACAAAACCAACATGCAAACACAGAGAAACCAGAAAAAGACAGAGATTTAAAATTTTTCAGTTTAATAAAAAAATTAAAAAACTAGAAAATAACCTCTTATTTCAATTGATCTACCAGATTTAGTTGCTGTTAGCTAAATGTAGCTATAAAACCGCTGAAAAAATCAAGGAGATCTACACATGCACGAAGAACAAAGTAAAACTGAAACTTTCCAAGAACAATTTGTTAAGAATGTTAGTAATAAAATTCTAGAATATAATGATCGAAAAACTTGCATGAGGAGTAAAAAAATGAAACTAAGAGTAATCACAACTCAAATAATGAATGCACATTTACCCGATCTCAGCTCTAATACCATGAAAGAGTTTGTGATAATCATATCAAAAAATGTGCACCATGATGAAGTTGCACTCTAAAGGAAACGTAATAGCTCCAACATAATCATAAGGAGGAATCAATCAATCAATGGAAGAACTTGCATAACAGAACAAAGCTTGCACATATAGAGAAAGACAACAGAGTGTGTTGGCATTCTCATAAATGACAAATGAAGGGATACATATAGGGTGCTGAGTAACCCTAGTGCATGCCACACAAGCAAACCCTAAACCTAACGCATGTGAGATGACCCTCCATATGTGAGTGGAGGACACATAGGATCCCACACACCAACAGATTCTTGGAGACCACTGAGGGATCAATGAATGAGATGAATCAATTTATCCATGTTCTAAAACTTCTACAGAGTCTTGGATTTCTCTTTCCTTCTTGTGAAGCCTCTTGTAGTGTGGGATGTTGGATTCCACTGAATTTATTTTTGAGAGTTCTCTTGAGTGAGTAGAGATTGAATTTTTTTCAGTTACCTTTGAAGTGGAGAGGTGAGATGTTTTTATTTTAAGAGTCTAGAGACCTCCTGATTCAATGAGTGTGGATTTTTTCTTTTTGAACCATTGCTTGGATCTCTTGATTACCACTTCGGTTGGTTCATTTATGTATCTTGACTCATGAATGCTCTATGAGACTTGTGGGAGGTGAGATGCCTTCATAGCCTGATACTCAGGATCATACGTTTAAGTTACATCATATTCAATTCCATCCTTGAACTAATCAAAATTGAAATTTTTCATATGTCCAACTTTCATTCTCATTTGATCCCACTATCTAACCTCACAATCATACGAGCAATTTAATTAATAATCCTTGATTTGTGGAACATGATGCAAATCAAGAATATGGAATGTTTTTGGGTTGCTTCAAATGTTAAAATACTCCCTTGGTTTGTATGAGTAGAGGTTCAAAGGAGTGAAGGAAACTTCCAAGTTTGAGGCATCATTGACATTATTACAGGAGAAGATTCCAAGAAAGATAGGGAATGCAATACCTTTCTTCTTGTGATTTTTGATCTTATCGTTGATGTGAGTGAGATACCAACATATCTCAAACATCATGATCTTATCATTGAGGTACCTTGGATTTTTATGTAAGGTGAGATCAAATATATATATATAGTGATGTATGAGAAATTTGAGAACTACATGAGGATGGACCCATATCTCTTTATCAATGTGGCATCTTGAGAAGGCAGTCTCAAATCAAGATTTCCTTCCAACAATCTTATGAAAAAAAAGTGACTGCATCATCCACTCTTGTAAAATGCTCTCCTTTAGCGTCAATTAAAAATACTTCTCATAGGTGTGGGCCTTTTGAGAAATGTTCTAAGTAAGGGTTAGTATTTTGAATGGTCTTGTACTCGCAAGAGCGTAGACCAAGTAGGATATCATTGAGAACTTATTGGTAGATAGCAACAGAATAAACTATTAATGGATGTTGTCAATGATTATATATTCCCACTCAATCATCTATTTACCCTCAAGGAAAATAAGGATGAACTGGGTCATATAATCCTAGAATTCCTTCATAGCCTCTTCTCCCATTACCCTGCTTAGTAAGATGATTGCATCAAAAAATCCTTCATGGAACTCACTTCTAGATATAAATTTTGGTATACAAAATGGTTACCCTCCTTTTTTTAACCATGACCCCAATGCAGGAACTTAGAGGTAGGATTCCATTTTTTACCATTATCTCGATGTAAATTCCCTCTTGATGATGACCATTTTGTTCCATGTCAGGATTTGCATACATTGTGAAATTCCTTTAGAAGTGAGAAATGCTAGTATTGAGTTGTAGTATGCCCTTATGATTCTTGAATATAGATCGTAGTGATGATAACATGCCAATACCGCCTCCGTACTTTGGAAAGACATGGGATGAACACGCACAACATATAATCCACTCGTGAACATATTGTCTTCCATTGGTTCCCTAGAACCGTCGAGCATTCGGTTCTTCAGATCTTTGAAGTCTGCCTGAGTAACATCATTTTCACCCACCCCTTCATATTATGATACCAAGGAAGAAACAAGCTGTAGAATATAAAACTTGAACTTCATATTGGAAAAAATCAACAAGATGAGAGAAATAGAAGATGATAACAACTTTCTGCAACTGAATCAGATACTTGGGATGCTATTTTGGGAAAAGGTGTTTTTTTATGTGAATTCAGTTTTGTTAAACCCTTAACATGATAAGAATACATTCACTGATATTACCTTTTTATTATTTTTTATGGTTTCTATTCTTGGAAAGTTACTTTTTTGATGTTTTAGGAAAACTTGCCTGTTTGACCTAATTTGTCATCTTTATTGTTTTTCAAATGCACTGATCTAAGAGAGCTTGCCATTTTTGGTAAGTTGTTATTTTTAGTAAGTGATGGTAATATATACTTACTTTTTTAAAAAATAGCACTTATCCATGTCCGTTTACAATGAAAATGTCTCCACTAGATTCGGCTAGTCTCTGGGATCTTGTGCTCCAAATTTCACCTCGATCTGTCTGCGAGAATGATTGGAAATGTAAAAAGAATATTCTAGGGATTAAATTAGGGTTCAATACCATTAAAAAAATTAGGGAATCATCCACTTTTGTATTACCATCTTCTTGAAGGTTATTGGAATGAGGAGCAACTTAGAAAATCTTAATGGATTCCACTTGTAGGTTTGAAAGTTATGAGTTTTTCATGGTTTTAACATTCATGGCTGCCCTGGAGGAATTTAAAAATGTGTCTGGAAAAATTGTAATATTTTGGAGGTTTAAATCAGTAAAATGGAGTTCTTGGTTGGACTAGGAGAATAAAGGAGGTAAAAAGCATTTATTTTGAGTTTATAGCTTGCACAAAAATGTATTTTGGTGTATAAATGTAATAACAATAGTTAGTTAAAAAGTTGGGATTTGAAATTATTAGTATGGGGTGATTTTTTCTTTCCCCATTGTCCCCTTAGGAATGGGGATAGTATGGAAAATAAAATAAGGCCTCACCTGAGATTTCCACGTGTTGTATTTTGATTTCACAATGGGGAAATGAGGAAAATCATCATTTAACACTTAAGGGGCTGAGACTTGGCCATGTGGAAAACCGTGAAAGGGGATAGAGTGGGGAACTTTTTCTTGTCCCATATGTACCCTTATAAATGGGTACAAGAGGCATAAAAAATTCACCCTCACCTGGTGATGATAAGTGGTGGAACAAGATTTAGTGAGGGGGAAATGAGGAAAGACTAGCTTTATCACCAAGGAACTTGAAAATGATTGCATAAAAAACTAGAGAAAGGGATAAAGTGGTGTGAATTTTATTTTCCCCTATATCCCCTTGGGGATGGGGATAGGAAGGAATTTTTTTTTACCTCACCCTGTGTTAAAAAGTGGCACTTTCTCACTGCACGGTGGAAGGAGCTAGGAATAGGTAGATAAGCCCTTTGAGATGTTTATCTTATTCATCTGAGGAACCTAGAGGAACTCTTGATGTGGGGAAATTTTTTGTGTCCCCTATATCCCCTTAATAATGGAGAAAAGAGGAACACAAAAATGCACCTCAATTTGGAGGTTACAAGTGTCTTCACACAAAATTGGTGAAGTATAAGAAACATATCTTGCGAGAGAGACCTTGAAGATGAGTTTTCGGGAGCTAAAAGGCTAAAAATAGTCTTTCTAGGCTTACCAGAGAATCAATTTTTAGAAGCACTTAAATTAAACAAGTTGAATGATCTTACCAAAACATTTAAAACATTATGGAAAGTTTGTACAAAACAATATGAGGAAATGCAATGTCGATATGAACATTACATATAGGGCAAACTAATCCAGATGAGGGTTCATGAGGGTTTTCAATCAAGTTTTTGACACTTGGGTTTTGTTGTCATGGTTTAAAGTTTGAATTTTGACCTTGCAAAAAACATATGACAACATCTATATAACACTTATGTATTATAATGCATACACATTATAAGGAATATGAACAAAAATAAATACCTAATTATATTTCCTTAAACTTTGATCATTGCCAACAACCAAAACATTTCACATTTGATTGTAATGGGTTCGATCAGATTTATTTACATATTGAATATTGAAAAAATTACTAGATTGTTTCAATCTAGTGTGAAATTAGGGCCAATTATGCCCTTATTTAAATTATATTTTCATTTTTATATTGTTTAAGCCGACTTCGCCCCATTCTATATTAGTTTAAGCTAATTATCCTCAAAAGGTTAACCTTATTATGTAATTTCATCCAACCAAGTCCAAATTGACATTTGTATTTGATTGTAATAGGATCAATTAGTTCTTCTTTCATACCACATATCAAATAAAATAAATAATCAAGGTTAAATGTATGATTTGTAAACAATTAGATTTTTTATTCTATAAATTATAAACTCAACGGATCCTTTTAAATTTATTAGATTTTTTGATTTATATGCATATAAAGCTTATTAGAATCTAAATTACTACTTATTTAAATATGATTTAGAACTAAATTAAATGATTCCCAAAATCAACATTATTCACTGTTCGATCAAACCATTTAGATTTCCATTTTATTCATTTTTCACACATGTCGTAATATGCTAAATATGCTTGAATGAAACTAAATATTACTAATTTAATTGTGGAAAATAATTAAAAATCAGAATGCAAGAAATAAAAAAAGACGACACCGGAATTGTTTACATAATTCATAAATTTCTTGTAACCCCAGGTTCATTAAAAATAAATTCTATTAAAAATTCTCCAAACTGTAAGTACATTCAACTCAAAATTAACATTAATAGATCTATAACCTGCAATGTTACGTCTTCAGACCTTTGAAGGACCCTGAAAAAGATTAGTGTTCATCCTTCACCTTCCCAAAGAACTTGTAGAAGCTCTTCCCTTTAGTTCTCTATCTTCCAATGACTTCCATGCCTCAAAATGACATCAAGAAAACTTCACAATGAGAAAACAATATATGCATGAGGAGTGTCTTGGAATTCTGGACAACTTTCCAGTTTAAACTAAGTTGTGAAAATCCCTAAGTGTCTCAAAACCTCACTTTTGTAAAACTGATCTGTTATCCACTATACACAGTCATCTGACTTAATCTCTTCAAATAGTGACTCACCTATTTATACATTTTCAAACCTCCTATAGCCCAACGAAAGTCTATATATTTTTGGAACCAAGTGGTTGGGGTTCACTCCGCCTAACCTCCATCACTATTTGGTTTACGATATTGGGATCAATATCCCACATCTATCAGGTAACAGTGAGTGGTCAGTTTTAAAAATAGGTAAATAGTTGTGATTAAGTGGCTTGGCCACTTTTTTTTGGTGCCACATTAAAAGGCTGGTGAAGGGGTGGCTATGTTGGGCGGTTATTTGGGCTCCCCGAGTTGGTGAGTGTTAGGGAGTTGGCCAAGTATGGAGGATGTTGGCGAGGAGTGTGGTGAGTTGGGATGCAGGGATTTGGGATCTTCAGAGATATGTGGGATATGTGAGGAGCTAGATAGTTGATGTGGTGGTAGGTCAACTGAGCTGTTAAGTTAACTTGATAAGTTGAACATGGTAACTCGATCAATGCATGGTAAATATGCATTATGTAGTTTATAATTACATTTCTTAATATCCTCCATGCATAGTGTGGTGAATAAAAAAGGAATTTAAATACATAAGTTTGATAATAGTGATATGAAGAAACAGGGGCAAAGGAAACCCTCTGCAAAAAGAGTGTGTCAACCTTGGTTAAGGGTCCCCAACCAAAAAATAGTGGGGCCCACCCATATGATAATGAATGTCAAATACTGGAGGTGTAAAACATATATTTTTCCTATACCACATTGCTACTTGTCACTGTTTGATTGGTCCATATGGCGAGTGTGCACATGACCATGTCATCTCAAACCTGCACATAGTTCCATATTTTTGCTAGATTACCGAAAATTTCAGCGTACAATAACTTCTGCATACGACCTCTATTTTTTAGCATTTAATATACTACTGGAAAGATCTCGACATGCTCTATTGTAAGGAATAGGTTTAGGGAAAATTTGGAATCATCCAAAGTGTGAAAAATACTTCAGATCACACCTCCCCACTGAGAAGGCTTTTGTTCTACAAAATCTATTTTTCCACCCACAACCAATCATCTTCTTGCATCTCACAAACATACATGATCCATAGAAATAGAATTAGATGAAAAATTTGACCATAATTTTTTGATAAGAAAATCATCAAATCATCAATGTAAAAATGGAAAATCTACATGCCACAAACGACTAGAGTCTAACTGAATTCCCTAGGTAAGTGCATGTAAATGGGGGGCCAAAAGGGGGTCAAAAGTGGACACATTTTTCTTGAAATTAGCAGAACCAGAACTTCATCTAATAATTTGGCATGCATATGCTCAAAATTTGAAAAAGTGATAAAAATAAGTACAGTAGATCTCAGAATTTAGTTTCTAAACTACTAATTTTTTTTAAAGAATTGTGGAGATTAAGAGGATCAAATGTGGTATGGACACAAAGTATATCTATTTTGTGTCAAAAATATAAGAACCTATTGTGTGTGTGGCCCGCCCCACCGCCCCCCCCCCCTCCCCCCCCATTTTTTTGACTTATATACTTTATTTTTGAAATTCCTTTAGTAGAAAGTTAGATACAACCATGTATGAGATCCCACTATTTTTTCATAATTTTTGGGTGTATATATAATTTTTTTATTAATTTTCAAAGTGCACACATATCGAAAATGAAATATTTGTGTGTACACCCCCGTAAATTTGAGAAAAAATGTCATTTTTTGTTTTATTTGTGCATGTAGAATTTAATTTAGAAGAGGAGGTTTTTTTTGAAATTCAGATAAAAAATTCATAAATTGTGTACAAAAACGTATGCATACATTTTGACAAAAAAGAGGGCACTAGTAAAATAAATTAAGGATGAAATCCTTATACTAATCGGATTTTAGAAAGAAGTATATCGTCACCAAGGTAAAACTGAGCTTGACGTCGTAGTATAATTTTTTTGGAATATTATGTTATAACACATGAGATATCAGGGTGTACACGTGCGAGTTTGATGTTTTTTTTGTAAAACATGGATTTATTCATTGATGACATAGTCCAAACCTTAGGTTTGGATATCCAAGACAAATCCAAGCCTGTGGTTTGGTAATTTCAAATCCAAATAAGATTAAACATGATCACGTTATAACGTGTGTGGTTATAACGCGAGTGAGCTATAACACACTCACGTTTCTATTTGCTATGTGGTATATGTGGTTATGGGAGGGATATATTTACTAAAATAATTTTTCATTTATTAGTCTTTATACTTTAAATTTATTTTAGTAAATATAAAAAATTAGGGTCACTCTGCACCTTATAAAACTAGTCTCACAGCTCCATCTGTCACGATTTAGAAGATGGTTTTTCATATTATAACCAGGTCAGTACATTGGTATTTTTCAGGATTTCAGCAATCGGCCTAAAGATTTTAGGGTTTAAATTCTACAATCTATGTCTATTTCAGGAAATAATATAGTCATTTTTTAGGTTTTGGGGCCTTTTAGATTCTTTACTAAAAATTTTAGGAGTGTTAGATGTGTCAAAACTATATTTTATAAACCTCACAACTCCCAAAAGTAGCAACTATTTCTCGAATATATGGACTCATGAAATTTCTTATAACACATAATAAATCAAAACAAATATATAAGTTTTTATCGATTCAAATAATAAAGGGAATGGTTATCACGAGGTCTATGAAGGATCTGAAACATCATGAGGATAATGGGTGTAATCATAAAAATCATGAGGTCTATGAAAGATATGAAGCATCTAGAGCTTCATCAAGATTCAAATCATGAAGGGAATGGTCATCAAGAACATGATAAGAGAAGCTCACCATGCTTGATGGTGTGGAAATCATCTTAGGATCACAAAAAATCCATATTTTATGAGAGTATTTCTAAACACTTAATCAATGCTTGGTAATGAACAAAAATCTTACAAGTCATGGAGGAGGAATTTGTAGTGTTTCAGCATAGTGTGGAGATCAAGAACATGGAATTCATTCTTGAACATTCCTCCAAGTTTCATTCAAGGATAAATCATTCTATTAGGAGGAGAAAACCTATCTCCATGAGGAGAAATTAAGAAAGAGGGTGTGCAGACATCATAAACATGTTTTCACTCAAGTGACATCTGAGGCAGGGAGGTGAATTATGAGATTAATAAGAGACCATCATGTTTAAAGGTGAAAAGTTAGGCTCAATGATTTAATTGGTGATCATCATATCCTAACTCTACCCTTGTGTTCAAATCTCTTCGATAAAAAAATCAAAATGAGTTAGTTAGGCTAGTGAAGCATCCAATACCATCATGTGTGAAGGATCAAGAAGTCACCTATTCTCATGAGAGGGATATGATAAAGAAGTGTATGAGAATCTGAAATTTGATTCTATTCAAGGATGATTTTGAAGATTGGAAGGGTATGAGGATAACCCAAAAATTCAAAACTTAAACCATGAAAACCAAGCCACAATGTGAAATCTGTTAGGTTGTGGAGCCTGTTTTCTTGTGTGAAAGTGTTGAAGACTATACACTAAGAGTATTTTACACTTTCAACAGTTGTGTTGCAGCCCCCAAATGTTTTTTTCCTCGATCTTATCAAATCCGTCTCTAGGTCCACCTTCCTCTTTTTCATGATCACCTTGTCCTTGAAGGTATTCTTAATGCATTGGGTGAACATGTATAAGTTTGTAAAAAGTTTTAAAAGCTCCATTATTCCATTCATTGAAGTGCAATAAAATACTAATTCATTGGCAAGCCTAAAAAGGCCAATTTTTGGCCATTTCAGAGCTTGTGTGCATCCTCTAGGAGGGTTATGAAAAGGTCTTAAGTATTTGAAGGTGTTGGAAGTATTTTAGGAATATTTAGGAAATTTTTTATCATTAAGGGATATTATGTTCAACAACGAGCTTTCAGGTATAAGGAATGAGCAGTCAAATTGTGAACATTGACTTCTCTGGCTGATTCTGGGAGCTCCATAAGGATTTACGAGGAAAACAAGTAGGAAATAGAAATCTTGAATAATCCTTTACATTTTGGGAGCATCCATTTTGATCCAAGGCCACCAAAGGTGATGCTAGTAATCATCTCATACTCTCAATCAATATATACCTCCCAAGAGTGTTTCTGAACAATTAGTTAGTGCTTGGTAATTTGAGCTTAATACATTGTGGAGGTTGGAAAAATGTGATTCACCTTTAAGTTCTGATTCCATGTGGATAAAATTGATCAAAAGGGCGTTCTCCGCAATGGTATTAGAGTCTTCTCCATAATTGCGTGACTCAAGAAGACTCCTAAGTTTTATAACCCAATTCGAGTTATATTTATCTTCTAAGAATCCTTATCAGCAGAGATATTAATATTTTCTTGTTGAAACCCCAAAATAGGGTTTTAGATAACTTGCTAGGAAGAAAATTCAGATTTCTTATCATAAACACCCTTCTTGACTCATTTACATATTGAATAAGCTTTAGGAGGATTAAATTCAAGTTTCTTATTTTATAATCCAGATCTGTGGACACTTGATATACTCCCAACATTAATCTTTAGTTGAGAAAAACTGTGGGAGTTAACAAAACACAGTCAAGGTTAGAAGTAAATTCTAGATGTCATAAACTACCACTATATATTTGTAATGAAATTACTTAGATTTGAATATCATTAGAAATATAACACCAAGAACACAAAAATGTAGATAAATGATCACAATATGCAAGTATAAGTTATAGTACTAAGGTAGTATCAATATTCAATCCATTCATCTTTATAGACATCAATATGCGTATCCTTTCAGTCACTGTGCATCCTTCCTTTAACTAGCCTACCTTCAGTTCAACCTTTACCCTAGCTTAGAGGAAATTCCTAACAAGGTTTTAAAATTTTTTAGGGTGCAAGGATGATTACCCAAGGTGATAAATTAATTTAGTGAAAGATATTTTCCTTCAGAGGCCTAAAAAGGACATCTGGCCATTTTGCACTTGGTAAACAGAATTTAGGAATATTTAGGGAAATTTTAAAGCATCTAAGGGTGATTTTAAAGAGAATTTAAGGTATCTAAAGTAATATAAGAAATTTTAGGAAATAAAATATCATTCGAGATCCATCTATTCAACATTGGGTATTCAGGGTGTAGGGAATGAGAGCTTCAATGGTGAATGTTTCCTTTTATGGAAGATTTTGGGAGTTCCCAAATGAGTTTAGAGGAAAAACAATATGCATAAAAATGTGTAATAGATAGTCACTTAGACAATGGGTGTAATAAGGAGAATCGTGAGGTCTTTGAAGGATCCAAAACATCTAGAACCTCATTGAAATTCAAGTCATTAAGGGAATGATAATCATGAACATGATGACAAAGGATCACCATGAGTGGTGATGGTAGTCATCTCGATATAAAAAATGGGGCATATCTTGAGATTATTTCTAAACACTTAATCAATACTTGGTTTTGTGTTCACATCTTGCATTTAGAGAATGGATTTCAGAGTGATTCAATGTAGTTAGAGTTCATGAACATGGATCTCACCCTCAAACATTCCTTCAAATCTCATTCAGGGATCAATCCTTCCATATAGAGGAGGAAACCTATTTCCATGATGAGTAATCAAGTGAATATGTGTCTAGATACCATAAGCATGTTTCCACTCATGTGATATCTTGGTCAGGGAACTGAATTGTAAAGTTAAAAATGGTTTCATCATGTTCAAAGGTGAAATGGGAATCTCGTAGAGTAATTTGAGGATCATCATATCTTGATTATGCTATCATATTCAAACCTCTTCAAGAAATAAGCCAAGATGATATATTCAAGCTACTGAGGCATTCATGACCATCATGTGTGAAGGATCAAGGCATCATATATCTCCATGAGAGGCATATGAGAAACGAGGTGTATGAGTATCCTGAATTTGATTCCATCCAAGGAGAATTCTAGAGCCAGGAGGGGTAAGAGGATGATCTTCATATAGAGAACCATATATGTAAGAATGAGAAATCAATTGAGTTTCAATTGATGTCACTCACTTGTTAGTGTTCTTAAACACTCATTTAAACCTTATAGTGTGATCAAACTTCAAAGGAGGAAGGAAATTCCACCTCATTTTAGTCCAACAGGTGGCCACATGACAATAATCTCATTCAATGATAAATCCTTCCATCTACATGATGATACCTATTTCAGTAAGTGATAGATAATCAGAAAAGTTGTTTGAGCATCATGGAGTTGATTTGTGGTCACTAGGGTTAATTATGGAGGCCTTGAAAATTAAGAGAGTGATCTTCACTCTTGCATTGTAATTAGAAGAGAGCATCATGTTCCCATCACAATGTAGATCTCGTAACAATGTTTCTAAATAATTAAGTATTCACTTGAGGTTTTAGAAACATGTTTTCAATTCATGGTAACTCATTTTTTTACTGATTTTTCATGTTAGAAGTTTCTTTACTCAAAAACACAACCAAGGGTGTTAGGAAGGTGTTTTCAAATCACAATTTGGCCCTGTCCTCCTGAGATCCTCACCCATGGTAAAAAATAGTACATTTATGAAATTTCCCATTCTGAGAGGTACTTATCAAAACTTACAAATATTCACCTATCACCATATGTGACTATCTCTCTAGATCTTGCAAATTTAGGGCCATTTTTGTCTGGAACCTAAAGGGGCAACTATATTATTTTTACATTATTCATGCATACTTCAAGTATAATATAAAAATAGATTTTACCAGCATGTATATGATTCACATATCTTTCCATTGCCTATTTTTTTGCTCCTAACTCGTCATGGAACTCCCAAAATCATCCGGAGAAGTCAAATTTCACCATTAGAGTGTTTGTTCCCTACACATAGAAAACCCGTTACTAAACATATTTTTCTTGAATGAGAAAAACTTTTCTAAATATTCCTAAATTACCTCCAACAATTCTAAAATTCCCCAAAACCTAACAATGAGTATATTATTTCCCAAAATAGACATCGATTGTATAATTTAAACCCTACAAGCTTTAGGATGAATGCTGAAATCTTGAAAAATACCTATGTACTGACTAGGTTAGAATACGAAAAACCATCTTCTAAACTATGACAGATGGAGCTGTGAGACAAGTTCCATAAGGTGCAAAGTGACCCTAATTTCTTAAATTTACTAAAATAAATTTAAATAATAAGAAATAATAAAGTATAAAGATTAATAAATGAAAAACTTATACTTTAACCATTTATTTTAGTAAATATATCCCTCCCACAACCACATAATAAATAGAAACATGAGATTGTTATAACGCACTCACATTTTAGGATTAGTAATTACCAATCCTAATAATTCATAATGTGATCATGCTTTCCCGTAATGCGCTCGCATTTCACTTAAACTACAAAATGTGTCCGCTTTTTGGCCCCCCATCTTCGTGCACTTGCCCCCCTGTGATCTGCTAATCTCTACAAACATATTAGAAAAGTTTAAAAATATAAAACATTTCCAATAATAGGAAAATGTCTAACTGAATCCCAAGAGATTTGTCAAACCATAGTGATTGTAATTGCCATCATAAAATTAATCAGCTAAAAATAGACAATCCAAAAATAAAAGAGGAAACTGTTAAAATGATTCATTATGACATGGCCAATCATCTACAATTTCAATATCGTCAAATATAGATCAGTAAATATAGACATCAAAAGCCAATAACTAGGCTAATGTCCAATGACCCTATGAAACTGTCAGAATACTGCAACTGCAAATGTTTTTTAGTGTAATCATAATGTGATCTAACATTCTTAACATATTTAGAAATCACATTTATTTCCCTAAAGCATGTGATTTAAAATTATGGCCACATCGAGATTTCGTATTATGAGCACATTTACAAACATGTCCAAAATATGGGTCGTAAAATGCACCTAACATATACATGCCAAAAATAGAAGCATTCCTAAAACAATAGCTAATTTCTAATGCAAGTATGAAACCACTGTTAAAAATCTCCAAAGCTAAAACTATGAGTTTTAATTCACTGTACCCAAATTGTACCAGTAAATCAAAAGATGAATAAGGAGATTCAAAGGAGTTTGTTTCAAAATTGTAAATTATAAGAAGATACTAATCATGATAAACATGTCTCTCAATCCCACACACAAATCTGAACTCTAAATCAAAACTAAAAAAATGGGAAAATTTTCCTTTCACCACACATCGGATCCCATAAAACCAAATCTCTGAATTATTTACATGTCATTTATCAATATCAATTATGCAAAAATAAATTGAAAGAATTGTTTACTTACCCATTTTGAAGTATTTTCTTTTTTAGTTGGTTTTATTTTCTCGGTTAATACCCGAAGAACTTCATTTACCTTTGAAAAAAGTATGTATTCCATCATCATCTTACCATGATTATGATGGCATGATGGATGAAGTTTCCAACAATTTCCACTTGGTGTCCACTCATACGACAATGAGTGGAAAAATAACTCTACCAGAGAGAGAAAATTTGTGTTCCATTTCTCGCATCTAAATGATGAGTATGATCTTTTGTCCTTGCCTTGTTTTTGAAAAATGGAATCATATTATTTGACAATGTCCTTCTCTTCCCACAAATAGAAATAAAATGGTTACTAAACCCACAAAAAGTGCAAGGAAAAACATGTAACATTTTCTGAATATCATAGCCATATTACTTAAACTGAAAGAGTGGATCAATTTTTTTTACAATTTTCCTTATGATCATGATAATACTAAGGAGGTGGAATATCATTACCTCATCTCTATAATTTCTTACCAAATCCATCATGTGATGATGAATCATCATTTTCCCACACCAATTCTTCATGCAAAACTACTGGGGTAATCTCTTAGGTGTCGAAAGCTTATCTCCCTTCAATGTTCTTGGAGAACTCTCAAATTTCCATTCCCACACAAAGATAACCCAAACCTGCAAAACAAGGACAATCCTCAACCTGTATTGGGTTAGTAATACCTTTTCCATTCTTACTAAGGCCTCGTCTATCAAATGGCATCTTAAATAATAACTTAGATCCAATGCCCTTAATGTATTTTTAAAAATCACCAAACACAATACCTGAATCTGAAACTAAATGGGAATAAGAATCACATGGTGAATAACTTACATTGTATTCATCTGTCATAGTTTCTATATCTGAATTGGAAGGTAAATCCTTCTTTAGCTCATGAAACTAGAATTTAATCAAGAGTTCATCCTTGGATTCTAGCTCTGGTTTCAAGTGTTCAATTTTTTCTTCTAGGGAATAGAGCTTTCATCTCAAGAAAGAATTTTCATCCTGAATTTTTCTGTTGATTCCTTCCTACTCTTCCACCCGTTCTCTCTTCAATGATTTCCCCGTGGCTACCTACAAACCACTGGTACTTCCAAAACACTACAAAATACAAAATGGAATAACAAGCGCAAACAATCTGCAAATATAATGGAGTTAGAATATAAAAGAGATATAAAATGCAACTGAAAGCAAATCATTGAATCCAACCAGCTCTGATACAATACTTTCTTCATAGATAGTAAGTTTATAGGAAGGAAAACTCTTTCTGATACCAAACTTGCTTCGTAGATAACAATTTTATAGGAAGGAAAACCTACTTTGATACCAAACTTGATCCATAAAAATGTATATTTTCTACTCTATACTTTTTTAACACAACATATCATTTTAAATTTATCATCTTTCATGATTTATATGCATATAAAGTTGATTAGAATCTGATTTAAAATTGCTTCAAATATGATCTAGAACTGAATTAAGTGATTCCCAAAATCAATGTTATTCACTATTCGATTAAACCATTTAGATTTCCATTTTATCGGTTTTTTTAAAATGTCATAATATGATAAATATGCTTGAATAATACTAAATTTTACTAACTTAATTGAAGAAAATAATCAGAAATCAGGATGTAAGAAATTAGAAAAGATGACACCAGAACTATTTATAGGGTTCGGAAATTTCTTACGTCCTCGGGTTCATTTGAAGTGATCTATTAAAAACTGTCCAAATTCCAAGTACAATCAACTCACAATTAAAATTAATAGATCCAAAACCTAAAATGTTGTGTTTTTATACCTTTAAAGGAACCTAACAAAGCTCACTATCCTTCATTCACCTTCCCAAAGCACTTGTAGAAGCTCTTCCCTCAAGTTATCTATCTTCCAGTGACTTCTGTGCCTCAAACAGACATCAAGAATACTTCACAACGGGAAAAAAATATATGCGCGAGGAGCGCCTTGGAATTCTGGACAACTTTCCAATTTACAAGTTGTGAAAAAGCTCCTAAGTGTCTTAAAATATCACTTTTGTAAAACTATTATGCTATCCACTATACAAAGTCATCCGAATTAACCTCTTCCAATAGCGACTCCCCTATTTATACATTTTTAAACAACCTATAGCTCAATGATGGTCTATATTGTTTATAACTAAGCGGTTAAGGGTTTGATACCCCCTAACCTCCACTGCCGCTTGGTTACCATATTGGAATAAATATCCCACATCTATCAGGTAATGTTGGGCGGTCGGTTTTAAAAATAGGGAAGTGGTTGTGATTAAGTGGATTGGATTATTTTTGTTGGTTCCACATTGAAAGGCCATTTAAGGGGTGGTTATGTTTGGCAGTTGTTTGGGCTCACTGATTCAGTGAGGGTTAGGGAGTTGGCCAAGTATGGAGGATGTTCGCGAGGAGTTTTGTGAGTTGGGTGGCAGGGCATTGGGGTCTTCCGAGAGGTGCAAGATAATGTGAGGAGTTGGCGAGTTGATGGGATGGAAATTCAACCAAGCTATTAAGTTGAATCAATGATTTGAGCATGGTAACTCAGTCAATGCATGGTAAATATACATAGTGTCGTTTACAATCACATTACTTAATATACCACATGTATAGTGTGGTGAATAACAAAGTAATTTAAATATTAAAGTTTTATAATAGCGATATGAATAAACAGAGGAAAAGGAACCCCTCCATAAAAAGAGTGTGTTAAACCTGGTTAAGGGTCCCTAGCCAGCAAATAGCAGGGCCCACCCATCTGATAACAAGTGTCAAAGATCAGAGGTGCAATTTTTTTTTCCAATACCACATTGCCACTTGTCATTATTTGATTGGTCCATATGGCGAGTGTGCACACGTCCATGTCATCTCAAACCTGCGTGCAGTGCCAGATTTCCAAAACATTCAGTGTGTAATAAATTTTACATACGACCTCCATTTTCAGCATTCAATATACCACTAGAAATATCTTGATCTGCTCTTCCTTAAGGAACAAATTCAAGGAAATTTTGGAATCATTCGAAGTGTGAAAAATTCTCCGGATCAATGTAGCATGTGATTATGATAATTGAGACGTAATTGACATTGGATTTTCATTTTTTTTATGCATTTAGGTTCAATTGACTCTAATTGTGTACTAAATTCAAGTAGATATACTTTAAAGATTTAATCTCTTATACAATCAAGGCAAACAAATCCCTAATTGGCATTATACTCTTCCATTTTTGTAAGCGTATCAGTTGGCTCCGGTGTTATACTAGATATTGAACTAATGACCCGATTAGCTCAATTTTGTATGAAATCAGGGAAAATCAATTTCTAATTGATATTAGGTTGTTATTTTTAGTGTATTTGGTCTCACTTACCCCCAAGTGTGTACCAAATTACACTAATTGTACTTTAAGGTTCAATTTATTACATAATCGGGGAAAATCAAAACCCACTTGACATTATACTCTATTGTGTTATTATAAGAGGCTCAATCAAACCTAGTTTCATACTAAAGATTGAACCACATAGTCAATTAGTTTAATATTTTATGCAAATGAGGCCAATTGAGACCAATTGACACGATATTATTATTTTTAGTGTAATTGGACTCAATCTTTCCCATTGCATACTAGATTGAATTAATTACATGTGAAAGGTTAAATATATTATGAAATTATGGCTAATTAATCCCTAATCAACACTAGAATCTTCCATTTGGTTGCAAATGACTTAATTAGCCATAATATCATACTAGAGATTAAAGTAATTAAGTTATTGGTTCAATCTAGTATACCAACGGAGGCCTATCAAGATAAAAATGACATTAGATTGTGTTTTTGTTGTATTTAGGCTAAGTTGGCCCCAATTGTATCATAAATTTAATAAATTATACTCAAAAGCTTCAATATCTTGTGCAATTAGTGCTAATCAAGCCCCATTTTACATTATACTCTCCTATTTGTTTTCAAGGGCCTTGATTGGCCCTAGTTTCATACCATAAATTGAAACAATTACATGGTTGGTTCATTATGATATAAAATCATACCAATAAAAGCCCAATTGACATTAGATTTTCATTTTTTGTGTATTGGGCTTGATTGACACCAATTGAATACCATATTCAACTAATTGTAGTATATAAATTCCTTATCTTATGAAGTTAAGGCCAATCAAACCCCAATTGGCATCATAATCTCCCATTCAAGTGTGATGGGTACAATTTTTCCTAGTTACATACTAGATATTAAACCAGCTACTTGATTGGTTTAATCTAGTATGCATTGGGGCCAATAGAGTGTCAATTGACATCAAATTGATAGTTTTTGTATTTATGATTAATTTGATTCAGCTACCTACTAGATTGAACCACATATACTTGAAATTTGTAATTTCTTTCTTAACTAGGGCTAATGAAACCCTAATTGATATTATGATCTTTTATTTTGTTCTAAGGGCTCACTTTTTCCTATTTGTATGGTAGAAATTGAACCAAATATTTATTTATCTTAATATTGTACATAATTAGGTCTAATTGAGGATTAATTGACATTAAATTGTCATTGTTAGTGCATATGGGATTAATAGGCCCCAATTGCATGTCATATTGAACTTATTTTACTTGGAAGGATCAATATTTTATGCAATTGGGGCTAGTCAATATCTAATTTTTATGTGACAAAAACTCCATGAGTTACTATAGGTTAAAGATGTTAACGAAATTTTACTTGTATAAAAAAGAATGAAAATAAAAATTCAAAGGAAAATAATACTTGTAATGACCTTATATTGGGAGTGTGATCTTGTAAAAGAAGTATGTAATAAATAATAATGATGAGGATTAGTTAAATGTAATAGTCATGTCAGCTCTACAACCATCCCTAATAATTTATAAAAGGTTTATTTTGAATATTTGAATATGTGGGGATATCAAAAATTATTTTGGAAGATATTTGTGAAAAGATAATGGAGGAAAGTGGGAGGAAGAAAGGGCACATAGGGTGTCTAGCCAAGGGTACATGCTACACCATGGATGGTCATGGTTAGAGGAAGGAGTTATAAATACTATTAATTATTGTTCCCCTTCCGGCTTAAGGATCCTTTCTTAGAATCATGGGAATAATTACAAAATCGTTTCCAAAATCAAACTCAAATATTTATTTCAATTATTGTTTTGATAAAATGATATTTTTTTGTTTGATATTTAAAGTTACAAATTTTAACTTTTTTTGATGAAAAGGGATCTTATATTATATTTAATGCAATAAGATATAAGATAGCTTTAAAAAAAGTGGGCAGTATGAGAGTACGCCCCAAAAGCAAAAACAAAGATAGGCTGAGCCTAGAATAACTAGAGTCAAACTAGGCCGACCCTAGGAGAGTACAAAAAAAAGGCATCACCTAAAAACAATTTAAAAACACTATCAAGTAGCAGTAATAAACATGCCCAAGCCAAGCGGATCCTGATCATCCGGCCACCCCAAACTAGACAGGTCCTTTCTAGCATCCAAAATCTCCCAACCAGAAGCAATTTATTCTTCCAAGTCTGCTTTCCCATGCATGGGGATGACGGGGTTGCGGTGAGGGAAATTTTTTTATGGTGGTGGAGGTGGTGGTGGGTGTCAAATGTCCTATTGCGAAGTAGTGGAAGGAGGAAATCCCCACCCATGTTGGCGAGGTGGTGAGCCGACAAATGTGGTGGAGAGTGTTGGTGATGATGGTGAGTGACTACGCCGATGTAATGGCCCCAGAGAGTGGCGGGTATGGCTGAAAGCATGACGCTGAGATTGGCTGCGCCGGACACCATAGGCTGAAGGCAAGGATTGCCTATGGGAGATGGAGGCACTCAAGAAATGTTCCATGGGGCTTCCCCCCAGTGACGCAGTAGGGTTTGAAGGTGATCCATCTCCAGCGCCACCTTATTTACCTGAACTTAAATCTGCAGAAGCACATTGGAGATCACCATACATTTATTATAAATCGAGAAATATTGATCAACTATAGAATCAGCAAATAAAAAAGCATTTCTTTCTTTCCATATCCAAAAAATAATCTCCCCTCTAAAAACATGCCAAATATGGGTGAACATAGGTAGAAGTTTGGGATTATCTCCCAAGAGGATATGATGCCAAGTGAAATAGTGGGGTCGTGAAGGAAAAAAAATTAATGGATCCAGTTCCACAAAATTTTAGCTTTGGGATAGAACCAGAAGACATGCAAAAGTGTTTCCAAATGTCCACATAAGGGGTAGTTGGGAGTTGGGATCCCAATTTGAACAAGACGAGCCCTGATAGGAAGGCCTTGGTGTAGAATTCACCAACGAAAATGAGCAATTTTGGGCTCCACACATATAGTCTAAACAATTTCAAATCATCTACCCTAGGTAGAAAGAGTGTTGTGAATTCTGCAATGAGTATTGATTTTTTCCACCATGGGAAAATGGGGTGAGAGCCAATAATAGCCTTTTGCTGGATTTTTAGTTATAGAAAGGAGTATCAACATACCACTTCTAGTCTATCCACCATGGGCGAGGGGAATGCACAACAATCTTATGCAACATGTGATCGGGAACCAAATTGATCACAGTAGTGAAAGTATCCTGATCTTGGTTGGAAAGCTGAAAAAAATATTTAAAATGTGGCCAAGAGAACCATGATTGAGCGTTTTTGTAGAAAAATTCCTTGATGGTGTGAATTCCATGCTTCAAGAATTTGTGTGTAGAAATTCCTGGGACCTTTGCTAAGAATTTATATTGGGATTGAAAAATCAACCACCACTAGAGAAATCGATGATTGAGAGAAATCCCATAACGAAATCCATCCCCCTTCCATAAAATCTAGGGTTTGACATATTACCACACTTTCCAAATACTCTTAAGCATAAAGGTGCCAACAATTTTGATAGGCACAAGAGTGATGAGAAAATCGACAAACCCTAAGCCTTTCCACATAGGGTGGCCATAAGGAGAACCTTTCATGATACCATTCCGTATGAGAAATTTCCAATATTCTTGGTCAATAATGCTTCTGATAATCCACTTAGCACAAAGAGCTTTCCCTTGATGTTGAATGTGAACAAACCTGAGGCCTCCAAAATTGCAGGGTAGACAACATATATCCCAAGCTACCTGATGAAAACCTTTTCTAGTAGAATCATTAGCCCATAAGAACTCTTTGAGCAGTTTTTACAGCCTCTAAATGGAGGCTTTGGAAGGAACCCAACAAGATGAGTAGTAAACATGGGTGGCAACAAGAAATTTAGAGCAGATTTAGAATTTTCTAGCCAAGGATAAAGGTATGGTGATCCAATATTCCAATTTTTTCGCCACCTGTTGAAGGATATAATGCCATAGTTCAGCCAGGGAGGCTTGAAAAGAAAAAGGAATACCTAACAATTTTGAAATATCACCATGTTGCATAATTTTCCAACAAAGGTGGAAAGCCAGTCAGGTGCAGGAAGGAAATATTATTCGTAACATTGGGTTTTTTTCCATTGAATGGATCAACCAGAACCTAGACAGAAAGTATCCAAACATTGCATAACATTGTGAATGTTGGTCTCATCCTCAATGAGTGTAAGGAAGGAATTATCCGCAAATTGACCATTGAGAATATGTGAATTGGGCTCATCAGGCAGCGATATTCCACGAACAAGACCCTGTGCTTTGGCATGACCTAAAAGATAACCAAATCCTTTGGACGCCAACACATATAGTGTAGGGGAAAGAGGACAGCCTTTTCTGATAGACCGGAAAAGCCAAAAAAGCTCCAAGCTGAGGCCATTAATAGAAATTTGAGAAGAGGCATCTGCAAACAACATATTGACGGATTGAATAAAAATGGGTCCAAAGCCAAGGGCCTGAAGCATGGCGAGAATGAATTGCCATTCAATCCGATCATAAGCCTTCTCAGAGTCAATCTTGATAAACATGGCAGCCTAATGAGATCTGCAAGCCCATTCCATGCCTTCCCACACCATGATGATGTTATCTAGGATGAAACATCCCTATATGAAGCCTATTTGATCTAGCTGAATAATAATAGATAGAAGATTGAGTAATCACATAGCTAACACTTTGGAAATTATTTTGTAGGAGACATTCAATAGTGTAATCGGCTGCCAACAAGTGATTTTCTTAGGATTTCCTTGCTTAGGGATAAATTTGATCTTTCCCTTATTAATGCGTGGCCCTAGGTATTGGTTCTGAAATCCTTCAAAATATACCTGAAAAAGGTCTTTCCTGACAGAATCCCAAAGATATTTTCAAAATTCACAAGGGAATCCATCGCAGCCCGATGCTTTATCATTAGCCATTTATAGAGTGGCTTCTTGGAGGTATTCAATGGTGCTCATTCTTTCACATATCACCTTTTGAGCCTTTGATAGCTTACGCAACACAACACCCAAATAGTGGTCAAGAGTGGCTCAGAGAGCTGTAGAGGGTGGCTGAGCTTGAAATATGAGCTTGTAATGGAACATAAAGGCTTACAACATAAGTTGTGGGTCATTAATTTGAGCTCCATTGTCCATAATAGCTCATATATGTTGAGAAAGATTTCTGGCTCGGAGAGAAAGAAATAATTATTTCAAAACCTGATCTCCAATCTTGAGCCAATGCATCTGAGCCCAGATATGAATGCCTCTGGCATTATAGTTATCTATAATTTGGACGTGATACCGGAGCGTTGCAAATTACAGTTGCAGAGCGTCAAATAAGGGATTGTCTTAAAGCACCACCATTTCCTGGTTGAGAGATGAGGTGTTAGCGATGTATGAGAAGTGCTAAAATTTTTCTAGCCGTCGGCCGTAGATTCTAAGACATATGGTATTCTGATTCAACGCATCTTCCCACCATTGTATCCAGTTGGCTTGAATAGGTGGATGGAACCGTTGAAAATGACTGGGTCGTGGAGTTAAATTTCAAACCCATTTGATATGATTGACAGTGGGGCCATGTTGCATCAAGGCAGTATTACGAAAGAATTGGCCTTTATGAGAAAAGGGGCACGCATCATGCCAACAGCTAAGAAATCGTATAGGAGATTGGTCTGAATGGAAAAAGTCAAGCATGACCTCCACTGTCATAGAATAAATGCTATCAAACTCAAATAAATTTTGAGCTGACAACATGGCCCTGTCAAGATGTTTAAGAACGTGATCTATCCCTCCACGAATATTGGTCCACGTGTACTGAGCTGCAGAGGTGGGAAAGCGAGATGCGTTAAGATCAAAAAATCTGAATTTATTTCACATGAAGTACCACCTCATAGGTAAGTGGCCACATATATCATTAGGGGATTTAACCATATTAAAATCTCCACTTATTACCCAGTAGGCATCAGGAATGGAGTTGGCTATCTAATTCCATAGATTGAACCTTTCGACCGCATCATTTGAGGCATAAATATTTATGATCCCAAAAGGGTGGCCATAAATATTAAAGAGGACCCATATGACATGGTTGGTGGGGTCGATACCATGGTAAATTAATAAGGGCTGCCATTTGGGAGTAAAAAGTGAAATTAATCCCCCATGCCCTACTTCATGATTGCTACAGAAAACCAAACTGTATGGCCAGATGGATTTGCATACCATATGTAACTGAAATCCATGTATAATATGGAGGTCTTAGTAATCAAAGTTTATGAAAAAAGTTATTTTGAAGAAAGAGGAAAATATTTTAGAGGTGCTTATTACATATGTTTTTGGATGAAATATATAAGTAATAATATTTTACAAACATTAAGCACTATATAGATAATTAGTTTTGAATTGGTGTTGAAAAAGTAGTAAAACTTAAAAGGAGTTATTTTGAAAAGGATGAAATCTTATGCACAAAAATTAAAAGGCATCAATTTTGTGTGATAGTGATAACCTCATAATGAATTGTTTCCTTTTCTCCTCACTCTATATCTAGAATTAGACCAACCTAGAATTGTTTCAAAAATAGATTTTAGGATCATGATGGCTCTGTGGATTACGAGGAATATGAAAAAAGAAACCAACTAATATGAGGAGAAGTACAAAATCTAACACTTGAATTAGAAAAACTTAAAATGAAAATGAAAAATAAATTTAACTCTAGTGAAGATAAACATAAAATAGATAAGAAAATTAGAATAAAGGTTCAAACAAATAATAAGAGAAAACAACTAGAATTAATGGATGAAGAAAAAAATATAGAAAGTTAGAGATCTTGTAATTTAAACACTGAATCCTATGGTTTAAATAAAAATAGAACTAAGAGAAAACTAGATAATTTTTATTGAAAATAAAAACTCATACAATATAGTGGAGATGTCGGATCTGGGGAAGTAGTTAAGTGGCTAGCTAATTTATAACCCAATTTCGAGTTACAAGGAACCAACATTCATGGGTAGACATGAATTGTGACTTACCAACTAAAGGAAGGAACACTAAATCAGTGACAAGCCATGATGAGTCTCTCTTAGATTAAAAAACAAAGTATGTTCAATGGAAAAAATTATAAACATTATTCCAACAAAAATACCTCTCTGACTATTTCATTAATGAACAACAAAATATTTTTTTGAGCTAAAAAAAATTAAAAAATGTCAACAAGTATAAAAAAATTGATTGAATAAATTGAGTCGTAACCTTTATAAATAGACAAAATAGAGTAGAAATATTCATTAACAGTTTACGAAATGAGTTCAAGGTACACATATGGTGTAGAAAACCAACCACTATCAATGAAGCCTCCCATATAGTTGAAAATTTTGAAAAATATAACAATAAGGAAAGGAAGAATAAAGATGATTTCAAAAGAAGAAACATACGTTATCACCAAAGGAATAAAAATGAAAAGAACTAGCCATTTCAAGAATTTTAGTCACTAAATCACTTAGTATGTACATATAACCTCTAAATAATTCATTTATATGCTTCATTCGTAAGAAAGAGAACTAATCATTAACCATACATATTTTTCTTTAACATTACTTTTATCTTTCTTATCTTTATTGGTTTTTGTTTATCGACTTACACCTTATAGGTTTTCATGCTAGCAAATATTGTATCGAGCCCTGATTCCAATATTTCATATTTTTGGTACCCTGTACAGAACCAACCATTAGGGATATGAGTGCCCAAATGCTAGTGTCCCTACTAGATGCTTCTATCATCCTTCTGCCTTTTTCTAAATTTTTGGATGTTAAAAATTTCATGTCTTTATTTACTACATTGGGTCGGCATTTCTCTTCTTAATTATGAAACTTAAGTGAAGGAATAATATATATACATGTCTTATTTAAACTCATTAGGGGGAAAGCATTCAAGAGGAAAATACTACTAAATGAGATAATATTTTCTATCTACCGCATCAAGGATTACATTTTGGGACTGCATACTTCATTTCATAGGATGGTTTATTCTTAATTCCATACCACACATATTACATAGGGACAAAATAGCTATAGCACAATATTCTTTGTGCAAATGGAACTAGGTTATCCTAACTCAAGGGACACTATTCCAATCACACACACTCTAAAAATACATTGAGTTTGAAATTTAGTATAATGCTCGGTGACAATTACTTTGGGGTGACCTCTGAGGTCAGTTTGACTCAAGCATATGAATATATTTATTAATCTAATGTGCACTTGAGTACTGTGTTGGTAGCTAGGGTTTCTTTTTCAGGTACAGGTGCGACTAATAATTTTTTTAATAAAACTGACGTGACCTACAAAAAACAAGAATTGAAAATAGGTGACAAAGAAATAACCGAAATTGTAACTATCCCACGAACAACAGTGCCTAGAACAAACGCTTGTGCCAAAGAGGCCATATACTATTCCAGGTTTTCCTATCTTTGAGATTGTCACATTCTAGTATCATGTACAAAGCTTACACAACATAATTTTTTTCCTTTTTATCCTATTCATTATTCCAAAATCATTCCATATCTATAGTTACAATGAGTCACCTTTATCTCCTATCTTTCACTCTTTTTTATACTTATTTAGCTAGATCTTTCTTGAATACCATTATATTAATCTAATCAACAATTCCTTACAATAAATTCTAAATTTTATTAAATCATTTGGTGAAATCATTCTTGATATGCCCATTATCATATCTTTTACGGCCTCCAATACCTATGATTCCAATGCTTCCCCATTCTATATCTAGGTTCAACTTCATAATCTCCTTGTTAATCATGTCCTAGTTGATCTTGGATCTGGTCTTAATATATGCACTTTCTCCATCAAATAGGACTTTCTATTACTCATCTCAATCCATCTACTCTTTTTATTTATGGCTTTGATGATACACCTAATCAAATATTGGACATAATATCTCTTCCCCATACCATGGGATCTTACACTCTTAATGTTCTATGTCATATTATGCCTCATGATGTCCCTTATACTACTCTTCTAATCCATACTTGGTTACATACTATGCGTATATTTATTTTTAACAATGCCCTTGCTACACCACCTTCTATGGATAATACTATAGTATATTCCACACCTCATGTTTCTACTCCTTTTGATATTCCACTTATACATGATGTTGATGACATTACCTACATTACACATCCTTGTCCTCTTGGGATGCAACCTAGTGTTACTGATTTACAAGATCAATTTTCTATTGCCACCCATGATACTACTCCCATTATGTATCACTCTTGATGCACTTCTATTGATCATATTCTTACTGCTTCCAACGTTACATCTATCTCCACACCTTCCTCATCACAAGTTAAAGCATCGTATGTTGATTTGAAAATGATTCCTAATGCTTTCACTCTATGATATTCTATGTATGATTAATTTACTATGGATACACATTATCTTGTTAGATCCATGGGGGAAATCAATTCCACTCTTTACATATTTTTGTCTATGTCCATATGGGCTAATTCATACTACCTTAGTACTTATGATCTTCCCAAATTTCACCTATTTCTTCTGATAGGTCTTGTATCTCTCCCTCCATTACTTGACATAGATACTGATGAACTTACTAACATTACATACATTACACATATTTTGACTCAAAATTTTATCCTTATGTTTGCACTTACTTTTTCCACTATTCCCAACATGCCCAATGTTACACCTATTATATTTTTTCGTAATGCATACATTATTATTATTTATATACTTCTTACTCATCTAGTTGGGATCTTGGAATCTATATGTTTTCCCCCTCAACATGTTGACATTATTCTCTTGTAGATCTTGTGTTTAACAATGTTATACCTATTCTAGTTTCTCCACATGCATGACACAATCGTACTCCACATGCACTTTCACACGACACTAGGTACTTGCCTCATGTTCACATATGTTTATCTTCTTTAGTAGATAATGGGCCCTTGTCTACTACTCTCATTGCATAGATCATCTTGGCATCCACATTTTGGGGCATCCTAATTCCCTCACAGTACGCGATGACACACTCTTATTCTTGGTTCATACTTGACCATTGAGGTAATCCTTACCTATAAGAACCTTAATTTTCACACATACATTGGGGGACATCCTTATTCCTCCACTCTAGTTGTTATCTTTCACATATTTGTAAGAAAAAATACAAAAACACATTTTATTAGATCTTGATTAGATGTACTCTTGCTTCCTTATACTACTATATGTTACACCTTTTCTTATCATGTTTCTATGGTTCCTGGTATACTTTATCATTTTTCATACACAAATGTGCATTCACATGGTATCTTGAGGTGAATGCAGGTCACTTATAGATTGTTACATGATGTATAATGTTTTCCCTTATCCGTTACTAGTCCTAATGAGGCTCCTAGGGGCATCTCCCTTTTCCCACGTACCATCAGGTTCCATCATTGCAACATTCCACACTTTCATTCCTATATCCAAATATTACGTTGTGTCATACTATTTATCTTTTCTAACATGCTAACAGGTTCTTCATACGTAGCATTGGCCTAACAGGACTCCCTCCAATCATGGTTTTTCGATATACTTGTATCTTGTTTTCTATTATTTGCAGGCTATGCCCTATGTTTTCTTGTATCCTTGCTTACACAAGAATTGATGGCTTTGATTATCTTTTGACATCCTAAGTGGTGTCCTATATATGTAACCAACTCTTTGTTATGTCCTTGTTTAATGTTTTCCTATATGTTTTTGCTAATTGTTATTTCCATGTGCATTGTTTGTTTCCCACTAACACTTGTATTCTAGCCTGTTTCAAGTGATTTTCTGTCACCATGGTAACTGCCATATAAAATACCTACTCCCCATGCATGAATCCCTATATCAGATATGCATATCAGTTTCAACCTTAGTCATTTGGGCTCCGTTCACTTTTTTCATCTTACACACCCCAAACAAGTGGGGGAAAACATTGAGTAACCTTTTTACCTTCCCATCTAAGTTATAGATACTAGTTACAAATTCACAATGAAAATGATTAGGGAAGTAATCAGCCACATAATAGGGTCAACAATAGATTTGGCCAAAATTTATAACCTGTATAGAATCACCCAGTAGAGACAAAAGCGGTTGGCACTAGTGTCCCACCTGGGCACTCCTGTCATAGGGGAAAAATAGTTAGCGATAAATTTTCAATAGTTACATAGTTATAGTCTTCTCCAGTTTCAACAACTACACAGTTAACTTTAGATTGTAATCAGTTACTAAAAGGAAATAATTAAAGAAGGAACAAATAAGGAAGTGGTATATAGGGTATATGTAGGAGAACAATATGCCTACAACAATTTGTCACCTGAGGAAAGTTACAAATTGGGTTTGTGATCATCTACAGTGGCACTTCTTCATGGGGAAGCATTAGCAATTGGAGGTGTTATATTGTGGAGCCTGGTTTCATGTGTGGAAGTGTTGAAGACTGTACACTCTCCACAATTTTCTTGTTGGATTTTTTTTTGGCCTCGAAAAACATGCATGATACCTCACAAAACGTGCTCTTATCATGTGGACAGTATTTTAACCCATATGTTTATGGGGTGGTTTTGACCCATGGTTTTGGTACCAACAATATTGTAAAACTTCTTAAGTAGTTGACTATTGATGTGCTTATGGGCATATAGTAGGGAGATATAACAATGTAGATGTGTGATTTCAAGAGTGAATTCAGGAGAGTTTATTGAGCACATCTCCAAATAGATCTGGGTATTTAATTGAGAGAAAGAGGTGGCTTGTAATAAAATTTGAGAAGGTGATTCTTGGTGGATGTGGCCCAAATTGGATGAACCATGTTAAATATTATCTCTATGTTGTGTTCTTTTATTTTCTACACTTTTATTTCAGATTTTTGATATTTTTATGCATATTAGTTTCTATTATTGTGATTTTGTATGGGATTGTTCCACATATTTTATCCCTTATTTCTTAACGGTATCAGATCCTAGATTGGTTTGTTGAAGTGTTCAATTGCAGGGAAATTCTTAGGTTGAGTGAGAGTTATGAAATATGATGTAAGATCAAAGGTTGATAAATTCAATGGGAAAAATTTTAGTCTTTGGAAGATGCAGATGGAAGATTACCTTTATCAGTAGGATCTTTATATTTCACTATCTGAAAAAGGGAACAAAACCTCGAACATGTTAGATGCATATTGAGATTTGCTAGATAAGAAGAAACTTGGGACAATCTAGCTATGTTTTGCATCTTCGGTATTATTTAATGTTTCAAAGAAAAAGACTACAAAAGAACTTATGGATGCATTAGGTAAGTTATATGAAAAACCCTTTTCCTATTACAATTTTTTTTAATGAAAAATTTGTTTAATAGCAATATGTCTAAGAATGGTTCAATAGTAGATAATTTGAATATATTTAATATGGTTTTGAATATGCCATATTCAATTACAATATATTTTGAAGAAGTTAGGGATTTATTAATTCTGTGCTCCTTACCTGAGAGTTGGAATAGCCTGGTAATGGCGGTAAGCAACTCAGTTCTAGATAACTCAACATTGAAGTTTGAGGATGTTGTAGGGGTGATTATAAGTGAGGAAATGTGAAGAAAATACTCCAAGGAATCTTATAATTTACGGAATTATTTGATGGTGGAAACTAGAGGGAGACAGAAGAATAGAGGAAGTCATGGAAAATCAAAAAATCGGGCAAGGTCAAAATTCAAAAGAAAGATGGTATGCTAGCACTGTGGAAATCTTGGGTATGCAAATAAGTTTTGTTGGGATATTCAAGAAAGGAAGAAAACAACAGGAAGAAAATAAGGAGGTAAATGTAGCAATAAGTAATGTCTACCATGATGATTTGATTATTTTTTTGGATAATATTGTTGAATCTTAGGTTTTAGATTCAGGGTCTTATCTCCATGCTACTCCACATAGGAATTATTTTGTTGATTATGTTCAAGGGGGTTTTAGGCATGTTTATCTTGGTGATGATGAGACTTGTAACATAGTTGCAAAAGGTTGTGTTCAGGTTAAGATTCAGAATGGAAATACATGGCTATTGAAGGATGTCAGACATGTGCCTACATTAAGATGAAACTTGGTATTGGTGGGGTAGTTGGGAATTAATGGTTTTACTGTGATATTTACAGTGAACTCTTATAAGGTTACCAAGGGTGCTCTTGTAGTGAAAAGGGGTAAGAAGGTTGGAACCTTTTATTTAACCATTGCTATCACTAATTCTTGTAATATTGTGGCTTTAGATGCAGATACACCATTGTGGTACTATAGACTCGGTCATATGAGCTATAAGGGCATGTAGAGCATAATTCTTTTTCCTGGATTTATAGAAATAGGTTTGGATTTCTATGAAAACTATGTTTATGGGAAACACAAGAGAGTAAAGTTTCTCAAGGTTGGACCTAAGAAGAAAGAGAGTAAGTTAGAGTTGTTACATTTTGATGTGTGGGGGCCGACTCAGGTATCATCTCGTGGGGGTTCAGATTAGTATGTCACTTTTATTGATGATGTAACAAGAAAAGTTTGGGTATACTATATTAGAAATAAATTTGATGTATTTGAAACTTTTGTTAAATGGAAATCCTTGGTAGAGAATGAAACAGGTCTTAAGGTAAAATGTCTCAGGTCAGATAATAGAGGGGAGTATTTTTGTAATGAGTTTGATGATTATTTTTCTAAGAATGGAATCCATAGGAAAAAGATGGTTCTAGGAACTTCGTAGTAGACTGGAGTGTCAAAAAGGATGAACGGGACAATAATCGAACAAGATAGAAGCATGAGGTTACCTCTTTCTTTTTGGGAAGAAATGGTGAGCACAACAATGTACTTGATAAAAAGAGGACCCTCAAGTGCCTTAGATGGAGGTATACCTGAGGAGGCTTGGTCTGGTAAGAAGGTTGATTATTCATTTCTTAGAGTCTTTGGATGTGAGGTGTTTATCCATATTGGCAAGGATGATAGGACCAAGTTAGAGGATAAATAAGAAAAATGCAATTTCATTGGTTATAGTGGTCATGAATTTAGATATAAATATTGCAGTATTAAGGATAAGAAAATCATTTGATTTAGGGATGTGGTCTTTAATGAGAAAGTTATGTTTAAGCATCAGTTACACGAAAACATGGAAGAATTCAAGAAAGAATATGTAGTGGTAAAGGTTCTTCCGAATGGGAAAGTGGCACATGAATTAGTTAAGGAACCTACTCAACAGGAACCCTAAACTCTTATATTGAGGAGGTATTCTAGGACAAGAAGCGCAGTTGAATTTTTTTCTCCTTCTCTTAATTATTTATTACTCATTGACAGTGGAGAGATAAAGAGCTTTGATGAAGAAATGTAGGTAGATGCCATGAAGAAGTGAGAGAAATCCATGATTGAGGATCATCAGTCTCTAATGGAGAACAAGACTCGGGATTTGGTGAAGCTACATGAAGGAAAAAGAGAATTGCAAAATAAGTGGGTGTACAGATTTAAAGAGGAAGAAGGAGGAAAGAAAAGATACAAGGCCCAATTGGTGGTCAAGAGGTTTACATAGAAAAAAAGGTATAGATTTTGATGATATTTTTTATCCTGTAGTAAAAATATATTCTATTAGAATTGTTCTTAGAATTGTGCTACCAGAAGACTTGCACTTAGAGAAGCTAGATAGAAAGACTGCATTTCTCCATGGTGATTTAGAGGAGAATCTATAAATGCAGCAACCACAGGGCTATGAGGTGAAAGGTAAAGAGGAGATGATGTGCAAACTGAAGAAGATATTATATGGCGTGAAACAAGCTCCACGTCAATGGTATAATAAATTTTACAACTTCATGATGGAGAAAGTTTATATTAGATAAAATTCTAACTATTGTGTTTTTATAAAGAAATTTCAGGATGGAAATTATATTATCCTATGATTGTATGTGGAAGACATGTTTCTTGCAGGAAAAAAATTGTAGGAAATAAAAGTACTCAAGAAGAAGCAAAGTGAATCCTTTGCTATGAAGGATTTAGGTAGCCAAATAAATCCTTGGTATGAGGATAGCTTAGGATAGGAAGGAACAGAAGCTAACTTAATCTTAGAAAGAGTACATTAAGAAGATCATGGAGAGGTTTAATATGCAAGATGCTAAATTGGTTGGTAGTCCTTTGGGAGGACATTTCAAGTTATCAAAGGAGTTTTCTCCCAAGACAGAGCATGAGAGAAACCAGATGTCCAAGGTACCTTATTCATCAACAGTTGGAAGTTTGATGTATTCCATGGTATGCACTAGGCCTGATATTGCCCATGCGGTGTGATAAATGAGTAGATTTATGAGTGATCCAGGTAAAGATAATTGAAAATATGTAAAGTGGATCCTTTAGTACTTGAGAGGGACTATAGGGACAATTTTCTGATACAGGGGATTGGACACAACCTTGCATGGTTATGTAGATTCAAACATGGCTAGATATGTAGACAACATAAGGAACATGACAGGTTATATTTTGACTGTAGGTGGGACAACAATAATCAAGATTTCATGACTACAGAAGCTTGTGGCTTTTTCAACCATAGAGGATGAATATTTTATTGCCACAGAGGAAAGTTAAGAGATGATTTGGTTACAGAAATTACTTGAGGATTTGAGGCATAAGAAAGAGGAAGGGAAGTTGTATAGTGATAGTTAGAGTGTTATACACATAGCTAAGAACTATGCTTTCAACTCTAGGAAGAAGCATATATAGTTAAGGTACCATTTCATTAGGACAACTTTGGAGGAAGAGAAGTTGAAGATAAAGAATATTCATAGTAGTCAGAATCCAACAGACATGATGACCAAGGTGGTAACAATGGAGAAAATGAATCTATGTTCACCTTTGGTTGGTCTTGACAGACGATAGTGAAGGGTTGTGAAGCTTCCTCAGAGGAAAACCATTCTCCAAGCAGGAGATTGTTATCTTGTGGATCCTATTTTCATGTGTTGAATAATGTACACTAAAATATATGTACACTCTCCACATTTTTCTCACAAAATGTGTATGATACCTTGGGAAACATGTTATTCTCTTGTGGTCAGTGTTTTGACCCATTGTTTTATGGAGTGGTTTTGGTACTCATGGTATTATAAAACTACTTAAAAATTTTCTTATTAATGTGCTTTTGGGAATATAGTAGGGATATATAACAATGTAGATGTGTTAGTTCATGTGTGAATAAAGGAGAGTTTGTTGAGCATGACTCTAATTTTTTTTTGGGTATTGTAGTGAGAGAAAGAGGTGTTTTAATCCATTTTTGCACCCCGTGCAAAATGGACTAACTCACAAACTTGGGTGTTGGCAATCAAATGGAGTGCAATGTATTTTAAAGACTAGGGTAGCTCATGGATGGATCAACCAAGTTGTGGCCAAGTTTATTTAATGCAGTGAGCTAGGTGAGTTGCTTTGGTGAAAGGGTGAGCTGGTCATGGTTGAGAAAATGGTAAGTTAGCAAAGTTTCTACTGACCGGTAGCATTTTACAAGCTACCAGTCGATAACATTTTACATGCTACCGACCGACAACATTTTAACTTGCCACCTCACAGTCGCAAGAGCAAGCATGTGATGAAGGATTGACAAGTCATAGGTGAGAAATGGTGCAAGGGTGCTGGTAGTATCTTTAAATGCTATGGGCCGGTAGCATGTACAGATGCTAGCAAATGGTAGCATATATAATGTTACCAGTCGATAGAATGTTTAGTGCTATCGACTGGTATCATGATAGTAGAAGTGGCGACCGGTTAGGTGGAAATGTGAGGAATGTTGATATCATGTACAGATGCTATTGGCTAGTAGAAATTTCATGCTAATGGCCGACAGTAAACGTATACTACCAACCCAATGCAAAGGCTAAGTAGATCAAGGAAATCAAGTAGGTGGCAGTATGGTAGCTACCCAACAGTTGCATGAATATGCAACCAGCTGACATGAGAATACATACTCATAGATGACACCATGAAAATTATGCAACAATTCAATATGGAAGAAATTCTACCATCTAGGGGAAAAATCCATGCAACCAGCCAATTGAGGGAATATCAATGATAAGTTGAGCATTAATGAACATAGTACAAAGCAGTCCAACAACCAGTTTAATGAGGCATGACATCCATGTCTCCTCCTATAATAAATTTTCCCTTCGGAAGTAATTTTTTATGCATGCCCATACCTATTTTTAGAAAGTTAATGTATGCTGTCAATTGGTGAAAAAATTTCAAGGATTTCTCTCTATATAATGTAAAATACCCCTCATTTTGAGGGGGGATATTCTGAAACTTAGAGGAACTTTGTCAAAATTGTTCCAAGACTCTTGTGAGTTACAAGCCTCAAATTTTAGTCTTCTGTATAAGATTCTTGCCTTGTATCTAATTTTTAATGGATTGTGCATCCTTTTGAGCAATAAAATTCATGTTTTTTGGATTTTTTCCCCTATATTGTGTTATATTGCATTTCTTTCCTTTCTTTACATTTTAAGATATATTATGCATACTTTGTTCTTCTTGCAGGACTCAAATCTATTTTTCTCCACGTGTTATTGCTAAATCATAGCACCCTCTCATTTGCATGAGTGTGTGTGCGTGAGTTCACAGTGTGACTAGGTAACATGGGTAATATCTCCAAGTTGTGGGACTTGCTACTTGAGATAGACCTCCATAGAAAGCCGGTTCTTGCTCCTAAACTACCTGCCATAATCTAATCTAATGCATGCAAAACTATCTTATCCTAATCTAACTTTCCAAGGGACCAGGGAGAGAGAGTGCATGGAAAAAAGGCCTACACTAAAGTGGTGATACACTAGAAAAGGAGGGAATGAGAATATCTTTCCAATGTGTGAAAATGGAAGCAAAGTGCATGCTAGAGAGGGTGATAATATTTCTCCACAGTCTAGCAACTGTATTTACACCAATATTTCATAGACACACAATGATAATGGATCCTTGCAAGAGCATAAAATAGACACAATATATTTGCAATAAGGTTGAAGAGGCAAGAAGAGTGCAACCAAACACATCAAGGGAAGATACATCCACAAACTTGCATCTATTACTTCATTGATAAGCACAGTTCAATCTATTACAAAATAAAGGCCTGTATCACTATGTAAGGATTCCACTACAAGGGCCTATAGCACATTGTCTTCAAAAAACTAAAATGACAAATTTTTGCTACTTAAAAACTATCCTCCCCCTATAATGAGCCCAACACTCTAATTTATAGAATTTGGAAGAGAGAGGATTGAAATCCTGAAAGATGCCTTTAAAAAAATTACAAGAGGTAATAAATGAAGTGAAATGATGGTATGATTCTTGCAAAAGGCTCCCCATACTATCCCATGACTTGCAACAGTGATAAATGTCTGCTCATGTTTCATTAAATGCATCACCAACTACCAATTAAAACACTATTATAAGCCTGGTCCGTTTCCCTCAAAATTCTCTATCAAATCTGAATAAAATTATGGATTTCTCAATTTATGTGCGGGTCAAAGCATACAAGTGTGTCCCACTTTGTGGCCATAAATATTTTAAAATCTGACTAGTAAATAAATAATTTAAAATAACTATTAAAATTTAAAAAAATCAGGTAAATTCCTGGATGCCCTGCACCTTGGTATTTATAGCCTCTTAAAAATGCATGTTTGGTCATTTTATATGTGTTTGGTCATGTTTTGGTTGTTAGACATAGTTTGCTGAAAGTACAAAAACTACAAAAAAGTGGGACACAGTTATATGCTTTGACCCGTGCATTGAACTTGGAGCTAAAATTCCAATGAGACCAATTTTGTATGATTTCATTGAGAAATGAAAAAGATATGGCATTCCGAGTGTGAGTAACTATTTTGATTTTGCTAGGGATTTCATGTATTTTATGGGAATTATATTTTAATTTTTTGGTTTTAATTTTTTGGATCTGGATATGCTTCATATCTCTTATTTTTGGCGTAGAGGATGTCGTTCCCTTTTTGAAAAGTCAAATTTTGTGAAAATCAGAGCTCTGGGTCAAAAGTTATGCACGTTTGAACTTTGGGGGGTTGGGCGTTCCACTTTCCCTTTGGGTTGCAAGTATTGCGGTTTTTCAGGGAACTCACATCCCCACGGCACTTGGACTATGTAGGCCTCCTTTCTCCACATCATACGAATTAGGATTTTCTATCCCCGCGCGTCCATCGTTGACCAGGCCAGGTGGATCGTTGATTCCCCACATATCCACATTGCTTTGAGTGCAACGATTTTGGTGATTTCACGTCCACGTGTCCCAACTATCCCAAACATTTTTTTCTACCATCTCTGCACTGAAATGGCTTTGACTAAATCATATTTTCAGGCATTTTAGGTATCTTTGTCCAAGCTGTCCCGCGGACCGCGTGGGACAAAATCTTTCACTTTTTCTACATTTCTCTAGCTTCGGCTATTTCAGATTTTCGGGGCCCATACGTACCTTCGTCCTAACTATCCCATGGAATGTGCGGTACAAAATATTCCACTTTTTTTGCATTTCTATGGCTACAGCTATTTCAATTTTTTAGGGCCCGTGCGTACCTTCGTCCCAATTGTCCCGCAAACTGCGCGGGACAAAATCTTCCACTTTTTCCACATTTCTCTATTTATTTTTCTAAGTATTGCCTCTTTCTTCTCTGTAATTCCCCCTTCGATCATCTTGTTGTCTCTATTTTGGTCTGGTGTGCATTTTCTAGCCTTCCTAATTATCAATTTCACTGGGAGAGGGAATTAGATAATACTACAAAAAATACAGATTTGAACGTTATTTTGGACTGTGGCACTTTTTTATACCATCTCCTACCTCATTTTATTCCTATTCTCACTCACTAATAATATCCCCACCCCTTTTCTTGGTGTTATCACCTCTTTTAGGTTAGGATTTTACATTTTATGCATTTCTCTCTTTCCTTTGTCCCTTGGAATCATAGGTTAGTTTTAGGATAGTTGCAGTTCATTCTCTAGGAGTAGCTTAGCATTAGGATTAGGTAGAGGAACTAACCTTTTATGGATGTCCATCTCAAGTAGCAAGTCCCACAACTTGAGATATGGTCCTATGTTAGCAAAAAGTAGGGATCTACAATGCATAATCCCATGGTACTACTTTTTTGCCATAACAGGTGGCTTGTAATAAAATCTATGTAAGTAATTCTTGGTGGAAGTAGCCAAAATTGGGTGAACCATGTTAAATGTTGTCTTTGTGTCATGTTCTTTTATTTTCTGTACTTTTATTTTAGATCAGTGATATTTTTCTGCATATTAGTTTCTACTATTGTGATTATGTGTGGAATTTTTTCACATATTTTATACCTTATTTCCTAACAGGAGGGAAATTCCTATGAGCTCTCCCAATATACTTTCCCTTAGCGGTGATAGGACGCATAAATCTGAAGATTAGCGTTGGGATGCTCAAATTCCTAGTTTCGTGACAAAATGCCCAAAATCATTCATATTATTCGAACTGGATCTGAAGCAACAAGTCTACAAGAAAAAAAATTTATACCCTTTTCTCTTTCATCATTTCAAGTGTACTCTAACCCATTGGTTTAGAGTTTTCCATTAAGCATTTCCAATTTTACATATTAGTCAAATTAATTCTTAATTGCATTTACCATGAGCATGACTACACTTGTTTTCATTGACAAGTCCTATTCTATCCCAATAAAGGCAAAACACATAAGTAACCATGAAAAAAATATGAATCACGCTCTGGAAAAGATGATATACCAAGAAACTACACACATCATCATCATCACTCCATACACATAAAGGTCAACCCTAGGATCCTTATCCTTCCCTTCCCTTAGAATTCCATGGTACACATTTTTACACTATTCCATTCAGTATGCTACAAAAATCATTCGGTAAAGTACTGGGTGCAATCTTCTTTTGACTCCCCAAGGTACACTTTTCTTTTCTACTTTATGATATTGAATCCTTATTCACCAACATAAATTGGGAGAAAATTCAATCACTAAATCACACAATTACTATGTACATATAACCTCTAAATACTTTGTTTATATACATGATTCCTAATAAAGAGAACTATTCATAAACAATACATGTTTTGTTTTGACATTGCTTAAATATATTTATGATCTTTATTGATTTTTATTTCTGGACGACATCCTACTCATCCCTGATTCCAATATTTTATCTTTCTGGTACCCTATATAGAACCGTTCATTAGGGACAAGAGCACTCATGCAATATTGTCTCTTCTCGGTGTTTCTATCCCCCTCTTTTTTTTTTCTAATTTTTTATATGTTACATCTTTTATGTCTTTATTTACTACCCCGAGTCGACCTTTCACTTTTTGATTATAAAACTTAAGTGAAGGAATCATACACACACACACACACACACACACACACACACACACACACACACACACACACACACACACACACACACACACACACACACACACACACACACACACACACACACACACACACACACACACACACACATACATATACATATACATATACATATATATACATATATTATTTAACTTCATTAGGGGGAGGTATTCAAGAGTTACATAATATTACAAGGAGCTAATATTTTCTATCTAACACATCAAGGAATGGATTTTGGGATTTCATAGTTCACTGCACATGAGGGTTTATTTAGAATTCCATACCACACATTGTATTAGGTCAAATTAGTTGTATCCCTTTGTTCTTTGTATGATTGGCACAAGGGAATCCTAGCTCAAGGGAAACTATTCCAATCACACACACACACACACACACACACACTAGCTACATTGATTTTGAAATGTAGTGCAAAACTTGGTGAAAATCACATTGGGGTGACCACCGAGGTGAGTATGACTCAAGAATATGCATCTTTTTATTTATATAATATTTACTTGAGTATTATGCAGGTAGTTAGGGTTTCTTTTGTAGGTATAGGTGTGACTGAGTAACCTTGTAGAAAACCTGATGTAACCTATAATCAACAAGAAACAACATAGAAATAACTAGAATCAGAACTATCCCACATACACAAGAACCCAAAATAGATGCTAGCATCCATGATAGCTTGTCGCATTCCAGACACTTATGTCCCTGAAATGGTCACATTTCAGAATAAAAATAAAGCTTACTAGGAAATTTTTTTTTGAATGAATTCATAATAAAAGAAAAATCAGTTCGTTGTGTGTTTCTAGGAAGAGTATTATTTTGTAATGTCTCACATGAGATGTTCTTGTATGAAGTCAATCTCTTTAATATGTCCACAATAGAAATATTAGTAGGAGTATTATATAATTGATATAATATATCATATCCCTTTTATTAATGGTTGAATAAAGCAAGGGGAGAGGGAGGTGGTGGAGGAGTTGGTGGATTTCCCCAGTTGATTTCCTTCCTTTTCTTTTATTAATTATAACATGGACTACTAATTAGATAATATAAGCCAAGGGAGAATAATGAAGGAAGGATGGTAGCTGGTACAATTTTGAGATTAAGGGGGGGTGGGGAAAAAAGTTACATACAAGATTTTTAGTGTTGAGT
Source organism: Taxus chinensis (assembly GCA_019776745.2). Taxonomy (NCBI): domain Eukaryota; kingdom Viridiplantae; phylum Streptophyta; class Pinopsida; order Cupressales; family Taxaceae; genus Taxus; species Taxus chinensis. Next base: position 311,345,372 of record CM034146.1, on the reverse strand, counting down.
GGTAATTAGAATCGCCTCATACTGAATATTATTACTATGTGATATAGGGGAGGAGTGGGTTGAGGATGTTACATAAATTTCTCATCATTGATATATTCACATTCATAGATAAATTCAAGTTTTAAAACATTGACACAAGACTATTAAAAGTATAAATATATTGAAACATGCTAATTATATTCAAGAGAAAAACTCTAAAGGGATATAAGATGTGAAATTGAAGTCCCATCTTAGAAGGAGGTGAAATTTTATGTAATGTCAAAATACGGGTATACCAAATGATTACACCCTAATTTGTAAGATGAAATACTAGCATATAGAAAATATGTATATTCAAATTCAATGAACTACATGTTCATATGTAAATATGAGCATATAATAAGTGATTAAGATGTTTAACTAAAAATGACAAATGGTTAATATAGTAAGAACAACAAGAGGATAGTGCACTTATATTTCTATATAATTTGGTGACTATTATGGGCTTGAAACTAGGAAAAATAGATTTAAATAATCATGTAGAGTATTCATCACTATAGCTTGAACTTTGTTTTCTCTTAGAAAAAATTAACATATATAGACACAATTGACCTACTTATCTTGTCTTTATTACAAAAGTTTTTCCTAGCACTCTCTATGTCCCTACTATAGTTCTTACATATTCATCTCAGTTTGCTATGCATTTTTTCACTTGTGATCACTGTAAAATATGTGTGAGTGGTCCGTTTATAGAAAACCATATATTTTTGTATACACATTGAGGTTTCCATTAGACAAGAGGATAGGGTTGAGGGATTTTTGAGTTAATTTTTCCATGTGTTACATACATTTCCCCATGTGAAGCTCAACCCTAATTTATTTCTCCCACCTAAATGGAAGTGCAATTGTGTTCCTTGTGACTATGTGTATGTAGTTAGAATTTATCTCTTTGACACTTGACAATTCTTTTTCTAACTTGGATTTGAATGATCTTGACTTGGTTTAGAGTTCTTTAGAATTTATTAAGGTCTTCTCCTAGTGTATGATTTTTCAATAGAGGAGACTAGGGAAGATTTTCTTGATGCTTTATAGTGAAGAAAAAGTGTGTCTCTTGTGAACACCAAGTTGCCAAGTATGTACAAAGTGAGTAAATGAGTGTGTGTGATTTGTATTTATACTACTCCAAGGGTAATATTTCACTCTAAGGAAAAAATAGAAGAGCTCAAGAGTGATCCATAGAAAGATGCCAATTTTTAAAACTTTGTTGTTAAATAGATACAAACAATATCAACCAACATGAACAAAGTTAACTATTCTACCATGTCCCTAATGGACGATTTTGTATAGTTAAAAGGTGGATGAGTAGTAAAATGAGGGTTTTCAAGCCTTAAGATATAGTGTGAGATAATACGTTTGAGATTGGTTTATGCACACAAGTTATGACTAAGGGATATAAATAAAAACCAACATTATCAAATGTGAAATGACAAAATTTGGGAATCTAAACATTCCCAAAACTTGTTTGCAGATATGCATGGGACACTTTGAGATACTAAATCATTTGTAATGAAATATTCTCCTCAACATCCAAGAAAGTATAGGTATGCATTTTCTCACTTTTCCTTTTATCTACTATGTACACACCATATCAAAGTGGGGTAACTTTTTTATATATCTAAGATTAGTAAAGTCCTTTTTATTACAATAATTTTAGTGTGACTTTGTATATATTTTCCCAGTGTTCATATTATTATCTTATTGGCACATTTTCTTTGAATTATGCCTCTCTATTCTTCTTTTTTTACCAGAGTGTTTCTTCTCTTCCTCTATTGCATAAATTTTTAATTATGTTCTACTATATATCATTTACTATTTTATTTCCTCATCTTTGTTTCTTTGACTTGTTAGGACTAAAACATGTTAGACATCAAATTTGGTGTTGAATATGTCCCATGCATATAAAGTTTTTCCCTCAAGTATAATTTCATGTTTCAAAATTATTTATGCATCTTTTATGTTGGTTTTTTATAGGTCTCAAGTCAGGTTTTACATGCCAATTGATTTCTAGTTATTAATTAAGAAGCGCACACACGTACACATACACCTGCTAGGGGTATTTTAATAACAACAAACAAGAGATACCTCACATTCTCTACATCAAGTATGGAGGATTAGTTCTGGTGTACAAAACATTATTCAACTTTTTACAAGATTTTATATTGTCAAATTGTTGTTCTAAAAAATGTATAAGTGTTTTTATGTAGTGAAACTATATTACTTACAATTAGAGTGAAGGATTGCTACTTCAGTCACATAGAAAGTATGACATGCATATAACTACATATGCCTTGACTCAATAGATATGTCATGCGACGTTCAATTGGATGACAATTTGAGATTAGCCTAATGTTTTACTTATCATGCTCCTATTAATTTTATTAGAAGTTATAAGAGAGAAAAAGTATTGGAAAACTCACTCATTATTGTAAAAATATCAAACATATTATTGCCAACTAAAAATAAGTGAAGGTGCACCGGATGTTTCAACTCATTCTAACTAGTGTAAGATAGGTTTGATCCACATAGTACATGGTTAGGGTTTTATGTTTTTTAACAAAATTTTTTGGATCCTTGATTAGTGTAACCTTGATTTTCTTTTTTTGAAAATGTCCCAAACACCTTAGAACTACATCAATTTTCTATATCAAGAGTCTTGTCTTACCTCCTACAACTTCTTTCACATTTAGAAAGCATGATTTAACTAAAACTAAATAGTTATCCATTTATTTCAACTTAGTTCATTATTATCAGTGGTATGTCCTTATTTAGGAGAATCCAAATTTGATTTACTATTTATGTGAGTAATCTGAGTTATACATGATAGTTTGACATGTTTTAGGTCTCTATGTTAAAATACTCACATTATCAGAGAAGGCCATGTCACCTTTTAAGAACCATGTTGTTGGTTGATATTTTTTTAATGTACAATGCCAACGATGTTTCCCTTTATCTTCACATAATGATAGTGCAATATGGAATCTTGGGAAGTTTTCAAAGTAAAGAAATTACAGGGAGAAAAACAATATCAAATTAAAAAGTAGACAATCTATTGGAGTGGGTGTAGAAATCTTGTATTTTACAATTAATTTAGAGGACATGTTTTAGGAAGTATGGCAGTACTCACTCGAGTCAAAGTCCATACTTTTTTGTTTTTTCGAGTTATCGAAATTTCCAAACATCGGAGTGTGCGAGGAGGCTCTTTTTTACCAAAGCATTTTTGGTATGTCGATTTTATTTAATTAAATTGTCATGCTTTTGTGCACACAAATCAGATTCTGACAAAGAAAGAAAATGTGAAAACCAATTTTTTTTTTTGGAAGATATGGGAAGAAGACTTATCCATGTCTTTAGATTGGTAAGATCCATGTTATTGATAATGTTCTCAGACAATGCTATCCCAGTCCATGGCTGCCACACAGAAATTCTAACAAAGTATAGCCATTCAAAAAGTTTTTATTTGGATTCAAAAAGTTTTGGTGAAAATGGGGATTTTTTTTGGTTAAGAGATGTATATTAGGAGAATGAACCTTCAGAAGTAGAACAGGGGAAGATTTCTGAATTAGGGTTTGGTGGTTAGAATTTTTTCCTCTTTTTCTGGGCTTCTTTACTCCTATGATTGTATTTTTCGTTCTTCTGAGATTTCGTAAACTATTTTGGTCTCGTTAATGAAATATCAATCTATCTTAGATAACAATAATGGAGGCGCTATTTGGATTCTTCTGAGATCTTATAAACTATTTTGGTCTCGTGAAGGTTATTAAAATATCTATCAATATAGCTTAGAATCACAAAAATGGAGGCCGGTAAAATGGAGGTCGGTAAAGGGCGTGGTAGCAGAAGATTGGAAGTGATAGATTTCGTGCTGCGGTTGCTGGCGATTGCTGCAACTCTTGTAGCCGCCATTGTTATGGGAAGAGACAAGCAGACCATCCACACGATCATCGGTTCTATCCCTGCCAAATACCACTATTCGCCCGCCAATGTGTAATAATTATCGCAACAAAACTTCAAAATCGCAGTTTTAGGGCCTTTTTTGGGGGATTCAAGATTTAATGTAAAGTAAAATTTTGTGTGCAGGTTTTTCGTGATAGCAAATGCAATCGCTTGCGTGTATGCGGTTTTCGCGATAAACAACACCGTTGCCAACATCTTAACATCGCGCTCGCCTGCCTTCTCGAAACTCCTTCGCTCTTTCTTCGATCTGGTAAAATTTATTTTCCGTTTCGTCGTCACTGAACTGGTTTTGAAGTATAATACTGTGTGGCGGGTGGAAATTTGTGCAGATAATGGTCGCCCTTCTGTCTGCGAGCCTCGGGGCGGCCATGGCCGTAGGCTACGTTGCTCGGAAGGGGAATTCTCACGCTTTCTGGGGCGAAATTTGCAGTCTTTACGGTCGTTATTGCGAGCAGGGACTTATCGCTGTTGCCTCATCGTTCATCGCAACCGCCATTTTTATTCTGCTCACCATTTTCTCTATTTATTCACTCTACCAGCGGCGTGACATGTCTTCTACCACTCTGTAACCTCATGCTTTCTTGATTTCCAGACTTAGGGTTTTATCTTCCTCTGTATGAGACGCTGAGAGCCGAGGTAGAAAGGAAAAGTTCAGTTTCTGTTAAATCACAGAAATCTAAGACTTACTGAGATTCTAATTAAAATCATAATAATTTCTTATTTGTTTGTTTGGCAATGTAAATTTTAGCCCAAAAATTCTAAATCCAAATAATTTTTCTCTCAATGTAGATAATTTTATTTAAAAAACCGTAAATTTAATGTCCATCGGTTTTGAAACCATTAGAAATTTAGTCACGATATGCAGACAAAACGGAATCTATATAATAAAATATCTGGACTTTCACGTTCCATAAAACTAAGATGGCGACATTTTTTGTGAATATTCTATTTCAATTTCAATGATTATTTTATAGATCGATTTAAGCGTGCCAGTCTAAAATAGTGATAAAATAAAGTCTTCTATACAATTTTATTTAGGATAATAAGCACGACAATATTGAAGGTCATTGAAGAAAATTTAATATGGAAAGTCTTTAGAATTATGTTATTTTTAAAAATAAATTAATAGGCGATAGGGAGGGTTTGAAAGGGTCCATCTCCCTTGCACAAGTTGAACATGTATATGTGGCAATAAGATATGTTAAAATATTGGTCTGAACAGAAGACCATGGAATAAAGTTGAGATAATGCAATAAGAGAATAATAAAAGGTAAGTAGAGGTTTGGTTGTCGCTCCTCTAGCCAAAGCACGACAGGAATAGACTTTACTCAAAAAAACTTTGATGAAGCACCTTTCTATGGTTGTTTAATCATATTATGGGACTCTAAAACCTTTCTTGGGTCATTTCTTTCTCTTTTACACTATAGGCCTAGTCCCATTTTTCACCCTCAACAATAGGATTTGCAGTGCTAAGGAAAATTCAACCACCTTGGTAAGTCGTAATTTTTTTATGAGTAGGAGATATAAACACTTTTCAACCCATAGAAACAAAAACTACTCAGGCTTTACCCAAGTTGGCTCAATGGAAGGCTTCAAAGAACCACCATCAGACAACCCATTAGAAATCTTTTTCTGCATTTTTGGAGGTGAAGTTTGATGTTCATAAACTAGAGGAGTTTTTGAGACTTGACATGAGGAATCATTATTAGAAGGCTCTGAGCCTTGATTAGGTGGTTCTTCTACAATTAAATGATGGGGAAGATCATTCTTCAACCATGAAGCCATAGTCTCCATCTTATGTTTAGGACTCTGGCAATCTAAAGCTATGTGATTTGTTTTAAAGCACCTGTGGTAGTGGAAAGGAAAACTTTCGTAATCCACAAACTCGACCAAGATTGGTCAACAAATTTCAACACAATATTAATAGGTAAATATTTTGTTAAATCCATATCCACTACGATGTGAGAAAACATAGTGTGCATAAAGAGTGTATTATTAGACTTACTCATACAAAATCCACTCAAAGTGTTGTCAATGGCTTCTAGAGACAACTGAGTCTAGAATAAGATCAAGAGATTTGAAAACCTAACATGTCCAGGATTGACATTAAAGGAAACGTAAATGAGGTTCAAAGAAGGGTACTATGTTTTAATCAAGAGGTAGTGCTATCCCTAGACCCATAATAGATCACAAAGATTTTAATATCTATCCCATATGGAATCAAACCCACAATGGAAATACCCCTAAAAAGGGGATAAATATCTATATTACCTTCTAAGAGTGTGACGACTATCCGATTGGATCAAGAAGACCCTGGTTCATTTGCAGAGTAAAACACAACAAAATTAACACTAACACAATGCTAATTTCATTAGCTTCTAGGCCTTTACAACAAATATAGTCTACTTCCTTCGATTGGGGTAATTACAAAGCTAATATTAACTTAAAATAGTAACGATGATGTTCTGTGGATTTCTTCAACTAGTAATGGATTGAATCCTTCTCTAAACACCTCTGGAAAAAGCTCTAAAATGAGATGTTGGGCAGGATTATATTGGTTTGTCTTCCCACCCATCAGAAATTTGAGAAATACTTGTAGATTCTTCTCCTAATCCTGCTCAATATGGGATTTAAATTTTGGTGCATTAATGGTGTTCAACAACCTCCTTATTGAGTTGGTAGTCCAGATCTTTACATACCTCATTTTCACCTTTTTCTTGCATTTTCATACCCTGAGTTGATCTTTATATGTACCATTTGATTATCCACATGTCCAAGGTTGGCACCTTTGTCTACTTTGGTGCCATCACTCACCTTATCACCCTATGCATGTTTTGAAAATACTCTTGTGCTTCTTTGTACTGCTTGCAATCTATGAATTTAGTGCAGAAACCATGTGCAGCAGATCACAATAATATATCGCAATTTGTTTTTGACACTTCCTAATTCTTGTGTGCATTCCGATACTCGGTCAAAATTAAAAATATATACGATTTCCTAAAATTCCCATGATGCTTTTGCAACAAACACCCTAGGCAAGAAAAAAGTGAGCTTTGTCTCATGAGTTAGGCTCTGAAATATGATTATATGGCCAAACTGATCAAACTCCTTGTCGCTTATCCATGTCTCATCCTTCATCACGAGATCTTTCCATTTTATTAAGTACTCTTTATATTCCATTCAGTGTGTCTTATTTACCACTCTTCAGTCTAAGATGACTCTAATCTCCTCTTCTTTCATTTTTGATCTTTGTCTTTTCGAGTTCAAGGCTTCTTCTTTCTCCTATTTATTCTTTTCCAATTCTTTTGTGCCTTTATCTCCGGCCTCCAGGGTGCCACTTTCTCCTTCATGGAATTCATACAAGTCTAAAACACTAAAGATAGGGGAAATATCCCATCTTGTAGGTAGCTCTATCTTGTAGGCATTTGGTCCTATTTTCTCTAGTTTTAGTTTATTATAGGTTTCTCGTGGAAACCTTTCCTTGCATAAATGTTCTAACACTTGATCTCCTTAAATTCCTTGAATATGCACATTTCATGTGTGTGATGCTTCTAACCTTGGTTACTTTGATTGACATTTCATGTATGTCCTCAAGTAAATTGCACATATATTCTACACATTCATTGTCTTTATGCAACTTGCACGTATATTCTACATATTCTAGCTCCCTAGTTTCTCTATCCATTCACTCTATGAGCGGTGTGACATGCCTTCTACGACTCTATAACCTGATACTTTTTTTAGGAGGAAGGCACTTTCTTGGTTTCTAGATTTAGGGTTTTCACCTCATCTATATGAGAAGTTGAAGCATATTTACAATGTTACGCTCTCCTAAAAAGATACGCTGAGAGCCGAGGTAGAAATGAAAAGTTCAATTTATGTTAAATCATATAAATCTAAGACTTACTGAGATTATGATTCACTAAAATCATTATAATTTCTTATTTGTTGGTTTTGAAATGCAAATGTTAGCCCAAAATTTTTAAATCCAAATCATTTTTATTCTCAGCGTAGATACTTTTATTTAAAAAATCGTAATTTAATGTCCATTAGTTTTGAAACCATTAAAAATTTAGCTTTGATGTGCAGACAAAATGGAATCAAGTAATAAAAATCTAAACTTCCATGTTCCATAAAACAAATATGGCGACATTTTTTTGTGGATATTTTAGTTTAATTTCAATGATTATTTTAAATATCAATTTAGGACGTGCCGGTCTAAAATAGTGATAAAATAAAGTCTTATTTACATTTTTATTTAGGATAATAAGCATGACATAATTGAAGGCAATTGAAGAAAAAATAATTTCAAAAGGCTTTACAACTATTTTTAAAAAATAATAATTAATAGGTGATAGGGAGGGTTTGAAAGGGTCCATCTCCCTTGTACAAGTTGAACATGTAGATGTGGCAATAAGATATCTCAAAATATTGGTTTGGATAAAAGACCACGAAATAATGTTCCGATAATGCAATAAGAGAATAATAAAAGGTATGTAGAGGTTTGCTTGTCACATCCACTAACCAACACACTTGAATAAACCTTGCTCAACATAACCTTGATGATGCACCTTTCTATGGTTTTATAATAAAATGACGAGGTTGTGAAAAAAAATTTTGGTCCTTTCTTTCTCTTTTATACTACAGTCCACATCCCATTTTCACCCTCAACAATAGGGTTTGTAGTGCTAGGGAAGGAAAGTCAAACCTGTAATGTCCCCTTTTCCTACGCCAAATGGCCCAAGGGCCGAGTCGAGTCCAAACCGTGTTCAAACTCAGGGGGCTGTGGATGCTGGAAGTTTTTGGGAAGGGGTCCCATGGTTTTAATATCCCATTTTTGCATTTAGGGGGTCACTTTTAGACATGACGTCTCAAAAAAAAGGAGAAAACTAACTATAATTACTCCTATTTTATTGGCCCCATCCATGGACTGAAATGTGCTTAAGGTTATGGGGCTCATTTTCTGAGGTGAATTATAAAAGGAGCCGGGGGAGGAAGAAAGGGGCACTTTTGTCATATACGTTTTAGCTTACCCCTTCATCGTGCAACTGCTGTTGTTGCGTATCTACAGCTTGTGGAGTCAAATCCCATAGGGACCCTAGCTTCGGTGGTGAGAGACCCGTCTCCAGCTAGTAAGTCATTATTCAGTAGTGAGAGATCTACCCTAGTCTTTTCATTTTGGATTTACTTCCCTAGGGTTGTGTTATAGAGATCATTATCTGAGGTTTCAGAGGAAGGATCTTGAGGGTTTTCAAGGCATTTGAGGGAATTTGAGGAAAATAATTAGTGGGGCCTTCTGGATCAGATTCACAGCAACCATTTGGGCAAGGGCATGACAGCTCGTTACAAGGTGCCTCCATCATTTTCCCGGCCCCTCTTCCAAGCATGGTGACTTGCAGCCTTTATCTGGGGATTTTCCAGTCAGCCGTTGTAAGATCTGAAGGAACAACCTATACGTGGAGGGTTTTCCAGATGTCTAGGCTCATTGTGATTTCCTAGCAGCATTTTAATCTCTATAATATTTCTCTAGTCATCTGTTGTTAGATCTTAAGGTGGAAATATTATTTCTTGTAACTATTAATGTTATTTCCAAAGACCCTTAATTTATGCTACAGTATTTGGTGATTTACGAGATTTTAGAAGTTTTCTAGCCGCCTCAGGGCAATCTGTAACATTCTCTAGCAGCAATATAAAATTCCAAAAATGTTTTTCATAGTGTTTATTACTATTATTACAATCTTCCCACAAAATTTCATGCACTTTAGGAAAGTATTTTTTGAGATATCAATTAAATACCATTTATTGTCCTTAGCTGGTCATTTTTTGCATAAAATCAATGTTTTACTTTGCTGCATTTTTTCATATATTTTGTGCATTTTTAAGTGGTATCCCATTAGGGATATTTCAGTGGTATCAGAGAATTTGTTTCTCCAGCCTATTGGGATTGAAAGATTGGGGAAAAAGACAGTGAGGATATAGGGGTAGATCTGATGAAATAATTGTTCACCAACATGGTAAAGTAACAAGAGACTACCAATCTCTATTTGAGCTCAGCTCACTGAGAGATTAGCACAGGACAGGTTTGATACTCATGTGGAAAGAGGATAGAATAGAAATAGGGGACAATATGGTCAAAGAGGCGAGGGTGGACATTCAAGACATCGGTCCACCCATTCTTTCTACCAGGCCTCTAGGGTCTCACGAACCTTCTTTCTTGAAGGATGCTGGAAGTTTCCCAGGTACGAAAGCCATGGGATATTGTAGATGAGGATTCTTGATGGGAAAGGTACCAAACCTTAAGTGATGAATTTCATGACAACATGTCATTCTAGGAATATTACAAAATTAAGATTGGTAGCAGGCCTAGGAGAGATTACCAGGCAGAGGTACCAGAGATGCAAAGAAGGTTGGGACATTTTTATGTTCTAACATTTTGACAGTTTTAAAAAGTGTATTACATAGTCTTGGGTACAGAAGTTGAAGACATACTTCGACTTGAATCCTATGCGTGAGGAAGATGCAATTAAGTTTGCAATCTTACATTTAGAGGGAGATGCTCATGATTGGGGGCATCATGGGTTGATTACACAGGGACCACATATACATCACGACTTATGTAGAGTTCACAAAGAGGCTAGTGAGCATATTTGATAAGAGGGACCCCCGACAGGTATTTTAGAGAGTTGACTCATCTGAGGCAGACCGGTTCCATGGATCCAGTATTTCACTGATTTTCAAAGACTATCAGTCATGGTACCTAATGTTACAGAGATGAGGTTGATTTCCCTATTTCATATCAGGTTTGACAAACGCTCTCGTTGGATTTGTGAGGGCATTTGAGCCTTCTTCATTGCATGAGGATATTAGAAGAGCTTGTGACCTAGAGTTATCCACTCCTAAGTCAAGGTTTTCCACCTCGAGCGCAGCTTAAGGTTTTCCCTTCAAGAACTGGGGGTTTACAGCCGAAGGTACCTCCACCTAGGAAAGATACATCCTGGAGACCATTCGGAGCTAATGAGGATAGGAAGGAATTGAGACGAAAGAAACTATGTTTTGATTATTGCGCACCTTGGGTCCCAGGACACGATTACAAGGGTAGAGGGAGGGCCCAATACATAGAGGTCTTCAAGGAGAGTGATGGTGACGAGGAGTTGGACACACACATCCATTATAGGATGATGATGATGAGGCATTAGATAGTGTGGGTGTGGAGCATGATAGCGAGAATTTCCCCAAGGAGACTATCACCACCTTGTCTAGTACCCCGAGGTACAAGGAATTCAGATTTAGGGGTGTTTTACAAGGACATCGAGTGGTGGTATTCATTGATAGTGAGGCAAACCCATAAACTTTATTGATGCCTCATTGGTTGAGAGGAGGGGGGTTATAGATAGAGGAATTTGAGGGCTTCAATGTGGTTGTAGCCAATGGAGATTCTATGAGATGAACACGACCCTGGTTCCCCAATTAAGCATCATGATGGGTAACTATAAATTTACCAATGATTTCTCTCTATATTTTCAGTATTAGAGAGACCAGCACAGTGCTTGGGGTATAGTGACTCCATTCCCTTGGTGTGTTTTAGACTATCTTCAAGATGATGGAGATAAAGTTTAAGTCCAAAGGTAGGAATGTGATCTTAAGGGGCTTATCTTCAGGGGCACTTCAAGTTGTTATGCCCAAGAGTATCAAGAGGATCTATAGGCACAATGGGGTGGATTGGGCAGTACACTGATTGGTTTTGACCAAGAAATCAAAGGATGGACTACAACAGTACCATGTGGATATATAGGGCCTATTGGACAGACAGAATGTCATTTTTGGTGACATACCTCTAGATAGGGGATTTGAGCATGTGATTGAGCTTGAGGATGCTAGACCGGTGGTCACTTCTCCTCATCATCACCTCAAATGGTTTTAAGGATGAGATCGAGAAGACTATACAAGAGCTCATGGATATGGGGCATATTAGACCGAGTTCTAACCCTTTTGCTTCTTCGGTGGTTTTGGTGAAGAATAAGGATGGGACCCCTGTTGATGTGTATGGACTACCATGGCCTTGAATAAAAAGACAATAAAGAACAAGTATCCCGTAGCACGCATTGATGAGTTGCTGGACAAGCTACATGGTGCGATCTATTTTTTGAAAATATATTTGTGTTCTAGATATCATCAAATCAAATTCAGGGATCAGGATGTGTATAAGACAGCATTCAGATGCCATTACGATCACTTTAAATTCTTGGTGATCCGCCTTTCAGATTATCTAATGCCTCCAGCTACATTCCAGTCTTGCGTGAATCATATGTTCAACCGCCACTTGTGGAAGTTTGCATTGGTTTTATTTCATGATATTTTAGTCTACAGCAGGACTTGGGAGGACAATATCAGGCACCTGGGTGAGCTATTGGGGATATTAGAAGCTAATTCATCATATGTGAAAGCCTCTAAGTGTGAGTTTGGCATGATCGAACTTCTATACTTAGGATATGTAATTGGTGGGGGTACAGTGAAGGTGGACAGAGAAAAGATATGAGTAATCCTGGATTGGCCGCCACCTAGGACATTGACACAATTGAGGTGAATCATGGGTTTGTGCACATAGTATCGAAGGTTTGTGAATAATTTCTCTCAGTTGACTGCACCATTGACCGATTTGACCAAGAAGGGGGATTTTGCTTGGTCAGACGCTTCACAATAGGTTTTTTACCACCTCAAGGAGGTCATGAGTTTTTGTCCCATCTTCACATTACTAGACTTCTCCTGCTCATTCATTCTAGAGTGTTGATGCATCAGAAGAGGGTGTTGGGGTAGTTCTCATACAGGATAGGCATCCCATCGCCTATGAGATTCAGAAATTGAAACCCCGTGGAGAGAGGGTATTCAATCTACAATAAGGAGATGTTGGCCATTATGCATGCCTTGGAAAAATTCAGACAATACCTTGTGGGAAGAAATTTTTTGGTTCGTATGGATCACAATAGTTTGAGGTTCTTCTTGGGACAGAAAGAGCTCAATGATCACCAGAAAAGATGGGTGAACAAGGTGAAAACCTATGACTTTGACATAGAGTACACTAGAGGTAAGAATAATATTGTTGCTAACGATTTATCTAGGAGGCCATCACCTCACTATTATGCTTAGTTCTATGTCTGAGATTTCAGCAGATTGGAAGGCTCATATACTTGTTGAGTACTCCAAAAACTAGTTTACATGTGAGATCATGGATGGTAGTATACAGGATGATCGATACAGAGTAGTGGATGATCTCATTTTCTACAAGGATAGGATTTTCCTTGTACCAGAATCCAAAATGAAGGAGAATATCCTTCGTGTAGTACATGATACACCACTAGCTAGACATCTTGGGTATTTCAAAAATTACAGTTTCATCAAGGAAATATTTACATGGAAGGGAATGAAGAACGATGTCCTTAATCTTGTCAGAGAGTGTATGGTTTTCCCAGCAAACCAAATATGAGCGCTCGTTCCCAGTACATAATCACTTCAGCATCTCCCCATTCCCGAAACAGAAATGGGAAAGCATATCTATGGACTTTATCACTTGGGCTTCCCTTGGTGTATGGGCATAGCTACATTTATGTTGTATTTTATCGGTTAACTAAGTATGCTCATTTATTTTCCTTGCCCAAGGGGCATGAGGCAATGGATGTGGCCCGGATCTTCTATACCGGTATTTTTAGGCTACATGAGTTGCTTAAAAGCATTGTCGTGACAAGGACAAGATCTTCAATTGGCATCTTTTGGTAGGATATCTTCAGACTAGTAGGTACAGGTTTGACTCCTAGCACTAGCTACCACCCACAAACAGATGGGTAGACAGAGATAGTCAATAAGTGGATAGAAGGCTACTTGCAGAGTTGTGTAACAGGACACCAACGGGCATGGATTAAATGGTTACACATGGGCGAGTACTGCTACAATACCACCTACCAGATGAGCATAGGAATGACCCCTTTCTGAGATTTGTATGGGTACGATGCCAGGACATTTGTAGATTTGGTATTACCAGATAGCCAAGCTCCCAAAGCTCGAGATTGGTTATAAGAGAACAAGGATATTCTGAAGGCTCTCAGAGAGAATCTTTAAAAGGCACAAAATTTACATAAGGTATATGGAGATCGGCACATGACAAAGAAGTGTTTTGAGGTTGGGGATCTAGAGTTCCTACATTTACAGCCATATAGGTAGTCCTCACTGAAGCAGAAGGGTGCAGAGAAATTGAAACCATGATTTTATGGTCTGTACTGATTAGTTCATCGAGTTGGGGTAGTGGCATATGAGATAGAGCTACCGAAGCATAGTAAGATACATAATATCTTCCATGTTTCATGCCTTAAGAAGGCACTTAGACCGCATATTATACCATCTACAGAGCTACAACCACTAGATGAGGAAGGGAAGTTGGTGCTAGAACCAGAATCCATTATTGAAACTAGACAGAGGGGGCTCAGGAGCAGAGTAATCACCAAATATTTGGTGTGATGGAAGGGACTACCACTTGAGGATGCTACTTGGGAGGGGGAGCAGATTTTACAGCATCCAAATTTGCATTTGCTTGAGGAAAGAAAAATTTGGGAAGGGAGGATTGTAATGTCCCCTTTTCCTACGCTAAATGGCCCAAGGGCCAAGTCGATTCCAAACCATGGTCAAACTCAGGGGGCTATGGATGCTGGAAGTTTTTGGGAAGGGGCCCTATGGTTTTAATATCCCATTTTTACGTTTGGGGGTCACTTTTAGACATGATGACTCAAAAAACGGAGAAAAGTAACTATAGTTACTCCTATTTTATTGGCCCCTCCATGGAATGAAATGCACCTAGGGTTATGGGCATCATTTTTTGAGGTGAATTATAAAAGGAGCTGGGGAAGGAAGAAAGGCCACTTTTGATATACATTTTATTGACCCCTTCTCATGCAATTGTTGTTGTTTCACATCTACAGCTTGTGGAGACAAATTCCAGAGGGACCCTAGCTTTGGTGGTGAGAGACCCATCCCTAGCTAGCATGGCATTCTTTGGTAGTGAGATATCTACCCTAGTCTGTCATTTTGGAGCCACTTTCAGGGCCATGCGGCAGAGACATTAATAGATGTTTCAAAGGAAGGATCTTGAGCATCTTGGGGGCATTTGGGGAAGATAAGCAGAGGGGCTCCTGATCTGATTCACAACATCCATTTGGGCTGGGTGTGGTAGCTCGTTGAAGGCACCTCCATCATTTTCTGACCCCTTTTTAAGTTTGGTGACTTGTAGCCTTTGTCTGGGGGTTTTATAATCAGCCGTTGTCAGATCTGAAGGAACAACCTTACATGGAGGGTTTTCTAGCTGTCTAGGCTCACTATGATTTCCTGGAAGCATTTTAATCTCTGTAATGTTCCTTCAGTCATTCATTGTCAAATCTGAAGGTGGAAATATTATTTCTTGTAACTTTTAATGTTATTACCAAATACCCTTATTTTATGCTCTAGTATTTGGAGAGTTATGAGCCTCTGAAGTTTCCAACTGCCTAGGGCATTTTGTATCATTTTTTATAGCAATATATTATTCCAAAAAAAAATTCATAGTGTTTAATATTACTGTTGCAAGCTTCCCTCAAATGTCATGCATTGTGGGCAAATATTTTGTGTGACATCAATTTAATACCGTTTGTTATCCTTACCATAAAAATATGCATAAATCAGTATTTTACTTTGCTACAATTTTCCCATATTTTGTGCATTTTTAAGTAGTATCCCATAAGGGATATTACAAAACCACCTTGCTAATTCGTAACAGCTTTCGATTAGGTGATATGAACACTTTTCAATAGAGAAAAACCAAACTTCTCAGGCTCTACCCAGGATGGCTCAATGGAACCCTTCAGAGACCAGCTAGCAACCCATTAAAAATATCTTTTTGCATTTTTATAGGTGAAGTTTTATGTTCATAAACTAGATGAGCTTCTAATACATGGCAGGTCATCCTTCCACCATGAAGTAATAGTCTCCATATTATGTTTAGGAATCTAGCAATGTGAAGCCATGAGATTTGTTTCAAATTACCAGTGGTAGTTGAAAGGAAAATCCTCATAATCTAGAGGCTTCGACTAAGATTGGTCAAGAAATTTAAACACAATACTAGTAAGGAGATCTTTTGATAAATCTATATCTAGTACGATGTGAGAAAAACTACTTTGGATAAATAGTGCATTATTAGATTTACCAGTAAAAAATGCCACCCACATTGTTGTCAATGGCTTCTAGACACAAATAGGTCTAGAATTAAAGGGAGATATTAGACAACCTAACCCATCTAGGATTGACATTAAAGGAAAAAAAAATGAGGTTAGAAGAAGGGTACTAGGTTTTAATCAAGAGGTGATGCTAGCCCTAGATCGATAATTGAACACAAATATTTTCATCTTTATTCCATAAGAAAGAAAACCCACAATGAAAAAACCCCTAAAAATGGGATAAATCTCTATATTACCTTCTAAGAGTGTGACGATTATCTGATCGGATCAAGAAGACCTTGGCTTGTTTGTGATACATAGAAGAGATCAAATTTCTATTAAATGAAATGTACAATGTAACATTCTAAGGGAGAGGTCTCTGTTATCTTCTTGCAATATAACATTCTAAAACAGGTCAAGATCCTTATTCCAAGTAGCAATCTCCGGAACAGGTCATGGGAAAAAGAAATCCTTGAAATAGTTAATAACAGTTTCATTGATTTCATTCTCATCCTCAGTAAGTTCCTCATCCGCTCACCTAATTTCATTAATTTTAAGAAGGTTGGCCTTTGTAGTAGCTGTGAAGTGGAAAAAATTAGTATTTCTATCACCCTCTTTTAGCCATTTCACCCTAGACAATACAATATATATTATCACAAATAACTATTTTCTTTTCCACAAAATATCTAACATAAATTAATAGAATTGAAAATTTTTAATTAGCTTACAATTGAACATAGTATTTAGATGTTGATTAGAATATATATATATATATATATATATATATATATATATGGAGAAAGTAACTTACAATTAATATCGTGTATATAATAGCTAGGAATAAAAAATTAGAATGCACGCATAATAAACATTATAGAAAAATAAATTCTATCATTGATGAGATAAGAGTAAATCCCTTGAATGCTAAAAGAAACATGGGCTCACGACAATGGGAAACACTAGGGTTAGGTGCTCAATATAACTCAAGCTCTCTAAAAGAAAAACCATAAGGGTTGAATGTTTGAAGTAGCTTGGTCTTATCAGAATGTAGATGTGAAAAGTGGTTTGGCACTAACAAGTACACACATAAAACTACAACTAGGGGAGAGGAGCCAATCATGGTGCATTACCCAGTAGTGGTGAGGGTAGTGGGAGTATTTGCTGTCAGCTTTTGCACAGTAAAATATTAATAATGGAATGAATATTATCCTATAAATGTACAAAGTATCCTCAAAAACTGATGTGTCTGTCACTTTTCATGTACAGCCATGAATCTGTCAACAGTAGAATAGTCAGTGTGGCTTTTTAACATATAATAACATATATTACACTTCAAAAATTGCCAGATTTAAAGTCAACATGTATTTAATACAAAGATATATTATTGTATTTCATCCCTATACAAAATAGATATGACATCATCATATCAATTTGATGTCAAATTTCACATAATTTAAGTTCCCAGTTTACTGTGTAAAAGGTCTTGTCATTCACACACTTTAGGCCAGGTTCTCACAAGCAGCAGTCCAAAGTGCACCATTTTCAGATACAAGTTGTCTTTCAAGCATTAACTTTGTCAACATTTTCCATCCCAGCTACTCCCATAAATTATGTACCTGCATATTTTGATCAAATGTGAGGCTCAAGAAACAAACATTGAATTGAAATGAGAAATCAAATCAAATTGAACTTCACATATGAGTATTGAAATAAAATATCATAAATCTTGATCCACCCCTATCAGTTTCACCCAATCAAAAACAAGCACAAGGATCAACCAATTTTACCCAATAAAAAAAAAGCACAGGGATCACTCAACTACAACACTTTCCATATCTCCTATAAATCTAGTTCCTCAACTGCTGTGAAATTTTATTCAGTTAGAGCTATTTTGCTAGTGCATGACAATTACAGTTCCAAGCTGCCATAATCAACTGTTATTCCACATCATAGTGCCACATACAGTAAGTTCTTAACTCTGTTCTTATATTGATGCACATTCATTTAATTTTAATTTTTTTTTATTGTCCATCTCCATATGGGAAAAAACCTGATGATCCCAAAAATCTGTCAAAAGAAGCGCTTGAGATTTCTGTACAGCCCAATCTACTTTGCAAACTAATTCATGTAAGATGTATATTAACAAGTAATTCCAGTCTAAATTAATGAAAACTGTATTTCACATTTATACAGTCAAAGTATGTATCCCCTTGCTGGTGCATACTTTATGCTGCCTTTTCATGTAGACGTATATTAACAAGTTATTCCAGTCTAAATTAATTAAATCTGCCTTTTCATATTTACGAGTAGATGTATGTTCCACCTGCTGGTGCATACTTTATGCTGCCTTTTCATGTAACATGTATATTAATAAGTAATTCCAGACTAAATACATGAAATCTGTATTTCATATTTACAAGAAGCTGTATGTTCTGTAGACGTATATTTACAAGAAATTCCAGGCTAAATTACGGAAAGGCTCTATGGCAGGGGAGGCAGTCATGGTGCACCCACACTTTGGTGGATTATAGTGGACATTAAAAAAAACATTGTAATCACAAAAATCCGTCAAAAGAAGCGCGCGAGAATTCTCTACAGCCCCATCTCATTTGCCAACACATTTGACATGCAGATCACCGTACACATGAACTGGAGTGTGAGGTGTCTCAAATTCTGAATTTTCATGGTGCGTACCAGTAGCTGTTAGTAGAACCCCCCACAGTTTACTGTATTCGCTGCCACTTATCACTAAAACAATCACTGTTTCCGAGGACAACGAAATCCACACATAGGTATATGGTAGTAATAAACAACCAGTAATTTTCATGTAGATGTTTATTAACAAGTAATTCCAGACTAAATTAATGAAACCTGTATTTCATATTTACAAGTAGCCGTGTGTTCTGTAGACGTATATTTACAAGAAATTCCAGGCTGAATTATGGAAAGGCTCTGTATTTGCAAATAGATATATAAGAAATATACATCTACTTGTAAAGATACATCTACAGAATACACATCTGGATCTAAATATACATCTACAGAATATACAACGACAAAAAAGGCAGCATAAATAATACAGCTACGTGAAAATGAAGCATAAAATATACAACTACATGAAAAGGCAGCATAAAATATATGTGGAACATGTAATTTTTTGTAAGCATATATATATACATATTTCTTCAATTTAGCCTGGAATTACTTGTAAATATAAATCTAATAGTACACATACATCTGCAGGTTTCATTACTTTAGACTGGAATTACTTGTTGATATACATCTTACATGAATTAGTTTGCAAAGTAGATTGGGCTGTAGAGAATTACTTGGCCAGCATAAAGTATACAGTTTCAATAATTTAGCTCAGAATTACTTTTGAATATTCATCTACATTTAGAGGCAGCATAAAGTATACAATTTCATTAATTTAGCTCAGAATTACTTGTGAATATTCATCTACCTTTGATTTTTGAAGTATCCATTGCTCAGAACATAGGCACTCATATCAAATGGCTGCACTTGAGAATTACGTTTGATGATTCAATATGCTGAATATCTCATTGTTGTAAGTTACATCGGTTTGTTGAATTTAACTATATTAGCAGGTTTTTATTGACATCATGAGGAGAAGGCAGCTTCCAAAAAGAGTAAGACCTGCATGTGCCAAAATTAGGGGAGCAAGATTTCCGCCAAGTGAAGAACGTGAAGAAGAGGCTATCAATACCCCACCTCAAGATGCCAATGACACACCACATGAAGAAGTAAATGTCCAAGCAATAAGAGTGAGCCCTTCAACACAAAATGTGTCAAAGCCAAGATCTGATTGGAACAAGTCTGATATGAATAATGCCATGAAAGATGTTGAAGATTATGGATACTCTACACGCGCTGCTGCAAAAAAATGGGGTATACCAGCAACCACCCTTACTTCATGGCTAATGGGCATTACCACCACTAAAAGAAAGGGTCCACCAACAATTCTAACAGAAGAAGAAGAGATGGAGATAGTGAGTTGGTGTCATGAAATGGCTGACATGGGACATGGGTTAGAAATTATACAACTTAAGACATGTGTGGCACAAATCTGCGAAACAAGGTCTAACCCATTCACGGATGGTTTTCCGGGTAAGTCATGGTGGGCAGGTTTTAAAAAAAGACACCCGGATCTAACATTAAGGACAGCTGAAGGGCTTGATAAGGATCGAGCAGTGTGTTTGAGGCCATCAATTGTCAGTTCCTTCTACATTAATTTGTCTAAAGCTTATGAGGCCAACCCATATGGACCAAACCGAATATGGAATTGTGATGAAACTGGATTACAAGCAGGGAGGAACTGCGGTATGAGAGTGCTTGCTAAAAGGGGTAGTAGGAGTGTGCCATATATCATCCCAAAAAGCAGAGAATGGATTACCATTTTGTGTTGTGTAAATGCTGCTGGACAAAGTATTCCAGGATTCTATCTTTTTAAGGGGAAGAGCCATTTAGAAAATTATATTGCAGGTTGCGAGCCTGGAGCTTGCATGGCAACACAATCACATGCATGGATGACAAAAGATTTATTCATGAATTGGTTACATCACTTTGCATCATCTATACCTGGTGGAGTGTCTCCTACCAATAGGCATTTACTAATTTTTGATGGCCATGGTTCACATGTTGCTTTGGGGACAATTCAAGAAGCCAGGAGTTTGGGGATTGATTTATTAACATTTCCTGCACACACCTCTCATAAATTACAGCCATTGGATGTGAGTGTCTTTGCTCCATTCAAAACATACTTCAAGGAGGAGAGACGCAAATGGATAGTTGCAAACCATGGGATAGATGTGAAAAGGGCTGAATTAGCAGAGTTAGGGAGCAAAGCATTCAGAATGGCTCTTACACCTAGCAACATTAAATCAGGATTCAAAAGAACAGGGATATGGCCTCTTAATCCCAATGCCTTGGATGAAGACATGGCACCAAGCAGAACATTTGACACATCTTTTCAAGATGATGCTGGTGCAGCAGAAAATATGCTTCATCTATCTAGGGTTGATTTAGAGGGAAGTGAAGATGTTCAGATGGTCCCTAACACACAATTGGAGAAAGAATCAGAACCTCAGCAGATGGAGATAAATATAAATGAATGTGTTGCTCAACAATTGGAAACTCCAAACAGAATTAATCAAATCGATGAATCACTATCTTTGCCCACAGAAGAAAGCCCACCCGATTGGATGAAAGAAGCAGCTCTTAATCTTGGTGTCAACTTGAACTTCAATAATGAAGAGGTCAGCCTCTCTTTACCCTCTCAACCAGCAGTATTTCATGACTCAGATTTGGTGCACTACTATGTTGGCAGTCAACCTGAAGATAATGATGCAGGGGTATTAGGGGCAGATTCGAACCAAACTTGTGAGGCAAACCAGGGACAGAAAACTCTTGGTAGATTCTTGAAACTCCCTGTGGAAAAGGTTAGAGAATCATCAAGGTCAAATAGTGCTTCTGGTATAAGATTGAGCAGGGAATCTCTACTAATTACAGCAGATCAGTACATGGAGCTTCTGGTTGAGAAAGAGAACAGAAAAAAAAGAAATAGATGAATTAAAGCAAAGAAAAAAGGAACAAATCCAAGAGAAGAAGGCTGAACGAATTGTTGAAAGGGAGAGGAAGGAGCAGGAAAAGATTGAAAAAGAATATAGAAGGAAAACAAAGGAGCACCAAAAGTTGATTCAAAGGCAGGAAAGGGAACAGAAAAAGGAACAGGAAAGGATTCAAAGGGATCAAGAGATAAAGGAGAAGGAGTTTGAGAAGGCAAGAAGAGAGTTAGAAAGGAAAAGGAGATTGAGCAGTCCAATTAATCCTTTTCCTGATCAACACCCAATGCTAAGAGAATTAATGGGCATACATTGCCCTTTATCAGTTTCAACACATAATACTGCAGTCGGAGTGAATGCTTCTCCAAGTTCTGATCCATTTCCAACTACGCCTACGAGGGATGTCAACATTGGGAGGCAATTGCAAAGTAACACCCCAGCTTCAACCTCAACTGCAGATTCAACGCCGCCCTTCCTCGGATTTTGGAAATAATATTTTCGAAAGTAAATATTTAATTTTGAGGGCTGAATTTTTGATGTGTGGAATTGGCCTTTCGATTTAAAAAGTACAATATAGTAGTAGTAGTTATATGGCCCAAGTATATTGTATGGCCATGTTTTTGTAATGGACAATGGAAATGTTTACTGAATGAATATATATGTCTTCCAAGTTATGTGATAACCTTTTTGAAAGATTTAAACTCCTATTGTTTCTGAAAATTACACTGAGTAACAATCAATGGTAAATGTCATTAAAGTAACACACAGAAGCCAATAACCCAATCTACAAGTAGAAAAGAGAAATACGCAATAGTTTCTATCACTGCCTCAATGAGGGTAAAAACCTCACCTACTAGAAGCACATGGACTGTAGATATTCAAAGAGAATCAAACAATTGCCAAACTAAAAAATGTGTTGATAACAACAAGCATAGGCACTTCCATTATCAGTCACTCCAACAAGCATAACAACACCAGTGCAAGACAAGTACAAATTATATTATCAGATTTTAATATGTAAAATCACCAAATTATACGAATCAGTTACTAATAATAGGGGTTGCCCTGTCCTTTGACAAATCAGCCTCTTCGACTTTCTTGTAACATTCGAAGGCTTTTATCAACTATGATTGAAATATATTCAGTTATAAATCATATCCGATTATAAATCACATGCATACCAGTGTAGTTTGAATCAAACAACTCCATTTTGACTATTGCTCAAGGAGCCTAACCACTTGATTACCTTTAAATATGAACAATTTTCCAATCTTCACATTAAAACGACTAAGGAGGGTTACCATAAAAGAAGTAAATGGCTAAGAAAGAAGTAAATGGCTAAGAACAGAACAGTGTACAGAACGAAACCTCTTTTGAAGCATCCACGGCAAGATTCAAATGACTATTTCTAGTTTTGAAGGAAGCAAAGTTAAAATATCACTTCAAGTAGATATTATTGCTGAAGAAAGAAAACAGAAGTACACTCAGAAGTATGACTAGCTCCCAACACAGAGGTGGTCAGTGTAAACACCCACACACAAAAATCTCAGGCCGAAACATTAGGCAGCTTTGTTGTTAAACTTACCATATCCCTATGCGTGGATTTCACAGTTGTCGAAAACAGCGAAGGAGATGGGGCTGTAGAGAATTCTCACGCGCTTCTTTTGACAGATTTTTGTGATTAAGTGGTGATTTTAAATGTTCAGTTTAGTGTCCCAAAGTTTGGGTGCACCGGGACTGGATCCCCTCTCATACAGTAATGTCTTTAAAAGAATGGAAGCGTCCGTGTACATAGCTACAACAATGGAAACGTGAGAGCAAAAATCACACTTTGAGCACGCTCAGTTGAGCACAATCGAATGCTACAACGATACAATGATACAATACTCACGCGCTTAGTTTGACATATTTTTATATAAATTCAACCTGCACAAAGATTCAACTCTCACGCACTTCTTTTGACACATTTTATGGAACACCCAGCTTTTTTTAATGTTCAGTATATTGTAATTTTCAGAAACAATAGGAGTTTAAGTCTTTGCGAGAAGGAATCACGTAACTAGGAAGACATATAACATCATCTACCAGTACAGAAGAAGTAATAGTAATTGTTTCTATCACTGCCTCAGTGAGGGTTAAAACCTCACCTAATAGAACCGAATCGACTGTTAATATTCGAAGAGAATCAAACAATTTCCAAGCTCTTTTGATGTGTTGATAAACACATTTGAAGGAATGTGTCTGCATCTGCGTGGATCATTCTCCGTCAACCGAACGAGCTCCTCCCCACCACTGCAAGACGCGTACAGAAAAAACAGTCAGTTTTTCATATGTAAAACCACCAAATCAAATTGAAATTCACTTTAAAACGACTAAGGAGGGTTTGTCTAAAAGAAGTAAATGACACAGAACAGAACCGAACGAAACCTGTCATGAAGCATCCACGGCAAGATTGAAGATGGCAGATCAGAAGGATTGTCTTTGAAACACTGAGTTATTGCTGAAGAAAGAAGTCGCAAGTTTGATTCGCTCCCAACGCCGTAGCCGTAAGCATGAACATGTGAAGTCGCAAGAAGAAAATTATCACGCCACAACTGTAAACATTCCCCTCCTGGTCCGATGGCTTCCAAAGTTAGGGTGCGTGCTTTGCTGGTTCGAGCGGTATACAGTGTGGGTGTTGGAGGCGGTTTGGGAGTAGGTGGCGCCATGAAGAGCTTGCAATGAATCCGCGCGGAGGTAGTCATCAATCCATTTGCTTCCCTGACACGGCGCCTTTCACATTTACTACGACCATATCCCTATGCCTGGATTTCGCTGTCCTCAGTATACAGTGCGGTAATGCGCCTTAAATGGCATCAAAAATCTCAACCGGTGGGGGTTTACATGCACGGGATTTGGTCAAGCGCGGGAAAACACGGATTTTTGGACACCTCACACTCCAGCTCAGGCGTACGGAGGTCTACGTGTCTGTTGAGCTGGCAAATGACATGGTCGTGTAGAGAATTTGCGCGCGCTTCTTTTGACGGATTTTTGTGATTCGTCTGGTTTTTGTGCTGTTGCAAATAGTCACCTAAAGTTAGGGTGCACCGTGACTGGCTCCCCTCCCATTTGTCATAAATATAGAGATAATTATTAGAAAAATGAAATGAAAAATAGGTTTATAAAATAGTAAAAATATAAGGGGTTTATTTAGGGGTATGTCTCGATGAGACCCTCTTTTGGAACAAGTCTTTAAAATTACACAGTTATAATGTAGCTTAAGCCAAAATATAGTGTAATGCAAGTATTGAAACCTTTATTCCTTCATGTATGCAAGTAGTATGTGTTTGAATTTTTCTTTTTGGCATGGGTATACTCCTTAACTCAATCAAATAAATTCATCATTTTTATGATTTCCATTCACTCTCTTAAATGCACTAAAACATGTGCATTTATAATCTTCTCATATTAAAATTAAGTCCCTATTCATGCATAACTTGATACACGGTGGGAAAGAATATATTGCAAAGAAGGAAACTAAATTATGTTGGACCCAAAACAAGGCTTAAAAGGTCCTACCCAAAAGTGGGTCTAAAATTATTGTGGGAATGTTTTGGTTAACCACAATTATATTGTTGTGTTTTTGGTATAAAATTTAAAACAGAAGGGAACGTGGAAGAATGAAAAATACAAGAAAAGAGGAAATAGACAAGGTCAGATAAAGAAGAATGGATGCTTAAGAAAATGACATAAATAGAGCTGCAAGGAACAATACAAGTTTGAAAATGTTGAGAATCTCATAAAACACAAGGCAACACATCAAAATTTGAACAACATAAGAAAGATTCGCCAACACAAACCTAATCTAAACTAATAACAAATAGTAGTCCATAACAATTAACTAATCTTGTTCCAAAATTAAGTGTCTATATTATTTATTAACCACTTTTCAAAACACACTTTTATTCAAAGTAATATATAATTTTATTCATAACAAATAAAAACGATATGATTAAATAATTTGAGACTACGTATGAATGATATCCCTGCAAATATTACACATCCATCCTTCTAAGAAAGGTTTAAATTTAGCAGTTATTTGTATGTTTTTTGGTGTGTTTTTACCTACAAAATATTATTTAAAATTATGACATCCTTGTATCTTTAAATTTGTAAATTGTAAAAATGGCTATCATTTTTATATACAATTTATTTTGATCTATTATAAAAATATGTAAGATTTGATGAAATAAATGAAAACTTCTTTTTTTCTATTTATAAAATATATTTTTTAGGTAATCCAGAAAGATTGGCTGACATGACCTAGAGTTTCTAAGAACCAGATTCTAACAAAAAAAGTGACTAAATGATTGAGAGACAATACTAAAAAAAATTACATCACTGAAAATTTGTTTGACAAACATAGATGACCGTCAATTTTCTTAACTCTCAGTCGCGAGGTCTGAAAATTGATGATATCACAACTCTGAAATATAAATTTTGTGCAAATCAACTGTGATTTCAAGAGGGTGGATGCATCATGCAATGCAATGATGGTACTAAAATCACGAGAATAGTTATTTGTTTCATTCATTTTAAAAAATACATAAAGGTGATGTTAGGTTTGATCTTGCTCAATGTAAACATCACATATATTTGCAAGTCAATAATAAATCCCCCAATTCATCTTAATCAATACTGGCTGGAAGGACGTTATCTGCATTTACAGAAGATATTCGAAGCAGTTCTTCCAGGTAATCCGACCCAAGATCCTGAAGCTCTACCAATGCTTGGTGAGCTCTGGTATCCCGAGCCTGATCATCATCATCAACTCTTCGTCTCTTCATGTTCACTGAATCTGCGCCCATGGATTTATGTTTGTCACGGCATGCCTTATCCGGACTCGGACCAGCGAAAGAAGGCAAATCATTTCTTAAATCCAAGCAACACAAATACCGTTGTCTGCAATGAACAAGCTTGGCAGAAAATGCGGCATAATCATTCGGACATGTGGATGTCAAGGCCTGAATCACCATTTGCAGAGGGAAATTTAACAAGGCACGACTCCCGCGCATGAGGAGTGCTGCTTTGTCATACGCCATGGCGGCTTCCTCAGCGGTGCTGAAAGTGCCGAGCCAAACTCTCGCCCCCCGCCTTTCTCTCTGTCCTGCGGAATCTCTTATTTCCGCCGCAAATTTTCCCCATGGACGCCTGCGAACACCTCTGTAGCGCTTCGGCGCACTTGCATCGACCTCGACCTCGGCCTCTGGTTGAATACACACAGACTGTGTATTCGGAGAGGAGAGCGCTTCGTTAAGAAGATTGTATAGAATTATATCTTCTGGATCGCCATTATTTTCAAACTCATCTGATGGATAGGCTCTTCCATTCACAGGAACCCTATGGCCAGACGTGGCCTTTTCTTGGTTGGTTTGCATGAAAACTGCCCACACATTTTCAAGAACGCTCTCTACTCCAGATGACCTCTCAACTAACGACATCTCAGCTCTGAAATCAACACCTGAAGAAATGTAAAGGGAGGTGGGTATTTATATATTGATTGAGTGGTGTAAAAGAAACTTCAATGATCCTATGGAAATTAAACTCGATATACCTAGGGTAGTTTTTCTTGTTTTATCTGTATACTTAGCATTGCCAGCCACTCCAAAGTCAAAATGGAGTTGGTTTTATTTCCTGAATTCGATCCAAGTATGATGTCACTCGGATATGCCGTTGTGCCAGCTAACAACAAAATCCTCCTCGAATGATCGAACTTAAAAGCTCGAGTCAATGGAGTAATATTCAAGTTATAACATGTCGCAGCCATACTCCAAATCGATTTAATGCCTTCTCATTTCCCATCATGGAGTCCAACTCCCAACATAATGTACCTTTGCCATGCATTTTAATCACCATACAAACTAAAGGTTTTTTTTGGCCAAACAAAGTCTTTTTGCTCAATCATTTGTTTTTCACATATGCTACCTACCCCTACTTAGAATTTTTTTTTAAACTAGAAATTTGCAAGTTTGTTTATGTGTTCCTACTCTATTACATTAAGGTATTTAATTTCAAACTATTGTCAAAATTTGGATTTATTCATGCACATATGTATACATGTTATATTGACATTTGAAATTGATCTATGATTATTGTCAGTTTTCAACTAAAATCTAATCTTTTAAATATATTTATGTATTTTTTATCTTTCATATGTTTTTTTTACACACATTAATTTATGTCCTTAGAAATATTTCAATCTTTCCATACATGCCATCTTTATGTACTTTTTGCTTCTTATTCAATAAATATAATAATATTACTGCATTTATTTTCATGCATATTTATGATATGAATAATTATTACTTGATTAATTGAAATTAATGGAGTAGTTCTTTGTCTATATTTTTTACTTAGATGTCATTTGCATTTATTATAGATTTCATATATCAATTTTATTTTTATGTTATCACCGTATATCATTATATGAACATCCTCATAAAGAATGTTATACGAGGGAGAAAATCAACACTAAGAGGTGAGATATATATAGACACACACCTAACTTGTTCATGAGTATGAGGCATTTTCTCATTTAATTTCATGTATATGTGAACTCATGTAAATGCATTGTAAGTGAGTTGATCTTGTAGGTATATTTATTCCTCCAAGGATTTATGACTTAAACATTTTTTGAGAAGCAAAAGTCTTTTTGGTTAAGCATTTGTTTTCTTTCATATAATTTAATTATATATGAAAATTAAGGACTACAAACACATAGAAGAGTGACAAATATTGTTTAAGAATTAGAAAGCTCCTTGTTTATCTATTCCTGCCCTCTGCAATCAATTAATATATTTAAAGTACCTTTGGATCAATTCTTGCAACATAAACCTATTCATACACATATACTTTTTGTCATAATAAAATTTAAAATCGATCCAAGACTACAACCAATTTTCAAAATCTACTTTTATTCTTTTTCCACATGCATTATTTTTGCACGCATCAACCCATGTCCTGAAATATGCCAATCTTGTGTTAAACTCCATATTTATATATTTAGTTGCTTTTGATGAAATAGACGATTGTAAAATTTCCACATACGTTGTCATAGGTTTAAATGTGTTGTCATACGTTTATGGTATGGATGCTCTCTTAGTTTACAATTAATTAATTTATCAATATAAGAATTTTCGTTCTATTTTTGCAAAATCGGAAGTTTGAATCTAAAATGTACATAGTGGAATCCAAATCGAGTCTGAATACTATGTTTGTTGACAGTTGAAGCTAAGAATGTGAGGGCCATGTTGAAATTATTAATACTTAATTCGTTTGAGATCAGGGAAAGATCTCAAAAGCTTCCTTTGAAACACGCAAAATGAGACACGAAAGCTCTCGCTTCGGTGGAAGGCAGGAGAAGGAGACATTGCAGACTGGAGATTATTTATTTTTTTATCAGTTGCAATCAAAAAGATAAAACATAAGGTAAGAGAGCATGTGCAAATTTGAAGAGCATGTCCAGATGAATGGCATTATTGGGTGCTCTAGTTTTTAAAAATGAAAAATGTCACCCAATAAAAAATTGGTTCCTTCATTGGCGAGGGCCGAAGAGGAAATACTTGATGCCCAGTCTTATGCCTGTACAAGATAGAGATCGGTCGCCTATAATGTATTCAATCTAAGTATTCTCTCAAATTTAGTACATAAACATTGAACCCACGTAAAACAGGCAACGTTGATAAGCAAAGAATATACTACACGAACATATCTACGCACGTTAAATTGGTTAAAGTCATCTATTTATTTGAATGACTATGTCGGTTCCTAATTTAACACTTCAAGAAGACTTGGAGGCCCTACAAGAGCATAAAGTAGAGGACGATGGATGATATGTCGTTTGTAGTTGGGGATAGATCTAGCATTCTTTAATAACCAAGTCTTGGAAATGATAGGGAGACACTTGAAGGATGTGGTTATTTCCCTGTTGCTGTTGCTTTTAACTCTGCCTAAACCAAGGTGAGAGAATCCAAATGATCGCTTGAAGGGTAACGAAGGATATTATGATTGAATCCCCTAAAATTGTTGGTATGTCAATTTGATTCAAGTGTAGCCATAAAATATAATCCTCACTGAGTCACTCAAGAGAGTAGTCACACAAGCAATGCAAACACTTGAGATTCGGACATAAGCCACTAAAGATAGATATTAATGTGATCAAAAACATCATTTTACTCCAAATTGTTAACTTAGTGTTTGTCAGCTTTCAAATTTTGTCACATTCTAACTTGTTCTCCTTTGCTTTCTGGATCCTCGTGGCACTCGTTTCTTGCATTGCGTCTTCTCCTGAGAAAGATCCATCCTTTACTTCATGAAAATAACCAATTCTACGGAACACTATGTTCTCCAAGCCCGTGAAGCACTAATTTCACTTCCCCTTTGTTTCGTTGAATATCTTACCTTGTAAATCACACAAGACACTACAATTTGATCACCCTCTGCAATACACTAATTTCTTCAAATGACAACTCCAATTCAAATGTTCAATATAAATGTTAAGGTTTATAACATGTTCTTGTCACCATTAAACTTGTAACTCCAACATTAAATTGCCTTCAACTCTTTGAAAACTAAACTCTAACTTTCATGGACTCTTTTCTTTGCTTCAAAACTCACCAAAGACTACATTCTCTTCAATCAGTGGAACACTAAGTTATTCAAATCCAGGGAACACTACAACTTTATGGAATCATCAAAGCAAAATGGAAAGTTAAGATGTAAGTGAAATTCCACATTATAGGGTTGAAGTATGAGACAAATATGAATTTGAGGACTAAGGAACCACCAAACAATTTACAGAACAAAGGAAAAATGAAGAAATCGGCGATGTTAATTCCGCACACTTTAGGGAACTTCACAAAAATTTCTAAGATTTTAACATGATAAAATTAGGCACCAACATTGGCTATAGCTTAGGGATGTAAGACCCTAGTGAGTTTCCAAAGGACCACATAAAACTCATGGGTGGTAGACGACATGCCTATCCATTGGGTAAGGAGTCAAATAGTAGAGCACCTAGTTTTCTGCATTTGAAACCAACACGAGTGATAAAAACTGACAAAAAAAACACACAGAACTAGAAGCGAACATAAAAAAATAAAGGAGAGGATATACACTATACAACAATATCAATGATACACATTCAATCCATGAAGTGTTTGAGATGCCTACCATTGAAAGGATATTCAAGTATCTCTCCATTCAAATATCTCAAGAAAAAAGTGTTTTCTCCTATTATAACATCAATGGAGTAAGGTCCCCTCCAAAGAGCTTCAAAACTTCCATATTCCCCCTTGTCTTCATTTCTTCTATCCCATAATAAAACCAAATCATCAACCTCAAAAATTCCTAGACAAAAATTCTTGTCAAATATTTTCCTTTTAAATTTAAGATGTTTTTGATGTTATTCCATTCTGATCTCATCAAGATCAACATTTTTTATTGATCCTTATAGCATATAGATCTTATCCTTCCTCATCTCCCAATTGGTGCATGAATTGATAATGAAATAATTGTAAATGGAGAGGTAGAACTTCTTGGGTGTCATACACCAATTCAAATGAGCCCATTCCAATGGATCTCTTCAGTATGATTCTATTATCCCACAAAGTAAATTCAAGTTTCTCACCCCACTTTCTCTTATTGACCTCAAATGTTATTCTAAGTACCTTGAGCTAGTTTTTTTTGCTTTATTCAGCTTTCACATTTCCCGAGGATTGTTATTGGAGGCATAAGTGAGATTTGTCACATACTCTTCACACATTACCACAAGAGGTTTGGCTTTGAAACTCATAGCATTATCAACAATAAAAAATTTAGGGACATTAAACCTACATATTATATTTTTCAATAATAATTCCATGAATACTTGATTTTTTTTTGGCAAGCTTTTTCAAAAATATTTGAAACTTGTAAAAATTCCAAAAATAACAGCCTATGGAGCAAATTTAAGAAAAACACTAAAATGGATATAACTTAGGAAAAATAAGTCAACATATCTTGAATTTTAGTTTGAAACTTGTTTGGATTATTTCCCCACTTAAGGTAAAAAATTGTAGAAAAAATCACCACTTTTTTGGAGATATAGCCAAATATTTAAATTTAGGGGTTTTACCTAAGTTTAGATGAATTGAAGCTCTGATAACACTTGTAACAAAATTACTTAGATAGATATGAATATTAGGATAAATATAATACCGAATAATACTAAAATATAGATAAATAATCATAATATGCAACTATAATGACTTATCCACTTCGAGAGGGCAACCTCCAAACCATACAATAAGACTAAAGTGCTCAATATGATGATAATCTACTACTGTCTACCTCCTATATATACCCTATTATAATATGCAAGGAATTAATGTTGACCTACTAAGAATATAAAATAATAAATAAAAATGATATGGCATGATAAGAGAATACATTAGCCACATGTTTTTTTATATATGTGATATATGACATAGGATTACAGGTGTAACAACTTGCAATTACGTGAGATAGACTCTTAAACCTAGTTGGGGTACTTTATACCTACACATAGAATGTATTTGATATGTGTCATTTATTTACAAATATTAGGATAGATTTGAGTTACTTTTTCATGATTTGAACTTGATAGAAATATATAATTTCCAAGTGGAAGCCAGGTGATTAAATGAGTGCATTTAATTTGTCTATGTAGCATTTTCTAGTATTAATTTCACATTAGTATTGACCTATAGGAATAGTATCGAGTAACAAAATATACCAACATAATAATATTACTAATGAGTAGCTCAAGACAAAACCACCATTTTTATACCAAACTATTTGGCAATATGGTCAATGTTTTGTGATCTCATATAAGTGTAGGGAGTGAAGTGTTGGAAAGTTTTGGGAACAACACCTAGGAATTATGTACTATTGTAGAATTTTGCAAAAAAAATTGTGAGTGATTGAGTAGTGAAATGATGAGAGAAATTCACGTAATAGGGTTAAGGAAACAAAATTGATCTCAGAATGTGTGTACAAGTCACAATTCAAGGATTAAGCCAATACATAGATTATTAAGTAATAAATTACTAAATTTAGGTGTTTATAGGGACTTGTGTCTTAAACTCTATTGGCAAAGGTCAAACATCTCTTGTTAGAAAGAGGGATAGCTATCTTTGGACTTTAAAATCCATGAATTTCTTGAGACACCAATAAGAAGCTCTTAATATTAAAACGAATTTCCCTCTTATCTTTGTAACAAAGAGAGAATTTGAAAAAAAATATCCTTCATCTATTAGTCAAAAGATCAAACAAATACAACATTGCTTCTAAGAGATATGGTGATATTTCTCAATGTGAAGTTGATAGGAGAAAACTCATAACTAAGAAAGTGGATCCCTCAAGATGCAAGGTAAGAGTGGTTTTTTATTACCCTAAAGGTTTGATGAACTCATCATTGAAGTGAAGATATACATTTTAATAGAGTTAAGGTTTTGAGGTGAGAAAATCTTTAGGCTAAGACCATTTGGACTAGATATAAATTCTAAAAATACCAATATCAATATCATTGTTTATCTCTTTCTTGGAGAGAATTGGAGTGTCCACAAAGAAGCTATGTTGGGGTGGCCTGTCAATATTAAGATCAATGAGGAAAAGCAGTGAACAAATCTATCATACCAACATGAATTAACCCCACAGTTTCCATATTCCATAGAAGATATGAAAGCAAGGTATGGATACCTATTGAGATCACTTTGGGAGTTACCTAACTATGTAACCATATAAATCATTGTCGTCACATGAAATATCATTGATGAAATGAGCTGGGTTGTTCCAAATTTTATAAGCATAGTGGGGTGAGGGAGGAATCTTTTTGTGTGACTATTTTTGGATCCTTAATGCGAAGGTATGGTCCTAAAATTTCACAATCATACAAGAGATTAGATGTGACTAGTGAGTTAAAGAGATGGATATTTGTACGAATGTCTTGGAACTAAAGACGAAACCAAAAAAAATCAAAGGTGTTGATAGATGCATATTGCTTAAATTCATTTTGTCCTCTACACTTTGAGTTGAGCTAAAGTGTGGTCTAGAGAAGAGAAACCCCAAAAATACATAGGAAGAGACTACCACAACCATCTCACCTGTATATATGAGATATACATGGATTTCCTTATTTAAAGAGATGTTAAAAGCTACAATAACACAAAAAGGGGCTAATATATATCAAGTTTTTTTAGAGACCTCTCACCAAGTGGGACATCAAAATAATGACATGTGCGAAAAACAAAATTATAGTAGAGACTCTAATTCTTCAACCATATATTACATTTAACGTATCTAAAATTATTTCATATAAATTATCAATACAAAATCCAATACATACAAAAGAGAATAGATAACATTATTTAACATCTATGATACATTCAGTTGTCTTGATTTTTATGCATTAATGTTCTTTATTTACATTTTCCTTACTTATTGAGTATTCATATCTATTAAATAAATTTCAAGAATATCACTTTTATTAGTTATCTATAATATTCATGGTTTTCTCCCTTAATACATAAAAAATCATTTTTATGGACTCTATAATGCAAATTGTTATAGTTCACGACATTTTGAAGTTTTAAACTATAAACTAAGCTAAGAATGTGATGGCCATGTTGAAATTTAATAATTAATTCATTGGAGATCAAGGAAAGATCTCAAAGGCTTCCCCTGATTCCGCAGAAGGAGACACGAGGGTTTTGTAATTGGTGGAAGGAAGAAGGCCACGTAGACACTGAAACACTGGAGATGATCTTCCATTACTTTGCACAACAAATTCTCCACGTTGCTTATTATTTTTATCATCACTACTTTATCAAACATTTGAAAAGTTGAAACGCATGTGTCTAAGTCCAGATGCATGGCATTATTGTCAATTAAATCTTCTCTCTAATTTAGTAGATAAACATTGAACCCCACTTAAACATAAACATTGCAAGCAGTTATATGGAAGTCCAATTTAAACTTCACTTATTAAACAAAATAGATTGTTGAATTTATTTGCTATCCACAAAGAAATTCAAAAAACAGCTACAATTCAAAAGTAGATGTTTAATTGTGAGAAATTAATGTATGTTAACATTTAAGTTTGACTAGTATCTTAATATTATTATATATTTTTACATATTTGTTGCTTAATGTATGTATTTACAATATAAATTTAATTCACAATAAATAATGTGAATGTAATGGGTTACAAATACAAATTATCACTTTCAATCTATTATTTCTTATTTCTTGTTATAGATTTAGTTCACCGTAAATAATGATTTATTTGTCAATTTCGTTTCTTTGGTCGTCCTCCTCTCTATTTAAAGTAAGAATAGTTGTATTTAATTAATATTTTTGTTCATATATGTTAAAGTACATGTGGTTGTGATTGATTAGTGTTTTTGTCATTCACATAAAGATTGTGTTGAACAAATACAAAATTTCCTTTCCTATGCACAATCAATTCTCCACATTGTTGATTATTATTATTATTATCTTCACTACTTTATCAATTTGAATTGAAAGGATAAAACAACCTTCTTAAAATTTAATGGGAGAACCAGTTCAACAAATTCTTCAAGTTGCTTAGAGAGCATGTGAAAATTTGAAATGCATGTGTACAAGTCCAGATGCATGGCATTATTGTCATGAGACTACAAGATAAAGCCGGCCGTTTAAAATTTATTCAATTAAATATTCTCTCAAATTCAATAAATAAACATAATCATTGCGAGCAGTGATCCAAAGAGAAATTTTTTATTTCATGAAAAGAACAACTACAACTCGAAAATCACTCAGGCTAAACCTTGCAACCTCAAAATTTATGTCACACTATTCTTTTATTATCATATATCTTTGCATATTTGTTGTTTAATACATGTACTTGCAATACTTTAATTTGCAACAATCAATGTGAATGTAAAGAAATACAAATACAAATTATCATTTTCACTCAATCATTCTTCATCATATATTTAGTTCACCCATCTTCCCTTCTTTTCCTTCAACCTAAATAAGGTTTCATTTTTCAATTTCACTTCTTTCCTCCTCTATATTTCAGGAAAGAAAAATATTTGTATTTCATTGATATTTTTGCTCATATATTTTAAAAGTACATACATATTTGATTAGCTTTTTAGTCATTCACATAATTTCTTGTGAAGGAGGATGTGGTGTTTCTACTATAATAATTATGTTGAACAAATACAAACATTCACAATAGTTGAGTATCTAACCCAACACTAAGAAGCCACTACTTGCCAATGACAGATTTCATGTAAGTCTTGTCAATCATACCTATGTCGAAATGGTTGAGTTGAATACAAGGCCTCCACAGTTTCTCATTTTTTTTCTCTGTGTAGATAGTTGGGTCGAATTTGAGACCACACGGGAGTATAGAGGACAACTATTTTATAATAGTGGGAAAGGTGTACCAATTGCGATGCTCTCTTAATTTTCCTTCATACCTAGTATTTATACATATTCATCCTCATATAGAACTACAATCTTCCCATCACCATATATCCCTATAGATTTTGAATCAAATACATGTATGTGGTTAACATTGATTATTGGAACGTGGAATGCGTACCATCTATTAATGTGAAAAATAAGTGGGTTTATGCCAAGACTTATAAGATCTTATTATTCGCCTTTAATATGCTTATGTATTGTTTCATGACATCTTATGAGAAATGTTAGATATGCAAACCCATTTATTTCTCTTTCCTTTATAATAATATTGGTGCTAGAGTTTATAATTACTTTTAGTACAATCGTGACAATCTCATTACATTCTCTAGAGGTTATCATCTCATTAACATTTACTTTTATTGAGAGTATTGGAGAGTTATTTTATCGTACACCTTCACGGTTGAAATTTATCTATTTGTTATTTTCCTATAGCATTTAAGAGTTTATATCTAGTGATGAAAATGTACTTGTAAGTTGTAGATAATATTTTTTGTTGTTGGCATATGAATTACTTTTAGCCATATTACCATATACATTTTTTTAAATTTTTAATTTAGTCACTTTGCATCATAACTAATGTTGATCATGTGAATGGAGGTATTAGGCTATATTTAATTAGATTTTTTTTTTCTTTCTTGATCTGGTATCGAAATTGTTTATTGTTTTATATTAAATGTATGATTTTTGAAGGTAAAGAATTTTTTTAAAAAGGGATTATATTATATGTTTTGTATTATATGGTTGTAATTAGGAATGATAATATATTAATGTTGTTTATTAGTTGAATACCAACAATTATTAAGTCAAACCAAAAGAGTAAGAATAGAAAGAGTTCAATTATATTTTATAATTGTTATTTTTTATTTTATTTACTTATAATACTTCAAATATGTGATTGTCTGAAAAGAAATAATTAACCACCACAACAATTTAACATTATTTTAAATATTAGAAATGAGAAATTTGTACATCCCAATATATATGACTCATTATATATGTAAAAAAAATCACTTTCAAAAATATCATTTTAATAAAACATTTTCTAAAAAAAAATCCATACTTAATTTACCCTTGTCGATTAAAATACTACCATTTCTTTGAACTTTTTAATCATTAAAAGGATATGATAAATATATACCCTTTTACATGAAATTAACATTAGCTGAATAAATTTGATACCTGCTATTGAGGGAAGTAACATATTGCATGAACAAGGAAAACATGTTAACATATTTACTTTGTTGAAAATGATTAAGTTCCTTACTAGATGCTCCACATCTACCTACATTAGGGGAGAAGGGCTAGTAGTGGTACACCCTAAATTAATGGGTCCAAAAAATCAATTGTTTATCATGTGCGATTGTGATTTTTCCACCAATATGTAGTTCAGATTTGGTTTAGCTTATATTTTTCTTTGGAATGTTTAATTAGAGGGAAAGTCATATTTTTAATTGATTTAAATTAATAAATTTGAGTTACACTACAACGATGGTGGAAACCAATAGTTGAACATGAGTGATAATGATTGAACATTGAATTTTTAATATTGGTTAGGGCCGTATTAAGGGTTTTGAGCACCCTAGACAATATTGGAGCTAGCACTTGTAAATAAATAAATAAAACTATAATAAACAAAATAATTAACCATTACCACATATCATATTACTTGATATGTTATGTCTCTACCATCCAATAAAAAAATGATAATGATTTTGTAACATACAGTCTATCATAATCCTCCTTTTCTCATATATTTCCCAAATTCATTACATATTCACCTTTTTTATCTCTGATCCTGAAAAACCTATACGACTTCAAAACAATACACATTATGAAAAATACATGAGTATGAATTAAATCTAAAAATATAGCAATAAATGAACATGCATTAAAATTTGAGGCCTCTAAATATCATAATCTTCATAGAATTATGTAAATTTAATTTAATTTTGATTCAATTGAATTGAGTTGGTATGTAATGTTGGCCACTAACTTCAACTAGCATATATTGTTAATAAATTGATCTACTCTTCATAAAAACCACAATAAAATAAAATAAACTAGATCCCCTTAAATGTTGGCACCCTATGCAATTGCCTAGTTTTCCTAGGCCTTAATCCCCCTTTGATACTTGTACATGGGTGAGATGTCTTACATATCATGATGTGATTGGCTACTCTACATAATTATTATGTCAAAAATAAATAACCACTAGATAGTACAATGACACCTATGAAGTGGTACTATAATCAGTATTGAGTATTGTGTGATCAAGACTCATGTCAACTATTGGACCATGTTCAAATATTGACCCCTCTCCCCTAACTCAATTGAAGTTCACCCCCTTCCCCTTTTTTTTGAAAGGCATCATACATTAATCTGAAAATAGTCTGAAAAAGGTCACGAACCCATTTTCATACTTAAACAAACCAACTCTAAAACAATAGTTTAAAAATTAAATTAAAAAAATGTAACGCCCATCTCTTTACTTTTGTGTCCCATTTATTTAAATCCACAAAACTAAATTTTAAATATATTTGTACCCTAAGCTTCTTTAATTTTATTTGTGCAAACTTTAATGAGATCATCAAATTTCATTACAATTCATTAGAAATAGTTGGCTACAAATAAACAAAATTCAATTTAATTGGAAAACCATGAGTAGCACATAAGTTTTACATTTAGGAATAAGAAACACAAGAAGCTATTCATATTGACAATACCATAAAACATAAATTTAGAATTATTAAAAATATTCTTCTTCTCCCCCATATAAACCAATATGCATGTAATGACATATTTTTAGCACCCATTTTTGAATCCTCACATAGGAGGGAAAATATTTTTTTATATGGTTATAGTTTGTGTGCTGAGTACAACAGTCCAAAAATTAGGGAAGAAAAATGTACTTTCGCAGCAGCGTATACAAGAAAAAGGAGAAGTTGAATACAACAGATATCAAGGGAGAGAATGCACGACAAAGAATAGAACAAGAAGTGAATGCATATCTTTGCAGCAACAAGAAAGGAATATATTTTTTTATTATAAGATTTGATATTACAGTGGATATTGACAATATAAGATAAAAGAATAAAATCAGATTATAAAAGAAGAAAACTAGAGCATTAGAGAGAGATTTAATAATAGATTAAAAAATAAAGCATTAGATAGAGCACTAGCTCAAGAAGTTTATGTATTGTAATGTTTTACCTTGAATTAATGTAAATATATGTTGTATTTTGTGAGTTGTTCTCTACCTCCCCTATTTCGTATTTTTTTTCTTCATATTTACATTTATTACCAAGAGATTTGTATTAGAGAGGATCTTTAGGGTCTGATAAGTGATGGCTTCCAGTAGTACCAACACCTAGTAGCAAACGTTTGTGTTTGATGGTAAAAACTATGAAATTTTGTGCATAAATATAAAGGCTTTTTTTTTTTTTTTTTTCAAGAGTTCTGGGAGGTAGTAAAAGGTGGATACATAGAGATAATAAACCAGGCAACATTCAATGTTTTCACATAAGCTGCACAAAACAAAATTTTGAAGGAAAATAGAATGAAGGATGCCAAGGAATTGAGCTATATTCATAATGCAATAACTGATTCAGTTTTTCCAAGGATAGCAATAGTTGCACATTCTAAACAAGTAAGGGATATTTTACATAGTGCCTATCAAGGTAGTGACAATGTGAAGCTAGCTAGATTATAGTTTTTAAGGAGAGACTTTGAGACACTACTCATAAAAGAATCATAATCCATTAATGATTTTTTCACAAAGACAATGACCATAGTAAATCAAATTATGACAAATGGAGATGTTATTAATGATCATAAAATCATAGAGAAGGTATTGAGGAGTCTTCCAATTAGGTTTGATCTTATTGTTGTAGCAATAGAAGAGTCCAAGAACTTGAGACAAATGATGGTTGATGAACTCATGAGTTCTTTGCAAACCCATGAGCGAATGATGAGTAGTTCAACCAACTCTTCCAATAAAAAAACCTTTAATGAAAATAGGAATGTGAGAGGCAGGTGGGAGGAGCCTACAATAGAGGAATAGGCAGATTTTGTAACAACCAAGAAGGTGAAAGGCACAATCATCAAGAGCCACCTGGAAGAGGAAGAGGAAGGAGAAAAATCACTTCTAGAGGTGGTTCCACACAAAGGTATTATAAATGAAACATACAATGTTGTTATTGCAAGAATTATGGACAATACGCTAGTGAATGTAGAAAGAAAGAATGTGATATGAAAAGATACAATGCAATTTATACTAATGCAAAAGATGTTGAACCTGATAAGCATGAAAAGGGTGGAAACATGTTTTTTAATATGGAATGTAGTTGAGCAAATAAACAAGAAAATATGTTATTTAGATAGTGCATGCAACAATCACATGTGTAGGAACAAAGGAATTTTCGACAACATAGATAAAATAGTCAAATGTGAATTAAAGAAGGGAACAAATTACAAGGTCCATGTAATGGGAAAAGGTAACATATCCATACTCACCAAGAAATTTGATAAGAGGCAAATTCAGGATGTCTTTTATGTTCTAGGGTTGAAGTACAACCTACTAAGCATTGGGTATCTAGTCTAGAAAGGATATAAGGTGATATTTGAATATGGAGAATGAATAATTTATGATAGAAGTGGAAGCAATAAGAAGCTTACAACATTGAAGATGATATACAATAGGATGTTTCCTTTGATGATGCAAGGTGAGATAGTAGAAGTGTTTAAAATAGTAATAATTGATCAATCTACTATGTGGCCCCTTAGGTATGGGAATGTGAGTTTTGGTGGGTTTAATCTCTTTATATGAAAAAAATGATAAGAGGTATTCCCCCAATTGAAAAACTAAATAAAGTATGTAAGGGATACATATTGGGGAAACAACATAGAAATTTTTTTTCCCTCATAGGGAAATTACACAACTTGATCTTTCTTACCTATGTAGTTCTATAAAGACTCCCTCTTTATCCAAGAATGAGTATTTTATTACAGTCATATATGACTTTAAAAAAATGACATGCGTTTCTTTTTTGAAAACAAATCCAAGGCATTTGAAGTATTGAATAAATTCAAGGCCATGGTTGAAAATCATAGTGATTATGACATAAAAATATTGACAATGAATAGACAGGGATAATACATTTGAATCAATTTTTGAATTTTTGCAATGAGTATGGGATTAAGAAGAAATTTACAACGAGTTATACACCACAACAAAATGGTGTAGCTAAGAGGAAAATTTGAACCATTAAAGAGATGGTAAGAAGTGCATTATTAAAGTCAAAGGATTTTTTGATGAGTGTAGGGCCGAAGAAGTTGGAAAAATAATCTATTTATTGAATATATGTCCTATTAAGAATTTTCATAGCATGATACCTTAAGAGGCATAGAGTGGAAGAAAACCAATTGTTGAACACTCAATATTTTTTAGATGTTTGGCATATGCACATGTACCCAAGTAAATAAGATCAACGTGGGATGAAAGAGAAGAAAATTGTATTTTCATTAGTATAGTGAACAATCCAAAGCTTATAGATTGGACAATCCAATCAAAAAGGATTTAATAATCACCCTAGATATTCAATTCATAGAGGAGACATCTTGGGGAGATGTACAAGAAGTTCAGCAGTCATAAACAAAGGTAGGTGGAATTTTTCTTGAAGCTGAAACAACATATGTTAAGGCCAATAATGCACGGAGTTAGAGCCCTATCTCACAAAGGGATGAATTATCTAGTGGCAACATGAATAAGGTAGACAAGGAGTATCCCATGAGACAACTTCATCATCTTCTGACTCAAATCAACATCTAGGGAGAATAAGGATTGTAAAATAGATCTATAAGCAATCAAGGTAAGATGAAAATGAAGATAAAATAATCAATTTTTCTCTATATTAAATAGATGATCCTATTTATTTTGAGGAAGCAGTTTAGGACAACACGTGGTGTGAAGTAATGGATGAAGAAATACATGCAATAGAGAATAATAAAACATGGGAGTTAGCGGACCTTCTAATACAAAAAAAAACCATTGGAGTCAAGTGTGTTTTTTAACACCAAAACCACTCTTGAAGGCAAAATTGAGAGATATAATGAAATGTTAGTTGTCAAAGGATACAAGTAAAGGTTTGGACGTGATTATAATGAGACATTTTCTCCAATAGCAAGGATCATAACTTTGCTCAAATAATTATGGTAATATTTTCTCAACATAAGTGGAAGGTACATCAAATGGATGTCAAGTCAGCATTCTTGAATTGCATGTTAGAAGAAGAAGTGTATGTGGGATAGCCACCTAGTTAAGAGATTCCAAGACATGATAAAAATGTGTATAATCTAAAGATATTTTTTTATGGACTCAAACAAACACCAAGGGCATGGTACAACCATATATACTCTTATTTGATGAGAAATGGATTTATCAAAAGTTTCATTCCATCCACACTCTATATTTAAGTAAACAAAGAAGGTGAGATTATTATTATAGTCTTATATGTAGATGATCCAATATTTACTAGAAATGCAAACAATTCCATAGAAGAATTCAAATAAACAATAAAGAAGGATTTTGAGATGAATGATTTAGGTTTGTTGAAGTAATTTTTCGGTATTGAAGTCAAATAAATGGAAAATGAAATTTTTGTGTCACAAGCTAGAAGTATGTAAGGGATATTTTGAAGAGATTTTGAATGTTAGACAGAAAACCAAAATCTACACCAATTAAAATGAGTTTGAAATTGCACAAGGAAGATTGCAGTAGCAATGTGGATCCCACATGGTATAAAAGTTTGTTAGGAAGCTTGATGTACTTGACTACAACTAGAATGGACATCATGTATGCATTTAGTCTGATTTCTAGGTTCATACAGACTTTAAAAGAGACATAATAACATGCAAGTAAAAGGATTTTGATGTATACTAATTTCACAACATACTATAGAACTTTATATACATACGTAAATTATTTTAAGTTATTTGGATATAGGAATATATTTATTGGGAAGGTGCTCTTGATGGTAGAAATAACACATCCGGATATATGTGTTATATTGGGTTAGGATCCATGTCATGGTCTTAAAACAAACAACCAATTGTTTCACTTTCCATAGCTGAAGCCGAGTATATAGCCGCAAATTTAGCAACATGTCACATTATATGTATTAGAAGAATCATATCATATTTGCATGAGGAAAAAGGCGTCTACTATTGTTGTGATAACTTATCTTTCATTGTCTTGTCAAAGAAACACATGTTTCATGGAAGAAGCAAACATATTGTAACCAAGTATCATTTTATTCAATAATTAGTTGAAAAATGTGAGATAGAACTTAAATTTTGTAAGTCAGAGTAGCAATTTTCTTACATAGTTACTAAGCCTTTGTCAAAGGATAGCTTTAAACATGATCTCTTGATGTGAATATAATAGTTCTTGTGAAGTCCCTTGATGCATAATATGGTTATATATGAGTGTATAGAGGCTCAAGATTAAGGGGAAGTGTTAAAAATATAATCTTGAACATTATCATTTTAAATGACGTATGAATATTTTTTTGAAACCTTTCTTCTTCTCCACCAACTAAACCAATATGAATTTAATGACATTTTTATAGCACCCATTTTTTAATCCTCTCATAGGAGGGAAATTATTTTTTATGTGGTTATAGCTATGTTCTTTGTATGTTGAGTACAATAATCCAAAAATTAGGGAAGAAAAATATACTTTTGCAATAACATACAAAATAAAAAGGAGTAGAATATAACCAATGTCACTTGGGAGAAAATACACAACAAATAATAGAACCAAAAGTGAATGCATATATTTGCAATATCAAAGGGATATTTTTTGTTATTACAAGAGTTGATATTGTAGTGGGTGTGAACAGTAGACAATAAAAGCAAAAAGCCAATGTATAAAAGAAGAAAACCATAGCATTAGAGAGAGATTTAGCATTAGAGTAACAAAGAAAGCAACAGAGAGAAGAATCTCAATAATTTTATGTATTATAATGTTTTTACATGAATTAATATAAATATATAGTGTGTTTTGTGAGTTGTTCTCTACTTCCCCTATTTTGCAATTAATTTTTCTTCATATTTGTATCTATTACCAACAACACTCACGACTAAATAAATGCCTTGAATGGTGCAACTAAATTATATTACTTAAACTCAACACTTTCCACGAGGAATGAAATATCACATAACTAGAATTTTAGACATCTCAAATGGACCACTACAAATAGGCATGGACCACATTTCATTTTTTTTCCTATTAACTCAAAACCACACATTAATTATGGTTATCAATCCTTAAGTGGATGCCACTCACTTCTTCAAACATCTAACCAATTTTGTGCATGCTCATAGAAAATTACTTTTTGCAAGTTATTTCACAATAATGCGATTTTTTTTCTACAATAAATTCTAAATTGGGACATGCCAACTCATTACCATGATTGTGGCTTCCATTCAATTTGAAACAAGGGTTTTAACTATTGGATTTGCCTGGATGTGTGGCACAATTATGTGCTTCTTACAAATAAGTGACATAATGGAATGAAATGAAATGATT
Organism: Taxus chinensis; assembly: GCA_019776745.2. Taxonomy (NCBI): domain Eukaryota; kingdom Viridiplantae; phylum Streptophyta; class Pinopsida; order Cupressales; family Taxaceae; genus Taxus; species Taxus chinensis. The sequence goes on along the minus strand of CM034146.1, from coordinate 311,300,448 downwards.
TTGATCACATCTACAATACTGAAAGGTTTATTAGACCACTGACAACTCCAATTGTTTAAAGATTTGCATGTTTAGTGGTATCTTTTAGAAGGTTACTCCTCTTCTTATTAATTGAAGTTAACATCTCCCTTAAGCCTTATATTTTGCTACACTTTATATAAGAGGAAGTAGCTGCATTTGGCATGAGTGAATCATCCTTCTCACACATGCTTATGAATTATTTGCCCTGTAAAATGTGTCAACAAATTTCTTGAGTGCATGTGCATTACATTGTCCAGTTTATTTCAATAAATATTCTTTACATGAATACATATTACTGTCAAACAATGACACCTTTTTTAATTTATAGCAATTTGAGTATATTAGTATTTATTTATTTATTTTAAAAATTAATAGTAATACGATAAATTGGTATTTATTTATTTTATTTTTAAAAAAATTAAGAATGGAGTATATTGGTATTTATTATGTAATTCTTTTTTTTTAAATAGTAATGGTCGGAAAGTGGAGGAGCTTGAAGACATTTAGAAGGATAAAGAACTTCAGCAACCAGAGAATCAATGAAAGCAGTATGAAAAAGCAAAAGAAGCATTAATAGTTTCATAAGCACGAGGATCAAGATGCGAGAAGAAATATGTCGAAGGACTTTCTGATTGGGTGAAGAAGGTGATCTCCAAAATATTTAATCGATTTGAGTAGCATTAAAATATCCATGGTTATGTCTTTATCATATAATAATATTAATTGTACACACTTGACTTTTGGGTTTGAAATTGGAAATGTAGTACTTATATATTCAACAAATTAGCTATTTCAGTAGAATTTTTTAAATAAATATTGTTCTCAATGTTCGATTAACCTTTGTACCATTTCTTGTCATTAAATGCAAGGTTTTTCTCTCTACTATTTTATTATCGAGTATCATTTAAATAATGAATTGTCATTTAAGTATTAATTATAAGAAAAAGGTACATTCATAAGACAAAACTCAATTTGAATATTTTTTTCAGTAATCATTTTCTTTTTCACAAAATCTCTAGTATAAATTAATAGAATTTAAATAAGTTCAACCATTTTAGAATTTAATATAGTATTTAGATGTTGGTTGGAATTTTGAATTTAATTTATTTGGATCCAATATAAAAATATTTATAATATGTAGATAATAACGTACCATTAATATCATATGTAATAGCTAGGACTAAAAGATTTAGATTAAATGTATAATGCAAGTCATAGGAAAATAAGTTCTATCACCAAGGAGGCACGAGTAAATCCCTGGAAGGCCTCAAGAAATATGGGCTCACAACAATCGGAAACCCTAGGGTTGGGTACTGAAATTAAATGTTTGATGTAACTTGGTGTTACTAAAATATAGATGTAGAAAGTGGTTTAACACTAACAAGTGCGCACATCAAACTACATCTAATTTCAGTTGACTCTAAATGGAAAGAAGATTAGAAAATAATACCTAATTATACAATTAAAGACACTCTAGAACATAGGAAAATTATGATAGGTATGCTTTAAAATTAGTTGAGAATTAAAGGGGTTTTAGAATGATACACAATCCATCATAAATACGGAGGTAAAGTTGTTAGAAAAAGGAAGCGGAAAATAGGTATATGTAGCGATGCAATGTAGATCTTGATATATCTAGCAATATGAAGGTCCTAGACAACATCCATGAAACTCTAATGGCTGATTTAATGAAATTTAAATATAATGTAATGAGGCTGCTGATCAGATAAATATAACAGTATTCAAGAAAGATCTAGCTAAATAAGTACAAGAAAGAGTGAAAGATAAGAGATAAAGATGACTTGACTTGTAGCTATAGGTATGGACTGATGAACAGGATGGAAAGGAAGATTCTGGACTATGTAAGCTCTACTTCCGATTATGGAATGTGAAAATCTCAGGGAAAAAAGTGCCTGGGAACATGCCTCTATTCTAGGTGATGGTGTCTATAGAACATTGTTAGATCTGGTTCTTTTTGTGTCACTTATTGTCACTTTTAGTGCATATTTTATTGCCTACATTTTCCCCCTTTATGTTATTTGGATGAAATTCAAGTAGTATAAAGGATATAAGAAGAGTGTACCTAAAGTGGGATGAAGGAGTCATAGATAAAACATGCCGATAATAAAAGACATAGCGTGGCAAACTATGTATCAATATTTTGATCCATGCAGGGTGACATTTTTTGTCATAGAGGAGATATTGGATATGAAATTTTTAAGGAGATATACGAGAATTTAAAACTTGGAGATTGAAGGAGGGATCGGGAGTGATCATTTCCTGAACTAGTGTATCTTCTAAGCATTTGAGCATCTTGTCATTAAAATAATGATTTGAGCATTTTGGCACTAGATAAAGAGTGTTGGGAGAGATGTTAGTTGTTTTCCCACCATGACACTTCCCAGAAAAATAGGTCTACTGCTATAGACAATAATATGAACCCATTTTGTAACTTTCCTACTAGGTCCCGAAAACCCTCGTAAAGCGGTATAGGGAAGGCAATGACGTCTCATTTACCCCACTTTACAATGTAAGGGTGCAACTGATTGGAAAATTAGAAGAACAATGTCTGATATATTGTATTGGCTCCTAAATTAGGTCGTATGGGAGGAAAAATTGGTACTTGGAATAAAATTTGAAACTACCAGTATTGATTTGAAAAATAGTACTTGATTGAACTTGATTGTATTTGAAACTACTTTAAAGGATTGAATTCCCCCCAGATTAGGTCATTTGAAATTATGAGAATCTGTGAAAATGTGGAATCATTGATACTTCGAATAGAATTTGAGATTTGGATTTTTAAAAATAACCTTCGTAGCATTTGAATATTTGCTTTGATTTTTCTTGGAATATAAGATCATTTTGTATCTTAGTTGGACAAATTGTTTGGATTATCGAAGGAGGGGTAGGAGGATACCCCAAATATTTTCCCCTTTTCAGTGTAGAGGGGAGACGTTAATCATCAATCCACGAGATAAAAGAAATGAGATAAAATTCCTTGGAGATGAATTCAAAGTCAATATAGGAATTGTAAAGCAAGGATTGAAATATGAAAATATCACATAAAAATCCTAAGGAAGCATTCCACGAAATATTTAGTATGGAAGATATTGAGAATACAGATCCAATGCCGCTGATGGCACTTAAAATTGATAAACCGTGCTCAAGATATGGAAGAAATAACAATGAGAAAATAATTTCCATAGAGGGTAGTAAAGGAACTATAGTAACTATAGGAAAGGAGGTTTTACTATAAATAGTAAGGTGAAAAATTCAAAAGGAACTAAATTTGTAAATTTAAGAAGTGTGATTTGGAGATCTGAGTGATAAAAATATTGTGTGCATGAGAGGACATCTCGATTAGATTCAAGAGGGTGGTAGAGGAAGTCTACATAGCCTACGGATTAGTTGCTAAGTGACTCATTTTGCATATTAGATTAGGCTAATTTAGGTATTTTGCGTCAATTTTTACATTTTTGAGTTTTTTTTATCAGTTTAGGCTTTACTATCCAAGGCAATGCCAAATGGGTCAGTTCTATGCTTTAGATATGACTATACATATTGGGGTGCTAACATCCCATTTTTTGGATGCTAGTGTCCAAAGAGTTGGGTGGTTTCATTGAAGTTGTTATAGTAGCTTGTGTATTGAGTTTTTATTTTATTGAAATTCCTAATGTTGCGTTTGTTGTCTTATTTGTATTGAGCAAAGATATATACACTTGAAAGAGTTTCGTGGAGGTAGACATTTGTCCAAATTTCTTACATTGGGCTTAGAGAAGGAGGGGCAGGATGTTTTGGACTGTTTCGGACTACGACACATTGCTAGATTAGGCGAGATATCCAATAATATGCATCTGATGACCGCATTGTGTGAGATATGGTTTGAAAATACTTGCACATTTTGGCTACCCATTGGTGAGATGATGGTGACATTGGAGGATGTATATAGGACATAGGGGGTTCATTAGTTAGGCAATATCCTAACACGAAATTTCATATTGAGGTAATTAAAATTAATAAAAGTAAAGTCAATATACCAGTAGACAAGAGGGGGCTAAAGGGTTTAATTTATTAATATTTTGAATCAAGTATTGGGGGTAGGTTAGAGAGGTGGCCTAAAGGAAAGGGGGGTTTAATTTTAATATAAAAATAAAACATTTGAACACTAGTTTTAAAACTAAATACCTTAAAATTGCAATTTAAGGAGTGTGGTCATAAAGTTAAATTATAATCTTTTTTTTGAATAAAGAAATCTCAATTAAAAGATTCTTAACCAAGAAATATTAAGATGGTAGAAAACTAGGATTGAGTATGCTTTTCAACACAAGTGATATTATTTCACCATCTTAATTATTTGAAGAACTATTGATAAATGATTAAAGCTTAAAATTTATAAGGTAATTAGTAATAGATCTTGCATGGCTTCAACCTATCTTTCGAGAGAAAATGCATATTAAAACAAATGCGTGAGAAATATGATATATTTTTTTTTTAATAAATTAGGGTAGAACTGAAAAGGTGTAAATAAAACTGTCCTGGAAAAAATGGGTAAGTAAGGTACATTGAAAAAATAGGGGGTATTTTCATTCTAATAATGTAATGGGAAGGGGTATTATAAATTGAATAATTAGAGGTAAAAACTAGAATTAAGAGTATTCTTTAATACCCTTCAAATGAATGTGTTATACCATACTTTTACTAAGTGAACCCTCCATGATATAGGATTCTTCAGTTTCCAGTTATGGGAGATAGGGTACAAGTGATGGCCTCAGGAGATACACGGAGGTAAAAAAGAGTTGTGAGATAGTATTTTGCATGGTCATGGGCATGTGTAGTGTCATCAATCATGTTAGATGATATTATTAGGTAAGGTTTTCCGCTATTACAAAAGTTTTTACAATGATATTGGTATCTAGTGTAGTAGTGGATGGAGGCGGCGTGTTTATTTCATATAGGATGCATAACATTTTCCGTAGTATTGAGGAACATGACATGAAGTTTGTGTGTGTTGGAACACTTATAAAAGGATTTATTTTGTTTCACACATGAGGAGCATGGTGATGGTATAGGATTCACTTTTCCATTGCATGTGTGGGAATATGAGCACATTATTATAGTGTGATCGTTGAGCAAGGACTGAGGGTGGATTGGAGTCATCCTGATATCTTTACAGCTTGATGGGTGGGCTTGAGGAGTTAATAGTTTTATACGGTGACCTATAGGTCGACATTAGATAGGATGGGGCCCAGAGAAATTATTTTGAGACCTTGTAGGGATTGTGGAGGATGGGTAGAGGATGATATAGATTTATGGTGCATTCGACACACTATGTGGTTGGAGGACAGGTTCTCAGGGGTTACAAAGTTATTTAAATATGAATTAGTATTTTGATAGTTTTGCATTGCACAGGATGTGCCTCCAGAGCCATATATATGTGGCAGATATTGATATGGGAAGTGAGGATAACATGAGCTAATTTAGGGCCAAATAGGGTTCAATTAAAGTTACCAGGTGCCAAGGATAGGGATGTAGAGATAGTGAGGAGCTTATTCAATAATGTGGGGTGTACCCTAGCTTATATATAGTGGTGGGTGGAGAATGTATGGGTGCTATTATATCCAGTGGTTGTAGATGTGGCCGGAGGTCAACTAGGTGGACCAATAAGAGGTGGATAGGTGGCATGAGCATGAGCAACTACCATTGAGGATGATACTATACCAACAAAAGTTGCATAGCATAAATAGAAATGATTTGTATTATTCATGATTTTACATATGGTGATATTGGTATTTGCAATGATTGCATACTAATATAGATTATATGATTTCAAGTGATGAGTATTGGTGACTTATTGTAGGTACATAGATACACATGTTGAATCGCAATGTTCCCCCATATGTGCTTGTGGGGGAGGGATGTTTGAGAGGGTTTATCATATTGCTAGAGATTATTCCTATTTGTTTGATCCAGTGGCCATAGTAGCCTTTACATGTATTGTGTTGCAGTCATATCAAGATGAGGTGAGGTAAGAGTTATCAGGAGTGCACGAGGTATTTTAAAGAGGTGGCCTCACAAAGAGTATGCTTGAGATATAGGTGGAGATCCATGGTAGATATGTAGAGGCCATAGCTGAGGAAGTGAACTTACAAGTGAGATTGGAGGATCAATAGTTATGAGCTCAGCATCGAAGATCAAGTGGGGGTGCATCTAGTTATAGGGTAGTTATAGCCTCAGGTAGTGAGGATGATGTATGATGTATAGAGAGGGCTTAGGCTCATAATTTTGTATTGTAACACACACACACACACACACACACACACACACACACACACACACACACACACACACACACACACACACACACACACACACACACACACACACACACACACACACATGATTATAGCTATTTTTTTATGATGTGGACATGAGTTGTATTGAGTTTCTCTACTTATGTGACGTGATTTGATGTTGATATTTGTATAAGTTGTCATAATAATAATGGTATATATGGTGAATTGATGTTATAAATGTGATACAAAATTATAAATAGGCATGTATGTTAAATATGGATTAGAACTGTGATACTAATAGGGAATAGATCATGTGCTAATAATTATACTGGTTGAGGATAAGATTGACAGCATATTGTATGAAAGGAATGTATGGCTTCTAGTGATAGAGAAGGTGACAACTATAGACAAGTGACTCGAAGGATGTGATATCCCGAGTATAGGTGACAAAAGCTAAAACCAAATTGATCACAACAGTACTAAGAAGATGTGAATTTAAGAATGGGGTGTGGTGCTCCTTTAGAAACCACTTGGGTATGGGTCAAAAAAGAAGTGGGGAAAATGGCTCATGCATATTCATAGAAGGAGATAAGACGACAATATGAGGATGAGCAGTGGTCAAAGTCACAAATGATGGTGTGTGACATCACAGAATGGGAGAATGGGATCTATCAGGATGGTATGCATGATAGGAAATGATACCTCTATCCTCAAGAAACTAAAGAGCATCATGAAGACTATATAAATCATCGTAATGATGACCGTTGATCCAATGAAAATTACATAATGGTTGGTTATGATTACATCATAACCAGGGTAAATTATAAGACCCCCTAAAAAAATAACATAGATATTACCTGAAAATTTTCTAAATATGACTTTCGAAAGTAAGGTGAATCTTAGGAAAAATTGTTTCATGTGGATGGAATTTTTTTTAGAAAATTGAGTGAAATTTTGACGTTGTAGCAGCAGTAAAATTTTTCATGATATTGGTCGATAGCATGTAGAATGCTACCGGTTGGTAGAGTTTTTTATGCTCCCGATTGATAGCATCATGAATGTTATCTGTCAGTAGCATGTGGAATACGACCAGCTGGTGCCATGCAGGATGCTACCGTGTGGTAGCATGATGAATGCTAACGTCCAGTAGCATACATGATGCTACCATATGATAGCACTCTAAATACTACCATCTTGTAGCATTCAAAATTCTACCATCTAAGAGCATGGAAAATTCTACCAACTGGTAGCATCCTGCATACTATCATCTAGTAACATCATAATGCTACTTATTGGTAGCATTCAATATGCTACTGTCTGGCAACATTCATAATTTGCTACCAATCGGGATCATGGAAAATTCTACCAATCGGTTACACTCTCTCCATTTATCTATATAAATCCATTGATTCTATTGATTTTCACTTTATAATAAGTGATAAAATAGCCTTTGTCATCCACCAAAAACCATCCTATAAGCCAAGTCATCTTGAAACTAGGAAAGTCATATCCAAATAGGAATTTAGGCCACTTTCATCTCTAGAGTCCAACAACAATAATTTACGTCATCACCAAACAGGAAGGTTATTTCCAAACACGAAGTTAGGTTTATATTTCTTCAAGTATACAAACTCTTATCATATCCCAATTGATTTTCGTAATGGATTTATGCCTCTAGATTCTCAAGGCTAGTTTATATGCCCCATTTTTCTACAAATACCAAAACACTCAAAGACCTTCTAGAAACCTATGAAATTTCCTCTTGTACTTTTTCCATTCAAATCCCATCACACACACCATCCTTTGAAAGGTCCCCTAAAGACTTTCAACGTTTGACAGGACTACCATACAAAGATGTGGATCCTGTCACAATGAAGGACATTTTATCTGGTGAAGATATTAAGTATTTGGAGTCTCATTACCAATTATCCATTCATTCAACTACTAGTAAACAAATAAATTTCAAGTAATTATATTACTTTTTATATCATTTTTTAATTTTAGGAATTTTGATTTTGTTTTATTTAATATTGATAAATTGTCTCCTTACATTTACAGGTTCCCCAAAACCTTGAAAAAGGGGAATTTCCCTCAAAGATTTCAATAAACCTTTTCTGCAAGGTATGGTGTAATTTTCCAGGCTAGAATCATATTATAGGGTAGATATACAAATATTCCATTTTGGGCCCTTGCTTATATCATTCACACCTCAACGACCAAAAATATGATTGGTTCACTTTCTTATCCTCCAGGATAAGAAATTACCCCAGCAATGTTAATCTAAATGAGATTATTACTATTAGTTCTACAAATTTTATTCTTTCTTTGTATTATGAATCTCTTTTGAATTTATGTTGCGTCGTTATTCCTATTTCTCTCCACATCAATCTTATAGTTATGTCTTTAACAATTTAATAGCAAGAATGTAGTCTCATCTCCCAAATTTATAATTATTTGCTTTTTAATCATTATCATTATTTTTTTTAATATTTTATAACTTTTATTTGGAATTAATGTTCAATTCACTGTTGAATGATTATAGGGGTTAGATGCTACAACTGCAATCATAAGAGAGGTTTCCATAAGATTTCATTTCTCACTAGATTATAGAAATTCAGTTAGTGTTTTTGAAGATCGGAAAATGGAGGACACCACTCGGTCCACTTCATAAATAATCTCTTATCAAGTGAAACAGATGAGGTTTTCATTAAATTCTTGTCCAATTGACATGTCCACCATGCCACTAATCATAGTTTTGTAATATTTCTATATTCTAATATGTTTAATGTATATAAAATTTCATATAAATATAAATAACTTTTTTACATTCCTTTGGTGCAGAAACCTCCAGTATCTCAGGTTTATATCATCATGCCCATACTAGCCCAACAAAAATTGTTTATGAATTTGATGAAACACAGGATGAAGATATATCTTCACTACAACAATTTATGTATCTTATTTATGTTTTTTAATTTTAATTAATTTTTTGTTTGTTATAAATTATTTTGATTAAAATGAAGAAACTAATCAATTTAATTTTTTAATGGTTAATTATGTTTAGATCAACAATACTAGTACCAATCATAATACCAGTCTTTTCATTCTACCCAATAACCACCACAACTACAATAGACACCATCTGCATCTCAGATGCAATCTCCGCTCATAAGTAATGGTTTTTAACCATATATGACATATAATTTTCTATTATTACCTTCTTATTTATGTTTTTCATTTCAATTTCTCATGTTTTCTACAATTGATATTTGTTGTGCCTCCTCCAATTCCAAATACATTTGATTCTTTGAGGAGACAGATGTCACCACCACAACAAAATATCAGGAAAAGGGCCAGTGGGAAACATATATCATTTAATGCTCCACTTTCAAGCTGAGAACCCTTAATTTTGGAGTTGAGTTTCCAAATTTTTTGTTGGGAAATGTTACTAGTGTGCATGGATTTTCTATTTTGAATCATATTGATTTGGATGAGTAATATCTTCACATTGAAATCGAAAGCGGAGATCATCCCCATGGAAATTTCAATGCACAAGATATGATTCATGGAATAAGGCAACCTTCTCTAGTGAGAGAACAAAGATCAAACACACCTTCTCCTATAGAAACTACCTTGAATGATGATGAAAAACTATTTTTTCACTTAATAGCCTTTTGGATGACAATTTTCTAGCCATAGTGAGTGATATTTTATCTAAGGATATAGAAGTATTAAGATTGTGGGAGTTTAGGGAAAAAAAATTATTAAAGAAACTAATTCTCAATTTAAGAACCACTCCCAAAGACATTTATTATATTCTTCAGTTGAAAACAAACCAGCTAAGCTCAATATTTTGATTAATCAATAAGTTTTTGGTATTATGTCATATACTAATACTTATGATAATGATGTATTAGATATTATGTTGAATAAATTAGATAATTTGAATGCAAAAGCCCAAGCATATTATAATATGTGGTCAAGAGACAAAGGCCTTGTTGTTATTAAAAATGCATAAAGGGATAAGGCATTGGTAAGTTTTAAATAATTTTCAAATAGGGTTTACAATTTATTTTTAATTTTATTAATTCTTTTTTGTTTTAAAATGTAGTCACAAGTACCATAATTTGAAGACTGAGACTACAGTGATTGATGTCCATTTGAAGAGAACAAGGAAAATTTTAGTTGCAGCTATTGATATGAAGCAGAAGCTTATTATATTAAACAAGTGCAATAATAATCTTAAGAAGGATTATAAAGGAACATGGAATGTATCCTGGAAATAATATTTGAAGAATAAAACTAAAGAGGATTCAACGCTATTATCAACTCAGTGATGCAGCAAATTCAAAACATCAAATACTTTTGAATATCAACTGCAGCTGCGAAGGATATCTGGTTGAGTAAGGTGTTTTTCAGAAGATTTTGGTTCTATTACAACTTCTCGAAAACACAAATGAAAGAATCTACTTCTTAAGAATGTAGTTTTTATGAATTCATATGTTAGTGCTCCATTATTGTGTAGTTACTACATGGTGACTTATTTTTACTTGTTAGTAGGTTAGTAAATATTATTATAAAATTATTATAATAAACAACTTATAACATGTATTTGTTGAGTGAGTTACAACAAGTGACATAGAATTTAATAGTGAATTTTTGTAGGAGTTATTTTTGGAGATTAGCTTTCCTATTTTATAGGAAGCTCATTGTGTGTGTGTGTGTGTGTGTGTGTGTGTGTGTGTGTGTGTGTGTGTGTGTGTGTATATGTGTGTGTGTGTTGTTGTAGTTAAGATTAATCTAATAGACAGAAACAATTATTATTTTGTGTTTTTCATTAATTTAGTTATGTTTCAGCTCTTTCATGTGGTATCAGAGTAGTCCTAATCCTCTTTCTACGATGGTTTGTTAAAGTGTAGCCAAGGGCAGTTTTCTATTTGTTATTTCCCTATGTATGAGTTATTTCATGGAGTGAATATTTAGGTTTGTGTAGATTGTTTTAAGTATTTTTCATGTCCTCACATATGTTTATATCTAATGTGATATCTACATTTAGAGGAATAATTGATTTTCTGTATTATGTGCATTTGGAATCTAAACATACCTATATCTAGGGTTGTGCAATCAAATCTCCAATAGAAGGCTTTTGGCCATGTTTAATCCTATAATTGTGAGAAGGAAATAAAGCATTTTTTTTAGTCAATTTGGGCATCAAAATATGTCAAGAACATATTTTAGATCATGTAATTTAATCAAGAAAAAACAGTACCATTGCAAAACTCTGGAAACAAGCTTTCCAACGCATTTAAAGGTTTGTAAATCAAAGCTCTGGTTCTCAAGTTATTACCAAATCATTATTGTTCACTTCAACTCAAAATCATCCTTGAGTTACTTTCCTTCCCATAGCCATTTCTAATTCGTTTATTATTTAGTTTTTGACAAAACTATAGTTTTAAAGTTTTAATTTTCCTATAGTTTTTCCTTAAATAATTACAAATTGAGGGCAATTAATACTTTTTTGGCCAAATTAATACTTTTTTGGCACCAATTCTTTAGGCCATTAATTTTTTTGAATATTTATTTCCTCTCGATTCCAATGAGTGGTCACATGATAAATTTTCTCCCCATCTTGAGAAAAAATTTAATCGTTGAGCCAATTTTAATTAAATTGGTCCTTTTTACAGGAAATTAAAACCTTAATAACTTTTGCACAGTAACTCAAAACTTAGTGCCATTTTTTGCAAAAGTTCTTATTTTTTTTATCTTCGTTGCATTAGTTCTAATTTCATTGAAAAATATCCTCTTTTTTTCCCATCATACGGGTATCTCCTTGTTCTAGGCTCGTGTATACTTTTGGAGATTTTTTCTGCCCATTTGAGCCTTATTGAGTCATTAATGCCAAAAATGAATAAAAATTAATGGACACATTATCACAAGAGTGTGACATCAAATTTGTGGGGGGTTGTTTCTTAAGATCCACGATCAAATCTAGTTGAGCTAACAACATGACAATGGACGACAGAGGCATTAGAGGTTGAAGGTCGATCAACGACCTCTTGTTAGTCGCCAACAACATGGCTACATATGATCAGTTATGGTGACACATTTTTTAGTGTGAGTTTTTATTTTTCATTTTTTAGATTTTCAATGTGGTGTGTGGATACTAGAAAAATAATTGTATTGGAGATTAGATGACTGCAAATATCCTATAAGTGCAGTGATCCTCTAAATGTCGTACTTTGTTGGAAGATAATCAGCTAATGAATACGTTCATTGGAAATGGTGATGATGTACATCAAGATCCGGTCAATAGTATGCATTTTAGATAATTTTCTTTTCATTAATCCTGGTTTGGTGAATAAGTGGATATTTCACATTGTGGGGGGGAACATGACACTAATATTCCATTTCCATTATGTGCAAAACTAGCTAAATTCGAGGGAAAATTCCAATGGCAATGGAAGTTATCTATGTTGTTCGAGATCGAGTGGTAGTGATCAACATCAGTGGCTGTAATTAAGAACATTGTTATTATATGATGAAATGGGAAATATTTCCAGTATGTGTTCTATTGTGCAATTTTATAATAAGTGAGTTGTGATTTCCTATATACTTCCTTGATGTATAAGCATAGTGGTGAACAAAAGCACCAGAGTATGTCAGTTCATGGATCTTGAAAGGGTTTGTGGGAGGATCTAGAAAATCACCCAAGGTGGACAATTGATGGGGCTTGTTCACGTCAAGGTTTGTGGTAAGCTTGTTTAAAACCATGGAAGGAGAGAGCATTTATTTTGATCAAGATCATGAGTCACATTGTAGGACACGTTTCACAAGGGTAATCATAATGTAGATGAGTGTGTGAATATTTTTCTACCATGTTCACACTAAGGGGGCGAATGTTAGGAACTCATATGTTAATGCTCTATTATTGTGTAGTTACCATATGGTAGCTTATTGTTACTAGTTAGTAGGTTAGTAAATATTGTTATAGAGTTGTTATAATAAACAACGTATAACATGTATTTGTTGAGTGAGTTACAACAACTCGCGTAGAATAATAGTGATTTGTCGTAGGAGTTATTTATGGAGATTAGCTTTCCTATTTTACAAGAAGCTCATTATACATAGAGGCCTGAGTCAAGATTAATCTAATAGAGAGAAATAATTATTATTATGTTTTTTCATTGATTTAATTCTAATGCAACTTTGTCAATAGCTGCAATATGAAATTGTGAAAATTATCATTTGAAACTCTTGTTGTAGTTTGTAAAATAGTTTAAATTTATGTGGTGTTGTGTTTGTATTATATTCATGTGTAATTTCTCCAAATAATGTTATAATATTATATTGATTTGATACAAAATTTGATTTCCAAAAATACTATGTCCATACATATATCTTTCGTCCAAGTATCAAGATTCAAGACAATCATATAGTAAGTTATAACAATCAAAACTTGATTAGGAAAGACAATGGAAAAAATAAATAATTCATATATTTATCCAATAAAAAATAGTACACAACGATACTGAAACTATATTTCAATGGGCTCGACACAACATGTTTGGACTAAATAACAATGTTATATGAAATTTTGGTTCTAGAAATAAAATGTTTTAAAATCGTTAGTTAAAATCAGGTAACTCAAACGTTCTTTGACCTTTACTAACTTTTTCATCTTAACTTGAACTCATATCTAACGTCTAAGAGGCATAGATTATCATGTGAAAATGTCCATATATTCTCTTCATACCTGGCTTGTATTAAAGATCAAATAGAGATATCTCCTACCTTCAAGAAAACTCCATATTTCTAGTGCTCTTTTATACGAGAATGTGCTTACAGAATATGGTGAAACATACAATCTTAAATAAGTCTCTAACTTTTTATCCAATATATTATGGATTTTTTACTTAACAAATGTTAATGTACTAAAAATCCTTTCATCTTCCACTAAGCCCAATATCATTGTTTTACATAATTCATATAACTCAAAATATTCATTAAAAGTTTCCTGCATAATGCTACAAGGATACAACTTTTTCCATAGTCATGTAATAGCACATTTCTTTGTTGGTTCAATTAGACAATTGTATTGATCAATGAGAGTAAAATGAGATGACTGAGACATCAGTAATTCCTTCTGTAGTAGACATTTAATTTCAAATCTTTGGAACTCTATAGATTTACTAAAATGCTTAATGAGAGTTTCCATAAATTTGTAAAATAAATTTCTTATGCCTTCTTTACCTTTATCAGGGTTTGAAAAATTAGGATACACCACTATTATGGCCTCAAGCAGGTCATCCCTTTTAAAATGTTCTATGATCTCATGAGATAATATTTCTAAAAAAATTCTTCATTTTATTCGTGTGTCATATATAACATTTTTGTATAAATTATGTGTTACAGGTACTTCTTCAAGATTTGCTACTGTGATATCTCTACTTTTTTGGAAAGTGTGCATTAAAATCTCCATCCCATTAACAATGATACAAAGATGATCATTGATATTGAATTTCAAATAGGTTTTCAAATCCTTTATATCTGTTAAAGTTTTCTAACTACTAAAAATTTGTCCTTTAAAACTTTATTCAGAGTTGTATAACATATCAAGGGATAGGCATACATGTTTTCTCAACCTTATGAATTCATAAATATATATGGATCTTTCTTGAGAATGTTTAATTAAGGAATTGATTTCCTTCAACATAGGGAGACTACCACATAGTGTCAATAATGTTCCAAATATTTTAAATCATATAAAAAATATTTTTCTTTGTCAACTTCCCTATAGTATTTAAACATGAAACCTGCTAAAGATGGATATTCTTCATAAAACTACATGTTCGCTCATAAATGGAAACCCATCTTGTATCAATATATTTAAGGATATTTTTACCATCAGTAACTCTGATTGTAAACTTTTGAAAATCTAAAAATATATTTGGTGTACTCATCATGTAAGCATGCAAATCATGAATGAGCTCTTCCACTTTAGTAACATTTTCAAATTTGCTAACAATTTTTTATACAAGGTTCATTCTATGAGCCATGCAATGAATTGAAATCATATATGAGGAAATTTTTGTTAATAGGTGAACATAGTCCACTTTTATGAGCCTGCATTATTGATGCACCATCAGTACCAACTAACACTAACTTAGTAGCACTTGCATAGTCATCCATCCTAGCTAAATTCCTAAAATTAGAAATAACCAATTCACAAAGGTTTTCAGCATTACATTTGTCAACCATTTTATTGATAACTAACAAATGAATTTTTCTTGAATGATTCTCAAAATTTAGACATGTGATGAGTGTCATCAATCATTTTCATTAATAATTTCAATCCAGGGTTGGTGTTTGACGGTTGTATGCAGTAGGAGAAAGAGATATTTGGAAAACAAATCCTTTAAACACAAACCAAACTTGCATAAATTGAAAATCACACATGCGGAAATGGAAAGGAAAACTTGCATAAATGAAAGAGCACACTTGCAGAAATAAAAATCAAAATTGCATGAAATAAATCACACATGCATAAAAGAAATTGTTGAATTGAAAACAAATGAAAAATAAATAAGACACCTATAGGTTCATAAAAGAAATTGTACGAAAATAAAGATTACATAACATAAATCTAAAATTCATAACAAAAGGAAAATTATGGAATAAAGAAATAAACATAAAACATTGATCCATCTTCCTTGAAATGAGTGGCCATATCATTCCTTGGAAGAGGACTTAATTCATACTTACAAAATTTAATTCAAAACTTGTAGAATAATTTTACTCAGAATATTAAAGAGAAAGAACAGATTTTCATTTATTGGTAAAAGATTCATACAAGGGTGTGGAAGGTTGCATTTATAGTTCAAGCATCCAACTAACTCCTTGTTTTTGGGAATACAATCCTATCTTCTCTTTATTCTAATTTACTTATTCCACACACCAAGAACTAACTACTTATTCTTGGGCGGATGTATTCAAAGCAATAAATCCTAAACAAACTTGACTACAACAATCCACTTATCATGGAGAATATTTCTACAGCTCATCCCTTTAATCTAGGAACACAATGTGGGAGAGTAATTATTCAACATTCCTAATATTATTCCACTATTTTCTCATCCTTGAAACATGGAGGGAAAATGGAGGAGTGTTAATTCCATGACTTTGAATTATTCTTGGAATGCCACATGCATGCATGAATTTGGATTGCCACGTGTTTGGATATGTATTCTTGGTTGATGATGTGGAAGCAAAGAGTGGGCTAAATAGTTTGGTGCTCCTTTACATTATTTTGGAACAAATCAAAATAATTTCACTAGCTGGGTGTTTCCATAGCTGCGTGAATACTCTCGGTAGCTAGGCGTTTCAGTAGTTGCGTGAAGACTTTTAGTAGTTACAATCTATGAACTTGGAGTACTCACTCTTAATGTTAAACTACTACTAGGAATTAAAATGTAACTATCTATCTCTACTATAACTTTCCAAGGACCAGGCTGAGAAGGAGATGCATAAAACATAAACCTAAACTACAGAAGGTGATAACACCAATAATAAAGGGATGAATACTTAAGAAGGAGATAAAATGGAAGAAAATGATGATGAAGAAGGATGAGATGAAATCCAAAAATCAAAATCGTATTCAGATTTTCACCTTCACGATGCACAATAGACACAAAACTATGAAATAACACATATAACACACCTACGAATGAACGAGAGGCAAGAGAATGCAATAAAATAATAGCTAAGGCTGAAACAAGCCACAAAACCAAATATTTTATTGCCAAGAGATCATTCATAGATCATCATGTTATATGAGGGAGGTTCAAAACATTTACAAAAGCGTAGCCCAAGTCATGGAGCCCTTAGAACACTTGTGTAGCCTGAAATGATGCCCTTGTATTCCCAAAGTATCCAACGTTAAAACAAGGCATCACTTTACAATATATAGAAAAATAGAAGAAGGAGAGAAGAAGAAAAGAGAGGGAAATTCGAATTCCCCTTCCACCATCTGACCACCTTTATTTAATTTTCTAAAAAAAATCTGATTATCTCTACAAATTATGCCTCCCCAATCCATTTACTTTTCTGAAGAAGGAATGATGCCCATACTACATTTAATTCTGGTGTTTGAGCCATCCTGAATAGACCTTTTGCGTGTTTGGTGAGTCTTCCTTTACTTCACCCACCTAAATTTATAGAATCCAATTTTATTCCATGGAGGAGGACAAGATTTATTAAAATAATATCAGATTTGTAAATATCAAATCATCATATTGAAATCCATGTTCATTTTAGTAATATGCAGAAAAATGTCGTTTTCCTTTGATGTGTAGATTTTTCTATTTCAACTCTACACGGTTTTTGACTTCCGCGGCTATGTCTTCTTCGTTTCGTGGCTCCATCATCTCTTCACTTGACCCGTGGCCAATTCATATATGGCGTGGCTTATGTCAACATTCACAGACTTCATTTCCTTCAATCCGTGGTCTACTTGATTTTATTTTACCCTTGGATTTTCTTTTTAGTGTGTTGTATCTTGTTAGAACATCCGCGGCCTTTCATGGCACAACCAGGACCTTAACGGTCCTTCTTTTTTTCCCACATCTTTATCCGAGCATTCCCTTTATTTTTTGGCATTCATTCCTTAGCCGAGACACACTTAAAGTTATCTGTGGTCCTTATTCCAAGTCTGCAGTGAACCAAGTTTTTCTAATTTTGCAAGGGATGCAAAAATAGACAACATTTTTGGTGACTCATAGGGGCCATTTTCCTACTAGATGAGATGATCGGTAGCCTTAGCATCCATTGGGCATTGATTCAGCTTGAGATCCTTTGAGTCTACTTTAGTTGCTCTCTATTTTATTTTCCGAGGTGAATGCAACTAATCCTTGATATTTTGAACCTCCTTCCTTTTAGAAATAATTTAGAGAACATGATGAAGCAGTGCACAAGAACATCTCCAAGAAACAAGACTATGCAAAGAACTTAGGGAAATAAACCTACACTACCAACAATACAATGTGCTGAAATCAGTTAGAGGAATTGAAGTTCTACGAGCTACTATATACAAGATGCACAAAATATCCTAATGAGAAGGTTTGAGATGAATCCCATTGATTGGGATTTAAAACAAGTTTCCATCAAGATCAGATAATACAAATGAGTTATCCACCTTGCAAGTGGTGATGATATACGGTCCACTCCAAATAACATCAAATTTGGAGTGTTTCCTCAGTTTATCTCGATCCAGGTCCCACTTCAAAACCATATCTCTAACCTTGAATGTCTGATATCTAGATTTCTTGTCAAACCATTGTTTGGTTTATGCCTGATGTTGTTCCATCCTGACCATGGTGACATTCTTGTTTTCCTCTAGTTCCACCAATTCTACCATTCTGACCTCTTTTGTTCTGCACCTTTGAATTATAGTTGTTTAGCTAATTCAAATGAAGGAAATTCAAGTGATAATGGAAATATTTCTTCTTTGTAACCATATACCAATTTATAGGGAGAAGTGCCAATTAATTTCTTCATTGTTATCATGTCTACCCAAAGAGTATTTTTTACCTTTATGTGCTACTTTCTTTTATTGATGTCCATTGTCCTCTTCATGACTCTAATCAAGTTCTTGTTAGTAGATTTTTCTAACCCATTAACTTGGGGGTAATAATTGGAAGAATTTTTAAGATAAATCCCAAGTTCCAAAGCCCAATTAGAGATCTTTGATCCCAAGAAGGCCTTTTCATTGTAAAAAATGATAGTTTGAGGGATGCCAAACCTTGTAAAAAATTTCTTCAAGAAATTCTAGGTTGACTAGTTTAGAGGCTTCCTTCAATGGTGCGACCTCAGTCCACCTGGTGAAATAGTCTGTGGCTATGAGAACCCATTTGTGACCAGCGTTAGATGGCGAACTAATCATACCAATGAATTTAAGACCCCATTGTGTAAACGATTGATCTTCTTGAATTGGATGAAGTGGCAGGGCCATCAGTATTTTCTTTCCATTGAACAACACACATTCTTTATATTTCATAACCCACCTATGAGCATCCACAAACAATGTAGGCCAAAAGTAACCTGCTTTTATAATCTTCATAGTTGTCTCTTTAGTAGAGAAATTTCCACCCGAGAAACCATCATGGAACTCATTCAGGACCTTGTCACATTGTTCACCTTCAATGTACCTTAGTAGTACTCCATCGATGTTCCTTTTGAATAGGATGCCATTAGTTAATGAATAAGGAATAGATCATAACCTCAAATGTCTTCTCTTTGCTTTATTCAAACCAAGAGGGTATGTACCAGTAGAAAATAAATTTGACATATCAGCAATCCAACTACGATCATTGAATACATTCCTTTCATCTTGCTACCATTCAACATCATGCGGAAGCTCATCATTTGAGGGAACTTCATTCATGAGGGAGGTTTCTTGAGATTCCATAGCATCTAGAGCTAGCTTATCACAAAGTGGTCTTCTCCTTACTAACTTTGTAGCTTTAATGGTCACATCATATTCCATGATTTTAGTTACCAATACAACTCGTTTTTCACTAATTTTTTCTCCCATGATGAAATTTCTGACACTAGAATGTGATACTAAGGCTCTCATGATAGCAAACACGTGTTTATTAATATGACTATACTTGAGCGCACAGCCCTTTAGTGCTTGGCTAAAAAATGGCACAGACTGAGTTGTGTCAAAACCACAGCTATACTAGATTCTACCCCATGAGCATAAACAATTAAATCCTTGGTATAATCTAGATTAATCAATGTTGGGCTTGAAAAATCTCTTGTTTTATCTTTTCAAATTTGTCCTTCCCTTCCACAGTCCACATGAATGTTACATCCTTCTTGAGCATGATATTAATAGGTCTTATCGAACCTGTAAATTTAGGAATGAAGCACCTAATAAAGTTGATTTTCCCAAGGAATGACTATAGATCCTTCTTGTGAGATGACAAGAAAAGAGCCGCGATAGCTACAATTCTTTCTGGATCAATGGAAATACCTTATTTTGATACAATATTCCCCAACATCTTACATTTAGGGACTGCAAAGTTACATTTCTTAGGATTAAGGGATACACCAAACTCCCTGCATCTTTCAATTACTTTCTCTAGGTGCTACATGTGATCAGTGCTCTACTGGGAGAAAACAATAATGTCATCTAGGTAAACCAGGATGAAATGATTGATATACCATTTGAAAGTAATATTGATTGGTCTTTGGAAGGTATCACATGTGTTTGATAAGCCAAAAATAATTTTTTGATAAGAAAAATGTTCCCCATTTGGTGGAGAACATAGTCTTATACTAATCCCCTTATTTTACTTTGATCTGGTTAAAACTAGACTAGCCATCGATTATGGAAAACATCTTTGCTCCTATTATTATCTACAAAAAAAATTCCATGGAAGGAAAGGGATAATGATCCTTAAGGGAGGCTTTGTTTAAATCCATGAAATATAAGCATAACCTGATTTCACCAGTCTTCTTTCTTACCGGGACCAGATTTTCCACCCAAGTAGAATACTTGATTGAAAAAATTATCTTGGCCCTAATAATTTTGGAGAGCTCTTTTCTCATGAGGGGTTAAATACTGGGGTTGAGTTATCTGAATGGCATGATGTTGGGATAAAGATCAATGGAATGTTGGAATATATCTGGATTGATTTCTTTTAAATTCTCATAGTCCCATGAAAACACATTTATGAACTTTGACACAAGGAAACAAAAGTTTTCCTTTCACTTTCATCACACACCTTTCCAAGTAGAAGTTTTTTGTATGGAGATATTGAAACTAGCTGAAAATCCTCTTTCTTTTCTTCCATGTTATTTTCCATTCCTTTGAACTCATCATCTGGAGTAAAAATATGCTCCATAGTTACTAATCCCTTCGACAATGTGTTTTTTCTTAGCTGAATAATCTGATCCGCACAGACTTCCTACAAATCACCTTGCATCTTGAGGATAACTCCACCTCATTTTGAATGAACTACAGAATTTTATCATCACTGTCAAATATCTGCGAACAGGCCTAGTTGTCTAGAATAGATGGCCTAACCACCATCTTTATCTGTTAGGAATTCCCTTTAATCAAATCCTCAATAGGTGAGAATTGGGAGCTAAGAGCCACCATTTGGTCTACGTCTTTGTTCAACTTTCTGGACACAACCTGTAGATTAATGGCATTAAATATTTATAGAAAATCCCAGCTTGTTCTTTATCACACATCTGTCGTGGACTTGCTAAATGGATAATCAGTATCCCTAAATACCTGCAACTCCTTGATTTTCCTTTTTTCCGCAATCAACAAACCATACACTAATGATTTATATTTTGCTACATTATTAGAACATGCAAATTGCAATCCATGAGAAAAGAAGGAATTTTCATGTTTTGGATAAATGAGTACAACACCTGCCATGGATCCATTTTTTCTTCTAGAATCATCAAATAACATCCGCCATAGTCCAAAAACATTTTATTTATTTTTGTTTGAATGCCACGGGTATCACATATTCCTCCTGGAGAATGTAGTAGGTTCCCATACCAGTATTAAAATATTTGAGCTCTTCATCATAAGGATCAAACTTGTGGTCTCTCTCAGCCCACTCATCTAGCAAAAAATTAGGCATGGTAGGAGGGATAACCTGCTCCTCATGAGATGAGTCTTTCTCATGTCCTTCTTGTATTAAGCAATTTGATTCGATGGGAGTAGGGTCATATGACTTAAGATGGTAAGAAAAGAAGGGTTCAAATTGTATTGTGAATCAGGTACTATATCTAGTTTTTAGAAGCACGTGAGTCCAATCTAAGGATAAATAGACACCCGATTTAGTAGTGAAGTCTCTAGACAAATAGATGGAAAATATAGGAGGAAAATCAATGACATAAATTTCATGGGTTATGGTGAGGCTTGGGCAGGCATGAAGTGTTAACTCTAGGTCTTTCAATATGCCGAGGACATTCATAATTGATCCATCAAGTCGTAAAACTCCCCTAGACACAAGAATGTATTTGAGACCTAAGATATCAACAATTTTCTTAGGCATTATAGAGGTACTAGCCCCTGAATCAATCATATAGTTATGAACTAGGTATTTACCCATAATTATAGACATGTAAAAGGGTGGGGTTTTTATAGTTTTACTTACTTGATTATCCTTTTATTGACAGACATTAACTGCAGCATGAGTCTTGTACATTACTGGATCCACAGAAGGAAATTGCTTGAGGGCTTCACACATGAGATCCCACTATGATGGAATAACAATTGCATCCCCCATTGATGCATTGACATTAGTTTTCTTCATTTCCTCAATAATATTGAATGGGAGACCCGCAGATTTCTGCATATGTGGCATGTTACCTTATTTTCTCTGTTGTTAGTCCCTTGGTAGTTGGAGAAGTGGTTGTTTTTATTTAATTTTGGGAATTTTTTGATATTTTCCCTCTTTATTTTATATAGTCTATATAATTGTTTGTATGAGCATGGGCTAATTTTTCTTTTATTCTAGTTTTGTGAGATCTTATCTTTTGAGCACTAAAATTAATTCTTACATACCAGGAGATGTATCATAGTTGTTGACAATTTTTGCACTTGTGAAAAAATGGGCAACTTGAAACTTCATTACAATGGATGGCATTGGTGAAGTGAATCTAATCTAGGGGAGTTTCTTTTATTTCAATAGTTGGATTAATTAATGATTACATGAAATCTGCAGCTATGTGTGTTGTTACAAAACGTAACAGATCACACAAACTACAATTTCATGATTATCTTCAACAAATAACACAAATCCCTGAAGGACAGATGTGTTATCTTGATGAAGACATGAAGTGCAAAATAGATGAAGTGTTAAGTTTTGGAACAACAATCATAATTACATATTGTAGCAGTCAAAGTTCATTGCTAAAAGTTACAGGTATTTTAAGGATTCTTTCCTTCATGATTAATACATTTAATTGTGTTATTGAGTTTTTTAATTCATTATACAATCCATAGAAAAAAGATGAAATGTAGAAAGAAATACACAACTCAGTTTCAGAATTCAATTTTTTATTCATAAGGAATTTCAAATGTTCCCACACAAGTCATGGAATGTAACTCAAAAGTAAATTACAATTACTGAAGTAAGAGGTACATGTGCATGAAAAATAAAGTAAAGGAGTATGAAAGAACCCATCATTACCTTGGATTTCTTTCATTTCAGTTGATGCATCTCCAGCTCCAACTTTGTTCTATCTTCATCCTCTCTCCTTAGCAAATGGCATTATACCTGAAAATAGAAAAGGAAAGACTTTCAATATTGAGCTCAAGGTTGATCCATATTCCTATACTGTCAAAATTCATGCAGGTGGATCTCTTAACAGCATGAGGTATAAATTACATGAAGATCAAAGGCACAACTGATAAAAGCACTATCCTGTTGCAGCATACATGAATCATTCACTCAGAGAGAAGAAAGAGGAAAACTATGAAACAAGAGAGAGGCCAAAAAGCCTAATGTTTTCTAACCATTTTATCTAAATGTGTAGATACAGGTAAGAAGAAAGAAGTGATGCATTCTTTAACTTGAATCAGGAAAGTACATTTATTTCAGTTGAAATTAAAGGCTGAAGTTAACTGGAATGAGATAAGATTACAGCTGAAACAAAATGGAAAAGGAAATCAGAGAAAAATTTGATAGGGCTTCGCCATGTAAAATGGACATTTTACATCTTTCCATCATGTTATTTCAAACTAATACATGCTTGAAAGTTTTATATAAATCAAATAGTAATGCAGAAAGCAGATAATGCATGGCATGGTCAAAGATAACAGTTATCAGATTTCAGCTCCCAACAACAAGCCATGAAGCATCTGAATGAACTTTTACAGTGCCAAATTAAGTTACAAGTGCACACTTTTAGATTACATTAATGCTACAGAGATGCTACAATATCAATGGAGTACAACTATGACAAGAAAAGTAGAGTCAATTTTCTGAATATAAAGTCATAACAGCCATGCAATCAAAGTAAGATTCAAGATACAAAGTTGATACAAGGTCTACATGGTTGCAGAACAAGTAAAGCACCCAAGTAACATATTTCAGAAGGAACCATTCTTCAATAAATAAAAGCATGATATATAAATCGAGATAGGGATTTATCTTAAATATGGTATAAAGATCCCAAACTTTGCAAACTCTACTACACATTGAACATCTTTAATACATATTGTCCTTTTGAGTCAAATAAATAGAATAATTCAGTAATATCTTGACTAAAAGGAACAATTATAACAAATACAAAGTTTGAAGCAAGAAATGGAGGCAACCAGCCTTATTGAGCAAGTGAAAGGTCTATTTCAATGCCAAAATATTAGAGAGTACAGTATGGAGTCACAATTCTTAAGGAAATATCTATCAAAAGGAAATCTTTGGGCTCAATTTAATTCACACAAAAACCATTCAACCAACATGAGTTGAACTAGAAAAGAGAGTTCAAGAGTATGGATCAATCAAATATGGATAGAGTTGTCTTTGAAATTGGCATATAAACACAAAATCTATCATTAGCACATATTTGCAAGTAATTCAAGGAGTGGAAACAACAAGATCATAGAAAAAAGAATGTGAATTTACAAGCTAGTTGTGATCAGGCTTCAGGTACAGTTTGCTTTTGCAACTAAGCAACAAACTTCTTCCTTTTGCAAAGTATGGGAATCATGGATCAGTGAGAAGAATTAAGAGTTTTCAAGATCAGAGAACCAGTGAACCAAATATACATATCAAAGTGGTAATGTCAGAAGCATATCATCATAAGGAAGTCACTGAAAGATAAAAGGAGAGGTTTATTGCATTTTAATTTTCTAAATTGTTTTTCAGATGTGGTTCTACAAACTTTATGCATTGAAGACTGGTCGAGATTGAGCAATTAAATTTCAAGTACAACTAGAAAAAATACTCCTTGTAATTGAGTGTTAGATTTTAGATTGCAAAAAAGGGAAAACAACCTTATAATAGAAAAAACAATACAACTATTTCAGATTCCTCTCATACAAACTATAGCAGTTTCAGGGCTCCATATTGTTGTACATGAACACAAGATTTTCCAGTCTTCAAAGCTACATGAGATCTAAGATATTTTCATTAAAAAATTTAAGTAGAGTGGTTCCCCTAGACATCAAAGATAGAACAAATAATATGCATTTATAACTATGAGCATTGAAGAAAATAAGTAAAAGAATTACTCAGGATGATGTCATCAAACTGCACAGAAAAGGTAATACAAGAGTACCAAGTTTTAATGAGACATCTGATAGTTACAACTCAAATAAACACATCCATGGACAGAAAGTTACAGATAAGAAAGTGAAATATCGAGAACCCACCAAATTACTAAGAAATTTGCAATGAAACAAGCTTTAAGGAATCAAAATAGTTAACCTAGAATTTTACAATTTTCCTTGAAAGAAGCAGATTCAAATCAGAAAACAACAATGAAGTAGACAAATATCAAATTCAAAACCTTATCCAGATCATACCAAGTGTAAATATGTTAGTATCGAGAGAATTTTCAATCATAAGATTTACAAAGAAGGGTTAAATAAAACACCCAAAAGCTCAAACACGCTCAAAGCATCGGTAATGGAATCCAGAATATAGAATAAAAGCCTGCACCTAAGCTACAATGTTAGGGTTTTCAAGATAAGAAACTATGAAATGATGACCATTTCAGACGTAATCAAAACGTACAATGGCATCCATGTACAAATAGAATGTTTCAAACTTTAGTATCTTATCAGAATAAAAGCTTTAGATCAAAGAACTAGAAGGAAGAAAAATTGACAACCCAGAACACAATAGTGGTCATGTACATGTTTGCATTGAATATTAATAGCTCAAATCATAACAATAAAACCATAGCATAAAGGCAAATAGATTTGAGACTCCCATGGTTTCAGTGTATCACCATTCAATAGAGAAAACAATACAAAAGATCCAAATTCGATTCAGAGACAAGTGCATGCCAAGTCAAATGATCATAAACCCATTAATGGGTATTAGTAGATCTAAGTGTTTCGACCATTTACCCAAAAACAAAAGGTAAATGACTTCGCAGATACGATCCATCTCAAAACCCTCACCTCAAAGAAAGAAACACAGAGCAAGTGAAAATAGAACCCTTGGTCTCGAGCTCGAAACCCACAATGGAAAAGCATAGTAACTCAAAGAAACTAGAGTTCAAAAATGCCTAGTAGCATTGGCCACCATTAAAATAATCTTTTACAGAACTCAGAGGGAATGGAAATGGAAAAAGATATGGAAGTATTCGAGCCCATAGAGCTTTAAAAGATCAATTTGCAAAGGAAATGAAATAAATAATTGAGCTCCTACATCAACAATGGTGACCTCATAACCACACAGAGCTCAGAGAATATTTAAATCCATGCAAAATACGTGCATTTAGATGGCAGAACCAGGCTCAAGAAAGATTCAACAATGGTGGTGAATGAAAAAATTTCCAGGTTTTTTCCCAGAAAATGGAAATGCAAATGAATTTATTGATCATGGTCAATCTATATTGTACTCACCAAACTAAACACCATGAAAACCTAACTCAACTCGAGGTAATGAATCAACACTCTGGGATCAACAGTACACAAGATCAATGTCTATAGAAAGATCATCAAGACCAATGCAAACCCATGTGGATCAACATCCTAAATGGATTAGGTTACAAGATCGACAATGAGGAATAATCCATAGTCCAACTACCCCTCTACCAAAAAAATAGAATATCTAACGGTAGAGGAATAGAAGTACCAGATCAATGGTCAGACATGCCCACCAAGATTAAACCAGATTCAACAGAATGGCCACATGTCCTCTCAATGTAAAACCCCAACCACAACCAAGTTACCTCGAAGTGAGAACCACCGACAAAGCTAAGGGGTGAGTCATCATGGCAAAGGTACTCAACCCCATTAAATATCATTGTAATTGACCTTATAAGGTCTATGTTCAAACAAATATTCCAATATGCTGACCAAATCATATGTAATAATCTTACCAAAAGGTGGTCGAATATTCCAATATGCCAATCAAACCAAATGAGGCCCGTGATTATGGTGACAAGACTATAGTCTAATCAAAATAATCAAGGTGGTCACCTTTTCAAAAAATGATGGCACCAAAAGGTGAGTTGATATATAAATTTATGCCAGGTTAAAGGGATCACACTACCTTACAAAAAATCAAACTACCTCAACTTCCTCGAATGATAAAATCAAGTACAGTTGGCATAGCCAATGGAAGGAAAGTGCCTTTACATCATGAGCCATGTGGTCCCCACATTCATAAGGGGTATGTTGCAAGGTTTATCTTACATATTATCACAAGAGATAAGGAAAATTATGCATGGAGATGTTAACATCAAAGCCTGTATGTGGTCCCCACACTTTGGGTGAGTTTGTAAAGTGTTAAACAAAATAATTATCGTGCTCTCACTCAGGACCTTATTATTTTGCATGTGCATCCGAGGGGGCAAAGTGGATCAAAAGTGTAGAGGTCACATCAAGCACAAGAAGACAGAGATTACATGCACATGGAAGAAACCTTGCTCACTAAGCAAGGTTTATTATTAGCAGAATTATTCACCCAGCTTTATTAAAAATAGAACAAGTCAACTGCAGTTTGACTGAGTGGTATTTTTATAACCAAAGGCTATTAATGCCTTAATGTATTAGAATGCTTATTTTTATTCCTTTGTAAAAATAGGATGCATTGGCGAGTACAAATTTAGTCTATTTTTAGGAAGGATGGGATAAATAATTTTTTGCTATATATTGTGTGCATTGGCAAAGCACAAAAGGAGGACTTTTCGACATAGGAGTGCTGAAATAGATTTTGATAGTTTTGCCCTTTAAATGAGAAGTATATTCTATCTTTCCTATTATTTGCAGTCTTGTGTATGTTTATCCTTGTGAATGTCAAATTCCTTGGTTAATCATCCTACCCTGTTGTAAAATTTAGTAATTTCTACATGAATATTAGTGTGCATGTGTAGCTTAATAGTATTGTTGTGAAACTTTCCCTCAATGCATCAAGTGTTTTCCTTAATATTATGCTGAAAACTATTGGTTTTTTACATCCATAATCCATTTTCATATCAATTGTACATGTACTCAATCAACTACCTCAAACAAGTTTTTGTGTATCACCTCAATTTAGAATCCATTTTACAATCATCTTTTACCCTCAATGATCAGGGGATCATTTTTGAAAACGTTCCCTAAACATCCCTAAATGGCATCAGTGTAGAAGATCATCTCAAGAGCTTTCCAACGACTGTAAGAACGCGACAAACAGACATCGGGGAGCTCTAGATATGTTTCGGTCAAAGTTCGGTCAACGGGAAAGTCAACTATGGGTCAACTGGTCAAAGATGGGAATATTTAATCCCATTTCAAATGCAAATGCCGATCCACTTGGGATTTAATCCCCATCTTATCAAATGCCACTCATTGGGATTTGATCCCATTAAAAACAAAAAAAAAAAAACACAAAATCCGTGGCAAAATAATAGGAGGCGGGATTTGATCCCCCTGACGTCATGGGTCCAAACTCAATCCCCCAACCAACTCGCCTAGGGGCTTGGGCGCACTATGAAATGAGGCGCTTCAACTTATACAGGGAGGTACAGGTCTGTGTAAAGAGCTTAAGGACCAGCTTGCAGAGAACTCCATTTTTTGAAGGCCGTACACTCAGATTGGGCACTTGGAGTAAAAAAGATGAAATGTAGAGAATTCTGAGGACGATTCCAACGATATAAGGTTTGATCTTTTTTTGATGATCTTTTAACCTGTTTTTGGAAGCTTTGAATGCAGATTTTTAACAGGGATCTTCAGGACAGCCAGTTGGAAAACACGAATTTCAATGCACTTCTAGTCCGAATTGTGACTTGGTGTAAACATGAAAAGTGTTCAGAATTCAGATCTGATCTCAGACATTATATTTGTTTTCATGGAATTTTTTTAAATCTCCATTTGTTGGTTTTTTCTAACACAGTTGCAGGGAGATCACATTGTGAAAACACTGTAGGACGTTCTTGGGACAGTTTCTGCTATTTTTCAGAGTTCTTGGGACATTGATCAGCTCATTTTCAGGTTTTGATTCATTATTGGTTGTTTTTAAGGGTTATTGTACTTGCAATTCACTATTATTAATGGATCGGTTCAATCTGAAACCCGGGGGACGTAGGAATTCCGAACCCCGTAAAACAATCTCTTTTGTTATCTGATTCTTTTCAGTTTTTTCTGATTATTTATTTGCTATACAAGTTTTTCCGCACTTCTATTGATGCAAAAATAATCAGAATTTAATCAATTTGTGGGATTCAAGAATACTTAAAATTGGTTAAGAAAATCACGATCTTTGGAAACTATAAAAGTGATAAAAAATACACATCACGTTTTTCAGATCACTTCAAACCCCAGAAAATTAGTTTAGGATACATCAAGAAGTAACCGTCCTTGATACCGAAGACTCACCTCAAAATAGGTATACCCACATACCTGAGGTGTTTCCATTATATCTACAAAAGAGAGAGATCCATTTGCAAGCTTAGAACACATGCAACCATCTCTCTATAGGGGCACTTTCGAGAGATAACAATAGTTTTGTGAAGTTTTCAGGTATTATTTGTCTTGTGGGATTGTGGATAAGAAATTTATTGATATGCATTACAAGTGTGATCTCTTTTATTTTAATTCATAGATGATCAATGTGAATATCTCAGTACTCTTGCAAGGTTTTAGTCTTATTCTAATCATCATGTTCTAATTTCTTATGTGTATTCTTTGAAACTTGATTGGATTAGTTGAAATGGATTGGAATAGAAGGAACCTATCTTTTCCCCTAGAGATTGACCTTGAAGGATACATCGTCCTACACTTTGAAGCTATTTCAATGTTTCACTGAGGTTTTGAGCTTGGCTTTAGCAAGGGTGTAATCTCAGATGATAATAGTAAGCTAATGATATTCTTAAATAACTAACTCATTATCCACTTGATATATAAATATATATTAATATCCAATAATATCCATGGCATTTTAATATGACTAAAAGAAAATTACATTTCAAATAAGAACTTGTATGGGGGAAATGAGATAGAGGATGATAAATTGTAAGGGGGAAATGAGATTGGGGTTGAAGAAAAGAGTCTAAAGATGATCCATGAAGAAATATTTTTATTGATGACTCTTAATGACACCACCTTTGCGTAGGGTCATTTTTTAATGAATATAGATACACCTTTTGATTCTCATAAAAATAAATTTCATAAATATCCTTGATTTCCTCTGAAATGGAAATAAATCCTTTCATGAATTTCATAACACATTTGACACCTAAATACAAAATGATCTTATGATTGTATTACATTATTACAAATTTAACATTTGTAATGTGCGCAAAATGTGCATATGTGGTGCGTGTGTTTTCATGCACATGTGCATGCACGTGTGTGTGCATGTGTGTGCGTGTATATGAGTACACACACACACACACACGTGTGTGTGTGTGTGTTGTGTGTGAAGAAACTTCTTTATTTATATGTAAAACTAATGATAACATACCCGTAGTTGATCCAATGGAAATATCAACCCAAAATATAGCTTGATGTACTTAGGGATATTGATACGTTCATCTTCACATAATTATACATTTTTGTTAACAATGGTTTATGGTTTTATCCAATTTTATTTTATGTATGATTTATAGATGTCATCCTTAATGCCTCTATGAATATATATTTTCAACATATGGGGAGAATCAATGGAAAATTTATTAGGAGGAATTTAATTGATATTAATACCAATTCTATGTAGGGCATTGATCATACTAAGTGTTCTTGATATCTTTTCACATAATCATAGATGATTCAAGATCTTTGAATGGATATTTATTATGTCCAATTGTTGGTGTCTTCTATGCATATTAATATTTAAATCAATATCAATGCATGGACAATAGATAAAATATAAAGGGGATAATACCAAATTTAGAAGGAAAAAATGAATTTATAGCTGACCATTTTCCGCAAAAGTTTTGGGCAGATTGAAAATAATAATTATAGATCAACCTAAACCCAACCGTTACTAGGAATTCCATGTCTTAAAATATCACAACCATATAATATTGTTGGTGATAATTATTTGTGGAAGATATATAATTTTACTTGACATCCTTAATTTGAAGTTGGAAACATTGTCTCTCAAGTGTATTGAGCACATCATGTAGACACCTAAATCTAACCATGTAGTTTTAATACTAAAATTTTAATACTAAAATTTCATTAACTAGCTTCATACTTCATCCTAGATGCCTATTAATGTCACTTCGTTATTTATAATCATCTATTTAATTAATTAATTAGCCATTTTTTGATTGAAATTTCTTGTTCCTATTTCATATTTGTGAAATGGTAACAAATAAAATAAGCAACTCCAATATGAGAGGGTTTAAGGATACATGTAGATGAGATGATGGATACGGGCACAAAAGATATTCCTCGTAGCAAGCTTGAGTACCTACATAACAAAGAGAAACTCAAACATAGAAAAGGATTAGTAGATTGGAGGGTGGGTTACTTGAAAATTTCGTTCCCAAGAAGTGAAAACTTCCTAGCATGGATTTCAACCCACTTTCTAATTATATTTATATATATATATATATATATATATATATATATATATATATATATATAATGATGATGGATAAATTATAACATAATATGAATTGAAATAGAAAATTAGAGATGTGTTAGAGAACATAAGATGCATATGTGATGAAAATAAGTGATAAAGAATGATCCAAACCTACTTGGGTCGATGGTGACCCAAGATTGTAGAGAACATTCGATGGCAATTGGGAAAGAGTAGAGCAAAAATAGATGCAAAAAAGATAGATCTGAAGAGGCTTTTGTGAAACTGATCTGGAATTGAAAATGATGTTGAGATGAGACAAGAAGTTTGTATCTGATGGGAACAGAAAGGATGTAAGAAAATTGAAGAAAATAGGAACTATTGATAGGTTGGATGACGATTGGATGTGAAGAAGATGAGATCTAAGGCTACAGATGTGTATAATGGTAATACTGGGACTTCTAAGAGAGTGTGGGGTCAGAAAATAGGTAACTAGTAAGGTGAATGTAAGGAAATCAAACAGAGGAAAACAGGATCAACGAAAACTAGGTAGGTTCAATGTTGACCGAGATTGATTTAGGTTTTGATGGATAAATATAACCATTTGTAGAAAGGAATTGGAAATGAATGATGTATAGGTATAGAACTCAGATGGCTTATAAACCTGCAAAACTAATGAGCAAGAATTATTGGGATGGAAATAAGGAGTCCAAGTGTGCCAAAGAAAAAGAGAGCTTCAAATATCTAAAAGTGGGGCACAAGATCTCCAAAAATATCTCCAAGGTGATGATAACAGATGTAAATAAGAGTGAGAAATGAAAGCAAGATCACAAAAAATCCTGAAGTCTCAAAAATTGCCTCCTGGTAAGAGGAGGGGTATGGTCGTATTTCTAGGGTCGACTGTAACATGGATGGGTCATCGGTGTCTGTGAAAATCTATTTATTTTGGTGGTGGAGGATTGATCATCTTAATGCAAAGATCCCTTGTGAGTCTGGATTAGGGTTTCATATAGTAAAAACGGGTTAGGGATGCTTAGGGAAGATAAAAATTGGTTGGGGGATAAGAATATTAAATGGGGGTAGATGGGAACATAGGGATGAGAAAAATGAGGTTTAGGGAGGATAAAGGGATTAGATGAGGATTTATGAATAATTAATGGTGATTAGGGATGTTTACGGAAGATAAATTAATGATTCAATTAGGATGGGATTAAGGTGGAAAATAATAATTAAAGGGATAAATGGAATTTAGAAGGTAAAGAGAGGTATGCATACAGAAAATGATGATGAAGGAGAGTGGTCACAGGATGAGGTCAAGGGATACCAAAAATTGGTGTTTACACCATTATTAATTATTTAAGCATTTTAATCTCTTGTTTGATGAAGAAACCCTCTCATTTTTTAAACCCCCCCTCTTAAATCCTTTAAATTCTACTAATTTCCCTCTAAATCATCTCCAAATAAATTTATAAGCTTAACTTGG
Organism: Taxus chinensis; assembly: GCA_019776745.2. Classification (NCBI taxonomy): domain Eukaryota; kingdom Viridiplantae; phylum Streptophyta; class Pinopsida; order Cupressales; family Taxaceae; genus Taxus; species Taxus chinensis. The sequence continues at coordinate 311,266,927 of CM034146.1, read as the reverse complement.
CCTATTAATTAATCCTATTAATTAAGCTTTAATTCGGGTGAGGTTCTAGCGTTGTTTTTTGACGGAGCTCTGTTTTCTGTTTCTCTTTTGGTTTCTTTTTGAACTTTTCTCCTTTTTCTCTGGATCTCTGTACGTTTAGATCCACTCTTCACCCTTTATTGTAATATCTGGCTGCTGAGCCTTTCTTTGTTGACTGTTTTTTCCCTTCTCTGGGCTACTTTTCTCATGTTTATTATCTCTTCTAATCATATTTATCCCTCTCTAATTCTATATTCCTTTATCCCAAATTGGAAATCTATATTAAACACCTTGTACCTTCTTACCAATCCTATACCTTACACCTTGTACACATTCTTACACTTTGTAAATAATTTACACTTTATAAGAGAATTTTCAAGTTATTGGAAAGCTTTGTTTAAACTCCCCTTCTGCTTGGCCAAGAGTAGTAAGAAAAGAACTAAAATAGAAATCAAACCATATTGGTGAGATCTCTTCCTATTCCTTGGATAAATTCCTTGATCGTGCATGGTTTTGTTTGGTTCATAAAGGATGTATCTACAATATAAAAGCACATTTAACAATCAAAGGAGGTTTGCATTTGAATTTTTTATTTAACATTTTACGCACATTAGTTAAGCTTTTGCTTATGCTTTATCATGATGTTTTTGTTTAGATTAGACTACGCTAGAATCTACTTAGTTTTAGGTTCATTCCATATCTTAGTTTCAATTTCATCACATGCATACATATGGTACACCCAGTGGGACACTCCTTTGTCCCATGCCATTATTTATGTTTTATTAGTTTACACTTCATTTTTACATGCATATGCTTAAAATTCTTGAAATTAATTTTTTATGCATGTATAATGATGTTTTTTAGTATTGAGTGTTCTTTTTAGATATTTAGGTGGTAAAATGCTATCAAACTTGAGTCTTGATGAGAAAAAAAATTATATTTATATTATTTTTGTCTTAGTTTAGACCTTTTTTCTGTGTATACATGGGTTCCTTATGCCTGTGTATCATTGTCTACACCTACATATCATTTTTTGTTCTTGTGTTTGTTTTTCTACATTTTTTCATATTGCACTCACTTGTGTTACACTGGAAATCAGGTTCCTTGCAAATGTGTATCATTGTCCATGCCTGCATATTATTTTTTGTGCCTGCATGCGTATGTCTTCACTATCGTCTCATTACATATGTTAAATTATAAATTTGCTTGCATGCGCGTGCGTATCATTCCCTATGTTAGTGTTCACCTATACGAACTACCTTTCATTTACATGCCCTTATGTTCTTCCTTACATTTCTTATATCTGCACCTACCTATTATTCCTTGCATTATCATTCCTATGTATGTGCAAGCATTTTGTGTGAAATTTCTGCTAAAATTTCTCAAAATTTATGAAATTTTCGAAACTGTGTTTTTTAATTCCTATATTTTATACATGTTTCTGATTCTAATATACAGGTTATTTGTCTGAATTAGTACCAACATTTTAAGTATTTTTTGGAAATCTAATTTTTTGCTATGTTCATCCAAATAACTCTCCCTGTTATTTTGGTATATTATATACACATTCTAGTTCTCAGTTCCCCATTGAAGGCTGAATGCACTCAAGTTCAATTTTCATAACTCCTTGGTTGCAGTTTCCCCTTAACACCCCTTCTTTTCTCATGTGCTTTATGTTCTCTCCTTCCTTTTTTCCTTTTCTTCTTTATTCCACTTCTCCCTTGCGCACCTTCCCTCTGTCTTCTTCCCGCACCTCATTCTTCCACGCATGCACCTATGTGCCTTCCTTTTCACCATTATGTGTCAGATCATCTTCTGACATGTTTGGGTCTGCCACGCACAACCATTCAAAGTGTGCCAATAGGGCGTTGAATCCTCGCAATGGGACCAATAAGTGACACATGGCAGAAATGACCAATATTTACACAGTTACCATTATTTCAACCAATCCATGTGCACCTCATGCTTTACGTGTGATGACGACTCTGACATCTTCTGACAGGTAGATCTTTTGTTACACAGCTCAGGTTGGCGTGCGCCTAGAATTTTTAGAAAGTTTTTGACATCAGCTACAGTGCTGGAAATTAAAATTCTAGCAGATCTAGTAGGTGAGAAATGGGAAAATGTCTCTCTGAGCATTAATGAGCAGATTTGATTGCTCCAACCATTTGATTTGATATGATCCGCCCTCCTTTTTTCTTCAACACACCAAACAGGTTGGGGAAGCATATTTCATAGATCTCCAAGTGGATTTACAGGCATTAAATTCTTCTTGTTGGTGGTTTCATTTCAAATTCAACTTTTCCAACCTTTCTTCCCTTCTTCCAACACGGATTCATTTATAAATGTAAGAGATGGACTCATTTGTTACGTTAGAGGCTGTGGATCCTTATGCATTTTGCTAAGGACTCCATAACTTCTGTATTTTAAGTTTCAGACCTCTAGATATGGCTCTTTCATGTGGATATCAACCTCCTTCATCATTGTAACAACTCTGTGCATTTCCGGAAGTAATAGAAGCATTGTTTTGTGACTATTCTTTGTCCCAACCTGTTCCATTCCTTATTTTTCCTTTTCTCTTACGTTGTGTGATGGTTGTGCCATTTCACGTCCCTTGTAATTCCTCATCTAGTTGTGTTCCATGAGAATGATCTGGTGAATATGTTTTTAGTTGTGCTACTTGTTTCAAGCCTCCTTTTACGCATTTCCTTTCATTCGCACTCAGAACAAATAGTGTTCATCCCTCTTTTCTGGTGCTATCACCTTTTAGTGTAGTTTCCTTTTATGTCATCCTTCTATCCTTGGTCCCTTGGCATTATTAGCTTAGTTTCCCCTTTCAACACTAGGAGTAGCAATAGAAGTAGAAATAGATAGAGGAACCCACCTTCTCCGGTGATCCATCCCAAACACGAAAGGTGCCACAACTTGGGGACAGTTCCATTTTGGTCTAAAACACTTTGGCCCTTTCAAAATCTTAGACACGGGTGCACGATTGAGCAACCAACAGTTTCTACCACACCCAGTGGGAGTAGTATTGAAAGCTCAAATTTCATATTTCTAAGTTATGGTGTGTGGACTTAGTATTTCAGCCTTTGCAGGCTCATTTCAACACATCTGGCGACTCCCAACATTTTAAGATCTCTATTTTAGTAGCCTTGAGTGCCTTTCATGAGAAGAGTGCACACAAGAAAAAGTACATCAGATGAAGGTTCTTTTTAGTGCCTCCAGCTATCCCTAAGAATATTTTGTGCCAAAAATCTTGCACGCGCATCTCCATCTCCAGTGCGCCATGCCCATTCAACTCTTCCTCAAAACAAACATCCTACACACCCTGCAATGGTGCATTAACAACCTCCTCCACTGAGAAAATTTGAAAATTTTGCTAGAGGGAGTCCCTTGTTGTTGGCTGTGCAACATGATATGCCAAATGGTGCACTCAAGAGTATTCCATACTTTAACAATGAAAATCAAGTCACCCCTTAGGAGCATATTCAGGATATATAGAATGTGTGTTCACTTTATCTGATCACACATGACGATGTAGCATTCAGGATACTTGTAGCCTCTTTCAAAGGTAAAGTGCTTCAATGGTATCGAGGCATAAGACTTGGATCTATCACCACCTAGGATGAGCCTAGAACAACTCTTTGTAATTAATTTGAAGATAAGTCAGATCACCTATGTTTAGTGGAGCAGCTGACAACAACAAGGAGGGTGCCCAACGAGCAGATGACTAATCTTTACATCATATTTCAAAAGAATTGGGATAGAATCCCTCTTTTGGTAATGCCTATAGCCCAACATGATTTCCTATATTATCTAAAGGCACTCAACAATGATATTTTAGTTATGATCCAATCCATGGGAGGCAAGACCTTACGAACTGCTTATAGTATTGCAGTAAGGTTGGAAAATAGTCTTATTCAAGTAGGAAAGATAGCTCTAAGACCACCTATGCCCTTGTTCCCAGAAATGTCACAACTGCCCCATCATTCTATGGCCGCTATTCCGGTTCTTGAGAAAAGTACACAACCGGTTTCCTCAACATCCTACTCTCTGGCACAACAAAGGGAAGATGAAGAGTTGAAGGCCTTGATTAGAAATTTATCAAACAAATTCATATCATTAGAAAAGAAACAGGTGAAATCCTATAGAGGAAATTCTAATCAGGTGCATGGTCGAAGCAATCAGCCTTGTTGGAATCAATATGGAAATCAAAGATATGTTCCTAACCAACAGAATGATAGATGACAGCCCAATGCACATCTACCTTTGCAAATTGTTCCTTCTGTGCCTTCTCTTCCAGCACCCAGTGTGATTTGGGTGCTTGTTCCAGTTCAGAAAAAAATTGGCACATGAGTCAGAATGGTTCTTCCCTTGTAACATGCCTCATAGTCAATATCATTGTGCTAATTCCATGCACACCCAAGCCTTCATGATTTAAAATGCTTCAACTTCTAAGACTTCAACAAGTGCCCCTAAATTATAAAAACAAGAGAAACCAGAAGATCCTCAAGAGAAACCAGAAGATCCTCTAGAGAAAAATTTGATATTCTTTGGCACTAAGGAATTCTGTGTAAATAACCAAGTTACAGATGATAAAACAGACTGCACGCCCAAGTTACAGACAACACAAGATATAAGAAAAGAATGTTATAGTCCAGGCACATGTAGGTCTCACTCCCAACAATGCAAGTAGATCCTTAGAAGTATAGAAAGATGTAGATAAGGAATCTAATAAGAAAAACTCTGCTCAAGTTCCCTACATGCAGGAGGCCCCACACAAATATCTCCTTCTGAAGTAACATGTGCGCACCTCTCCTTTGCCTAGGTCAAGCCTCTACTCTAGCTAAAATCCATAGGATTTCATAGCTTGAAAAGTCAAGAAGGGGATTTTTGTTTTGCCGGATGTATAAGACAAGAGGCCTTCCATTTATCATTTTTGACCAGATGAAAAAGAAAAAACATAAATGTCACAATGTTTGATTCCTTGACCATTCCATCTCAGTGGTATCTTATGCATTAATCTTTAGCGCAACTCTTGCACATTGATCTAGTTATGTAGAAGCCACGTGCTTCTATCAATGTCTGCCAAGAAGAGGAGAAAAAATTAAATAAGGTTGTTAAAAACCCCACCCTTTTATATGTCCTTGATCATAGGAAAACACCTAGTGCATAATTACATGATTGACTCGGGTGTTATTACTTCTGTTATGCCTAAGAAAATAGTCAATGTCTTAGGTTTGAAATATAGCCCTTTGTCTAAAGGAGTCCTATAACTTGATGGTTGAACTATCACAACCTTAAGAGTCATCAAGGATCTTGAGTTAACCCTCCATGCATGTCTAATCATAACTATTACTCAATATGTTTCAATCATTGACCTACCTCCTTTGTTTTCCCTATGTCTATCAAGAGACTTTACTACTAAAGTGGGTGGTTACTTATCTTCATAAATTGGTATCATATGCTACTCAAGACAAGGTATGGGTACCCGGTTTACCATATAGAGTTTTAGCCTATATTTTCCTATCATGTAGAGTCTTATGTCCCATCCCATCTCCAAGCCAACTATTTAATCCAAGAAGAACAAGATTCAGTTCCTAAAGAGTAGTCTCTTTCACCCTCTATTCCTGATCTAGCACTTGATGAATGGGAAGAGAGAAACCATAAATTTTATCCCTATGCTGAAGAACTAGAATCTTATGAAACTGGGCTTGGTACTTATTTCATTCTAGAAGAATAAGTGATGCTACCATACGTGCTCAAGAAATAAAAAGTTGAGAAGGGTCTGTGGAAGATATACTTTGATGGATCAAGAAGTAGAAATGGTGCGGGAGTAGGAGTGTTCCACATTTCCCATAAGAATGATAAATTATTCTTTATACATAGGCTACGGTTTGTATGTTCTAGCAATGTGGCAGAGTATGAAGCATTAGTGCATGACTTGCTCATTGGTGAGAAGAAGAAAATTAAGACACTGTAGATCTTTTGCGACATAGAATTGGTTATCCACCAGGTTATCAACAAGTTCTAGATAAATAATAAGCTTCTAAAATCTTACAAGAATAGAGTTTGGGACCTAATTGAGAGATTTGATGCTCTAAATCTGCAGGTGGTGCCATGTAAAATTAACAAGGATGTTGAACAGATGGTTGTACTAGGTTCACAGTTCTCTCCTGCTGAGGACTTTGTCAAAGGAAGTACTCAGCACATCAAGATGGTGATCAAACCATCCATTCCAGATAACAACACTAGCTATAAAGTGTTTGATAGTGATGCACAAATTTTCTAGTTTATCTAGAATGAAGTTGAATTTTCATCAAACATGCAAGCCAAATTGCATGATAACTATGGTGACCAAATTATACAGCTGAAGACAAACAAGTTTCCTAAAGGAATGGTCACTTTAGATAAAAATTTTAGCCCTAATGATGAGTTCAAGGGTGAATAAAGGTACATGCGCACCATGGAAGAAGACTTATCTTGATTCATTGTTGCATGTGGGAAAGAGTTGCTACTCAGTAGGACTTGTGCGCATGAAGAGAAACAATCCTTCATCTCTCTCTATCAACAATATAGTGACATATTCTCATGGGAGTATGAAGACCTCAAAGGTTATTTATCCAAGTGTTTGCTCAAAAATCCATTGACCTTTGATTCTGGTATCAATCCTGTCAAGACAGAAGCAACAAACCAGTCAATCTAAAGATAGAGCCCTTCATGAGAAAGGAACTATCCAAACTCATTGAGGTAAAAAAGTATATTTTCCCTATCAAATACTCTACCTGAGGCACAAATTTTGGTTCCATTGAACAAGAATAATAGTGGTGAAATCAAACTTTGTTCTAATTTCAGATATTTGAATAAGGAATCTCTAAAGGATCATTATCCTTTACCTTCAATGGAGAAAATTATACAAACTATGGATAGTGCACAAAGATTCTCCATGCTAGATGGATATTCAGGTTTCAATCAGATATTGGTCAAGGAAGAGGATCAATTCAAAACAGCATTTACAACTAAGTGGTGAACATATGTATATCAAAAAATGCCATTTGGTTTGTCAAATGCGGGAACATATGATTATTTCTGGATGAAGACCTTCCATGCATAGAACTTGAGAATAATTTTGACCCTTGCACATGTGATTGGATGAAGGACATGATCATATTCCTTTCCAAGGGCATGTACCCTCCTAGTTTAAATAAAGCAAAGAGAAGACATTTGAGGGTACATTCTATCCCTTGGGCCATGTGGTTTCAAAGGATGGCATCACAATTGATCCTAAGCATGTTTCAGCCATCCTAGCTCTTTCCCTGCTAGCGCACAAAAGGCCCTACAATCCTTCCTTGGAAAGATCAATTTTGCTAGGCATTTTATCCCTAACTTTTCAGAATTGGTTTGACTCATCACCTTGATGCTCAAGAAGGAAATAGCCTTCAGATGGACAGTAGAAGGAAAGGAAAGCTTCAACAAAATCAAGCAGGAAATTACTTTCACGCTAACACTCGTTAACCCGAACTACTCAAAGGATTTCATCATTTATTCTTATGGCATTGATACAAGTGTTGTTATTGTCTTAACACAAGAAAATGAAGAAGGTCTAGAAAAACCAGTGGCTTTCTTCAGCAAGATGTTGAAGGATTACGAATTAAGATACAGTCACACGGAGAAGCAGGTCTTCACCATTATGTGCACGCTTAATAAATTCACAATTATACTAACCACAAATCATATCAAGGTGTTAGTCTCCCACTCTTCTATCAAATACTTCATCATGGGAGCAGAAATCAGTGAGAAAAGAGCATGATGGGTGGCCAAAATCATAGAGTATGATGTGACTATTAAGGCCACAAAGCCGGTAAGAGGTAGCATGCTCTACAGGAATATTGTTGAGGATGCATAGATTGAACCTGAAGCCTCATTATTTATGGAAGAAGTTCTTCCATGTGCAAAGCTTGAGCAAAATATAGACCCTAACACACATGACTAGATGAAGGACATGATCACATTCCTTTCTGAGGGCGTGTACCCTCCTGTTCTGAAAAAAGAACAGAGAAGACATCTGAGGTTATAATCGGTCCCTTATGTGTTGATTTATGGACTTCTCTTCAAAAGTAATCTTGATGGTGTGTTGTTAAGATGTATCAATGGCATGTAAACTGAAAATGTGTTAGTAGAATTTCATGATGGATTCTCTGGTGGACACTGCCAAAACTACAGCGATGAAAATGATAATGGAAGGTAGGCTACCCTTTATTTGACACTAGATCTGAATTCATTAGCACTTGCATAGTAGCTGAAATTTAAAGGTACAAACCAAAGAGAAATTAGACTGGAAGAGCTAGTTAATCTTGAAGAATCAAGGAACTTTGCCATGATCAAACTAGAACAACATTAACAAGAAACAAGGAAATGTTTGACAAAAAGGATAGGCCTTAAGCTTTCAAAGTTGGGGACTTGGTTTTAAAGTGGGATGCTGATAGATCTAAACCAAGGTGCTATTCAAAGTTTGATGCACTTTGGAGTGGCTCATACATCATCAGTTCCTACAAGGAAGCTAAATATTTCGAGTTAACTCATCTTGATGGAGGCACGCTGCAAATCATAGTACATAAGATCTATCTCAAACCCTTCCATTAATTTTTTTACATAATTTCATATATATTAGATTAGTTTTAATTCCTCCAAGTGCGTTACGTGCACATTTATTATTTGTACATAGTTATTTCTTCTCATGCACTTCCTACGCACGCTCTGCTGTTGCTTCCAGAATGCAAATTTTCTCTCACCAGTTACAAGATTCAGAATAGAGTCAAGAAATGATCTTCAAGTGACTACAATGTTAGTTTCACGATTGTAATAATAGACTCCATGCCCAATGGATATTTTAGGATACTGATCTTCCTCATCTAGCAAGAAGATGGCCCCAAAAAAAACCAAAACTGTTATCTAAATAACTCTCCTAGTTATCTGGGTAACTTGTATACATATTCTGGCTCTCAATTCCCCATTCAAGGCTCTATGCATTCAAGTTCAATTAGCACAACTCCTTCATTACAGTTTCCCCTGGGCACCCCTTCTCTTTCCTTGAGCACCCTTGTGTGCTTTCTGTTCTCTCCTTTCATTTTCCTCTTCCTCTTTGTTCCACTCCCTTGCGCCCACCTTCTGCACTTTATCCTTCTTTCTAAGCATCTTCTTCACCCTACACACATCTCAGAATTACTTCAATCAGCTATGTTCTTGGCCTTATCACGTGCCACACCTATCACTTTGTAATAGTTACACATTCACCATAAATTCTCTACTCACCAGTTTGCTTCATTTTCCCTCCACCCACACCCTTGTGTGCCTTCCTTTTGTCTTCTTCTCGCACCTCATTCATCCAAACCTGTCCCCACACCCTCCTTTGTGCCCTTCTATGTCAGGTCTTCTTCTATCATGCTTAATTATACCACACACATCCAGCCAATGCATGCCAACAGGGCACTGAATCCTTTCAAAAAATCAACAAGTGACACATGGCAGAAATGAAAAATATTTGCATAGCTGGTCATCATTTCAGCCAAACCATGTGTGCCACATATTTTGTGTGCACCGACGACTTTGAAATCTTTTGAAAATTATCTCTTTTAATACAGAGATCAAATCAGCATGTGCTTAGACTTGTCAGAAAGCTGTTGACATCAGCTATAGTGATATAAATTCAAATTCAAATTTTTGGCATATTTGGTAGGTGATAAATGGGGAAATGTCTTTTTGAGCATTGATGAGCACATCTGACTCCTCCAACCACCTGATTTTATATGATCCTCCCTAATTTCTTCTTCAACACACCAAAAAGGCTTGGGGAAGTGTATTTCATAGATCTCCAAGTGGATTTGTAGGCATTGAATGCTTCTTGTTGGTGGTTATGTTTCAAATTTTGAGCTTTCCACCCTTTCTTCCCTTCTTCCTCCATGGATTCATCTATAAATGTAATATATATACTTATTTATTATGTTGTACACTCTAGATCCTTACATTTTTTGTTAAGGAATCCATACTTTATGTATTTTGAGTTTCAGACCTCTAGGACTGGCTCTTGCACGTGGATATCGGCATCCTTCATCATTTTAATAGCTCAGTGCATTCCTAAAAGTAATAGAAATGTCATTTTGTGAATATTCTCTATCCTAACATGTTTGAATTATTTCTTCATGCCTTCTATTTTGCATTGTGTGTTGGTTGTGATATTTTAGGTCCCTTGCAGTTCCTTATTTAGTTGTGTTCCATGAAAACAATATGGTAAATATCTGTTTAGCTGTGCTACTTGTGCCTAGCCTCCTTTCACACATTTCCTTTCATTCTTGCTCAGAACATATAGTGTTCATCCCTCTTTTCTGGTGATATCACCTTTTAGTGTAGTTTCCTTTTATGTCATCCTTCTATCCTTAGTCCTTTGGAATTATTAGCTTATTTTCCCCTCAGAATTAGGAGTATTAGTAGTGGTAGGAATAGATAGAGGAACCTGCCTTCTCCAGAGATCTATCCCTAGCACGCAAAGTCCCATAACTTGGGGATGGTTCCATTTTGGTCTCAAACACCTTTTCCCTTTCAAGATCTGAGATGAGGGTGCATGTTTGAGCAACCAATAGCTATAATTTGATCAAAGCCACATATGCTCTTCTTTTGTGCTTTTGAACGAGCTTGAGAATCATAAATGGCTACAAATTTAGATGTTTTCTAACATTTCGGTTGTCATTTGAAAAATTGATAACACTTGACATCTTGGTTTAATATTTCCATGTTGGTTTGATTTTATCAAACACCATGTTTTCTCTTCTCTTGTACTTTCGAGCGACCTTGAGAAATAGAAATGGTTGAGATCCTTGATATTTTTATAACATTGTGATCATATAGAAAATTATTAATCCTTTTATTGTAATACCATTTACGCCTGTCAAAAACAATAAATCAAAATAAACTACTAATAACTTGTGTGTAGATTGTTGTATGCCTGAAAAATCAACACATGATTTCAGATGCACGTGACCTCCCGAGGTCATGTCAGGACAAACAGAATACGATGGATTAGATGGTAATGTGGCAGATACATAGAGTGTAGGTGGGATAGGTGGGAATGATGATAAGAGGTCAAGGCAATCAATGTTCTCAATTAGAAATGGAGATCTATTCGTTGAGAGAAATGAATGCTTGCCTAATTTTTTGTGGGGGTAATGAACTGATGAAGGATGATTGTAGTACGTAGTTCAGTGTCGATGTCAGTGGAACAAAATAAAAGAAGACTCGGTCGTGGAACATGAGGTAATTTCCCTTCTTCAACTGTGTATTCCTCTCCAAAGAGGGTCATTAAGATATGATGAAAGATGTGGCAAGGAAAAATCAAGGGTTTCATGGTATAATCCTATCTACTTAGTTAGCCTAATACTCTTTAGCAATGTTTGATTCTTTGTTAAGGGTAATGAGTTGGTTGATAATTTTAGAAGACACGGGTTTGGCTATGAAAACTAGCTGGCCTAAGCCTTGATCAATATCAATATATTTTCTTTCAATGTAGTTTTAGTTTATATCAATTTAGCCTCATAATACATTTTTGTGGTGGACCTGAAATGGTCATGTGGGCACCAAGTCAAGATAAATGGAAACAAACAAGCAAGATAGACTCCAAAGGGACTGAGAGCTAAGTTCAAGTAGCCTAGGCCGCTAGGGAAATAGAAGTTGTCTTCTTTCATAGATCTAAATTAGCTTCAGTTCCTACCTTTAAATAAACAAAAAAAATAAACTTGAATTAAATAAAATATAGTCAATTTCTCCTTTTAATTAACTAAGTTTGATTTTCAAGTATTTAATTAAAGAAAACTATCTAATTTTTTTTGTATTTTCAATGAGGCTTTAAAAGAAAGAAATAAATGAATCTACTTTAAATTATAAACTATCTAATTGTTTTTGTTTTTGTTTTTGTGTTTTTTTAGTTACTAGAAATTAAATAAAACAAATCTACAGATACAAACAAATAAAATAATTTAAATAAAGCAATATGCTTCTACAGTAAATAAAATAAATAAGGAATATCTGGATGTAGCTATTCCTCTTTTTCAGGAGATGAGACTAAATCTAACATCAAGAAGATGTATACTAATTTATAATCTGGGAAATCTACTTCCTCTAATTTCTTCACCTTAGAATCACATGAAGGAAGGAGGCTTCTCAGAAGCAATTTCCTCTTTCCCCTAAGACTTCCCTAATAAAGCAAACAAATTACACAAGTAAACTAGTAATGAAAAAATAAAATGACAATCATAGACACATAAGCTTCCTTGAGATTATTTCCCTTACAAATCCATAGGGATAGGTAGGGAAGAAGATTATCAACGGAAGTTCATTTGTACATATACAAATGTAGGAGTGAAGAAATTGAAATATACATATTCTCTAAAGTAAAGAAATGACGATATTTGTGCACAGAACCTTCCTCCAAATTCTTTCCCACGTAAATCCATAATGATAAGCCAAAAAGAAAATATCAATGGAATATTTGTACTGGTTACGAAGAAACTAAAAATTCTACCTCTTAAAAATAAGTGTATTATTTCTTTTAATTTTAACGATAATATTCTAAAATGAAATATTTGAAGGAATTATAAATACACCCCAATTTGGTTACTATAGAACTGTGATTTCTTCCCAAATATGGTGATGATAAATTTGTCTCCTCAGCTTCCTTTATAGAGATGAGAGTCCAAATGATCCAAGGAACAGTATTGGATGGTTGTAGAAGAAATCAAGAAGATGTTGGAGCAGACTAGTTGCAGGAAAACTAATCACAAATGTAAGCAGGAAGAAACAGAGAAATGAATTGTGTTGTCTATGTACTTCTTGATAGGATTTTGGCAGAGTAACGGTGTAATTTAAATCAAAAATCTCCAACCCATCATACGGGAAAAAACTTGGCTTTTATAGAAAAATGGTAGATAATAATTCTAACACACATGACAATCAAGAAATGCCAGATCATCCAAGAAAGGGGTAGTCAAACTTATAATAATATAAAACTAAGAAGAGGAATCCAATATGTATCCAAAAATCTAGAAATCAAGTGAAAAGGTCATGAAATGGGTAATAAAAACACTGACAAACTTGAGAAACACATTCAAAACACGCAATCTGGATTATCAGATTAATGTGCATGAAACTGCCCGTCTAGGCAGACCAGCGGCTAGGTAATTGCCTCGGTGGTTTCATGACTTAAGTCAGAAACAATGTAGAAAAGGGGTGAAAATTAAAATGCCAAGGTACAAAAATCTAGAAGACTTAGAAGCAAGAGTAAACAAGTCAGATAAACATCTTGAAGGTAATGGGAAGGGATCTAGATCTCATCATTTTTTTGGAAAAGAAATGAATCATCATTGGAAACTTTTACCGTACTACCAATGTAGCACCTATGTAATTTTGGGTGCACACAAATTTCCCCCTTGGTGAGTCATTTTAGCCATGAATGGGTGTAAAATGTGAATTTCGAGTATGGAACTCCCAAATGGGAGAGTTAAAAATTATACCTTAATCACCATTTTGTTAAAACTATGCCAATCTAACCTTCCTACATTCTGTAAAAGAGAGACAATAATCAATTACAGATATAAAACACAATTAGAAAAATACTCTGAAATAAAATGATAAGATTACTTGCCATATCTGTGAGGGTCAGAAATATACCTACTCTAGGATGCCAACTCTACATAGACTCACTCACAATGATAGTAGAAAACTAAATTTGTGCGCTATATATATATACGTATATATATACTATATATATATATATATATATATATATATATATATATATATTACTAGTCACTTTTTACTACTTTTAGAAATCATTTTCACACACACTCATAGTTAATTTTGGAGCTCTAGACTTCCATAAACCATTTCTCATGAGAATACAAACAAATCAAAGAGCACTCAATGACGATGGCAGCTACAGAGGATCACAAACATGTAAGTTATATGAATTTTTTATTTTATGGACATGACCGTTGTGGAAGTTCCAAAACCACCGCTCTGTGTAGAGCAGAGGTTATGTAACCACCACAACATTTTTACAAGCGTCATGAAGGTTATAAAACCGCCACTCTAGCTGAGTAGCAGTTACATAACTACCACCCTTCTAAGATCGACAATTTTATAACCATCATGAATTTTGCACAACCGTCACCCTGAAGTAAAAGTATGAATTTTTTCTTATTGTTACTTGCATTTGTATTGTTTTTGTGAGATTTTCATGCACTTATAAGGTTATAAATTTACCTTTTCTCATTATTTTGAATGCAAGATAGCTATATCAGATGGCGTAGGGCCCGAGAGAATGAGTGGTTTCCTTAGATCCTACAACTATTAACCTAGCTAAAGAGCTGGTTATTAGAGAGGGATGATATATTGAGGATAGCACAGACATGACCTATTGCCCCTATGAGTCACATTCTGACTTATTCAATTATTGGGATGTGGACCAGAATAATTTCATATTTTGTGGGGTTAGAGGTGAGTGGACAATCATTTTAGCCATGAATGGGCGTAAAACATGAATTCTAAGTATGGCGCTTCCAAATGGGAGATTTAAAAATTATACCTTAATCAACAGTGTGTTAAAACCACAGAGTTCTCATCATAGGAAGGAAGTTGGCACTGAAGAGCGTCAACTCAGTGGTTGAGGCTCGTATATGGGTTGCTTATCTTGGAGATGCAAAAACACCTAATATGGGTGGCAAACAGGGGGGCATATTAGTTTCAGTAAACACCACTCATATGCCTACTTTGCACAAGACCATCATTAGTATATTGGTCTCACATTTGACTGGGGATAAGGGTGGGGACATATTCTTATTATTTTGGGTTCCAATCATTAAGAGAATTGAGAAGCATGTCAGGGTGTATTTATGGGGAGTCGACATCCTTGGCACCACTTACCATGATCTATAAAAATTTTATAGATGCGGTGTTATATATTTGAGTCATCTTACATTGGTCATGTCATGGTTGTATAAGTGGATGATTCCCTACCAAAGGGGAGTTAGGATATAATATCCTACAGAGTATCTAAAGCAACCATATAGGTAGATATGGATCCACTCAGGGGCCCATCACAGTTGGTTTTCACTCTAACCATGACATACGTGATTACACAATTGTATCAGGATTTAGTTGGCAGATGGGGAGTGGAGGGGATTACATTAAATGCATGTAGCACTACTATTCAGCTAGTTTACTAGAGCTACAAGGTTGATACTCATCCAGTGCTTCAGGTACCTCAACAATTCAGGATACCTTATTAAGATTCCCTCCCAGCATATGTTACATTTTACAGGGGGATCTGAGAGGCAAGATCCTCCTAGAAGGGAAAACTATATTGGATAGTTATAGTTCCTAGGGTTCTCATTGGCACACCGAGGGTCATACCAGATCCAACAGTTGGTGCTATAATTAGATTTAGATACGTAGTACAAATTGGTGTAAGCCCAACACAGAGTGAGGAGGAGGACGAGGCTGAGACATGTTCAATCTCAGGGGAGGAGTCAGATTCTAAGTGGCAGGGATTAGGAGACACCTTAGAGTCATCCAGATTTGAGGTAGAGGTGAAGGAGGATACTATTCATACCAAGGAGACATAAGAGGATTCATTCTATCTGTGGGGGATGGAGGAGGAGGAGAAGTCTGAGGATGAAGCTGTACTAGCTCCTATAGCAACACCAGTTGTTGATCCAAACTGGATGCCTAGAGACCCAAATGAGTATGAACAAACTTTTCCTATCTTTACTTCTTAGATTATATGCTATTATAATGCTTTCTTATTTTTATATATATATTTTCACTTTCTAACTCACCATTTATTTATTTTTTCTTTGCATCCACAGCCGATGGATAGACGAGATCTTATTTGGAAGACACTCCTAGATTTTTTCATTTTATTTCCAACTAGGGATGACTCGATAGTAACTTCTTGTATAACATTGACTCCCGGCACAAGCATTTGATTGTCACACTGATGTGTTTTCACTGGTCTGGCATGTTGCAAAGGATATGACTCGGTTGAGAATTGATATTTTTATACATGAGGATAATGCAGAGGTGGAGAGGATGCTCGCATAGCATAGGATAGCTACCACTAAATACTTGCATGGGCACTCTCACCAGATTGAACCATAGAGGCTCCCATGCTACATATAGGTGATCTCATTTTGGGAGTCACAGCAGGATCCCTCTCTCTTTCCCTTCACAAGGTATCTAGGAGGGATGGATAGGCCTGGGGCCTTTCTTGCTTTGACATAGTTTTTAATGTGTATATTTCAATTTTTTTTGTATTTTGAGCTCATAGTGAGAATTTTTACCACACTTTTCCTATGTTGTGATGGCAGTATATATGAGAATTTTTTATGGAGACACACACACACACACACACACACACACACACACATGCACGCATGCACACACACACACACGCACACACACGCACACACACGCACACACACGCGCGCGCGCGCGTGCACACACACACATTGGCATTTGGTTCGATTCGAAATTATTTCTTAAGAGTTTATTTAACTATGGTTTTTCTCATCTATGTATTCTTAGATGATTTAGAATTTCATGTGCAGTTGTGTTTTTAAGTGCATGTTATGGATAGTGATGATGATACAATGTGATTAACAAAATGATATGCATATGACTATGAGTATGACAATAAATTTTAGTTCAGACACTTTTTTTTCAAATAATATTTAGCATTTCACTTTCATTGGAAAAATGTGTTGGATATGATATCTTGATAAGATAGCCTCACTTCATTCTTAACTCCACGCAACTAGTTAAATGTGAGTGCTCACCATTGAGAGTCAAGAAGAACACAAGATGTATCTTTTGAATAATGTGAATGAGAATGACCAAGATACAAGAACTTTAACAAGGAGTTACTGCGAAACCTACAACCCAACCCAAACCAAGATTAACTTAACCAATTTGAAATGAAATTTTTCTTGCAAGTTTTGACTAAACTTAGATCCATAGATGACCTATTGATTAATAAGCTCTTGTTTTAAATAATAATTTGTCTCTCCTTATTTTATATATATATATATATATATATATATATATATATATATATATATAAGTCATTTCCTCGGGAATTTTTAGAAGCGCTTTTTATTTCCTTTTTTATTTGCAACTTTTGAATTATTAATGCGACCCCCTACGTCTTGTCCCATGCTACTAGAAAGAAGCATGGGTTCATCACTGAGGAAAAGACATAGACAAGTAAGGAAACTTCCCTCCTTTCCCAACATCATACTACCAGTAAGAAGTATGGGCTTATCACTGAAGATTGGTATGGACGAAAAGTGTAGTTTATTTGTAATGAAAATATTTGCATTTATTGTTTATATTTTAATTTTTTTGTTTTATCTGACTTTACTTTGAGTTACGCTTTATGGGAAGAAACACTTTCCCTTAATCTCAATCCCATGTAACTAGTAGGATGCGAGGTCTCAACACCAAAGATTGAGATGGGAAAAAAATACTTGCGGGTGAAATGTTTAGAATGTTTTTGTTTTAGAGATATTTTTAGGGAAAGAATTATCATCAAGAAGCTTCTAGTGAACACTATGGGAAATAAGTACCCAAATTGGAAGAAACCATGGAGAAGACTGAGTATGTAAGTTCTTCTAAAGTAATGTCAAAAAATTGTCTCTTAAATGAAAGTGATGATAAAGATTATACGGTTTGAATGTATGAGAAGAATAGTGAAATAGGTATGATTAAGATATTTTCCAATGTTAGAAAGTAAAAGAATTACTTGAACATTAAGTTTCCATTTTACAATTTACACAATATGATAATGCAAGTGATAAGACAATGTGGATGCAAGAGAGGATAGTGTGGAAATTCAAATGAATATATATAGAATCATTTGGGGTGTGAAGTGAATTAAATGATTTTCTAAATTCTTCACCCTCAAGATTACACAGATGAAATGCACCGTTCTTGAAATATTCCATGACTTTGTAAGGTCCAAGCCATTTTAGCCTGAAATTCCTAGGGTCAAGAGTACATAAACAGAACCCATTGTTCTTGAAATATTCTATGACTTTGTAAGGTCCAAGCCTCAAGAGTACATAAACGAAATGCACCATTATTGAAATATTTTGTGACTTTGTAAGGTCCAAGCAATTTCATCATGAATTTCCTACCTTCACCAAACCTTTTGTCAATTCGGCTATCCAGTCTGAGTACAAGGTCTCCTACCCATATTTTGCACTCATATACCTTCTTATTATATTGTCGACATATTTTTTCTATGTAGACTCTAATGATGCTTCTTGGCATCCAAGTTTCTTTTCATCAAGACTCTCTATATAGTGTAGCCGCACATCTCGGTATGCATCTTTGTTGAGAATTCCTTGTAAATACACACAAATATTGGGCAATTCTGCATCTAATGGTAAGACTGCTTTGGCACTAAAAAATAAAGAGAAAGGGGTTACCCCCATTAGAGTTTGAACAAAATTCCTATAGGCCCATAAGGTGGGAAATATCTTTAAGTGCCAATATATTTTGTTTTCCTTAATTATTTTAAGAAGAATGTACTTTATAGTCTTATTAGTAGCCTCAACCAGTCCATTGGCTTAAGGGTAATATAGAGAGGTCGTGTGATGAGATATCTTAAATTGAGCACACAAATCACATACCTCTTAATTTTTAAAAGGTGTCCCATTATCTAAGATAATGACTTGTGGTAAATCATACCTACAGAATTATTTGGTTTAGAATGAACTTAGAAATGATCAATTCAGGTATTGTAGTTAGAGGAATGGCCTCAACCCATTTGGTAAAGTATCATGTGGCCATGATTATGAAGTTATGTTCATCTAATGATGAGTGAGAGAATTTCCCTATCAAATCCAATCCCCAAGTGGAGAAGGGACAGAGTGTCACTATTGGTTGCATGGATTGAGCTAAGATATGTATGGTGTGTGAGAATTCTTAATACTTTTGGAACTTCCGTATATATTCCATAGTGGTCATTCACTTAGTGTTGGCAATAATTAACCCATTCGATGGATTTTGTGAGTGGTTGAATGCCCTATAAAGTGACCACCATATACTCCATTATGGGCTTCAAAGAGAATCTTTTCTACTTCTTCTTCATCAATACACCTTATTAGCATGCCACTGAAATATCTGTGATGTAAAACTTCTTTTACAATTACATACTTAGCGAATATGACACATAGTCATCGCCTTTGTTGTGAATTTTTTCCTTCAGAATATGTTTGATATACTATGTGGTTTATTATATCTATATACCATGAGCATGAAGTAATGGAGGATCTTACTTCTATATATTAAATGCACTCATCAGGGAAGTTCAAGTCAATAATTTTCCCACAATCTATTAGGTTATTGGCTAACCAATCAGAAATGATTTTTCCCTTAACGGACTTCTAATTAATAAAGGTAAGATCAAATTCCCCCCTTAACGTTATAAACCTACATACCTTCTTATCCATGGCCTGCTTGAGTCAAGTAACATCCACAATTAATTATGATTCTGATGATCACCCTTGTTTCTTGGTTGAGCACATAATGCATCAAACACTTAGTTGTAAAAACACTATGGCCAAACACTCTTTCTCTACTTGGGTGTACCGTGTTTCATATTTAAGAATCTTATGGCTAATGAAATGGATGGCATGCTCATGGCCATCACCATTCTCTTGTGCCAATATGCGTGCTATGGAAACATTTGTAGCTCAAGAGTACAAAATAACAGGATGATCAGCCTTGGGCGGCATGATCATTGGTGGAGACATGAGAAATCACCTGAATAACTCAAACATGATTGTGAAATTCATTAGTCCATGCCTTAGAACAATATTTCTTTAGCAATCCATTGATATGATGGATATCATATGTCAAATTCAGGACAAACCTGTGGATAGCCCCAAGTTTTCCCAAGAAAGACATAATGTTAGACTCATCTTATGGTGGACTCATTTCAAGAATCACCCATATTTTCACTGGGTAATACATCAATCCCTCAAGAGGAAATGATGTAGCCTAATAACTTACCCCCAATAACTCCAAACAAACATTTCTCTAGATTTAAGGTTACATTGTATTCGATCAAGCATGAAAGAATGATCCAAAGGACTTCATGGTGGTTTCCTCTCTTCCCAGCCTTCACTAACAAATCATCAATGTATGTTTCCACAATCTTGTGAATAAAATCATGGAATATGTAAGTCATGACACGTTGATAAGTAACATCGTAGTTCTTGAAACCAAATGGCATAATGTCATAACAAAAGGTTACACAAGAAGTGGTAAAGGTGGTCCTTTTTGGAGTTCCTCAGATATCCTTATTTGGTTATATCTTGAGAACCCATCTATAAGGTATAATAACTCATAGCCATTTCCTGCATAAATAATAATATCAATGGATTGTAATGGGAAGTTGTCCTTAGGAAAAGTTTTGTTTATGTCCTTAAATTCAAAACATATTCTGATTTTTCCATTCTTTTTTAGAACTGGGATGATGATAGATAACCACTTGGATTAGTCCACTAGATTTATAAACCCTACTTGAAAAAGATTCATTACATCCTCTTTTACAAATAAAGCCACCTTAGGCTTCATAGGTCTCATTTCTATTTTATAGTCTTGGCATCAAATTTAGTAACTAGATTATGTACCACCACATCAAGAGCTACTCTTTTCATATCCTTATAAATAAATGCAAAGGCACAAGAATGTTCCTTAAGGTAATTTTTATGCTTTTCTACTTATTCATTTGTTAATGAAGAACCAAGATTTAGAATTATAGGCTCCTCCTTCATCCCTATGTGTATATATATAATTCCTTCTATCAAAAAAGCATTCCATTTTTCAAACTAAGGAGGAGTTGGAGGAAAATATATAGTTTCTTCTTCAACTTCATAAATTTTGAAATCTTTGGAAGAAGAAGGATCCATCATTTTTTCTCTGAAATTTGAAGACGGGTGAGGCACAAGAGAAAAATATTTCTTATGATGCATGGGATGAAGGTCTGTATAAGCATGTAGCAATCCCAAGATTGCTTCATCATTCTCAGTGAAATATAACATGATAGGATCCTTTTCTGTCTCTACATATGCTAGAATAACATTGTTAAGCATCTTTCAGATCAAAGGCTTAGCTCGAATCTAGATCGTAATTTCTATTTCCTTTAAATCCTTGCTAGGATAGAAATGAGAAGAAGAAGTAGACATAAATTTAGAAAGTTGATTATTCTCTCTAGGAATAGCTTCTATAGAGATGAAAATAAAATATTTTCACAGCTCGTGAACTATCGACTTATAGATTTGGAGATGTTTTTCTCTGGTCTAATAAAATTATAAGACCCAGTTTGCAACGAGTTATGAGACACCCAAGAATCTAACTTTATGCACTCCCATACTTTTAGCTACAATAAGACCAATAAGTAGAGCCTCGTACTGTTCTCCATTATTAGTGCACTCAAGGTTTAATTTGAAAGCAAAAGGAATGATCCCAACTTGTAGAAAGGTAAGAATCACCCCTGCCCCTGCACCATAGCGGAACTTTGCTCCATCATAATTAACGGTCCAATAGTTTTCTGAAAAATAGGTTTTTCATCATTATTAGATTCTTATTCTTGGACCTTGAAGACCTTGACCATACATACCTCTTCAAATCTGTTTGTTGGAAGATATGCTAATTCAAGAGCATTCCCAATGCCTAAAGAATTGAATGGGATAATGATAGGTAAATATTTTTCCAAGATTTTAACTATATTTGTTGTTTTGGTTGAAATAGACTTTACTACCACATCATTATTCTCATTATCATCCACCCCTTTGATCACTTTGGGTGACTTTAATTCATTTGTCATAACGAGATTCGATGTGGAGAATAATTCCTTGGAAGGAAGAGGTTTGTTCAATTAGTTAGTTGGGAGTTCAAATTTCGAATGGACCCCAGGTTTCTTCATTAGGTTTAGCAGATGAATATCGAATGGTTTCGAATCACCTTGAGCCACAAATACTTTCCCTATATGAAGTAATCTCACTTTTTGAAGTGATGTAGATGGAATATCCTTCATTTATAAATCCAAATTCTACCAAGGATAATATTATAGTTGATTTCCATGTCTATAATATAAAACTCAGTTAGAATGGTCTTAGGTCCAAGTGTGACTTGGAGAACTATCGTTCTGATGGGTTCAGATTTTAGGCTATTATAACCTCTTAATGTGTTTCTAGTGGAAGAACAATTTGTTTCTCTATACCCTAGATTTTGTAAGAAAGAAAATTGGACAATGTTAACTACGGCTCCATCATCAATCATCGCTCTCTTGACATAGTTATTATATATCCATACTTGTAAGTAAAATACAAGATCACCTCTCTGCGCTAACTCGGAATTTGGAGGAATATTATTAATGTCAAAAACAAGCCCAATATATCTCTTTTGTTGGCCCAGAGGGTAGACATCAAAGTATATGTAATTAATCTAGGCCTCTGGAGGAGGCATGACGTCCACGAGATGATCAAGACCTAAAGATTCTAATAAAACATATCATTATGCTAGATGATTCTTTAAAAAATATAGGAAGGAGATGTGAGAAAAGGTCTTGGTGTGGTTTGTGATCAAATTGTAAAAATCTACTAGCTTGGGAACTACGGGAAAATCATTGTGTACTAAGCGATATACAAGGAGATGTTTGAATATGTACTTGTGAGTATGTATAGTTGCATTAACCTCTGGTTCTATCTCCAACTCAACCAAGCCTACGATTTTAGTCTTATTCCTTTGATCCAAGTTAGGAGTAATTCTAGGATCAGTGGAAGTATAGGCTTCTATATCATGGGTCACTACAGGGATCCCTTTACTGGTACCCTGAGGATTAGTTTTCTCATTCTCAAGGTGTTTTGGGAAAGAATCTCTATATATGTCAAGGCTAGAATTTTTTGGAGCAATAGATCCTGTATAGGTTCCTTTTGAATTTCCTCCAGAGTTATCTATAAACATGTCAATAAATAGTTTCCTTTGATATTCTGGAATCCCTTGTATGAACTTGTTGCAATCCTAAAAATTCCAAGCATCATGACCAATCACTCTATGGAATCCACAATATAAATTAGGGTAATAATCCCTCGGCCTCTAGTTTTGGTTTTTTAAGGACCATAATTTCAATTAATATTATAATATTGATTGTTGTAATTAAAATTTATGGGCCCTTGGCCTTGGTTTTGGTAGTGATTTAGGACTTGGGCCTGAACATGTTGATAAGGGGGGTGAATAAAATATACCGCGTTAATAAAGGGAGAAGGATTGTTGTTCCTTTATTTATTTACATTTCTATTTTCGTTATTTACATTTGTAGTGTTCATAACATTTGTCTTCTTTGATTTTTCAGTCATGCCATCTATTGTGACACCATTGTTATGATTGAGAACCTTATGTCCTTAGTTTTTGTTTGAGCCATTCTAAAAGTTTGAATTATTTTAGGTGGAGGTGACCAACCTCCCATTGGGGCCATAAGTCTTGCATTCACTATTGATTGTCACTTATTCAATGTAAAGTGCACCCTCTAAAACTTCTTCATTACTCCAAAGAGGAAACTTCTAGACCTCCTCCTTAGTCTCTTAATTAAGTGAGTGGAGTAATAAGTCACAGAGTTTCGTCTGGTCCCTGTTTGGAGAACTCACAGAAGAAATAAAGACTTTCATCCACCTCTAAATGAATTGGGCAGTGGACTCATTTTTCTCTTTATTGATGTGTAAGAACTCTATGCTCCATGTCCTTAATAGCTTGTTCATATCAAAATACTTAATAAAATCATATACGAATTGCTTAAATAATGTATAAAGGCTTCTAGAATCCTATAATACCAATCGAGGTAGATCCCTTTGGGGGTCTTGGGAAATATTTTAGTGACAACCACATCCCAAGGGAGTAACTCTCTTATTGTAGTAGCATGTGCATTTATATGGGCATTGGTATATCCTTCTCCCTTAAACTTTGGAATTCTAGCAAAATATGTGGGAGCATGACACTCATATGGTGAAAACAAGGGGCTCTTTCAAATATTCAGAATAGGTGCCTACTGCATAAGCTTATACCATCAAATACCCTTGATGGGGAGGAGGTGGAACATGAGCTTGATAAGGTGTGGTGTAAGCATTGTTCAGGAACAAGGAACCCCTTGATGTTATGTGTAAGGACCAGGGAAAGAGCACATGTCCATTTGAGGAAACTTTGAGTATATATGGACATAAGGAGGGACAACATTAGGGTATGGGCTTGAGGGTACAAAACTAAGGAATTTCACATTACCTAAAGGAACAACATTTGAGAATGAACTTCTAGCTGACATTTATGTAGGATATGCAAAGGAAGGATGAGGGGCCATTCCTAGTGTGCCTGATCCTATAAGCAGGTCACCGGAGCTAGGAACACCCAAGTAGACCTCTGATAGTAGTTTTTGATGGAAATTTATAAAAGGGATATAATTTTTATTTTGAACACGATGTGAAGTATTATCTTTTCCCACAAATTTTTAGGTTGTGAACCTTGATAAATTTCTAATTATTTTATTCTACCCACCAATGTTGAAATTACATCACCAGGTGAAAGTTGTGAACTTTTTTTTGGCGTATGCTACACATTGTTTGACTGTGAGGGTATATGATATCCCATTATAAATTGGTCATTGGTATGACCCATTTTTTAGGTGTGTTTTCTTGTTTAGGCAGGGGAGAGGTATCATTGTTCTGTAGAATAATATATGTGTATCTTTTCATCATGTCTAAGGATCCTTCTAAATAACTAATATGGTCACCACTTTGGGTGAGACACATTAGGAGCTCTTTATTTTATATAAAAAGGTAGGGATAGGATTCAGAATACATACTAATTTGAGGTCTAGACAAGACCCGTTGATAAAAACCATGTTCTCCTATAAATGCCATGTTGTTGGAATTGGATAACTTTATTTGTGTACTATAGTTAGGTTGATCTATCTCCTCAATCCTAACTATTGAATTGGTGTTCAAACCCTGAAGAGGGGCGTACAATAGATAGTAAGGTTTTTGATTAGTCTTCATCCCACCCATATAATGAGGGCAACTGTTTCATACTCAACTAGTTATAATAGGCTTCCAGACCTAAAATAGGCATGTCATACTCCTGACCCAACACATTTAAGGGGTGTATAAATACCCACAGAATAATGGAAGAGGGGAAAGGTTGATAAAAAATTTAAAAAATTAGGATTTGAAAAGGAACTAGTCTGTCACATTTGGTTCACCAGTTTTTTACACCTAAAAATAAAACACGTGATTTCATATGCACGTGACCTCCCGAGGTTGTGTTGGGACAGATAAATGTGATAGATGATATGGTAATGTGGAAAATAGATAGAGTGTATGTGGGATAGGTGGGAATTATGACAAGATGTCAAGGAAATCAAAAAAAATTGAATTGGAAAAATGGGGATCTATTCATTGAGAGAAATGAATACTTTCCCAACTTGTGTGGGGGTAATGTTACAATCAAGGATGATCATGATATGTAGTTCGGTGTTGGTGATAGTGGAACCAAATAATATCTGACTTGGTTGTGGAACATGAGGTAATTTCCCCTCATCATATGTGTATTCCTCTCCAAAGAGGTTCATGCAGGTATGACGAAAGATGTGATAAGGAAAAATCAAGGCTTTCAAGGTATAAACCTATCTACTTGGTTAGCCCAATTCTCTTCAGCAATGTATGATTTTTCATTAAGGGAAATGAGTTAGATGATAATTTCAAGAGGCGCAGGTGTGGCTCTAAATACTAACTGGTGCAAGCCTTGATCAATATCAATTTAGTTTCTTTCAATGTTTGGTTATCTTATAATTGGATATAAGATTCTAATACATTTTTATTGTTGACCTAGAATGTTCATGTGGGCACCAAGTCAAGATAAATGGAAACAAATAATCAAGATAAAATCCAAAGGGACTTGGAGCTAAGTTCGGGTAGCCTAGGCCAATAGGGAAATAGAAGTTGTGTTCTTTCCATATATAAATTACCTTTAGTTCTTACCTTTAAATAAACAAAAAAATAAACTTGAATTAAATAAAATATGATCAATTTCTCCTTTTAATTATCTAAGTTTCATATGTAAGTATTTAATTAAAGAAAAGTAAAGAAAACTATTTGATTGTTTTTTGTATTTTCAATGAGGCTTTTAAAAGAAACAAATAAATGAATCTAATTATCTTCTTATCTATCTTTTTTTTCTTTTTTGGTTACTGGAAATTAAATAAAACAAAGCTACAGACATAGGTAAAGAAATTAATTTAAATAAAGCAATCTACTTATACACTAAATAAAACAAACAAGGAATATCCAGATGTAGCTATTCCTTTGTTGCATGATGTGAAACTAAATCTAACTTCAAGAATATGTATACTAATATGAGAAATCTACTTCCTCTAATTGCTTCACCTCAGAATCACATGAAGGAAGAAAGATTCTCATCAAAAATTTCCTTTTTCCCTTGAGACTTCCCTAGTAAAACAAATAAATTAGATAGGTAAACTAATAATGAAGAAATAAAATGACAAGCGTAGAAAGAGAAGCTTCATCAAGCTTCTTTCCCTTGAAAATACACAGGGATAAGTAAGGAAGAAGATATCAATGGAATTTTTCTCATACACATACAAATCTAGAATGAAGAAATTGAAATAAATAGATGCTCTAAAATAAAGAAAAAGAAATTCATGCACATAACCTTCCTCCAAATTATTTCTCATGTAGATCCATAGAGATAATCTAGGGAGAAGATATCAATGGAAGATTCATACTAGTAATGAAGAAACTATAAATTCTACCTCTTAAAAATGATACTATTGCTTATTTTAGTTTTAATGACAATATTCTAATATGAAAGATTTGTAGGAATTGTAAATGCACCCCCAACCTAGTTACTATAGAAATGTGATAGCTTTGAAAATATGGTGATGATTCTTTTGTCTCCTCAGATTCCTTTCAAGAGATGAGAGTCCAAGTGATCCAGGGAACAATGTTGGCTAGTCGTAAAAGAAATAAAGAAGACATTGGAGTAGATTGGATGTAGGAAAATTGATCTCAAATTCAAGCAAGAAGAAACATAGCAATGTATTGTGTTGTCTATGTAATTCTTAGTAAGATTTTGGTAGAATAACGGTGTAATTCAAATTAAAAATCTCCAACCCATCATATGGGTAAAATATTGGATTTTATAAAAGAATGGTAAAGAAGAATTATAACACACATGGCGATCAAGAAATGCCAAATCATCTAAGAAAAGGGGGATTCAAACTTCTAATAATATAAAACTAAGAAGAGGATTCCAATACATATCCAACAAGCTATAAATCAAGTGAAATAGTCAATAAATGGGTGAGAAAAACACTCACAAACTTGAGACACACGTTCAGAACATGCAATCTAGATTTTTAGTTTAATTTGCATGGAACTACTGGTATAGGATGACCAAAAGTTATGTAATTGTCACGGAAGTTTCATGACTTAAGTTAGAAATAATGCATAAAAGGGGTGAAAAGTAAAATGTAAAGGTATGGAAAGTTTAAATACTTAGAAGCAAGAGTAAACAAGTTAGATAAACATGTTGGAGGTAAGAAGAAGGGATCTGGATCTCATCATTATCCTGGAAAAGAAATAACTCATCATTGGAAACTTTTACCATACTACTAAAGTAGCACCTGTGTAATTTTAGGTGCATACATATTACCCTCTCAAAGAGTCATTTTAGCCATGAATGGGCATAAATGTGAATTATGAGTATGTCACTCCCAAATGGAAGAGTTAAAATATATACCTAAAATCACCAGTTTGTTGAAACTATGCCAATCCAACCTTCCCACCGCCTTCAAAAGAGAGATGAGAATCAAGTGCGAATATAAATCAAGATTAGAAAAATACTCTTAAATAAAATGAAAATATTACTTACCATATCCGCGAGGGTGGGAAATATACCTACTCCAGAATGTCGACTCTGCATACACTCACTTAAAGTGATATTATAAAACCAAATTTACATTATACATATATATATATATATATATATATATACATATATATATATATATATATATCACTTTTTACTATTTTTAAAAATCATTTTCACACACACTCATAGCTAATTTTGGAGCTCTAGACTTTAGGTAACCATTTCTCATGAGAATACATTCAAATCGAAGAACACTTAGTGATGATGGCAGCACAACCAGAGGCAGCGATAGAGGGTTGCAAACATGTAATTTATATGCATTTTTTTATTTTTTCCCTAAAATGTAGCACTTGTTTGAAACAGGGAATAGGAGGGGTAGTTTCTCATGATTCTATAGACAAAATGATTATAGGGGGCACTTTTTAGATTATGTAATTTGTTTGAATCAATTTGGTTATTGTTTTCTTCTTCTTTTTTTAGTTTTTCTATTTAAGGGTACGGGTTGGATTTTACTGACACAACCGTCACGGAAGTTACTAAACTACCGCTTTGTGTAAAGCGGTGGTTATGTATCTGCCATGGAAATTACGCAAGTATGCTTACAAAACTGAGTAGAGTGGGTTTTGTAACCACTGCGGCGGTTTCTCAACCACCACCTTCCTAAGAGTGGTATTTTTGTAACCATCACAAATGTTTTATGTTTGGAAGGCTAAGTATGAAGTTCTTCTTATTTTTACTTGAACTTAAATTTTTTATTGAGATTTTCATACACTTATAAAGTTATAAATAGCTCTTTTCTCCTTGTTTTGGATACACAAGAGTGACATCAGATGGATTAGGGCCCGAGAATAGGTGGGATTGCCTCGGATCCTACAGTTATTGACTCAATAAGAGAGAGGGTTATTAGAGAGGGCTAGTATATTGAGTATCACACAGACATGAATTGTGTCCCCCACGAGTCACCTTCTTTGCAACTTATTTAGTTAGTAGGATGTGGACTAGAACACTTTTCAGTTTCCTAGGGTTATGTCAAGTGGAATATCACCCTCGAGGATGTTTATAGGATCCTCAGAGTTCCTGTCAGTAGTAAGAAGTTGGTATTAAAGAGATTCAGTTTGACAGTTGAGGCTCATAGATGGGATGCTTACCTTGGAGACGTACAAGCACCTGATATGGGTGATAAGAAATGGATTGGAATTGTTTCCATGGACACTTCTCATATCCCTACTCTGTAAAAGGCCATCATTGGTGTACTAGCCTAACATTTGATTTTGGAAAATGGTGGGGATAGATTCTTATTCTATTGGGCTCTTATTGTCAAGAGTATTAAGAAACATTGAAGGGTACATGCATGGGGATTTGACATCCTTAGCACCACATACCATGATCTATACATTGTTGTTAAATGTAGGGTTGGGTATCTCTACCATCCTACACTAGTCATGTCATCGGTGTACAAGTGGATGATCCTCTACTAGAGGGGATTTGGGATAACATATCCTACATATATTAGAGCATCCATGTGGGTAGATATGGTTCCACTCATGGGGGCATAAAATTTAGTATCTACCTTGACTATGGTAGACATAATCATTTAGTCATACCAGGATATGGCTGGAAGATGGGGAGAGTAGGGGATTACTTTGATTACTTATGCTACTACACTTCAATTAGTTGATTACAGCATTAGAGTGGAGACTCACCTAGTGCTTTGGATATGCCATCATTTTTTATTACCTTATTTACATTTTCTTCCAGCACTTGCCACTATTTATAGAGGGATAAAGGAGGTGATAGATGTCAAAAAAGATAGACTCTGGTGGAAAATTACAGTGTCTGGGGTTCCTATTGGTAAACCACGGGTCGTACCAGATGCATTTATTAGCACTACAGCTACACTGAGGTAGATCCTACATATTGATGTAGGCCTAGGACAAAGTGGGGAGGAGTAGGATGAGAGATATTCATGCTCAGGGGAGGAGTCGGACCCTGAGTGATAGGGTAATAGAGAGGCCTCAATGGCTTCAAGATCCATTGACGAGGTGGAGGAGGAGTCATTATACCCTAAGGATATGAAGGAGGCATCCATGCATCCACATGGTATGGAGGAGGAGATAGCCGAGGAGGAGGAGGAAGTACCAACTCGTATAGTAGTAGCAGTTTTTTATCTGAGTTGGATTCCTAGAGACTCAAGTGAGTATAAACACACTTATCCTATCTATACTTCCTATATTAGATGTTAGTAGGATATTTCTTCTTTTTGTTTTTATATTTCTCTTTTTAAATTACCATTATTTATTCTCTCTTTGCAGCCACAGCTAATGGATGGTGGGATCTTATTTAGGACACACTCCTCAATATGTTTGTGCTTCCCACTGGGATGACTCCAGAGAAGTTTTTTGTAAACCCTGGACTCTTGACATGATCTAGTTGTTACACCAATGTGTTTGCACCAACATGACATGTTACAGCTGAGATGACTCAGTTGATAACCAACATTGATGTACATGAGGATCGTGAGATGCGGCGAGGATTCTTGCATTATAGAGATACTAACACTGGACACTTGTATGGGAACTCTCACCAATTGACCCACGAAGGATCTCATGCTACAAAGATCCTCTCTCATTATATGAGCCATAACATGACCCCTCACCTTGCCCCTTTACAGGGATCTAGGAGGGATGGATTAGCAAAATGTGTTGAATATGATATGATGATAAGATAACCTCAATTCATTTATAACTCCACGCAACCAGTAATATGTGAGGGCTCACCAGAAAGACTCAAGAAGAACACAATATGTATGTATTGATGAATGTGAATGATAATGACCAAGAGACAATAACTTAAATCAACCAATTCGAACTGAATTTTTCTTGCAAGTTTTTACTATAATTAGATCCATATATGGCCTATTTATTAATAAGATCTAGTTTAAATAATATTTGTCTCTCCTAACATATAGAATTCAATTTCTTGCGAATTTTTAGAAGCACTTTTATTTCCTTGTTTATTTGCATATTTTGACTTGTTAATGTAACCCCCTACATCTTACCCCATGCTACCATGTGCTCATCACTGAGGAAAAGACATATGTGAGTAAGCACACTTCCCTCCTTTCTGAACTTCATGCTACCAATAAGAAGTATGGGATCATCACCAAAGATTGGTAGGGACAAAAAGTGTAGTTATTTGTAATGAAAGTATATGTGTTTATTGTTTATTTTTAGATATTTTTATTTTTCTGACATGACTTTTAGTTATGCATTTTGGGAAGAAAAACTTTCCCCTAATATTGACCCCATGCAACTAGTAGGTTGCAAGAGCTCAACATCAAAGATTAAGATAGGAGAACAAGAGTTCCTAATGAAATGTTTAGAATGTTATTGTTATAGAGAGAAATTTTTAGGGAAATAATTATCACCAAGAAGCTTGTACTAAAAATTACGGACAAGAAACACCCAAATCAAAAGCAACCATGGAGAAGACTGGGTATGTAAGTCTTGATAAAGCAATATCAAAATGCGTCTCTTAAATGAACGTGATAATAAATATTATACAATTTGAATATATGAGAAGAATGCTGCAATAGGTATGATTAAGAGATTTTCCAATATTAGAATTTCAAATAACTACTTAAACAATAAGTTTCCATTTTACAATTTAAACTACACCATAATACAAGTAACAAGATGATGTGGATGCAAGAGAGGACATTGTGGAAATGCAGATGACTATATATAGAAATGCTTGATGTGAAGTGAATTAATGAATTCATTAAATTTTTCACCCTTAAAAGTGCATAAACAAAATGTGTCGTTCTTCACATATTCCATGACTTTGTAAGGTATAAGCCATTTCTGCATGAATTTCCTTCCTTCGCCAACCTTTTTGTCAATTCGACTATCCAAACTCAGGACAAGGTCTCCTACCCATATGTTACACTGATATACATTCTTGTTATATTGTCAACACATTCTGTATGTGTAGAACTAGTTATGTTACTTAGCTATAAGCCACTTTTCATCGAGGATCTCTAAATATACTAGTTGTGCGTCTTATATTTGTTGAGAATTATGTATAAATAAATGCAAAGAATGGGAAATTCTACCCCCAGTGGTAAGACCGCTTCAACACTGAAAACTAAAGAGAAAAGGGTTTCTCTTGTCAGAGTTTGAACATAATTCCTATAGGCCCATAAGGCAGGAAAAACCTTTAAATTTAAATCTCTCTTGGTTTCCTTAACTATTTTAAGAAGAATGGACTTTAGAGTATTATTAGTAGCCTCATCCTATCCATTAGCTTGAGGGTAATAAAGAGAGGTTGTGTATGAGATATCTTAAATTAAGCACCCAACTCATGTAACTCTTCATTTTTAAAAGGCATCCCATTATCTAAGATAGTGACTTGTGGGAAAGTGTACCTGTTATGAACTTAGCAATAATCGATCCATGTACTGTAGTTAGAGGCATGCCTCAAACCATTTGGTAAAGTATTATGTGGCCACGATTATAAAGTTATGGCCATCTGAGGATGAGGGAGAGAATTTCCATATTAAATCCTAACCCCAAGTGGAGAAGGACCAGGGTTTCACTATTGGTTGCAAGGCCTCAGTTGGGATATGTATAGTGTGCAAGAATTCTTCACACTTTTGGAACTTTTGTATATATTACACAGTGTCATGCTCTAGCATGGGCCAAAACTAGTCCATTCGGTGGATTTTGCGAGCAGTCAAATGCTCTCTAGAGTGACCACCACTTACTCCATTGTGGGATTCAAAGAGAATATTTTATAGTTCTTCTTTATCAACACTCCTTAGTAACATACCATCGAAAGCTCTGTAATAGAGAAATTCTTCTACAATTACATACTTAGTGGCTATGTTAGGTAGTCATTACCTTTGTTATGAATTATTTCCCTTGGGATATGTCTAATCTATTATGTTGTTTATTATATTTGTATATCATGAGCATGAAGCAATGGCAGGTCTAACGTCTATATGGAAATTTCACTCATCGGGGAGATTCAAGTCAACTATCTACCCATAATCTATTAGGTTGTCAGCTAACCAATCAGTAATGATATTTCCCGTAACAAACTTCTGATTAATAAAGGTAAGCTCTAATTCACCCATTAATGTTATAAACCTACCTACCATTTTATAGAGGGTCTCTTGAGTCAGGAAAATTTTCAACTATTTCGATTTGATGATTACCCTCATTTCTTGGTTGAGCATGTAATGCCGCAACCTATTAGTTGCGAACATAATGGCCAAACACTCTTTCTCCACTTGAGTGTATCATGTTTCATAATCAAGAATATTAGGACTAATGAAATAGATGGAATTCTTATGACAATCATCATCCTCTCGTGCCAACATGCATGTTACAGAAACATCTGTAGCCCGAGAGTACAAAATCAGATAATGATCAGCCTTGGGCGGCATGAGCATTGGTGTAGATATGATAAAGTGCTTTACTGAGTCAAATAAATTGTGACATTCATCAGACCATGCCTTAGAACAATATTTCTTTAACAAGTTATTGATAGGATGGATAGAATATGTCAAATCAAGGATAAACCTATGGATTGTTCTGAGTTCACCCAAAAAATACATGATTCCAGACTCATCTGATAGTGGAGTAATGTCAAGAATCACTTGGATTTTTGTATAAAATATATCAATCCCTAGAGAGGAAATGATGTAGCCCAATAACTTACCTCTAGTGACTCCAAACACACATTTCTTTAGATTTAAGGTCACACCGTATTCAATCAAATGTGAAAGAGTGATTCAAATAACTTCTAGGTGGTCACTTCTCTCCTTAGCTGTTTCTAAGAGATCATAAACGTATGTCTCCACAGTCTTATGAATAATATCATGGAATATGTAAGTCATAGCGCATTAATAAGTAGAGTTGGCATTCTTCAAACTATATGGCATAACAACATAACAAAAGGTTACCCAAGGAGTGTAAAGGATGTCTTTGTTTGGTCTTCCTCAAAGATCCTTATTTTTTTATATCTCAAAAACTCATCCATAAGGGATAATAACTCATAACCAGTTGTTTCATCAATAATAATGTCAATGGATGGTAATGGGAATTCATCCTTAGGATAAGCTTTGTTTATGTCCTTAAATTCAATACATATTCTGATTTTTCCATTCTTTTTTAGAACCGATACGATGTTAGATAGCCACATGGAGTAGTCCACTAACTTTATGAACCCTACATGAAGAAGCTCCATTTATTCCTCTTTGACCAATAAAGCCACCTTAGGCTTCATAGGTATCAATTTCTATATTATGGGTTTGGCGCCATGTTTAGTAACTAGATTGTGTACCGCCACGTTATGAGCTACTCATATCATATCCTTGTAACTAAAGGTAAAGGAATGGGAATGTTCCTTGAGGACCTTTGTGGGATTTTCTACTTCTTCAGTTATTAACTAAGAACCAAGCTTTGTAATTTTAGGCTCATCCCCTGTCCCTATGTTGATATCTATTGTTCGTTTTATCAAAGAAGCATTCCCTTATTCAAACTAAGGAGGAGATGGAGGAAATTATAGAGGTTCTTTTTAAACTTCATAAATTTTAAAATATTTGTAAAAATAAGGATCCATCGCTCTATCTCCAAAATATGAAGAAGGGTGAGGGATGAGAGAAAAAAAATCTTGTGATGAACGGGATGAATTTCTATATAAGAATGTAGGAATCCCAAGATTTTTTCATCATTCTCAATGACATCTAATGTGATAGGATCATTTTTGGTCGCTACATATGTTAGAATAACATTTTTAGCCATCTTTCAAATCAAAGGCTCAACTGGGATTGAGACCGTGAACTCTATTTCCTTCAAATCCTCCCTAGGACAGAAATGAGAAGAAGTAGACATAGAGTTAGCAAGTTTATTATTCTCTCCAGGAATAGCTTCTATAGAGATGAAATCAAAATCTTTGCACAACTCGTTAACTGTCAACTTGTATAGTTGGAGGTGTTCTTCTCTAGTCTCATAAACTTTTAAGACCTAGTTTGCAATGAGTTATGAGTCACCCACTACTCTAATGTTATGCACTCCTATCCTCTAGGATATAATAAGACCGATAAGTAGAGCCTCATATTTTTCTCTGTTATTATTTCACTTAAATTTTAATTTGAAAGTGAAGGGTGTGATCCTACCTTCTAGATAGGTAATAATCACCCCTTCCCCTGCACCATAGCGGAAATTTTCTTCATCGTAATTGAGGATCCAAAAGTTGTTTGAAAAAATAGATTTTCATCATTCTTAGAGTATTCTTCTTGGACCTCAAAGACTTCAACCATACATACCTCTTCAAATCCATATGCTGGAAGAGATGCTAGTCCAAGAGCATTCACAATGCCTAAATAATCGAATAGGAGAATGATCGATAAATAATTTTCCAATATTTTAACTATCTTTGTTGTTGTTTTGGTTGAAATAGACTCTACTACCGCAGCCTTATTCTAATTATCATCCACCCCTTTGATTTCTTTGGGTGACTATAGTTAATTTGTCAGAACGAGATTCAATGTGGAAACTAATTCCTTGGAAGGGAGAGGTTTGTTCAACTAGTTAGATGGGAGTTCAAATTAAGAATGGATCTCAGGTTTATTTTTAAGGTTTGCTAGATGAATATCAAATGGTTTTGGATCACCTTAAGCCACAAATACTTTCCCTAGATGAAGGAATCTTGCTTCTTAGTGTAGATGTAATATCCTTCATCTATAAATCCATGGTCTACTCGAGGATAATATTATAGTTGATTTCCCTGTCTATAATATAAAACTCAATTAGAATTCTCTAAGGCCCAAGCATAACTTGGAGAACTATAGTTCTGATGGATGTGGATTTCATGTTATCATAACCTCTTAACATGTTTCTAGTGGAAGTAAAAAAAAATTCTCCATATCCTAGTTTCTATAAGAAAGAAAAGGGGACTATGTTAACCATGACTCTATCATTAATCATCGCTCTCTTGACATAGTTATTATAGATCCATATGTAGACACCAAAATTGGGTCACACTCCCCTTTTTCCATCGTCAAGTAATCACCTTGAACATACTCACCTAACCATGGCCCCTTTCACCCTGCTCTAATATTAATTTAATTAATTTAATTAAATTAATTCATGATCTCATAATATTTATTATTTAAATATCCTAATTGAGATAATGCCCACACCACCACCTCACCTAGCCACCTCACCCTAAGACCTATTCTTAGTATGTTGCCATAACTAACTAAGACCTACCTAAACCCTAAAAATCAAAGCCTACATTCCCTCTAACCACATTCCTACCCATTAGAAAGGAAGCTTCCATTCTAATCCGTGGAGGAAAAACTAACAAGATCCAAGAAATCAAGTGGATCTGCCCAGTTTAGTAAACCTAGGAAATCTCACCCTAACCTATGTCGGTCACCCTAAACCACCCAGTCAACCTAGAACCATTGTCGGTTACCATTTATTACCCAAAACAACCTTATTTCAAGGTTGGCACACTCTCTGAGAGCAAGAGATGAAACCAGAGCTACATGCAGGTAGAATCAGCATTCGTACACACATCAGAGCATCCACAGCCAACATAAAAAACAAACACAGAGCCATTTGAATTAACAGGAGCATACTGGGAAGCACCATTACCACACCAAACTCCATCCCTTTGATCAACTAAATTTTCCATCCATCCATCAAGCTCTTATAACAGTAAGTATTTTGTTAACCGGCATTCATCTACTGTCATTTTAGTAGACTCTGTTACTTATGTTATTAGTTTCTACT
Organism: Taxus chinensis; assembly: GCA_019776745.2. NCBI lineage: Eukaryota > Viridiplantae > Streptophyta > Pinopsida > Cupressales > Taxaceae > Taxus > Taxus chinensis. The sequence goes on along the minus strand of CM034146.1, from coordinate 311,230,046 downwards.
TGCATTCCCATTCACCCATCATTTGCCTTCATACAAAATTGATCATTCCCTCACCCAAACCATTAAAATACCCATACCCTACTGATAACTACCCCTGAGTATACCTAAGACCTACACAGACCTTTTCATTTCCATTTAGCCTCAGATATGTCCTCACTCCAATATTGTATTAATTTTCCTCTACCCCGACCATACTGACACCGGTTACCCATAACCGTCGCCGGTTTCACTTAAACCGACATCGGTTATACCAGACCGATGTTGGTCTCTTGTTTTTACCCTCAGACCAAGAACATAGCCCAAAATCCCCACCAAATACCCCAAACAGCCCAAAACCAGACCCTGGCCAGTACTAGTACTCTGACAGAGACCTTGCCCTTCAGATTCAATCATAGCTTAGCCTGTTGTGAATGAATTTTCTTATTCTAGTCGAATGAGATACCTAAATCATTTTAACTATAGTAGGATTTCATTTATTGTTAACATTGAATTTTTTTAAACAATGGATTGACAATCCGTCTAGGGAGTATCACACTTCCTGGATCTAGCATACGCTAGGCATTCCACTACATATATTGTTTAACTTCTATTTGGTGGTCTTGTTGTTTATTTCAAGTAGTTCCTCCTAGCAAAAAGGAAGCTTTCACGATCAATTATAAATCAAGAATTCATACGCACACAACAACCTTCAACTAGCTATTTAACAGGTATTCCTCCTAGCCCTTTACCCTTATTTATTTTGTCAATATTCAAAGAAATGTTCCAAGAATCAGGTGAAACATTTTGGCACGCCTGGTGGGACCCATTTGAGGTTCCTTGCATTTCTTCATTTCTAGGTGAAAATTTGCATGTTTTTTTCCTTTCTGAAAGGTTCTCACATTAAATTTCTCCCTTATAATCTTCTTCTCTTTCTATTATCTCAAAGCAATCGTTGTTTGGTGCTATAAAAAGAACATTTCTTTCCCTTCATTAGTATCGCATTAGTGAAAGAGAATACCTCTTTCCTGTTCATCTTTTTGTGTCATCGAATTCAATATTTTGATTTGGGTTTAAAATCAACTACATTTCATTATTCTTTACTGCATTAGCTCACATTAAATGAGGGAAACCTATACACTGGAAGTCATGCCCAGCTGATGGTTGACAAATGAATCATAGAAAAGCACTTCCTTTCTTTTCTTCTCTCTCTGAGTCTTATCTAAACATCACAAAATTGAAAAATATACACATTCTTAAACAACATCTTACCCAAAAGAAGTTGTAGGTGATCACATGATCACGGCACAGTGGGCACCCATCTCATTACTTCTGTTGAGTCATTAACTCAGAGGACATCCCACCCCCACCATAACATACCTGAAACCTCTCCCTTTAGATATCTTTCTTCATAGGAAGCCTTCCTCACCAAAAACTCTATTCTAAAGTTCATGAGTCAATCTTCTAAATAGCATAAGTTGAACAAACATAATAGAAAAATCACTCTTAGGATCGTATTTTTCTTATTGTTTCTACTTGGCTTGCATTTTGAGGTGAGAGGACATGTTATTCATATTTTTATTTCTCCTTGCACGTTCCTCATCATAGTTGGTGTATTCCAACTTCGTCTGAGTGTGCCTAGACCCTATTTTCATCATTCTCAGGATTCTGGGTTTGATTCTACATTTGATTTTAAATCACAACCACCCTTTCTTCATCTTTGTTTCAATTTCACAGTAACCAGTGTCGGTCCAACGACCGTCATCGGTTACCCTCTGACCATCATCGGTTTTACCCAACTGGCATTAGTTTACTGTTCTTTTGGTTAACCTACCCAAAAGGACACCTGCTTCACCTTCTTTATTGTTCAGAGTCTCTGTGACTCTCATCATCTTCTCTATCCTGATAAAATCCATCTGTAGCTTATCTACCTAGCAGATTATTAGCCTTTTGACTTATTTTGGCAAACTATTATTTTCCCCAGTGACTGACTGCGGTTAGCTTTGACCGACCGCAGTTACCTCTGACCAACATTAGTTTACCCGAACTGGCATCGGTTAGCCTATGTAATTTTCCATCTAACATTTTTACCCCAATCCACCTACCACTTCCTATTTTTCCCCATTTCTGCTGTATTTATGTGTCATTTATAGAAAGTAGTCCTACTAGATCAGCACTTATTCACATGGTGCTGACTCGTCGCCAATCAAACACCCTCATATTCCACACTAGTCATCAACCACTCCCACCTAGTCCTTCACCACCTTCCATTCTATCACCCATGGAGCCTATTCAACCTATCTCTATCACCACAGGTGATGAGGAGTTCACACGACTCCTTGACCAGAACCCTGCCGCCTTACAGTTCTATCTTTCCCATTCATCCACTCGAGATGCCTCGGGTCAGTTCATATACGGCATGCACATATCTATCCCCCCGACACTCGTTCCTACTCTTGTGTCAGCCCCTTCTAGCTCCATGCTACCCGCACCTGCCTTGCCGCTTGTCATTTCGTAGCTAGGCTTTATACCTGATATGACTGCCACATCTACCACATCTATTGCACCCACAACATCCACTATACCTTCTCCAACCACACAGAACATAACCTCATCCGTGCCTTTTGTCTCACATATACCCATAGCAACACAACCACCCCCAATGTCGATGACCCCTACCCCATTTCAAAACATTATCCTTTCTATTCCACAGTCCTTAGCCCCCATCACTACTAGAGTCACCTCGACCCTTCCACCTCCATATACGTACTAAAAGCAGCCTCATGTTTCATCTATCATTCATTCTAGGTACGTACCCCCTATCTCACTCCCTCATTCTCAACCTACCTATGTGGCATTTCCATATACTGGAATGCCACCTCCATCATATGCCCAACACCAACCCTCTTACACTACAGGAGGCACCCATCCATCACCACCTACCAATGACCTAATCAAGTTAATGATGGACAAGATGCAAACATTGGAGGCATCGGTTTCTGGTTCCCACAACACTCTCACCTACGATGAGATTTGTAATGAGCCCATACACCCCTCCATTCCTATTCGTCCATATCCCGTACATTGGGAAACGCCTAAATTTAACCACTTTTATAGTAACGAGGACCCGCAACGGCATTTTTGGTCTTTCAAACATAGGTGCTATCTGATCGTTGATGATGACACTTTGCTTCTAAGGACCTTTTCCATGTCTTTGACCGGGCCCACATTGGACTGGTATAGTGGGTTACCTAGACATTCTATCTTCTCATTTAATCAGGTAGCCCAAGCCTTCTTGGATCACTTCTCCATCAATGTTGTTAAGAAGGTTACCATGACTAACCTCTACTCTATGCGTTAGTATGACGATGAATCTATCACATATTTTGTCGCTCATTGGCGTAGCCTGATCAATCAACTCACATTCCAATTACCACAAACTGAACTCATAGATATCTTCATGCAGGCTTGTGTTAGACATATTTCGCCGACCCTGTAGGTGCATACTTTCTAAACCTTTGATGAGGCATTCACCATGGCATGAAAGCTAGAGATTCGGGCCATCAAAGAAAATAAAATCCAACTATGAAATAAGAATGTGACATTCAAGTCAAATGATACCTCTTCTTCTTCAAAACCACAGAATAATTATTCAAAATCTAAGGGAACCGCTAACGCAGTGGTACTCAAGGCTAACCCAGCTCATCCATCAAATCAGGCTAAGCCCTCATCTAATCTTTCACCTGTCTAAACTTTTCAATTCAGATGAGAACAATGGAAATACACCCCAATTGGGGAGCCTTATTCTTCTGTTTTAGAAAAGCTCATTAAAGTTGGGGCCATCACCCTTCCTCCCATAAAACCACACACTGGTTTTGATCCTACTCACCCCACACCTGCGTGGTACAAAGAGCACGACTTCTGCAACTATCATCGGGTAAAAGGTCATAGTGATGGAAATTGCATCACTTTCAAGAACATTTTCCAGGAAATGCTCGAGAATGGCGAGTTAGTCTTGGATAATCCAAACACACTTGCCAACCAAAATCTGCACATCTTTAAGAAACCATTTCCAAATCACGCCCCTTCTTCTAATCAAACTGGAGAGACCTCAACTAATGATAGTCATACCCGCGAGGTCCATGCTATTTTCAGTGATGCACCAGTTGCTTCCCAATTACCTCATATTCCTTCCATAGAGGAAATCCTAGCCCAAAGTCCTCCACCTACACATGAACCCACTTCACCTATTCCTCCACCCATAGAGGAACACCCTTCATCTCCTCCCTCACCTGTGAAGGAGCCTTCTATTAACATCAAGACCACTTCACCTTTGGCTTCTCCACCTAGAGATCCATTACCCATAGTACTTCTCTGACCCATGGGAGATGCTTGTTCATCTCCTCCACCCATAGAGGAAAACCCATCATCTCCTCCACCTATCAAAGATCTAGTAGAAATGTCGTTACCTCCAGGTGACCATTCTCCATCAACCACTCAAAATCCTACCGACTTAATTTCGGCTCTCTTACCCACAGAGGCTAAAGCTAGAAATTTCCCTATTTCTAAAACACATTTTACGGGAATCGCCATTGGATCCACATCGACCTCACCCATAGCAGTGTCATTCTCACACTTAGCTGATCACCTGGATTATGTGGATAGAGCCTTACTTTGGGGGCGTCTTCTACTTCCTATCTCAACACAAATGCAAATGTCACTCGCTGACACTTCCACTATCTATCCAAAAGTGTTTTGGCCTATCGAGCCAAACACAATCACAACTATCACAAATTCTCCCATGATACCACTCATGGCTCAACTTACACCTCTACCCATAACCCAATGGGAATCTATATCCAAACCTACATCTATATCATCTTCCTTGCCTAAACCTATTACTACTTTAGGGGTCATCCCAACAACTAGTCTTACTCATCCACTCATCAAATTAGATCTAGCTATGTCCTCCAAAACTAACATCAAACTCAACCTGACCCCTAAATAGAAGAACCAATCTCCTAGGTCTCATACCCTAACCTCGACAACCACACCCTCATCACCTTCACCTCTTTTTACCATCTTAGGACCTCACCCCTCGAGCCTGGCTAAGAAACCTCCACCCACTGGTAAACCCAGAACACAACAGGCCATTTCTCCCTCATAGACCTCTAATATACCCAAGCACCCCACACAACCTCTGCCCACATATGTAACATTTTTACCACCCATACCTCTCATACCATCAATAAATTCTTCATTACCCACAACACTTTTTTCCCTTTCCCTCACACCTTTGACACAACCTACTCCACCTACCTCCACATCACCTTGGTTACCCCCATGGGTAACCCACCCTCTTCCACCATCCACTTTTCCCTCTACATCTTGTATTCCTGTAACACCTTTACCCAAGAAGGTGCAACCTAAAGGTAGGAATCCACTACCCTCCAATAAGGAAGTTAAACCCAACACACACTCTATTTCCAGTTCATCTACCATGCCCTTACCCAACCAAACATGACCAATACCTAAGACCACACCAGCACTCAAGACCATAGCTCGACCCACTCCCCTTCTTGCAAAGAATCTTCCTATACAATCAGCCTCACATATACCCAAACCCACATTCACCTCTCATTGTGATCCACTAGTGGGATCCTATGCCAAAATCTTAACCAACCTCCTCGAAACTTCTATCATCATGTTACTACCTCTTAGACCTTATGACCCACTCAAACCCAAACCAAAAGGGTTTGAAGAAACCAAAATTTTGCCTACCATCGTGTGCCAGGACACGATGTAGAGAACTGTAAGGCTTTGAAAACCACTCTTGTCTAGTTGTGTCCTCCTGAAGAAAACTTTGACAATGATGATCTTCTTGATGAGGACCCCATTTCACCAGCACCAATTTCCACAGTTCTTCCCTCATTACCTACTCAGTGACCAAAATATCCACCCCCACAACTCTTAGATCCACCCCCGAGATTCAAAATTAACATGGTTCATATCAGAGAACTCGCCAAACCTCCACCCAAATGTCAGTGTGCCCAGCTCATTTCACAAGGTTCCTTCCCACCTCTTGGCTTCTACCCTTCCTATCGGTACACCTTTCATGGCTCACCTACTTCATCTACCTCCTCACCTCAAATCAACATGATCCACGTTGCTACCCGTGCTCAGAAAGACAAAGGAAAAGAAAAGGTAACCGACCCACCAACCAACCCTATACCCAACATACCATCTACACCCACACCTAAATTCACTATCCACGGCCCCACATATCCTATTTCTAATGGGGTTACACATCGCGCATGCTCAAACAATTACACCAATATTCCCTCAAAATTTCCCTATATGACCTCATCCAAACCTCTGAATCCCATCGTCAAGATCTCATGGAGGTTCTTCAATCTATTGAGGTTTTACCCAATGACCCTACACCTGTAGCCTCCATTATTACACCTCATCATGTAGCCTCTCTCACCAAATTACCACCTTCTTCTACACCTCCACCTACTCACCAAGTAGTTGTCCTCAGCTTCTCTGATGAAGAGATCACACCACACCAAACCGATGACCTAGATCCAGCCCTTTTCATCTCCATCCATATCGATAATATACGTGTACGACATGTTATGATCGATGGGGGCACTAGCATTAACATCATCTCCTCACATGCATTTTCTCAAATGCACATACCAAAAAATTGCATGCATAAACATCCCATCATGTTGCATTCATTTAATGATGCTATCACTTCTACACTTGGCACCATCATCCTCCATGTTCGCGTGGGCCCCCGTATTTTTCCAGAGTTATTTTACATCTTGGAGGGGGAATTTCAATATAACTTGTTGCTTGGTAGACCCTGGATTCATGTTATGGGTTGTGTTCCTTCCACTTTGCACCATTGTGTAAAGTTTGAGCATGAAGGACACACCTATACCATTCCAGTCAACACATCACCTTTCAAAACCTACAACATGCTTTACCGACCCAATGACGTGCTTATACCCATTAAAGGCGTCTACCTCCATGACCACTTCCTCTTCACCTACACCTCCACTCACCAGTGTCACCGCTACCTCAACCGCACCTATATCCTCCATTCCTACCACTTCCACGACCTCCACGACCGACCGGTCATCCTCCCAATTAGCTGGCTCCACCTCCGATCCAACCTCCAACACATCCTCTATTCCAGCTACCCACATATCAACCACCGATCCATTGGAAGGTGTTTTTCAATGCCTCACTCTGGGGGAGTATCACCTATATAATGTCAACACATTCCTCACTCCACAAGAGTATGGAATCCTTCACCAACACCCTCACTATGATCACTGCATAGGAGAGTACCTCCTTTACGGTCCTCCCCACCTTCACACCAATCTCACCTATGGGGGACTTGATACTTCCACTCATATACCTGAACCACCATCACAAACCCACCCCTTTTCTGCTGACCTCCAGTCACTCACCAATTGCCGCTTCGCCCACACCTTCCTGCACTGATGTGTGTGGAAGGGTTTTGGTTTTGGATTTTACGAGCAAGGTCTGTCACACTGTTATTCCATGTACTACCCACAAACATAACAACCGTAGTGGTATCGGCTTTGCTGGACCACCTACTAAGAAGGTTTGCATTGAACTCATTGAGGACATCGACCTTGCCCTACCTTCTTCACCACCTTCACCACCTGACAGAGTTGATGGATCCAGAATCCATTCCTCCTAACATTTTTTTTTTCATAAACACCATTTCCTTGGGGCCTCTGACTTATCAACACGAGGGTGAGGCTCCCTCTTCTCTTCCCTTCCTGTATCCTGAAATGATCGATGATGATACACCTTCTATTAATGTCATTCAATGTCAGGATGATGAATCTATACTCACCTACCTTGGTGCAGAAGACTCATACATTCATCAGTTGTTACCATCTAAGACACAAACCATGTTGAATGAATTGAATATCAAAATCAACATCCATACTCAGGATGACCCGCACATTCTAAAGATCAGCCAATATTTAGATACTGTTGAATAGGAAGCCATCACTTCTTTTCTCAAAAATCATAACCATGCTTTTGCTTGGTCTTACGCTAACATGCCTAGTATTGACCCCACCATAGTGGTCCATAATATCATAACCATTCCTGATGCCAAACCCATAAAACAAAAGTTGAGGAAAATGCACCCTCGCATTGCTCTTCTGGTCAAAGAAGAACTTCATCGCCTTCTTTCCGTTTCCTTCATCTTATCCATTGATTATCCCTGTTGTATTTCTAACATTGTCCCTATCACTAAGGCGACAAGGGGACTTTGCATTTGCACAGATTTCCATGACCTCAACCTAGCTTGCCCCAAAGATGACTTTCCTCTACCCGGTATTGACCAACTGGTTGACCTTACCATTGGTCACAAGATACTATCACTCATGGATGGTTTCTCGAGTTATAAAAAAATCTTGCTTTTCTCATAGGATCAACACAAAACCACATTCATCACCCCTTGGGGGACCTTCTGCTATCGAGTCATGCCTTTTGGCCTTAAAAATGTTGGTGCCACATATCAGCGGGCTATGACTTACATCTTCTATGACATCATGCACCATATATTGGAAGATTATGTAGATGATCTCCTTGCCAAATCTAAATGCCACTCTGAGCACCTCACCATCCTAAAAACCATCTTTGACCACCTCATTAAGTATTGTGTTCTCCTTCAACCCAAGAAGTGTGTCTTTGCAGTTCTCTCAGGAAATCTCCTGGGATTTATCATTTCCTTACGTGGTATAGAGGTTGACCTTGCTAAAGTCAAGGCCATTCTTGAAATGCCTCCACCCACTAATCTACAGAAACTCTGTAGCCTGTAAGGTAAGCTGCAGTCTATTAGTCATTTTATTTTGCAACTTTCCGATCGATGTCAACCATTTCATCATCTTCTCAAAAAGGATGTTTCCTTTAAATGAGATGATGACTACCAAAAATCTTTTGAGGCCTTGAAACAATACCTTCTCCAACCACCCATACTCATTCCACCTAAAGATGATCAACCCTTCTACCTATAGCATCTCGGCTAACTGATCACTCCTTAGGGGTCCATGCTCACTCATCATGATGAACAACACAGGGAGCAAGGTAGTTTATTGCATAAGTCGTACTCTTATGGACTACAAAACCTGATACACCCATGCTGAAAAAATTTTCTTAGCCTTTGTTTTTGTTGCCACCAAACTCTGCCATTACCTACTCAACCACAAAACCTATGTTGTGACCAACACTGACCCCTTACATTTCATGTATGCGAAACCTTACCAAAATCAATGGGTTACACACTGGCTTACGCTTCTGGCTGACCTTGACCTTGAATTCATCCAGAAAAATTCCATTAAGGGCCAAGCCATTTCTGACCAATTGGTTGACGCTCCTATTTCTGGAGATCAACCCTCTAACTTTGAATTTCCAGACGATTCAATTGGTACCCTTTCCCTGGATGAACCCACTTACCAAATGACACTCTTCTTTGATGGTTCCAAGTGTCAACATGGGGGTGGGGCTAGTGTTATCCTCATTCTAATTGATGGTGAACCCATGCCTTTGTATGTTAAACTCAATTTTTATTATACAAACAATATTGGTGAATACGAAGCACACATATTAGGTCTCCAGGTTGTTTACGAGTTAGATGTTAAGTCAATCAACATCTTTGGTGATTCTCAATTGGTCATAAACCAAGTCAATTGTATATACCAGTGTCGTAATGAGATACTTCAAAAGTATAAGCAACATGTGGACATACTTTTTACCACCTTTGACCGTTACGCCCTTCAGACCATCCCACGTTCTACCAACAAATTTATAGATACCATGGCCTGCTTGGCTTCTCAGATACCCACTTCGCCCACCAAATCTAAAATCTTTGTCACTATAAAAAGACTCCAATCACCCTCTTATTTACCTCGCGAAGTTTACTCTATCGGAACCACCGCTCCTGACCCGAGTGACCTTTGGTATAAACAATACTCAGATTATAATTCCCTCTCCATCTTGCCTCTTGACCTCACTCGTAATGGACAATGTGCATTTCTTAAAGGGGTCTCTTGTTATGTCATTTTTAATGCTCAAATTTGTTTCACCCCATTTGAAATGCTTCGAGTTTTTTTACAAAATCCATTGTCATGTCCCTCCTTGAAAAATTCTTCGAGTCTACCTTGTTTTTGCCCCAATTTCTTCAAAATATGTGGGCCTTGCCATTTTTTCTATTTTTTTCCAACCATGGAACCTCAAAAATGGTTAATATATATTTGTATGCCTTTGAAAATCCAAATCCATGGTTGAAACGATGCTCGGAATCATGATTCCCTTGTTTTTGTTTCAAAAGAATTTTCATCCTTAGCGAAAAATCAGGTTCTAGGCGTGAATGGTGATTTTATGTATTTTGACGATCTAATGGGTGTCTTTTTCCTATCAAATTTAGTCCTCAGCATTTGGTAGTCTCGTGGCTTCTTTTTTTTGGTCAAGGGATGGCAGGTGAATGCTTTAACTTATCACTTTTTACTTTTTTGGTGAAAAGGAAAATTTGGTCCCATGGCTCCGTTCAATTCTGATTGGTTCTTTTAGTGCTTACATGGCTTCTTCTGATTGGATGGGGCATGGCGAGTCTATTTTTGAACTTTTTCTTTTTGGCTACTTTGGAAAAAAAATTGAACCCACCCCATGGCCCCACCAGGCTCTGATCGGAGTAGATTTAAGAGGCAAGGAAAAAGTCTCACTTTGTCCCCGCAGGAGGACACGTGACAAAGCTAATGGCGGAGACGCGGGACTTCAGAGGAAAGTTGGATGTTTTTCCCCTTTGGAAAAATGGAATAAAATTCTAAAGTAGAAGCACACCCCCACCAAATCATTCTAAAGCCTTAAGGTGTTTTAAGGAGCGTCGCAATGACATGTGGCAAGCCCACACTCGTTCAAGGTCTCAACTTTTGGGGATCATCTTAATATGTGCCATTAAGACACGTGGCAGTTTGAAAATTCAATGGGTGGGGAAGTGGACAATCGGAGGCAAATTGGATTTTTTGCCTCTTGACATCAAAAGGATTAAAACATCAAAATGGCCCACAATCCTGACAAAGGTGTGGTCAAAGTTTGAAAAGTCAAGGGGCGGGGAAGCGGACCATCGGAGGAAAATTGGATTTTTTGCCTCTTTACATCAAAAGGATTAAAATCTCAAAATGGCCTGCAAGCCTGATAAGGGAAAAGTCAAAACTTGCTCCAATCAATGATGGAGGTGCAGACTCTCGGGGGAAATTTGGAAAATTTTCCATTTGGGAGCAAGAAGTTAAAAATGAAAAAGGGAGCACAGTTCTGCTGGGACCCACATTACAACACATGTCAGGCACATTTTTCAAGGGCAGAGCTATGGGGAAAACTTGGAAAATTTTCCCTTTTCAAAAAGGAAGTGAAATGGCAAAATTTGGCCATGGTTCCGTTGGGGCCCACCTTAGGACACGTGTCAAGATCATTTCCCAAGGGCGGAGATGCAGAGAAAAATGTGAAATTTTTCCATTTCTCCAAAATTTGTAAAAATTCAGAGGAAGCCCCCGGGTCTGTTTTTAAGTTTGAATCTTCCATGTGGATGGCCCAAATTCAAAGTAAAGATCAACGGTAGATGAGAGTCTAAATCTGATTTCCCCCGCCCCCCCAATTTTTTTGAAACACGTCTAGAAGTGTGAGTCTCCATGATTTCTTGGTGTTTCCTACACACCAAGTAGAGAGGGGAGTTAATGTTGATATCTAAGTTTGGTGGGAAGATCTGAAAGACATCTTTCACCATTAAAATGGTCTGACTATCATGCCCGATTGAATTTTCCATTTTTCTTCTCCCGAGCACACAAGGAGCCAGATTTGACAGATAAGGGGTGGAATTGGTTAGCAAATTGAAGAGAAAGTGATCTACCAGAGGAAGGGGTTGAATGTGGGAGATATTCGATGAGATCTACCCCCTCGAGCACCCTGTGATTTTTTACATATCTGATTCTACGAATCACGATCAAAATCATGGCGAGCACTGGTGCATTAAACTTTTTTTCTTTTGAGGAGAAGGGGCTCTATTGTGAATATTATAAATGGCACAATTTTTTTGTGCAAATGGTTGGAGGTTGGAGTATTAGAGGTCGAAGAAAATTTCCAAGGGGAAAATTTGAAAAATCCTGTCTTTCGAGAAGATGTCTAAGAAGCCAGTATATCTCTTTTGTATTAAGTTTAATCATGTCAAATTGGTTGCAAGTGTACAACCATTGACAAGCTCTGATATTGTTCTAAGAAACTTTCCCTTGCTAATAAATTTAATCAAACTCAAGTTGTTCTATGTGGATCTTATGCAAAATGTGTTTGTTTTACTTCTAAATGCCTACAAATAGTTCTCCTTTTTTCCTATTGTAATCTTGTATCAAAATCTATCTTGATCACACAAATGTCAATCCTTGTGAGTATCTGCAATCTCATTTCTCAAGAGAGCTTTCATCTGGGAGTGAAATAAATGATTTAAAATCACTTTTCTTTCATTTTTTGACAGAGATTGTTTGTAAGCCTCTGGGTATACCTCAGGCATGATTTATCTTAGATCTTGATGTTTTATTGAGTCTTCTAACTCGAGCCTTCATGTTAAAATCTCATAGATTATGTGAAAAAGTGTAAATTTGGGCCTCCATTTGAGTACATATTCTGGTTAAAGAAACATTCTAGCTATTTTGAAGTATTATTTTGTTTAGACTTTCCATTTTGTAAGAACTCTCAAAGATTTTGTATAATCAACCTTATCTTGCTTTACCTCCTACCAAATTTATTTAAAAACAACTAATCCTACCAATACTACCCTTGTTTTTCATGTGTGTATACAAATGCATAAAATTTACTACCAAAACATGCAGAAACAATCAAGATTCCAAATGTCTTTAGTAGCCTGAACCTTGTCTAGAGAATATCTCCACTATCTAGACTGACAACTCGTGAGATTTAGATTTTGTTACATTGATCATATCTCCTCCATAAACAATAGGCTACAAAAGGGTTCTCTTACCTTGGTTGAAAGGCAAAACCTAAAATAGTGAGGATAGATCAAATCCTCTTGAGGGTGCTACCTATTTCTCTACATCTAAGTGACTAAAGGCATGTTAGATCCCATCCCCAGCTACAAAATGACTCATCATGATCTATTTGTCTCTAAGCTTCCAGATAAATCTATGATACTGCTCAGGCTTTGAAGGAGAATCAATTTGGGTACCAACAGTCATCATGGGTGGCCTCCTCTATAAGCATGGCTTTGATGGTATTCTCTTACGATGCCTGATGAGTTTTGAAATTCCCTATACCATTAAGGAATTTCATGATGGCATATGTGGAGGTCACTTCAGTGGTCTCGTGGTTTCTAAGTGCATACTTTGCCTAGGCTATTACTGGTTGACCCTTAAACATGATTGTTGTGACTACGTTAAGGATTGTGTAAAATGCCAACAACATGCCAATCTTCATCATACACCTAGTTATGCCTTATAGGTCACCCATGACTTTTGTCCCTTCTCTCAATGGGGTTTGCATCTTGTCAAAGAGATCAATCTCCATTCTTCCTAGATACATCAATGGATAATCACCGCTATCGAATATTACATCAAATGGGTTGAAGCCATACCTCTCATCTCCACAAAAGCTGAGAAAATATGTGATTTCATCAATCATCACATTATTTGTCACTTTGGCGTTCCACATCACCTCATCACTGATAATGGAAAATAATTCAAAAATAAAACCTTGTGAAAACTTTATGACACCTTTGACATTCAACTAAGTTTCTCATCACCATATTACCCACAAACCAACGGCCAAGCCGAATCCACTAATAAAACCCTAAACAAAATTCTCATGAAAGTGGTTAACAATACGAGGAAGGACTGACATACGCACATTCCTTTCACCCTGTGGGCGTACTGCACTAGTTCGCACTTCTACTACTGCCACACATTTTTCTCTAGTCTATGGTACAGAGGTTGTTCTACCTCTCGAAGTCCAGATTCCATCGCTTCGTATTTCTTTCCATGACATGGTCAATGATGATGACTTTCGCCAGGACCATTTAGCACAACTTGAGTTATTAGACGAACTTCATCTTAATGCTCTTGACCATCTCCAAGTTTACCAAAAATGTATCAAATGTGCCTAAAACAAATGTATCCATGAATGAACCTTCCAAGTTGGTGATCTCATCTTGAAGGAAAATCAACATGTAACCAAAGCAGAAAAAAGTAAACGGGGTAAATTTTTTCCTAATTGGCTTGGACCATACATCGTGACTCATGCTTATGGATCAGGTGCTTATCGTTTATCTTCACTAGACGGTAAACCTGAACCTGAACCCCTTAATGCCTTGCATCTTCTACCATTCTACTGTTGACTTTTAGTCCTACCTCACCTTCTGCCTCTTTGCATGCTCATCCCTTGAGTGCTATTCACTTCCCTCCTTTCATTATGCCATCCCTAATGATTAAACAAGAATCATGTGCGTACCCATCACTCTTTTACCCTCTCTTAAATATATGTACCCATGGCTCTGCACATGGCATGATTCTCATGGATACCTTTTGTCTCCTTTCAGATGAGATCCCCTGGTCATTTCAACTTGCTTTCTAAACAAGAATTCAATTCTTCACCTTAGTCTTGTCCATGACTTAAAATCTCTCACATGGGATCCAACTCCTTGAGTCAAACTTCCATTAACAATATGAATCCCTCAAAAAAGACATCTTTCTCTCTACATCACTGCTATAAATAAACTGCTTCCTCGAAGGACAGCTATATAAAGCCTACTTCAAAAAAAAAAATCTAAAGTTTCCCACATTGATCAACTTCACGAAGACCTTGAGGAGTTAATTTCCTCATCCCATATATACTTCTAGCATCGATCAGTCTATCTCAAATACAAGTCAAAATAGAAAACGTTTTAGTCATGGACTTGCTCATTTTGATCTTGGATCTCTTGCCAAAAGGCATGCTACCTAATACCATTTAACCTAAACATTTTTCACCTTCTCACCATTTGCACTTTCATTTCCTACCACTTCAAGGGACCTACTAGAACAGTGACATTTGGTGATCATGTGACTATTCTTCACCTTTAGAATAATCAATCATGTAATATCTTTAGGGTCTTACGTTCACCAACCTATCTACGATATGATCCACTCGTTATGATCCTCACCAATCAGGTGGCTCTCTTGCCTCCTCTTATCTTTTATATTTTTTCATTACATATTGATCATCCTATATAGGACTAGACCTTGACACTTATCTCTGGGAATTTTTTCCTCTTTCACCACAATCAACTTAACATCACCCATACCAATGTGCCCACAGTTCAACCATACCTAAAGGACCTAGACTCAACCATGCCTATCACCTACCAACTCATTCTCATACCTCCTAATATTTTCCCCAGTTCATGGGCAAACAACATCGGTCCAATGCCCTAGTATACTGTGGACAGTTTGACCTTGACTAACATTGGTCCTGTTCCCTACCCTACCATGGTCGGTCCATAAAGACCAACATCGGTTCATTACAACTATTTTTTGTTACCCTGATTAGTCTTATTACTACCCATTATCCCTTCTTTGTTGGCCTGAATCCTTTTTACCTCGCCTAGACCTGATTTAGACACTTCACTTTACCCTCTTGACCTCATCATTTCCACCTAACCCCTTCATCATTCGGGAGATCGTTATTTAACCCATATCTTGGCCCTACTCATGTTGTAACCTAGCTACTTGGACATAGAACATTGCTAGTGACATGTGATCTCATGTGCTTGCTATACCTTGCGACATTGTTACCCATGTTGTTTGACCTAATGACCTTACCTTGCCTTTTTCCTTGACCGTTTATCCTAACCCAACCTTTGGTGTACCAAAACATACCTAAAATTTCTCACACCTAACCTGCGATGTGTTTTCTAACCATATCCTATACCTTGGATACCAGAATCACCTCAACCTATTTTGGATAAACCTATCAACCTTAGACAATGTAGAGTTTTCCTACTCTTCAACCTGGTATTGTGCTATAGTTTATACGTGTGCGTGTGTTTAACTATTACTACCTTTGACTCGGACCCATTACCTGGACTACCCAATTGGACCTTTACCCCTTTACCCCCATTGCCCACCTTCATCTTTATCACATTCACCTTTTATCAAACCACTCACCAATTCCTCCTTCTGCCTCATTAGTTCCTAGTTTGAGGGGGATCACCTTCACCCACACGTGGGGCAACCACATCTTATTTTTGTCAGCATCGCTTACCAATATAAGATACGCAACAAAAAGGGGAAAAATGTAGACACCAAAATTGGGTCACACTCCCCTGAGTCCCTTGTCAAGTAATCACCTTGAACATACTCACCTAACCATGGCCCCTTTCACCCCACTCTATTATTAATTTAATTAATTTAATTTAATTAATTCATTATCTCATAATATTTATTATATAAATAATTGAGATAATGCCCACACCACCACCTCACCTATACACCTTACCTAGCCACCTCACCCTAAGACCTATTCTTAGTATCTTTCCACAACTAACTAAGACCTACCTAAACCCTAAAAATCAAAGCCTACATTCCCTCTAACCACATTCCCGCCCATTAGAAAGGAAGCTTCCATTCTAATCCATAGAGGAAAACTAACAAGATCCAAGAAATCTAGTGGATTTTCCCAGTTAAGTAAACCTAGGAAATCTCACCCTAAC
This sequence comes from Taxus chinensis, assembly GCA_019776745.2. Lineage (NCBI taxonomy): Eukaryota > Viridiplantae > Streptophyta > Pinopsida > Cupressales > Taxaceae > Taxus > Taxus chinensis. Next base: position 311,213,269 of record CM034146.1, on the reverse strand, counting down.
CAATGCCGGTCGCCCTAAACTACCGCCGGCCAACCCATAACCATTGTCGGTTACCATTTATTCCCCAAAATAACCTTATTTCGAGTTGACACACTCTCTTAGAGCAAGAGATGAAATCAGATCTGCATGTAAGAAGAACCATCATTCACACACACATCATAGCATCCACAGCTAGCATCAGAAGCGACCACAAAGCCATTTTCATTCACTAGAGCATCTTGAGAAGTGCCATTACCACACCAACTCCATCCCTCTTACCAACTACCATTGTCATCCAACCATCAAGCTCTTATAATAGTAAGTATTTTGTTAACCAGCATTCATCTACTGTCATTTTAGTATACTTTGTTACTTCTATTATCAGTTTCTACTTGCATTCCCATTCACCCATCATTTTCCTTCATACAAACTTGGTCATTCCTTCACCCACACCATTAAACTTCCCATACCCTACTGATAACTACCCCTAAGTATACCTAAGACCTGCACAGACCTTTTCATTGCCCTCTCCATTTCCATTTAGCCTCAAATTTGTCCTCACTCCAAGATTTTATTAAGTTTCCTCTACCCCAACCATACTGACGCCGGTTACCCATAATCGTCGTTGGTTTCACTTAAACCGACATCATTCATACCAGACCGATGTCGATCTCTATGTTTTACCCTCAAACCAATAACATAGCCCAAAATCCCCACCAAATACTCCAAACAGACCCTGACCAGTACCAATACTCTAATAGAGACCTTGCCCTTCAGATTCAATCATAGCTTAGCCTGTTTTGAATGAATTTTCTTATTGTAGTCGAATGAGATACCTAAATCATTTTAACTATAGTAGGATTTCATTTATTGTTAACATTGAATTGTTTTAAACAGTGGATTGAAAGTCGTCTAAGGAGTATCACACTTCCTGTATCTAGCATACGCTAGGCATTCCACTGCATATATTATTTAACTTTTATTTGGTGGTCTTGTTTTTTATTTCAAGTAGTTCCTCCTAGCCAAAAGGAAGCTCTCATGATAAGTTGTGGATCAAGAAGTCATATGCTCACAACAACCTTCAACCATCCTTTTAACAGGTATTCCTCCTATCCCTTTACCCTTATTTGTTTCATCAATATTCAAAGAAATGTTCCAAGAATCAAGTGAAACACCATACTTGTAAGTGTAATGCATGATCACCTCTTTGTGCTAACTCATTTTCCGTAGACATGTTATTAATGTCAAAAACAACCCAATTATATCTCTCATGTTGGCCCAGAGGATACATGTCAAATTCTATGTGGTTAATCTGGTCTTCCAAAGGATACGTGACATTTACAAGATGACCAAGACCTAAAGCTTCTAACAAAGTGGATCATTGTGCTATAGGATTCTTCAATAAATCATAGAAGGATATATGAGAAAAGGTCTTGGTGAGGTATTTGATCAAATTGTAAGCACCTACTAGCTTAGGAACTACAGGTGAATCATCGTGTACTAATGGATACACTGGGAGAGGCTACAATGTGTACTCATGAGTATGGATAGTTGCATTGACCTCTTGTTCTATCTCCAACTCAAGTAAGCCTGTAATTTTAGTCTTATTCCTTTAATCCAAGTTAGGAGCAACTCTAGGATCAATGGAAGTATAGGCTTCTTAATCATGGGTTGTTATAGGGATCCCTTAATTAGTACCGTAAGGATTAGTTTTATCATTCTCAGGGTTTTTTGGGAAAGGATCTCTATAGATTCCAAGGCTAGTGTTTTGTGGAGCGACAGGTCCCATATAGGTTCCTTGTGAAGTTTCTCAAGGGTTAGCTAAAAACCTGTCAATAAATATCTACCTTTGATCTTCTAGGAGTCATTGTATAAACTTGTTCCAAGTGTCATGACTAGTCACTCTATGGAATCCACAATATAAATTAGGGTCATAATCCCTTAGCCTCTACTTTTTGTTTTATTAAGGACCATATTTTCGATTAATATTTGGATATTGATTGTTGTAATTAAAATTTTTGGGCCCTTGGCTTTTGTTTTGGTAGTGATTTGGTCCTTATGCCTGAACTTGCTATGAGGGGGTATGAATAAAATTAACCATATTAATGGAGGGAGCAGGATTATTTTTCCTTTTGTTATTTACATTTATGTTGTTGTTATTCACATTGCTAGTGTTCACAACATTTTCCCTCTTGGGTTGGTTGGTTATGCCATCTGTTTTGACACCACATTTCTGATTGAGGACCATGGGTCCTTTGACATTGTTTTAACCATTCTGAAAGTTTGAGTTGTTTTGGGTGGAGGTGATCAACCTCCCGTTGGGGCCATATGTCTTACATCCGCTATCAATTTCTCCTTGGTCAATGTAAAGCAAACCCTCTAAATATTCTTTCTAAATAAATAAAGGAAACTTCTGGACCTCCTCTTTAGTCTCTCGATTAAGTGAGTTGAGGTATAAGTCATAGAGTTTCGTCTTATCCATGTTTGGAGCACTCGCGGAAGAATAAAAGACTTGCTGCCATGTAATGAAATTACTTGTATAAATATGATTATGAGCAGTAATAGAACACCAAAGAAGCCCAATATTGCAGATAAATGATCTCAATATGCAAGTAGAATAGCTTAGTGACTTTGAGCAGGAATCCTCCAAACCATACAATAAGAGTCAAATACTCAATATGATGATCAACTACTACCTACTAACCCCTAATATACTATTCATATGCTATGGCCATCACCAAGGTCGACCCACTAGTGATAATATAACATATTATTATGAAAGAGATACATCATGATAAGAAGTTATGATAGCCACAAGTCGGCTATATACATACAATGTAAGATATATGATTAAGGGTGTAACATTCCCCTCCCATTACAAGAAATATTGTCCCCAATGTTGGGAATCCCTGAATGTTGCTGCACAAATGCTTCATCGTCCCATGATGCATCCTCGATATTCATATTTTTCCACTTGATCAAGTACTTGGTAATGATTTTGGTCCTCGGTATTTTGGTGCGTGTCTGAAGAATACCTTCAGGTTCCAATATGATCCTTCCTTCCTCATCTATTTCAAGAAGTAATGACTAGGTAGAAATGTGTTTCCCAATAACTTTCTTCAAGAAAGAAACATGGAAGACTGGATGTATTTTACTTCCTTGAGGGAGCTCCAGCTTATATGCTACACTACCAATTTTATACAACACTCGGTAAGGACCATAATATTTAGGAGCAAGGTTATTATCCTTATTTTGTTGTTTCAATGATAACTTCTTATATGGTTGTGACCATACAAAAATAAAGTCACCCTCTTCAAAGTGTTTCTCACTACGATTTTGATCATCCTATTTCTTCATGCAGTTTTGCACCCTTGCCAAATTATCTCTAAGACTAGAGAGTACTTCATGATGGTGTTGAATGTGATCTTTGATTTCTCTCACCCTTGGTTTGATCTTCAAGCTAGACATGAGTGATAAAGGATGGTACCCGTAAAGAGCCAGAAATGGGGACATTTTGGAGGAGGTATGAAATGAATTATTGTACCACCATTCTATAAGTGGAAACCATTACACCCAACTTTCTTTCTTATCTAAAGTAAAACATCGAATATATCCTTCTAAACATGTATTTACTACCTCATTTTTTCCATCTGATTGAGAATGATAAGATGAAATTTAAGCCAATTAGGTACCTGAACAAGAGAACAAATCATCCCAAAAATTGCTAGTAAATATTGGATCACGATCGCTTACTATAATTTTAGGAGTGTCATGGAGCTTTTGAATTATGTCCATAAATGTGATGGCAACTGTACTAGGTGTGAAAGGATGATCGAGGGCACAAAAATGAGCATACTTGGTAAGTCTATCCACCACAACCATGATGACTATTTTCCTTGCTGATTTAGGTAATCCTATGATGAAATAAATTGATACCTCTTCCCATCTCTCACTCAGAATAGACAAAGGTTAGAGGAGACCTAGTGTCTTAATGGACTTGCCCTTATTTTTTTGACACACCAAACATTCTTCCACAAATTTTTGAGCATATCCTTTCAACCCCTCCCAAACTAAATCATGCTTAACTCTATGATAAGTTTTCAAGAACCCAAAATGGCCACCTATTAGAGAAGAATGGATCTCTAAAATTGCTTGATGTTAAAGTGTAGAGTTCTTACACAAATATATCCTATATTTGTAGCAAAATGTTTCCCCCTTCCATATAAATTTTTCTGATATGGTTGGATCTACTTAGATATTCTAAATGAGAGTATGTATTGTTGCATCTTTATGTCATTCTTCCCTTTCTTGATCTACCCAATTTTCCTTTAGTATAGATGTGGCACATAAAAATTCTTCCTTGGACTCATCCCTTGAAGATAGAACATCAGCAACCACATTTTCCTTTCCTTATAAATAATCTCAGAGTCATACCCCAACATCTTAATGACCCATTTTTGTTTTTCTTAAATTATCATGATCATCTTTGACCTTAAAGTGTCTACCCATTAAGTATGGTCTCCATTGTTTGACTACATGTAATATTTCCATCATTTTCTTCTCATAGGTGGGTTTCAACAAATTCTTTCCTTTTAGTTGTCGGCTCTCAAATGCTATGGGATTTCCTTCTTACATGAGTACCACTCCAATCCCATTTCCTAAAGCATCACATTCGACTATGAAGGTCTTGGAGAAATATGGAGTTACCAATACTGGATTGGTGCACATTGCCACCTTTAATTATTCAAATGTCATAAATTCTTCCTCATTCTAGTAAAATGAGTCTTTCTTCAATAATTTGGTAAGTGGTTCAGCTATAATTCCATAATTGTTTAAAAATATGTGATAATACCCTATGAGACCTAAGAAATCTCATAAATGCTTAAGGGTTCTTCGGACTTCCCATTCCACCATGGTCTAGATCTTGTGAAGGTCCACCTTAACACCTTCTTAAGAGATAATATGGCCCAAGTATTCCACTTCTTGTACCCCAAAAAACACTTCAAAGGTTTGGCATATCGTTGATTTTTGTCTAAAACTTCTAAGACTGTATTGACATGTTGTAAATGTTTATGCCATGATTTTTGGTAAATGAGGATATCGTCAAAAAATACCAAGACAAAATTCCGTACGAATGGTCTAAATGCAAAATTCATAATCTCTGAAATGTGGAGGGTGCATTAGTAAGACAAACTAGCATCACTAGGAATTAATAATGCCATTGATGAGTTTTAAATGTTGTCTTATGAATATCTTCTTTCTTTACTCTAATTTTGTGATACCCATAACTCAGATCTAGTTTTGTAAAATAAATAACACCATGCAAATCATATAATAAATCATCAATGAACAAAATAGGAAACTTATCTTTGATAGTGTACTTGTTGATTTCTTTATAGTATGGACACATGCACCATCTTCCATTGTTGTGGCACACCATCACCAATGGAGTAGAATAAGAACTCTGACTGTGAGAAATAATACCCATTTGCAACATTTCCTTCACCATCTTCTCGATCTCAATATTTTGTATACATGGGTATCTATAAGGCCTGATGTCAGGGTTTGGCTTCCTAAAATAAACTAAATGGCATGATCATGCTATCTTTCAGGAGGCAATCCTATAGGATCCTTGAAGACAACTGCATATTCATCATAACCTTCTGAAGATTAGGATGCACTACCATCATTGGTAGTTGAACTTCCATGTAGAGTAATCATGCTACAAAACCTTCAGCCTCCTTTTTAAGAATCTTATGCATTTGGTGAGAACTAACCACATGAGGAATTTTAACCTGTAGTCCTTAAAGTTCAAGTTTTTTTACCCTCATAATGAAAGTGCATGAAAAATTCCTTGAAATTTATCTCTATGGTGCCAATAGTTGTGACGCACTAAAATTAAGACAATATTAGCTCCACCAACAGGAATAACAAACACTGTAGATTCCAATGTGTAGTCACCCATCATAAGTCTGATTTTATGGAATTTACCTGAACATTGGATTGTGCCACCATTCGCGATCATTACTTCAAATTCAGGTGTTGGGTAGATGAAACAATATAGTCTTGTAGCCAGCTTTTGATTGATGAAATTATGTGTTCTCTGCAAATCAATCAATATTGTCACCTTTTTCTTCTTAAGCTAACCCACAACCTGAAGGGTTTATGGAGTACTAATACATGATAGAGCATGACATGAGATAGTGGGCTTGGGATTTTCATATTTTTCCACTCCCTTTTTTGATGTTTCCTCATATTCTTCCTCATCACCTGTCCCTTCAATGTAGAATCATTTTATCTCATAACATTTATGATTTGGTCCATATTTTCTATCACAGTTAAAACATAACCCTTTTGCTCTTTTTTATTCAATTTGTTGAGGTGTCATCCGAACTGGATGATGGTATGATAGAGGCAAGGTGTTACAATTGTTAATGTTAGAGAAGGACTTCCTTCTGCTAGAAATAAATTTTTCCTCAGCCCTACATGCCATGATAATAGAATCAGAAACCTTTATTAGATTAAACATGTGCACCTCATGTCCAATGTGGTCCTTAAGACCCATAAGAAATAGGTCATTTAAATACTCTTATGTAATATCCTCCACATGCAAGGAAATATTTTGGAATTGATGGACATACTCCTTAATTGAAGCTTTTTGTCTTAACTTTTCTAATTAGTTGAATTACTTCTCTGAAACACTATGGCTATGGTGTAATTGAAGCTCTTCAGTGAAAATTGTCCATGTGAAATTTAGACCATTCTTCTTTCTTTGAGCATATAACCAATGATACCAAACAAATTGGTCAAGTTCTAGATATAAGGATGTCATGGTGACCTTTTATCCCTATGGGATCTGATGGAGATCAAAATAATTCTCCATTTGATTAATCCAATTGAGCATATCCTTTCTTGTTTCTTAACTTTATTTAGTTTCTCCTTTCTTTATTTCATCTTCTTTGTTCTTTGTTCTCTCTCCAATTTTTGATTCTCTGCATTTTTTTCTAATTCCTTCTTTTCTGCAACAAAATTTTCTCTTTCTTCCATTCTCCTCATTTTAATTGATTCTCCACAATTCACTAATCTTGCTTAATCCTCTTTAGTTATCTTCTCCTAACTTTCTAGTTTTTTGTCTTTTTTTTCTCATGTCGGCCTATTTCTGCCACCCCAACTAATGTCCCATTAATATAGATAAGTTATGACTCCTAGATCACCCCTTTACTTCTGCCATCCTGTGGTTCCTATCCCCCTAAAGGAACTTGTCTACTTCTCTAATTAATCCTTTTTGGATCATTAACACCTTGATTGAGAATGGAACTAATTGAAGAAAATGACGACAAGCTCCACTTAAAACCTCTTATTTCTTATTGTTAAAACTTTTCCAACCTTGTATTTCCCACATAATAATATAAGAATCTAAAGCGGGTTAGTACCAATAGCCAATTTATTTTGTCCATGGTTCGTCAAGATATTTTACTATTGTCAATTCTTCTACAGTCTACTCAAAAGGTTGTCTTAGGTACATCTGTGTCTATTCAGTTCTTTTTACATCCATCAATAAGCAAGGCCACAACTTATGCAGAAATTCTACCCAAAATTCCTCTCTATATTCTCTGAATACGTCATTTTCTAATACTCTATAAGTTATGTTCTGTCTTTTCTATTCTCTTTTAAAAAATATATCGATCTGTTTTTCCCACCAATTTTCAATCTCTAATAACGCGGGTTTCTAATACACTAGTCGTGAGATCGTTACAAACATTTGCATAAAAAATAAATTGTTATCTAATTTTGTGCACATGGAAAAATTGAACAACATGTGTCAATCGTACCCTAGGGTCAGAAAACCCCTTCATGAAACACTTTGTGGATATCATAGGCAAAAGTTTGTGTTGAAGGCACATCTTAGCATTATGGGGAATTTTAGGATCATTTCGGAGTGTTTTTCCCATTTTCGGTCTTTGGGGTTAATGAGTTTTCTCGTAGTGCTGAGGTTGGCCTCCATGAGCCCACTTTCCACCAAGGATTGCAAGAAATCCATTAAAATTGAGAAATAATGTTTAATATGTCATATGATACTCCCATTATCTCCTCAATTTCAATAAAACATAATGAAGTTAAAAATAAGAGAAAAGACCAATTCAGTGAGCTAGGGAGGCATTGAGCTTAAAACATATCATTGAGAAACTTGATGAATTAATCAGGTGAGTTGATCTATAAGTGGCAAGATAGTGTTTAATGGACCAAGAATCAACTCACTGAGTTAATATAATAAAAACCTACACGAGATCTTAACTGGCTGGAGATTAAGGTCACAAGCGTAGATAGCTCAGTCAAAATTACAAATGTCTTGGCAAGGTGGACACCTCAGTTCGATTAGGAAGAGTGGCTCACATTACCAGGGAGACAAGCATTAAAAATAAGCATAAGTGGGCTAAGGATTTTAAATGAAACCACGTAGAAGAATCATTTTGTCTGACATGCTAAACTAGGTGAATCAGTAACGATCTCCAGACCAAGCTTGACACCAAGCTTACAGGTGGCTCACAAGTTGTAAATGGCTAGTGAATAGCCCAATCATATGGTTTGGGTTTCATCGGGTGCAAGCTCGAATGAACACAAAAAGATCGAACGATCTGTCAAAGTTCAACCTCAGGTTGAAATCAAGGAATAATGAAATATTGACATCAAGTATGTGGACTACGAGCCCAATACAAAAAACATGTGATTCAAAAATATGTTGCGTTGAGATTATTGATGCATTGGGTCTCATCAAGGTAGAATCAATGAAATCAGTTGGGGAATCACCATTAAATAGATAATCTCGGTACATGGTTATATCGGGTGATAGAGAGATGGAAGACATATAGGGAATAGTTCCTGTGAGGGTTGATTGGAGGTCATTGACACAATGAGATGTTTTAAGGTGAGATCAATAGTAACTCATGAGCTTGTATCGTAGTATCTCTAGGGAAGGAATTAGAGAGGGTCTATGGACTCAGGAAAGTTTGAAAAGTAATGAAGCATACTTTTCAAATCTAGCTAAGTGAACCATCCACAAAGGGCTTCAAAGTTTACACCAGTGGTACATCTGATCCCATCCTCTTGAGCTTGGAAATAATGCCATACATGTATAAATGATTTAGGCTCAATGGAGAGGAGCTTGGTCTAATATTTTAACGATCTGAAGATGATTGAGTCGTGTTAAAGGAAATTCAACATAAAGAGCTCAATACTGAGCATGATGGAACATCATGTGGATATCTCAAGTGTTAGCTCATTTTAGAGATCAAATAGGCCATTGTGAATACAACTAATTCCAATTTTATATCTTAGAAGGTGAGTAAGTCTTAAAATGGAGGTGAGTTGGTTTCAGACAGTGAAGGCCAATTTTTCCTGTATGAGCTTGGTTGCGACTCACAAGTCATTTCAGTTGGAGAAGTCCAAGTTATGCTAAGTTGGGAAGAAAGGGGAGTTTCAGGGAATCCTTATTCTTTCGTCAGGTGAGTAGGAAATATAGGTTTTAAATCTCACATATCAAGATCACAGTGGGGATTGTGGAGATTGAAAACCAAATTTTTGAGCTTTCGAATGGCATAGCTCGTCGTGGATTTGAAGGGGCCCGTAACCGTGGTGGAACTTTTAAGATGGCAGACTAAGCTATTAAGAGGCTTGGGAAAACATGGATATGTGGGGTTTTTACGATGGAAACCTAAGGAAGATGTTCCAAAACATGGAGATTCATGTGAGGATGGCTAAGTAGAGTAGTGATGGTGCAAATTAAAAAAGAAAAGTTCCATGAACAAAACATGTAAACCTGGAGCCTGATTTAATGTCCAAGTTGTTTGTTAATTTGTTAGGGAGGCTACAGGTGAGATGGAAATTTATTCACCGAGTTATTAGCATGGAGGTTGGATTTATTTTTGTAAGTGAGCTAGTGAATTAGTCATGATAGGGATCTACTTGTAAAATGTTGTATCATCAGCATGGTAGATATGACTTAATGGTTATAGAGGTTTTCGAGTACACGGTGAACTCGTGTGAAGGCTCGGGTGGTTGAATGCAATGTGATGGGCTCAAGAACTCAGAGATGAACTCATAGGAGAATCAACCAGCTCATACAGAGCTCTGCGGTTGTGGGGTTTAGCATTAGTGGGAGCTTGCAAGGTAATTTTATAGCTTGCAATTTCATTACGGAGGTTGATCATATGGATGTAATAGAATTACATAGGTTGTGATGATGAGCTGGGAGGGAGTAAAAAAACTGAGCCATCTTAAAGGTTCAATGTTGGCCAAGCTTGGAAGTATGGACATAGTGCTTACAGATATTAATGAACCAATTTTTGAGCACTAAACCATAGGGGACATAGGTTCGAGATGATGAAGATTTCAATTGAGAAAGTGACCCGTGAGTCGAGTGGGACATAGCATGCTGAGGGATATTGATTGTAGAACTCAGTAGAAAAACAAGGAAAGAGTCTTGAGCCATTAGCAAGAAATAAATGATGAGATCATGATGCGGGTGTTTGGCCCAAGCCAAATTGTTATGAGAATAGGTTATTCGAACAAAGATAGGGAAATATTACACAAATGATCAGGGTAATGCATGGAAAGAGTCAAATCTTCCCAATTTTGACATCAAGCTCGTCCATGATTAGAGCCAAACCGGTGGGAGGAAATGAATAAGTGATTGAGGCTTAGGTTTTGGAGCTATCTTGAACACAGGTTGGCTCAGTAACTCATACTACGACACCTTGTTGGGTTTGTCAGTCATTGATTCCAAACTCGAGAAAGGTGGTGATTGTGTTAAGGTGAATTTATTTATAGCTTGGGTTTGGATGTGAAAATATAAAGGAGCTTAGTGCAGTTACAAAGTGAGCTTGGTCAAGCTGATGGCAAGGAGCTCTTACAAAAACACAAGACAAGTTACGTGAACTATTCATAATCTCGAGACATGGTCCATAACATGATAAGACTCCATCAATGTAAGCTCATGGAGCTCAACGGTTGAGTATCTTTGCTCTCATAAATTTGGGATGTGATCTAGCCTCGATGGCACAAAGGTTAAGATAATTCATGAGAAGATTCATGGGAAACCTGTCTTTGGCATGGTTAGGTTGAGATTTTTGTTGTTTAGGGTGAGCTTGACATCCTTTGGAATGCATCATGGGCTAACTCAACATAGGATCTTGGTGGACTATTCAATAGGTCTTATTCGTGTGGAGATCTACATATTCGATGATGATTCAGTCACCAAGAAGATGAAGCTTGGTATGGAGATCAGTTTAGATATTGGTAGAGAGCTCATTTTTTTAAGCTCGATAGAGGGATTGATCGGTTGGTATGGTGAATGGGGAAGAGCAGATATGGTGATTCATTAAAAATATATCTCAACTTTCAATAGATGTGGGATGGGTGCTTGGTATCAAGTGAGCTCAGGAAGAGTCAACAGAGAGCTCGATCCAAAGTGAGATCATTTGTGGTGAAGGGTGGAGTAGCACGAGCTGAACTCGGTGAGTTACCTCGTGAGCCAACCACCAAGTTAGGTTATTTTTTGGGTCATCCACATGCACCCCTCTCTCTTTGATGCAAACCGGTCAACGAGGGGTCGCACCGTTTAATTTTAATTAATTTAATATTTTTATTTTAATATTTTAATAATAATATTCATTATTATTATTTAAATATTCTTTTAATTAATTGAGAAGACTAGGTCAACAAGGAATTAATGACACATGATGGAACCTTCTAAAGTGGTTCAACCAACTGTAATAAATACATCACGTGCCTTCAATTTAGGAATGTAATTATGAACTTTCCTCTTCTCTCTCACATATTCTTCTATAAATGTGAGTTGGAAGCTCATTCCAAAGGGTTCTAATAGGTCAGATAGGTTGGAAAGTTGGATATATTAGGAAAGTGAAAATTTTCAAGAGTCCTCTCTCTTCTACAAGTTTTCCTTGTGTTAAGAGAAATTTCAAGTCTCTTTTTCAAGACTGTAATGGAAACCATTGCCTCTTCTAAACGTATGATGCATTGTGCACATTATTGAAGCAATAAAAGTGTGTGTTTGTGACAAATATAGGTCCTTTCATCCTTTAATACTTCTTTGTGTCCTTTTCTTAGGCTTGCAGGTATACTATGCAAGTTCACATTTCTATTCCAGGTTTTTTGACTTCTATGTGCTTATCGAGTGGTGGAGCATTGCATGCAGTTGAGTTTTGGTTCTTGTTCACCCTTCTTAAGTTCATCCTTCTTCATTGGAAGACTGTTAATTTTGTTTGTCTGATTGAGTTTAACAAAGGGAACACTTATGCTTCCTAGTCTATGGTATTTTGTACCCTCTCTAAGTTGCAGTAGGTGAAGTTGACCTATGGTGCACACACCCTATTCAAACTAACCCTTCCTGAGTTTGACAATACCCTTTATTTTGTGCATAACCATCCCTAGTATAGTTTCATTTATGAAAATCTCTTTCCCTGAAACCCATGAAAGTGTCAGCATAGGACTAGATAGACATTTTATTTCACTAGTAGTAGTACAACACTTAGTTTAGGAAGAGTAAGTCGGCCTTCTCTGGAGGTTCACCTCGAGCCCAAGTCCCACAACTTGAGAGGTGATCCCATGTGTCCCAATCACACTAAACATTCATCTTCACATTCTAGCCATTCAGAAGGTGCAGTGATTTGGCGACAACAATTGTTTGGCACACCCATTAGGACTAGAGTTGGTACTTCTCTTCTCACTTACACAAATCAAAGTACTTGGTGACTCTATATCTCGAGATTCCAAATCTCAGTGCGTTAACTTACGCGAAGAATTTAGACAAGAGATTCTTTAAAGAACAAGGAAATTATCATCATATAAAACTTTCCTTGTCTCCTCCAAAGAGAAGAAAAAGAGGCATTTCAAATTTCACTAGTTTTAGATCCACCTCATAGGGGTAATTCAAATCCTCTCTACCGAAGGTTCACTCCACCAAGGAACAATCAGCCTCTTATTGTTATGGCATGAAACCAAGTTTTTCCCCCTTTTAACGCAAGTAGTCATCTTCTATTAACTCAATTTGACCCTATACATGTTGCAGCACTCAAAAGTTTACCCTTTTACATAGGGGAAACTCACATTACTCTAGTGGAACATATTCTTGATGTAGCCAACATTTGTGCCGTACATGATGTCACAGAGCACAACATTGCAGTTACACTTCTTACTACCTCTTTCAAGGGAAAAGAACTTTAATGGTTTTGAGGGTTAAGTTTTGGCAGTATAACCACTAGGGACGAGTTAGGAGAAAATCTCTATAAATAATTTGAAGACAAGAGTGATAACCTATCACTTTTGGAATAGCTCACTACCATGAAGAGAGCTCCCCAAGAATACATGAGTGATTTCAAATTCTCAATTCCACAAGACCTAGAATAGGATTCCAGAACTTATAAACCCTTCTGTACATAATGCATTATTATACTATTTACAAGCCTTGAATAGTGATGTAGTAGTTATGATCCATTCCATAGGAGGGGCTACATTACCTGATGCCTATGACATTTCCATAAGAGCGGAAAATTCCTTGATTCAAGGCTGGAAATATAGCTCCATGACCACCAATGTCGTTATCTCCAGACCTTATGAACAATCAGCCTATCATTGCTCCTTTTCCATCGGCCTCTAATCAACTAGCTCAATTTTCCCCTACATCTTCAAATGATCTTATTTGAAGTCAAGTTACTACTGAAAACTTTTGGAAACAAGCTCATTGCACTCAAGAGGCAACAATTTCAATATAATCGTCCATATTAGCCAAAAAATCATTATTATCAGGCTAACCATCCTCCTTTTCAAGGAAACAATTAGCTGTAAAATCAAGCCACAAATGTTGATACCTTTAAACTTTCAGAACATTCTTGCTGCTAGTTCATCTACAGCCATTGTACCTATCCAAGAGTAATATAGTTCAAGACTATGAATGGTGCTACCCTTGTTCTCAACCCCACAATCAAAATCTTTGTCCTAATGGAGTTCTTGGCCACGCCCTTATGGTTCAAAGAAAAATTTCTACCCCTTCTGAGCTAATAGAGAACACATCCATGCAAGAAACGATAGATCAACCATAAGCACATGAAGAAACCACTTTGCTAAATTGGCAAGTAGAAGATTTTTGCAGGTTGAATACAGATTCCTCCTTCGTGGTAAAAAACACTCATTCCAAGAAGAGATCAATAAAACCTCAGACTTCCAAATATGATCAAGCATCCACTTCACAAGCCTCAGACACAAGTGGTGGTTAATAAGGATGTAGGAAAGAAACCACCAAAAATACCTATTAGCCAAGCTGTAAGGAAAGAAGGTTCATCAATGCATTATGGTACCCAATAAGGATTTTCCAAAGGAGGATCCCAATGCTAAAAGAAGTGTTAAAAAAGTTAGGATAAGTTACCTTCATCATATTGTAATAGATGACTAAAACCAACCTAAGTGTTACTATGTGTGACACACTCTCAATTCCTTTTCAAAGAAATTTGTTGTGAGAGGCTTTGAATAGTTTTGGTACAACCGGTGGATCATCATGTCATGGAGCAACAACTACTATGATTTTGTGTCGACCAAAAGGGAAAAGTATTCCTAAGGCAAACAATCCACCACCATTCTATATATCCATGATCATTGGTAACCACTTGGTACATAATTGCATGATCGATTATGGTGCCAGTAGCTCAATCATGCAGAAACAAATTATAGACATACTAGGCCATACAATATGTGCCAGTTATAAGAGGAGTTTTTTAGCTCGATAAGACTAGTTGGAGTATATCAAAGGAAATCAACTTACCATCCATGCATGCCCAAGTTTTCATTAACCCAAGACATATTAGTCATTGATCTTCCTCCTCTCTTCGCCATCTACCTATCACGAGATTTTATTGCCAAGATGGGAAGTTATCTATCATTTGATTGGTCACATATTATTTTCAAGACTCGATAAGTAACCAAAGTGACTATAAGGGCTGAACCAATCTTCCCTAATCATGTACAACCCTACACTGCTAGTCCTATACATGGGAATTACACCATCAAAGATCCAGAAGAAGAAGATGTCGATCATGAACCAACCACTCTTGTTGAAGAATTCCCTAATACTATGCTAGAAAAAGTAAGTGGACATCATCAGTATGATCCCTATGCTGATGTGTTACTAGAAGAAGAAGGTGGTTTTCTACTTTTGTAAGAAATAGGATTGGGTACATACTGCATTCATGAAGAAGATACAATCATACCAGTAAGTTTTTAAAACACCAAGTGTTTCTTAAGGATTATGGAAATTATTCTTCGATGTCTCAAGAAGTAAGAATGGATATGGTTTTGGTGTTATGTTAATTTCTCTAGAGGGAGATATAAGTACTACTCATCTTTTCAGTTGCACTTCAGTTGCACTAAAAATGTTATTGAATATGAGGCCCTTGTGCAAGGAATTTAGCTAGCCCAAAATAAGGGAATCAAAGCCCTGGTTGTTTTTGGAGACAGTGAGTTATTATTCATCAAGTGACGTCATGAAATGCATCCAAGAATGATATTTTAAGATCATAAAAGAAGAGAGTCTGGGACATGATTGAAGATTTCAAAGCTTTTGGAATCCATGCAGTTCCTATAAATCAAAATCAACATGTTGATAATCTTGCTACAATTGGCTTGCAATACGAGATAACTTTTCATATTATGAAATAAGGGCAGAAATTTGTTGAAAATAGTGGTTTACCCAATTGTAGTACATGATAATGTGAGTAGATAGAAAGTGTTTGATAGTGACAAACAAATTGTAATTTTCCTGCAAGAAGAGGTGGAGTTTGCTGTAACAGATCAGGATAAGTTTTAAGATTCATATGTTGATTAAATTATACAATTGAAAAGACAACAAACTTCCAAATAGGCTTAGTCACTCAGGAATCCATTTTCAATTCATATGATCAAGAAAAAAGACAAATATCTAACATGGTCGGTCAAAGAAGAAAGACTTTGAGGAAGTCAAGGTAGCACATAAGAAGTTTCTAAAGATTTGACAAAGTCTGTACTTCTGAATAGAAAGAAGCTTTCATCAAAATTTGTCAAGAGTATCATGACATATTTACATGGAGCTATAAAGACCTACGTGGTTTTGATCCATGTCTAGCACAACATACCATCGAAATGGATTCTAATGCCAAGCTATTTCATTAGAAATAGAGGCCAATTAATCCCAAAATTGAGCCAGTAATGAGAAAGGAGCTAACAAAACTCATTATGTCCTATATAATTTTTCCCATCAAGCATTCCTAATGGGTATCCAATTTGGTTCCCGTAAGGAAGAAGAACAAAGAGATTTAGTTGTGTTTAGATTTTAGGGATTTTAATCGTGCATCATTAAAAGACCATTGTCCTCTTCCATCAATGGAGGAGATCCTTCAAATGGTGGTAGGAGCTCTAATATTTTCTTTTCTTGATGGATATTTGGGTTAAAATCAAATCATAGTCCGATAATTTGACTAATTCAAAATGGATTTTACTACCAAGTGGGGCATGTATTCCTACAAAAAATACCATTTAGATTGTCCAACATCAGGGCTACTTTCCAAAGAGTCATGGACATGGTGTTTGAAGGACTAATCAATGATATCATCTTGGTTTACCTAGATGACATATACTGTGTATTGTAAGCATGTATAAAATCACATCATGCATCTAAGGAATGTTTTCCAAAGTTGTAGGGAATTTGGGGTTTCACTTAATCGCAAGAAAGTGTACTTTTGCAGTGCATGAGGGAAATGTTTTGGGGTATGTTTTTTCTATGGAAGGACTATCAATTGAGCCAGCCAAGATTTATTCCATTATGTCTTTATCTCTCCCAATTCATAGGAAGGGCCCCTAGAGTTTTTGTAGGAACCATAAATTTCATGTGAGGATATTTATCCCTTAATTTGTGACATTGGCTAAGCCACTGACAACCATACTAAAGAAAAACATGACATTCTCATGGACAAAGTAAGGATGAGAAATATTTGAAGCCATCAAAACATGGAAATTTCTCAAGCTCCCATGCTTGTGAACCCCATGTTTGATAATGTACTTTATCCTTTATGCTTTTGTAGGTGAAGAGAAAATTTCAGGGATCCTCACCCAGTAAAATGATGATCTGATGGAGCATCCAATTGCTTTCTTCATTCAATCCCTCAAAGAATACGAACTCAAATACTCATTCGTTGAAAAATAATTCTTTATTGTTATTCGAGCTTTGAAGAAATTCTAGCACATGTTATCCAACAACAAAATTCATCTAATGGTGTCTCATCCAGGTGTCAAGGAGTTGTTAAAAAAAGAGAAGAACAAAAAGCACGTTGGATGGATCACGAAGGTGATGGAGTATGATGTGCATATCAAGGTTACCAAACTTGTCAGAGGTAAAGGTTTGTGTCAGAAAACTTCTACAGACATGGTATCAAAAGGTGATGAGGATACGACGCTCCTAAACACTGATGAGAGTGATGAGAAAGTTGAATGGTTATCCAAAATGAATAATTTCCTCTTCTCTAATGTATATCTTGTGAACATGGATAAAAACCCAAATATAGACTTTCCATCTTCAATTTATTCCATATGTTTTGGTAGATAACGTTCTCTTTTGAAAGGATTTGAATGGTTTCCTCCTTCGGTGTGTAGGACTAGAACAAGTGAGTAAAATACTAGAAGAGTTTCATAATGGTCTATCTGGAGGACATTACTCTAAACATGAACAACTATTACCAAGATCATGTAAGCTGGTTACTATTGTCCGGATTGGTTCAAGGATGCCCATATTTGGGTAAGGAAATGTAAGGAATGTGCCCTTTTCATAGGCAAGCATAAGTTGGTAGCTCTTCCGTTGTATCAAATCCAATTGGATCAACCCTTTGTTCAATGGGGGTTGTACTTCATCGGAATGATTAATCCTCCATATAGTGATAGACGTAAATGGGTCTTTACTGTGACAACAGATTATTTTAATGGATGGATAGAGGTGGTAGCATTGAAAGAGAGAAATGAAAATGTAGTTCTGGATTTCTTTGAAGGTATAATGACAAGGTTCGGTGTTCATTTTACAATCATTTTAGACAACGCGATGGATTTTCTTGGTATGAAGTTGAGTGAATGGGTTGTTAAAAATGGGGTCTACCTCAAGATTTCATCAAATTACTATCCATAAGGAAATAGATTGGCATGAGTCTAGTAACAAAAACCTCATAAGGATTATTAAGCACAAAATGCAAACTAACAAGAGGACTTGGCATACACAACTTAAGATTGCCTTATGGCTAGATCGGATCACACCTAAAAGGGCCATAAAAAATTCCCCTTTCATGCTATAGTATATGGAACGGAAGAAAAACTTCATTTCTCCTTGGAGTTACCTTCTTTGCAGTTAGCTCATCAACTTGAAGTTATGGAGAGTGATCCTCTTACAGTATAACGTTTGCTAAAATCATGGAGTTAGAGGAAGTACGGAACAAGGCTATGAAGACTTTGGAGCAACATCAGGCTTAGGTTAAGAAATATTTTGACAAGAAGGCATCCAACAGGTGTTTTCAAGAAGGAAATTTAGTCCTCAAATGGGATGATGATAGGGCCAAACCAGGTAAGTCATGCCAAGTTTGACGCTCCCTGGAGCGGGCCATACATCATCACGAGTTACAAATAGGTGATTTCATTTCATTTATTGATTCTCAATGGAGAAGAACTACCCATTCATGTGAATGGGATACATATCAAAGCTTGTTTTTTAGAAGCATTCCACCCACTATATAGTTTAGTTAGGTGTTTTGCTCCAAGTGCTTATGCACATTGTTGTTGTGTGTCGTTCTTTTTTTTTCCTCATTGTTATGTTTCATGTTGTTTTGCACACTGTTTCATCATAAGAAGGTGTCAAGGATAAGGAAGGTTCAAGGTTTCCATAAGAGTCTCATGATCTGCCCTATTCGAAATTCTGCAATGTTCCATAGATGTCAAGCATTTGACAGATTCAGTGTACTTCATGCCTAGCATTCCAGGGAGGTCCAACATCAGCAATACTCAAAGAGACTTCGAGATGTATCACAAAAGATAAAATTACTCTCAAAATTCCAATATTGACTCCATGCCAAATGGATGACTTAATGCTACTAGAATCATGCTTAGAAGGCAATCATCCCCAAAAGGTCACCAAAAATGTTATCCAATTTTTTGCACATGGCAAAATTGGACAACATGGGTCAATCAGACCCTAGGGTCAGAAAACCCCTTCATGAAACATTTTTTAGATATCATAGGAAAAATTTTGTGTTGAAGGCACATCTTGGCGTTATAAAGAATTTTAGGATCATTTCAGAGTGTTTTTACCATTTTAGGTCTTAGGGGTTAATGAGTTTTCTCGTAGTGCTGAGGTTGGCCTCTGTGAGCCCACTTTCCACCAAGGATTGTGAGAAATCCATTAAAATTGAGAAATAATGTTTAAAATTTCCTACGATACTCCCATTATCTCCTCAATTTCAATAAAACATAATGAAGTTACAACTCAGAGAAAATACCAATTCAGTGAGCTAAGGAGGCATCAATTTAAAATAGCTCACTAAGTAACTCAATGAGCTACTCAGGCGAGTCGACCTGTAAGTGGCGAGTTAGTGTTTAATGGACCAGGAATCAACTCACCGAGTTAATATAATGAAACTCGACATGGGATCTTAAGTGGCTGGAGATTAAGGTCACAAGCGTAGATATCTCGGTCAACATTGCAAATGTTTGGCAAGGTGGACACCTCGGTTCGATTAGGAAGAGTGGCTCACATTACCGGGGAGACAAGCATCACAAAGAAGCATAAGTGGGCCAAGGATTTTCAATGAAACCACATAGAAGGGTCATTCGGTCTAACAAACTAAACCAGGTGAATCGGTAAGGAGCTCAAGACTGTGCTCGATACCAAGCTGAAGGATGGCTCACAAGATCCAAATGGCTAGCGAATAGCCCGATCATATGGATTGGGTTTCATCGGGTGCAAGCTTAGCTGAAAACAGAAAGCTTGAAGAATCTGTCAATGTTCAACTTTAGGAAAAAACTTGGGAATGTCATTGATCAAGACATGGGGTGCATGTGCTAGCTCGTTAAAGGAGCTTGGTGATCTTTAGGGTGAAATCAGGATGACTCAGCAATGAAGTGTAATGACGAGATAACATAGCTTAATGAATAAGGTAATGTGTGTGACTCGGCAGTGAGCTTGAGATCGATTGATGGTGTCATATTGAAATTTTAAAGTTTGATATAATCTTGGAGCTTTGTTGGTCAATGCTTAAAATAGATAAAATGTTAGCTTTCAAAGAGTCGAGTTACTCACTGAGGATGTAGGGCACTTCATAGGAGAATGAGATGGCTGGGGTTCGTCATTGCACCAAGACCTCAAAGGATGGATCACCAGGTAGAACCAAGGTAGTACAAAAATGGTGAGCTCATAGGTCGAGTTGTTGTATTAGCTTGGGCAAGTTTGTAGATGGCTCGGTGAGCCCAGATGGTCATTACTCAGAGGTAAATTGGCTTTCAAAGCCTGAGAATCCATCATTGCAAGTTTGCGGGGCAATGTGTTTGATCCATGCCACAACCGAGGAAATTTGAAGAGTTCTTTGTAGATAAACTAAGGAAAATTTTCCATGCGGGAAAAGTTCATCCTCATCACCAAGTGGGAACAATTACTTGACAAGACAAGTTGATGTTTCTATGATTTGAGTTACTCGCTGAGGATGCAGGGCACTTCATAGGGGAACGACATGGTTGGGGCTTGTCATTGCACCAAGAGCTCAAAGGATGGCTCACCAGGTAGAACGAAGGTAGTATAAAAATGGCGAGCTCACAGGTCGAGTTGTTGTCTTAGCTCAAGAAAGTTTGTGGATGGCTCGGTGAGCTAGGATGGTCACTACTTAGAGGAAAATTGGCTTTCAAAGCTTGAGAATCCATTGTTTTAGGTTTGTGGGGAAATGTGTTCAAGCCATGCCATAACCAGGGAAATTTGGGGGATTCTTTCCAAATAAACCAAGGAAAATTTTCCGCATGGAGAAATTTCATCCTCATTGCCAAGTGGGAACAATTACTTGACAAGGCAAGTCACTGTTTCTGCGTGGGGGAGGTTAAGGAGTTGATCGTTGTATCGAAGCTCATATTTTCAAGCCATCATAATAATTCAACACGAAGAACAAGTCTAAGTAATTTCATATTCATCAGGTGGGTCATCAGGGGAGTTTTTGGTGGTTGCAGACAAAATGGGTAGTAATTTTCGAAGCTATGTGGAAGGTTGTTGGCAAGGTTGAGCTATACAATGAGAGTTGGAGAAAGTGATACATCATTGTGACAAAGCTCACGTGAAGTTTCAAATGCTACAAGAAATGTGGTGTCCCCAGATTTCACCCTGAAATCTAGGACTACCCTATTGAAAAAACTCGTACTTTTAAAATAATGGGTCGTTTTATGTTTTTATTGCCAGAAAGTTCCTGTAATGTGTCAAGATATTCCCAAGGAGCCATATAAGCCATTTTCGACAAATACCCAGATTCCCAAAATTATTTTATTATGTCACTGGGGTTTGCCTACAGGAAATTTGTATTAAATTATTTTGAGCCCCGTTTGAGGCAATTTGTGCTCCGGTTTAACCCTATTGTGACTGTACATATCATTATTCCCATATACCAGTAGGGTTTTAACCATGAATGAATCTTGGGCTTTATTTGTGACTTCTAGCAACGTTTTGTGTTTTTTGTGTTTTCCCGTTTCATTTTCTGTGAAATTTATCTTGATCAATTCCTTTTCTGGTTTGTCCTGATTCTTGGCCTGGAGTATTTGGAGATCACCTATGCACATTGTGCTAGAAGGAATTTGCCATTGGAGGTCTGGTTCTCTCAAAAAATATGAAGTTGTGCACCAAAAAGCTTCTTCTGGGTTGGCCACATTTTTGGAAAAAGAGGGTTTGAAGTGAATCATGGGATTTTGGAAGCAATAGGCAGGTGGGAATTTTGTACTTGCCTAGCAGGGTACTTTTTCCCATGAAAGAAACACCAATTAAGTCACAATGGGAAAATTAGAGGCAGCAAGCAGGCGGGAATTTCTTACCTGCCTTGCAGGGTAAAAATTCCCCTTGTGGAATAAAAGAAAAATCACTTAAGGCATTGATGGGATTTTATTACCTGCCTTGCAAGGTAAATAATTCCATTATGAAAGTCAAACAGCTTAAGTGAATCATGAGATTTTCGGAGCTGCCTTGCAGGGTAAATAATCCCATTGTCAATTGTCTTTTAAAAATAGAAATCCCTCATACCAAAAAGTGTGACTCCTTTAGGGAAAGAAAGGAAGCCTTAAATGTAATAAATTAATTAAATTCTTCTCCAATTTTGGTGCACAGGTTTGTGGAAAAGTCAACAAAGGGAAAGTGGATAAAGGAAGTTAGAATTAGACATTCTAAAATTAAATAAATATTATTTATTTAATGTAACCCCTTCATGTCAAAAAGTGTGCCCCATTTGGGAGAGAAATAATACTTTTTTAAGTATTAATTGATTTAATTAATTCCTATTTTCAGTGGCTAAGGTCAAAGCATACTGTGAGGCTTGAGTTAACTAGAAGCAGAAGTCTAAAATTAAATAAATTTAATTTATTTAATGGCAGCCATAAGCATGCACAAAATAGGCACCCCATTTGAAGAGTAAAGCTTATTAAATAATTAATTAATTGCCAGGAATAGGAAAGGCATTAATTAATTATAGAATTATGAGGATTATATAAGTAGGGGCTACCATAAGGGTGAATTAATTAATTCAAAAGTAGAGAAGTGCAGCCCAGACAAAAAGTGCGCCCCATTTGGAAAGGATTTTTGCTTAGAAGATGTAATCAATGCTGGAAGCTTCCAATTTTGGCACCTAGGTTGAAGGAGGTTGATTTTTGTCTGGATAATTGTCTGCATAACTGATACAAGTGCTCAGGTGAAGTTGGTAAAATTCATACTTGCTTTGCATGCAAATAAAACATCAAATTTTGGGGCAGTAGGCTTGAATTATGCATATTTTTATGATTAAAATCCACTATTCATGTTCTGGTTGCCATCTTTGTCTGAATTAATTGCAGGAATTCATTACATGATGCTTTTATAAGATAAAGGGAGCTTAAATCAATGTCTAATACATTAAATATATCCTCTGAATCTGAAGAATTATCTAGATCTGCACCGGTTGTGAAGAATTCCAGCTAAATAAAGAGAAAAGGAATTGTTCAGACAAAGATAGATACATCCATGGCAAAGAGGGATGACAAAGAGAGCACAAAAAAGTCATCCATCGCTTCTAAATTTGTAGACATTAGAGATACATAGATCTAGGTCCGGAACCTCTTTCCGAATTGATTGACAAATCCAGAGCAAGAAATACTTCCCTCATGCATACAGTCAAAAGTAGTGGAATTATTCAAGCTGTAGTGTTTCCGTACATAGCCCAGTTGCCATATTTTATTATGGAGCGTGTTAGGTCTTACCATCCATCATCTAGATCAGTCCAAGATGCTACGAGGAAAACAATAATCTGGTTAGATGCACATTTCATCAATTATTGTTTGAATATTCCGACACGAAAGGTGGTGACTTCTATTAGCATACAAGATGCCGATAGCAGGTGGGAGAAGCATAGATTTGACTACGTGAACATAATGAATAATAGATACATGACAGAAGCCCAGACCTCCTTCCAAGTTCCCAAGAACTCTTCCCTGGTCCAATCTGGTACAAGAGGTGGATGATATTGCCAAGTTGTTATACAGGATAAATGGCGAAGCGAACGCTCACACCTTCTGTACATGGATGTATGATTTCATCAGGACCATTAAAATCAACAAAGCAGATTTAATAATAAATTGGTCAGAAATCATTAGCGAGAACATTGGTGAGAAATTTCGGAACATGAGGCGTACTTTCAACTTCAAAATGACTTCCTACTTGGTATATGCAGCAGCTTCACAAGGAATCTTCTCCAAGCTAGATAGATGTGGCGTTCTTTCCAAGGACCTTATTTTCAAGTGCTACCCATAGCTTACTGTACCTACATGCCAGAAATATTTCAAAGTGTTCAATGACGGATTCTTCTACGAATTCATTTGTAGGATGGATAGGGATCTAAAGGCCAATAGTGTGAGCAAGGAAGCGTGAGAAGTTGTGTCCAGAATTGGAAATCTCTTAATTCAGTTTGCGGATTTCACATACCTCAAGGTCACCACCTTTTCTGGAGAACTAGTTAAGTTGCCTAGATATCTGAATGATAGATTGGTCACCATGGAGCTGAGAAAAAAACTTTTGGAGATGTATGACCTTCAGTCAAAATGGTACAAGTATACGGGTTTCTTCCTGATCATTGTGGGCCATTATAGCTACTAGAGTATTCATAGAGCTTGAGGAGTGGAAGTGGAGATGTTATCCGAGTAATGAGCAATATTTATTCCCGGCATGGCTTAAATTCGATCCATTTGGAGTAGCCAGGAAGACGATCTCCCTAGGAGTATGCACATGTGCCTTCATTAGAAGATTTTTGAATGAAGTGAAAAAGTGAGTACGAGGTTAGAAAGAAATATTTCAGTAGGCTATCAGCACGACAAGTGTTATAATTTGGATTAGCAAAAATACCTGTGGATCTTAAAGATGATGGGCATGTGTTACTTGACACATACCATCAAATGGGAGGTGATAGAGTTGTACTTCAGGAGAATGTGGGGGGTTGTCATATGATTGAGGAAAGGTCTGCCGTTGTTCTGGTGAACACTTCAAACTGGTTGCTGATGAAGAGATACTACATTGATGAATCATTGATGAATCAAATCATGGGCAACTTCGGCATAGGAGATTCCCTCAAGAGGAATCACGGAGGAGAAATCAGTAGAATGCCTGAGAAGATGAAAGTGCACAGAAGGTCTCATTTGAAGGAGAAGATCACTTGTACGGCTATCATGTTAGTTCACAGCTTCTCTAACACCAAGTACTTCACTGACTGGTGCACCTCAGCAGGACACTTCCATTCCTCCGTTGAATCTGGCAACATTCATCTTCTCTCCTCAGCCACTCCATTCAATGCATGTTCCTGAAGAAACATTGAAACTGTAGATGGGTGAGTTTGAAAGAGCTTTGTCTTTGGATGACTCAGAGGATGGCAGCCACAACACTGTAGAGGTTTCAAATGGAGAGGAATCAGAGTGAGAGATAGTGGTACTCTCAGTAACTTCTCATTCTCTGAGAAGTAATTTCTCAGAATGGTTAACTTCGCAGTTGTTTCCAAAGGCTAGAGAGGAAATCAACTTGGAGGAACACGACTTCTATCTGATCCTGAGTCTAAGTGGGAAATACAGAAAACCTAAAGTTGCTAAGGTAACTTCAAGGTTGATCATTGAGGAGTCAAGGAAGAAGTTTGCTAAGATGTCAATTCAGGACAGAGGGGAAGAAAGAAGATGAGCTCATGGCAGAAGACATAACAGTGACCAGAGTACCCATAGGTCAAGCCACCATATAAGGATTGAAGAAGGATACATAGACATTTATAGATGTTTCTATTCCTTAAGCTTGACAAAGAAGAGGTGGAGAAATTTGAACTTCAGAAGCAAGTATCTTAGTTATGTGATATCATTGCCAAGGTTGCTAAATCTTCCACTCAGCCCATTTTAGCACAGAAGTAGGTGAGTGATCATCTGATGCAAGTAAATGGAAGATGTAAGCAACCAAGTTAAAGCTATCAATGAATGGAAAAGTTTGATTATTTATCAAGATTTTGTACAAC
Source organism: Taxus chinensis (assembly GCA_019776745.2). NCBI lineage: Eukaryota > Viridiplantae > Streptophyta > Pinopsida > Cupressales > Taxaceae > Taxus > Taxus chinensis. The sequence goes on along the minus strand of CM034146.1, from coordinate 311,187,470 downwards.
TCATAGAGGTTGCTAGCCTACCTAAAGGTTATGAAAGATGTAGTGGATCAGCTGAAGCAACTAATTATAATCACGGTAGCTATGAACATAGTTGTTGAGAGCAACCTAAGTACTTTGGCCGAAATCAATAAGCTACCGAGAGAAGTGTTGATTGCAGAATAGATTATACCTGATGGATTAGTTGAGAAGGGGAAGCAGCTGGAGTTTATATTATCTTTCCATTTAGATATTTGTACAATTATACTGAAGAGGATGCAGACACTTGAGAGTATGGCATCATCTTTACCAGACAGTATCATTGCTTTCACTCATGAGTAAGTCGTCGGAAATGTTACTTCTTACACACAGATCATTCCTAGTAGAGTTCCTAATTCCCTAGAAAGGGTCTCTTCTGATGGTGCAAGGGATAATTAGATGGAGCCATTAATCCTTTCACGATGAATTCCATCAGTAGACTCGTGGCACTGTAGTTGGATATTAAGAAGTTCGAGCCTAGCTTTGAGGAGGTAGAAGTATGTATCATGGTGTTGAACGAAGGATTACTGCAATTCAGGACAGAAAAGGAAGTTGTGGCTAAGACAAATGGGAAGATCCTAAATTACATGTTTGACAAGCATATTCAGTATCAGAACAAAAAGAAGATATAGATTTTACAGTTGGCATGTATTTCTCCTTCTACTTTTTCTTCATCTATTTTCCACATTCACGGATGAAATTGGAAAACTTTAAAGTTATTAGTTTTGAAACCATTACTTTAAGTTATGTAGAACAATTTCTATTAGTTAAGTTACAGTTTGTGTCACTTAAAGAGGAATTAGAGGAGGATGATTGCCAGATGTTATGTTTACCTTTTGTTTATGTTTTAGTTCAGTTGAGTTTCCCATTTGTACTTTACCTTCTACATTCTATAAGTAGAAGAAGAACCTTTGGGTTAGTGATCAAAATTTGTAAGCAGCATTCTTGTGTTCCAGAATTTGTGTTGAAACCCCTGATAGCCACTTGAGGCAAAGGAATATAAAGGAGTAGTCTTCCGGAGAACTTTGTTTCATGGTGCATTTTGTTTCTTGCTTTCTATCTTAGATCTTCTAATAAACTTTGTGTTATTTTAAATCTAGATCTCGAGTTGCCTTTGCTTATAATTATGTGTGTTGATATCTATTGGTTTCTTCTATGTGCATGCAATCAACTCTGTTATCTATTGATTGGGTTTCGTACAGCTTCCCCATTTCTTCCATGTGATTTATTATTTCCTTCTTCTATAAATATTTCCTTTCTTAAACAGTCGGCTTACTTGTTACAGAGTTATACAGCTATGGTTCATGAGCTGAATAGTTAAAGTAAAACCCCCATATAGATACTAGCATATTTTTATTGCCAAATATGACACGGGATCCTCACCGTTAAATGAGGGAGATTTATCTCATGACTGCCTAGGTTTTCAACTATGCAGAAAATCTAGCCAACAAAATGGCTCACGTGATAAGCTTGAGTGTAAGTTGACCTTGAAGGGGCGAACTCGACACTGATGTTTGCAACATAGAAGAACTCAGACTGAACCGAGGTGATGCATCGGTGGTGAGTAGGGTTGAGAGGACAAGTTGGTAGAAGGATCTCAAAGGGAATCATGGCACTCAATGTGGCTCGGTGATTAGGAAAAATTGCAAGAAACTCGTAACTAGGCAGTGATGAGTACATGAGATTGCGCTCGATACTGAGCCCATAGATGTTGGAAAGAAACTATGGTTTTAGCTTATCACAATAAATGGAAAAACAGCTCGCAGTAAGCTCGTATGGAGTGATTTGCAGTGGTGAGTCCAAATTAAGGATAAAATGAAGAGCTCATGCAATGAGAATGATATTTCTGTTGGTTTAGTAAACCATGTATGAGCACAAGTGAGCATGGAAATGATGTGATTCCCCGATCCACTCAAGGATTTGAATAGAATGGCATGATCTCACATGGGTGAGATCACATACATGAAACTGACATTGAAGCCAACTAGCTCGTGAATTGAGAAAGGAAGCAAAGAGGGCTATTGATTTTTATCATTCGTGTGTTGAACTTTGAGGATCATTGTAGCAGGCTCATGCCGAGCTCAATTGATGATTTGGACACATTGATAGAAAGAGGTTGGTAGAAAAATCAAAGATTGGTTCGAATTCATCATCATAGTGAGCTCTATGCATTATATAAACTCATTCAGAAAACTCAAATATGGGGAGCTCATTGCAGAGATAACTTGCTAGAACAAGCTCGTGAATAACTCAAAACAGAGAAGATTTAATGGTGCATAGGAATCACGAAATTTAGGATTTGGAGGAGATTTCATTTTGGGTTCGACATGGAAGAATTAGAAGGATCTTGAATGCGTAAATCAACTCGCTTGACAAGTCAGTGGGTAACGAGGAGTGGAGGCTGATAAGCTCGGTTTCAAATAGAGGAGCTCGGTGGCGTGTTTGAATGGTGTGAGTGAATTTGGTAAAAGAACATAGAGATGGCAAAGTGGAACATACTAAGGGATCAAAACGAGTAACTCGGTGCTTGGCAGTTAGTTCAAACAAAGGAGCTCGATGTCAAACGGAGGAGCTCATTAACTTAGGAATTCTACATTATGAAAGAGCTTGTTGACATCTACGAAGGGTTTGTGTCTTCGAAGCGTCGGTTGAGAAATTAAGAGCTCATAACATGGACAACGAGTCAAAATGAATAATGAGTCCATGAAATAGAATCACCAAGCTATCATGGATAGGGAAATCACTCAATGCATTGAGCTAATAATAGAGGTACCGAGACCAAGTAGCTAGCAGAGTTGATAAGCTCGGTCGTTGTGATGAAGGATAGGAGCTTGGTAACCATGGAACATACATAATATCAACTCACCGAGTTGAACCATGCACATAGCGGGTTAAGGCCAAGACAAAGTGAGCTTCGTGTAGTGACTAAAGGATCTCGATTCTTACAAAGGAGCTCGGTGCAGTTACACATCGAGCTCAGTTGTGGTGAAGACTGGAGGAGTTTGACCCCAATTCAGTGTGTTGGCTCGGCAAGTCAACCACCGAGTTGGGCTCTTTCTTGGCCTTTTCCTCACGATCCCTCCCTCCTCGAGTCAAAATGATCAATGGGGGGCCCACCATTAATTTTAATTAATTTAATATTTTTATTTAAATATTTTTATAATCATATTTATTATTATTATTTAAATATTATTTTAATTAATTAAGGAGAACTAGGTCAACTGGGTATTAATGGCACATGATGAAAGATTCTAAAGTGGTTCAACCAACTGTAATAAACAAACCATCATGTACCTTCAATTTAGGAATGTAATTATGACCTTTCCTCTTCTCTCTCACATATTCTTCTATAAATGTAAGTTGGAAGCTCATTCTAAAGGGTTCCAACATGTCAGATAGGTTGGAAAGTTATACATCTTAGGAAAGTGTAATTTTTCAAGAGTCCTCTCTCTTTTACAAGTTTTCCTTGTATGTTGAGGCAGCTTTCAAGCCTCTTTTCCAAGGCTGTAATGGTAACCAATTGCCTCTTCTGAATGTATGATGCATTTTGCATGTTATTGAAGAAATAAAAGTGTGTGTTTTGTTACTAATCTCGGTCCTTTCATCCTTCTATACTTCTTTGTGCCTTTTCTCATGCTTTCAAGTACATTGTGCAAGTTCATGTTTCTATTGTAGGTTCTTGGAGTTCCGTGGTTATTGAGTGGTGTAAAATTACATCCAGTTGAGTTGTGGTCCTTGTTGACCCTTATCAAGTTCATCCTTCCTCACTAGAAGACTGATAACTTGTTTGTCTTATCAAATTTAACAAAGGGAATGTGTGCTTCCTAGCCTAAGGTATTATGTACCCTCTCTAAGTTGCAATAGGTGAAGTTGACTTGTGGTGCACACACCCTCTTCAAATTAACCCTTCTTGAGTCTAGAAACTCCCTTTATTTGGTGCATCACCATCCCTAGTACAGTTTCATTTCTAAAAATATCTTTCCCTAAAACCCATGAAAATGTTAGCATAGGTCTAGATAATCATTTTATTTTACTAGGAGTAGTACAACACTTAGTTTAGGAAGAGGAATCATGCCTTCTCTAGAGGTTCACCTTGATACCAAGTCCCATAGCTTGAGAGGTGATCCCATGTGTCCTAATCACACTGAACATCATGTTCACATTCTAGCCATTCGGAGGGTGTAGTGATTTGCTGACAACAGAAACATGGGCTCAGACACCAAAATGTTGGCCTAAAACCCCAACAAGATTGTAAGGCTTAGGAAATAGCTATCTTTTTTAATGATGTACATGGGAAATACATGACTTCTACTCTAAGAACATAAATGTAAATAAAAGCACATAAAAGATCATACTCCAAACTCCATTCTTTATTTTTTCATCAATAATGATTACATCATTTTTCAGTACATGCATATTCTTTGCTTTCTCCTATTTCTACTCTCATATAAAATCTCGTAGTGGCATTCACATATGTCTTTCATGATGTCCACCACATATTCATATTCTCACTTCTTACATTAATTCCTCTCTTTATTCTTCGTGTTTTTCTCATATTTTCTCACTCATGTTCATGATATCCTCTTCTCCCCTCATTTTACAACATTATATAGCCTTTAAAAGGAAAAATTTATGTCATTTCACTCATAATGACCTGTGGTAACCATTGGTTAACACTTGTTTACATTCTTAACTAGTGATTAGTGAATATTTACTCATATATCATAGTGTTTATGCATTTTACTTGGGTAAACTATTATTTATTCTCTATTATTATTATTCTAATATGTTTCTAGCTTCCACAATGTATTATAATGCTCATATATATCCCACAAACATCATAAAACAACATTGTAGTATGAATAACTTTGTTATGTGTCTGTCAAATTCTATATTTTTTGTCTTTCCTTTGTCTTCATTCTGTGGTTCTTTTTCAACTTCCGCGGTTCTTCCCAGTGTTACATGTCTTCCTTCTTATCTCGTGGCTTTTCTTAGTCTTACGCGACTATCTCTATATATTGCAGCTTCTATTGTTTATCACAGATTTTTACTTTTATGCGTGGAATCCTTCTTTATTTGTGGCTATCTTCTATCCTTTGTGGTTAGCTTTATCTCTTTGCGGCTTTCTCCAAACTTTGGTGGATTTATATATATATCTATGGCTTATACCAAACTTTGATGAAGACTCCTATCAACAATGCATTTCCACTTTTAGAATAATGCCCCATCATTAGTGAGGAGATCCACCTAAATGTGTAAAAGGGCCTCTTGCATTGGAGTGATTTCGACCTATGTGGGTATTGCTAGAGAAACCCATATGAATGGAATTAGGATTTGTATTTGAAATAGCAAGCAAAAAATCCTACTTCATTGCTTGAAAATCTAAATGAATTTCACCCCTAAGGCTACCTTTCAGATGAAGAAGTTCATTATTAAGGCCATCCTTACCCACCATTTTATTTACCCTTTCCTTAAGTTAGAAAACCACCTTAGATACTCCCAAACCAGAAGATTATAAATCCATATATTCCTTATTTGGGGTCATTCCTGGAGTTTCTTGACCTTTCCCTTAGCCTCAGGTTAATCTACTAGTCATGATGTAGGGTTTGGGACTCAAGGTAGATGGGATAGGGAAACATTTTAGGGTTTGGGGTTTTTTAAATTTACTAGTCGAATAGAGAAAATCATAAAAAAGAAACGCTATATACTTTTTGGAAATCTTTATGAAAATATATGAAACTTATAAAAATTCCAAAAATTGCACCCTCGGTAGCCAAATTATGAAAAAACATAAAACCACTATACCTTTTGCAAAACAAGTCATAAATGCTTGAAATTTGGAGACGAGCTTACTTGACTAATTTGGAGACACCACAAACAAATTGAAAAAAAATCGGTACCAATTTTGTGATAAAGCCAAACCTTCACAATTATGGTTTGACATAATGTCAGTCGGGATCAGGCTCTGATACCACTTGTAATGAAATTACTTTTATAAATCATATAATGAGTATAAATAGAAAACCGAAGAACACAATATTGTAGGTAAATTATCTCAATATGCAAGTACAATATCTTAGCCACTTTGAGGGGGCAACCTCCAAACAATACAATAAGACTCAAATGCTCAATATGATGATCAACTATTGCCTACTAACCCCTATATGTATTGTTCTTATGTTATGGTCATTCCCAAGACCGACCGACTAGTGATAATATAGCATATACAATAGAGATACATCATGATAAGAAGCAATGATAGCAACAAATTGGCTATATACATCCAATGTAAGATATATGATTAAGGGCATGGCACACCACCTCTGAATGAAGTGGGCAGCAGACTCATTTTTCTCTTGCTTGATGTGTAATAAATATCTAATCAATGTCCTCAACATGTTTTTCATATCAAAATCCTTGATAGACTCATATATGAGTTACTTGAAAGAATGTATAGAAGTTTTCAGAATCCTATAATACCAATCATGGAAATCCCTTCAATGGTCTTGGGAAATATTTTAGTGACAACCACATCCCAAGGGAGTAACTCTCTTGTTGCAGAAGTGTATGCCTTTATATGGGAATTGGTATCTCCTTCTCCATTAAACTTTAGAAGATCTGGAAAAGACCGTGGGAGTTTGACACCTCATATGGTGAAGTCAAGGGGCTCTTTCAGATATTCAGAATATGTGCCTACCACATAAGATTCGACCATTGAAGACCCTTGTTGGGTAGGAGGAGGTAGAATAGAAGTTTGATAGGGTGTGGTGTAAGCATTGTTCAGGGAACAAGGAACCCATTGATGTTGCATGTAAGGACTATGGAAAGAGTACATGTCCATTTGAGGAGACTTTGAGAACACATAGAAATAAATAGGGATAGCATTAGGATATGGGCTTGTGGGTACAAAACCAAGGAACGTCACATTACCTAAAGGAATCACATTAAAGAATGCACTTCTAGTTGAAATTTGTGTAAAACACACAAAGGAAGAATGAGGGACCATTCCTAGTGTGCTTGATCCTGTAAGAAGGTCACCAGAAATAAGAACACCCAAGTAGACATGTGATGGTGGTTATTGATAGACGTTTGTGAAAGGGGTATAATTTTTCTTTTGAACATGATGGGAAGTATTATCTTGCCCCATAAATTGTGTTTGTTTTGAAGCTTGAGCAATTTCTAATTCTTTGATTCTACCCATAAATGTTGAAATTACATTGCCAGGTAAAGGTTGTGAACTTTTTTTTGGTGTATGCTGCACATTGTTTGACTGTGAGGGTATATGATACCCCATTATAAATTGGTCATTTGTAGGCCCCGCCTTTTGAGTTATGCTTTTTGGTTTAGGCGGGGGAGAGGTAGAATTATTCTGCAAAAGGATATATGTGTATCCTTTCATCCTATCTAAGGATCCTTCTAGAGCACTAATATGGTCACCACTTTGGGTGAGATGCACTAGGATCTCATCAATTGTGTCAAAAGGTAGGGATAGGATTCAAACTACATTCTAATCTAAGGTCTAGAAAGAACCCATGGATAAAAACCACATTCTCCTCTAAATGTCATGTTGTTGGAGTTTGAGAACTTTGGTTGTGTACTATAGTTTGGTTGATCTATCACCTAAATCCTAACTGTTTAATTGGTGTTTAAACCCTGAGGAGGGGGCATACGAGGAGATAGTAAGGTCTGTGAGTAGTTTTCATCCCACCTAGATAATGAGGGTGATTGTTTCATACTAACCTAGTTATAATATGATTCTAGACCTAAAATAGGTCTACCATACTCCTGACCTCACATATTCAGGGGGTGTATAAAAACCCACAAAATAATGGGAGAGGGGAAAGGTGGATGAAAAAAATTAAAAGAAAGAGGATACAAAAAGGAACTAGTCCTTCGCATCGGGTTCTCCAATTTTGTACGCTTAAAAATCAACATGTGATTTCATATGCACATGACCTCCCGAGGTCATGTCGGGACAAACAGAATGTGATAGATGAGATGGTAATGTGAAAAATAGATAGAGTGTAGGTGGGATAAATGGGAATGATGATAAGAGGTCAAGGAAATTGAATGTTATCAACTAGAAAAATGGAGATTTGTTCATTGAGAAAAATGAATATTTTCCTAACTTGTGCAGGGGTAATCCTATGATCAAGGATGATCATGGTAGGTAGTTCCATTTTATGTCATTTAAACCAAATAAAACCTGACTTGGTTGTGGAATACGAGGTAATTTCCCTTTATCACTTGTGTATTCCTATATGAAGAGGGTCATGAATTTATTATGGAATATTTGGCAAGGACAAATTAAGGGTTTCAGGGTATAATCCTATCTACTTGGTTATCCCAATACTCTACGGAATTGTCTAATTCTTTGTTAAGGGCAATGAGGTGGCTGATAATTTCAGGAGGTAAGGGCGTCACTCTGAAGACTAACTAGCACAAGCCTTGATCAATATCAATTTTATTTCTTTCAATGTTTATATGTCTTATAAGCAGATCAAATATTTTGATATGTTGTTGTGGTGAATCTGGAATGGTCATGTGTGCACCAATTCAAGAGAAATGGAAACAAACAAGCAACCTAGAATCCAAAGGGACTAAGATCTAATGTCAAGTAGCCTAGGCCACTAGGGATATAGAAATTGCACGTTCTTTCTATATTTAAATTAACCTTAGATCTAAATTTTAAATAAACAAAACAAATAAACTCAAATTAAATATAAGATGATCAATTTATCCTTTTAATCAACCAAATTTTATTTACAAGTATTTAATTAAAACAAAATATCTGACTTTTTTGTATTTTCAATAAGGGTTGTAAAAGAAAAAAATGAATGTAAGTAAATTCTAATCTATATTTTTATGTTTTCCTCGTTACCAAATATTAGATTAAAAAAATCTATAGACATAGAAAAAAAAACTAATTTAAATAAAGAAATCTACTTCTAAACTAAATAAAACAAACAAGGAATATTTTGATGTAGATATTCCTCTGTTGTAGGATATGAGACTAAATCCAATTTCAAGAAGATGTATACTAATTTATATTCTAGGAAATAATCTTTATCTAATTACTTCACCATATAATAACATGAAGGAAGAAAGTTTCTTAGAAGAAATTTCCACTTTCCCCTAATAATTCCCTAATAAAAAAAATAAATTTCAAAGGTAAACTAATAATGAAGAAATAAAATGACAAGCATAGAAACAAAATCTTCCCCAAGATTCTTTCCCTTGCAGATCCACGAGGATAATCTAGGAATAAGATATCAATATAAGTTCACACGTACGCATAAAAATCTAGAAATGAAGAAATTGAAGTAAACAGATGTTCTAAAACAATGAAATGAATAAATTTTTGCACAAAACCTTCCTCCAATTTTTTTCCCTTGCAGATCCATAGGGATAAGCTAGGGAGAAGATATCAATGGAAGACTCATAATGGTAATGAAGAAAATATAAATTCTACCTCTTAAAAACAAGTTTATTGCTTCTTTTAGTTTTAATGACAATATTCTAAAATGAAAGCTTTGAATAAATTGTAAATAAACCACCAACCTAGTTACTATAGAACTATGACAGCTTCCCAAATATGATGAAGATTTTTTTCTCCTCAAATTCCTTTTCAGAGATGAGATTCCAAGTGATCCGGGGAACAGTGTTGGTCGGTTGTACAAGAAATCAAGATGATGCTTAAGTAGACTAGTTGTAGGAAAACTAATCACAAATGCAATCAGGAAAAAATAGAGAAATGTATTATGTTTTATGTGTACTTCTTAGCAGGATTTTAGCAAAATAAAGGTGCATTTCAAATCAAAAAATTCCAAGCCATCGAATGGGTAAAATCTTGGTTTTCATAGAAAAATGGTAGAGAAGAATTCTTACACACATTATAATCAAGAAATGTCATATCATCCAATAAATTGGGAGTCAAACTTATAATAAAAGTAAAGTGAGAAGAGGATTCCAATATGTATTCAACAAGCTAGAAATCAGGTGAAATGGGTGAGAAAAATACTCATAAACTTGAGACATGTGTTTAGAACATGCAATCTGGAATCTCAGTTTAATGAGCACGGAACCTTCAGTCTACACAGACCAATGGCTACGTAACCTCCATGGAGGTTCCATGACTTAAGTCATAAATAATGCATAAAAGGGGTCGAAAGTAGAATGTGAAGGTACGGAAAGCTGAAATACTTAGAAGAAAGAGTAAAAAAGTCAGATAAACATGTTGAAGGTAAGGGGAAGGGATATGGATTTCGTCTATATTTTGGAAAATAAGTAACTCATAATTGGATACTTTTATTGTACCGACGATGTAGAACCTGTGTAATTTTGAGTGTGTAGAGTTTCCTCAATAAAAGAAAGGTGTTTAATAAAATCATGCTTTAAAAGAAGATAAAAAAATAACTCATACTATATTTTCAGGTTTGGATAAGGGCTAAAACCTATCCACTTTAAAATGTGGGAATTTATTTTTCTTAAGCTACAATACTCATTATGATGAGTACCATAGGAGCCCCAAAGTAGTCGGCACATTGAGGGAATTGTCTAGCAAAACGGGAAGTGGCCCAAATACCCACTTGACTAGTAAAACCCATGAGGAGTATTACATGTTGTCCATATGAGGATTCTTTCATTAATTTTATTGTGGGCTAATGGTCCTATTTAGAAGTTATTCTAAATAATGTGCACCTCTCTTAGACAAGTATTGGTGAGTGTTGAGAAAAAAAATCCCTTGTAATTTATTGGGCATCAAGGCTAACATTTCCATATCCATTATCATTGGTATCAAACCCTTACTAAGCAAAAAAAAATCTTAGTTTCTGCCTTGTTTTAGGATAAGGAGAAACTATGTCAAAGTTGTGCCACGTATTTTTTATCATGGAACATATCCTTCCTAAAATTTTGGCTCCCCTTTGATCAAAACGCACTATCTGATGTGTTGCCAAAATTGTATCAAACATTTTTTAGATACTTAAACCTTGTTTTCTTAAATTTTATTTAAGTTTTGAAAGTTCATGTGTTTCCCGTATTGTATCAATACATTTTTTATACTTAAATATTTTTTTCATAAACTTGATTTGAGTGTTGAAATTTCTTTGCTACACTACTCACATTTTATCAGCCATTTTTAATACTTAATCCTTATTTTTTCTTAAAACATGATTTAAGTGTTGAAATCGTGTTGTTACGCTGCTAAAATTCCATTGACCATTTTGACACTCACACTTGACACTTGTTTTCCAAACTTGCTTGATTGTCAAAATTATGTCTTTTATGATGCCTATTTTCCTTAGGTTTCCTTTGGAAAATCCCAAAAGCATCCCCATATTTACACAATGTCTAGTTAGTTTCCATTACGATGCTCGAATTGACATGGAAATTCCTTCAACATAAAGGATTTCAATAAAACAACTGTCTATAAATTCACATCAAATGATTCCAATCGTGATTAGATCTTAGGCGTTCCTCAAGATATTAACAATAAAGAACCCAAATTATTTTTCACTTTGTCACCTTCTTCTCCTAATCAGTTCTATTCTTTTGATTCTCCTCAGACTCCTGAGCCTCATCCAGTCAACTTTCTTCTAAGGAAAATTTAGTGGCCCAAACTAATTCTTCCTCCTTTGAAGATCTGTGTGACTCAAAATTTCTCTAATTAAACATCTTATTCGACTCTTGATTCATGGTCCTCTCTTTCCACATGATCCCCTTCTTCTATCTACTCTATGAAGTCTTCTAAGCAAGCCAATACTAAACTATCCCAAAATCAAATCTAATTCCTATTGTGAGGCACCCAAATACAAATCTACTTCATCTCTCATGTCATATTCTTCTATCATCTCTCAATCCCATTATCTCCATCATCAAATTTCTTCTAAATCTTAAAAACTTGTTGCACTTCTTCCTTCTAATCAACCTACTATCATCAACCAGCAATGACCCATACTGATCAATTTCTGTTTGAATGAATAATAAATATTAGAATTCATGGGGTTACATGATGAAATTCCTCTAGAGGATCATGAGAAAGGATTCTATTTTTACCTCAATGCGTTTGTGTATTTTGGGGAAGAGGTTGAGTCCTATGGTCAACAAACAGAGGAATAGCCTAAGATCATGCAACTTGATCCTCCTCTTGTGCTTCCATCTTCTCATTTCCCATTACATGGAAAAATCACAGGGTTTATCCTTGATTCCCCTTATATTTTCTCATCACCCAATCATTCCTTACATATCACAATTCCTAAATCACAATATCTCCTTGGGTTACCTCTGGGTAGCCCATCATCATCTTCTACCTGTGGTCCACCTCATGGTATTTTATCATCTTCTATCTATGGGTCACCTCCTAGTGGTCCATTATCTTCTATCCTTGGGCCACATCCTAGTAGCCCTTGATCTTATACTATGGGTCCACATTCTAGTATCCCTTTATCTTCTATTGGCAAGTCACCTCCAAGTATCCCATTATCTTCTATCCTTGGGCCATGTCTTAGTAGCCCTTTATATTATCTTTATGGGACACCTTCAAGTACCTCTTCCTCTTCTATTTACAGAACACCTATGATTAGCCAATCAAATTCTATTTATGGGAGACCTCCATGTATCCCTTCATCTTCTATTCTTGAGCCACCCCCTAACCCATTACCTTAAATTCTTGAGCCACCTCCTATCCCATTCCCTTCAATCCTTAGACCCTATCCTCTCTGTCTGTCATATCAACCCTCTATCTAAAAATTTGGCAAGCCCGCCATCATCCCTACCACTCTTATTATCAATCTCAAACAACCACTATCTTCTCCCAATTCTCGGGACCAAACAAATCATGCATTAGCTTGTATGAAATATAATTTTCTTTACCAAGCTAAAATCCAAAAATCCAAAAATCTCTAAATCTAAAAACAAATCCAACACCCAAAAATCCAAAAAAATTATCTTGATTGAAAAATACACACCAATGCCAACACCAAGTCTGGTGAAAAGTATAAAAATATATGGATAGGGAACTCAAGCTCCCAAATATAAAATCCATATTACTCAATAAGGCACAGTCACTCATTGAATATGATCTCACAACAATTATCAAGATTGGAGATGATATCACACTTGATAAGCAAAAGCTCCTAGTATCCATAATCAAAAAAATCGTTGTTTGATCCTATCATACAAAGTGACATTGTTGGTCACAACCTTCTTATCCATCCTATCCTATTCCTCCTACCCAATCATGGATATTTTCCCTCCTATCTATCCTCATTTTCATCTTCTCTCTTTGAATTTTTCCCTTTACAAAACTGTCGAAAACCTAAAAAATCAAAAATATAAAAAAAATAAAAAACTTAACACATTACAAAAAAATCAAAATTACAAACATCAGAAATTGCAATTAGGTTTGACATACACATGGATGTTCTTTCCTTTCTTTTCATTCCTGTAAAAATCACCCATCATTGTCATCCCTTTGATGATTTTTTAGTTAGTCTATTCGCACTCATTGTGTGGCATCTATCTTTGTTTCATCTATTTTACCTTGGTATTTAATTACCATGGTAAATTAAAGAACGACTAACCTCTTAGATATCCTATCACTATCATACATTTAATAAACTTGTTGTGAAGACCTTTTGGGTGTATTTTTTACACTATCCAATGTCGTCATCACAATTACTTCCACCTCCTTCCATCAAGCCATCAGTGGTACTTAACCACTTATCAAAATAATTGAGAGAGTTGAATTACTTTTTAGAAAGAAAAAATCAATCAAAAATAAAAGAAAAAATACTCTCTCCTGGGGTATTTATAGTATCTCTATCAACGCTATGGACACTTGGATAACAACAAAGAAATGTTACGACAAGAATAAGATACATCTCCATCAGGGATATGGACGCCTGGCTGGCAGTGGAGCAACGTATGGTTCTTTGTCCACCCTCCATTCACCAATCAATTTTCAAATCAATCATTCCTACACATTGGCTAGTTTGAATTCAGTTATTGTCTATTATATCTTCCCTTCGAGAGGTAATTAATTTTTCCATGCACACACTAGATCTTGACATGGAAAATTTTAGTGGCTAATATTCATAATTTGGCTAAAAGTAGGAATTGTAGATTGTGAATTTGGCTATTTTTATGACCATAATAGTGCCCACGTTTTGCCCAAAATTTCCAGAAACATTAATTTGTCCCATGAAAATAGCCAATTGATCTCCAATCCTTACGTTTTTTTATTGAATCGCCACGTAATTGATGGGCCAAAAATTTTAAATATTCTTGGATCACCAAGAAATCTATGGAACCTTCCTAGTCATTTGGTTTCATTTTCCGACATGTTTGGGAATGGTTAAATTTTCCATATATATATATATATATATATATATATATATATATATATATATATATTAGAAACTAATCACTAGGTGGAACCTAATCACTTTGAAGAGGGACAGAATGCCAACACATGTCCCTATTGATGCTCTTGATTTGCACCATATATCTCCTTCTTTGGTCATCAATGTCCTCCCTTGATCGCTGATTAAAGACCTGACCCGAGCTCTAGACCCAAACTTTATATTAATTATGGCTTATTACGTGGGATTAAGGTCCGTGAGAAACCTTTTTTTGGGAGATTTCTAGAAGGGTGACATGTGTCATGTCTTTGGTAGGATTTTGAATGTGTGATGGAGTCTCTGTAACAATTGGGTCTTTTATATTTGATAGCCTTTCAAATGTAAATAGGTCCTATACTTGCAAATAATGGTTAAGTCCATAATATGATAAATTATCCTTCATTTGCCACTCCATCAAAAATTACCTTAAAAAAATATATAATATTTAGCCAATGCCAAAAATGTTGATTTTAGATAATTTTCCAACCTAGATAATCTAGTTCTGACCATATTCACCATGATTTATATAAAAAAAATTAAACGGGTTCCTTAACATTTTCCCTGGTCATCTAGATGAAAAAATAAGATTAGTATGTTACTAAGTTTTTTATGGACCTTTTTCAGACTCTTACTTTAGTTCATGTTTTATCTCACGATTTGTACCTTTGGCTCATTTCTTTTTATCACCACTCTTCTAGCTGCATTTTCCATATCCTTCCTTAGCATTCACATTGTTCTTCTTCTTCATTCAGAACATCCATGTGTATAAGATTGCCTTTTTCCCATGTTTGTGAGAACCTTTGTCCCCTTTCAATAAACAATATTTTCCTATTTTTTATCTTTTATTTCTTGGACAACTTATATTGAGGGCATGTTCACTCCTTCTTAGCTCTTCAATGGTTTGAATTTATCATCTTGTTGAACCTATCCCTTTTGGCCTTGATCCGGATTACTCTACTCTTGTATATAGGAATGGGATTTTCCCTTGTATATTCTCACGTTTTTCTGGGGCATCTTTACATGTTTGGTTTCATGTACATAGCTTCAAGAAACTTATAAAACACCTTAAAACTTCCAAAAACCCTAAAAATTCAAAAACATTGGTAAAATCTTCCAAAATAAAAAACATTCAAAATCACAAAATCCAAAAATAATGAAAAACTCAAAAACACAAACCGTTAGAAACTATCCTACATAACATCCTACTCCAATGCTCTCTTATTCTAGTGTATGACATGTGGATCATCTTGTGATCTTTCTTCATCAACAAATCTGATTTTATTGTTGTGTATGTCTTCCTGGCATATATTTTTTCTCGGGGCAGTTTTATAGTGCATGTTTCTTTTCATGGGACTTCTTTGTCATTTGTATACTCCCTTACATATATCCTTGTTTGGGGCATCATTTTCACCCTTTTCATATGACTCAAACATTTGGGAATTGCATCTAGATAACAAAAACATTGGTACAATTTTCTTGAACATTGTTTTTTTGAGTGTGTTTATTTGTACATGTGTGTTTATTGGTCTACTTGTTTATTTAATTTCTCGTATTACATTGCTTATGTATATTGCTTCAATTCAGTCCCTTTATCAATGAAAAAAATAAGTATTATGCCTCTTCACGTCATTTTACCTATTTTTTGTATGATTATATCAAATAAAAAGGTACTTTAGATCTAAGATGGTACGTACGCTATGTCACAATCTTTCTAATCATCATTTATTGTATCTTCCATTTCAAATAATTTTCTACCTATCATTTTCCATTATTTTTCTTCCCTCCCCCCTTCCTTACTTATCTTACTTGAGGCACGAGCTCTAGATCAAAGTTTTTCGATTTAAACAATGACCAACCCAGCCAAGTTTGTATCCCTTCTTCCACTATGAGTTTTCTTCCACAAAATATGTTAAGAAAATCATATCTTGTTGTCATGATCAGATTTTATTTTGTCATGAACATTTTTCTTATCTTCTTATCGACCATCAATCGACCTCTTCTATCAGCCCATCGACACTTGAGGGGGCATCATCATCTGGATCATACTAATATTTAATTTATCCTTTGAACATAAAATTTTCTATTATCTTTAAAATGGCATCACTTGCGTTACACCACATCAAAGAGGGGAAACGTAGATACCTAAATCTAACTATGTAATTTTAATACTAAAATTCCACTAATTATCCTCTTTCTTGTCATTTCATTATAATTAGTGTTTTCTCCTCTAATTAGTGAACATCCCCCTTTGTATCAGTCAATTAACGACACTTCATTAATTAATTATCTTCATACTTCATCTCGGATGCCAATTAACGTCAATTTTTTAGTTATAATCCTCTCTTTAATTAATTAATTAAGAGTTTTTAATCTCCTATTTAATCAATAAACCCTCTTATTGGTCGAATCCCCCTCTTAAATCCTTCAAATTCTACTAATTTACCTCTAAATCATCTCCAAATAGATTTTATAAGCTTAACTTGGTCTATTAATTAATCCTATTTGATTAATTAAATCACCCCCAACTCCCATGAGTTGCTAATGTCTAATTAATCTATTTTAATCATGCTTATCCCTTTCTAATTATACATTCCCTTTATCCCACATTCACTAGGTTGCAAGCTTCTCCCAAATTGTAAAGTTATATAAAAAACCTAGTACCTTCCTACCAATCCTACACATTACACCTTATAAACCTTTGAAATATCCCTTATAGGATCTTACTGTAAAATATGCAAAAGATAGACAAAACACAGCCAAACATAAATCTGGTTTTTTGCATAAAATTACAGCTAGGGTAGTGAACAGTAAAATATGAATAACTCCCACAATATCCGTTCAAATCACTTGAAATTTTAAATGGAACTCGATAATAATATAAAGAACACAAGGGAAATATTTTTGGAATTTTTCAGTCAATACAACGCTGCCAGAAAATTATAGCGTGCCTAAAATAGCTGGAAAACTTTGAAAATTAATATCTTTCTTAATACAAGTGCAAAAATGATGAAACTTGGGAAATAACATATATAAATATAGAAGATGACTTTCTACCCTTCAGATCTGAAAACAGCCAACTGGAAACCCTAGAAATTAGGGCTACAATCTCCCAAACAAGTCGCCCCCTTTGGTAGATGGCTAAAACCCTCGTGAAACCCTCCGTAGATGATGTCAAAACCTTCCTCTATGGTTGCCGTAGGTCTGATCCGAAAACCAGCTGAAAATCTCCACCAAAACTCACCAAAACCCTCAAACCCTAATTCTAAAAATCCTGAAAAATACTCTGTAAAACATCCCTAAAATCAGCTCCAAATGACAAGCTAGGGTAGATCTCTCACTACCGAAGAATGTCCTGCTAGCTAGGGATGGATCTCTCACCACCGAAGCTAGGGTTCCCGTGGGATCTTACTCCACAAGCTAGATAGTTGTAAACAACATTTACACATGAAAAGAAATATAAGTGTATGCATGAATGACTCTCCCTTCACTCCTCTTCTCCTTTTATAACCTTTTTCATGTCAAGGAAACCCTAAAACCCCCAAGTCACATTTTCTCTTAGAGAGGGCTCAATTAATAAATAACTTAAAGTTACTTTTTTCCCCTCTAGGCACCTTGGCCCAAAAAGGTGACCCCAACAAAGAAATATAACATTTAATGCAATACACATCCCGTCAAGTCACCAAAAAGGGTCTTTAAGTGGCCCCAATGAAGAAACATAACATCTAGCCCCTTTAAAAGCACTTTATAACCCTATCAATAATAACAACTGGACTAGATACCCATACCCAATAGCTCATAGTGTCTGTAACCCCTTGGGAATGACTAGGGTTAGGACACGCATTGGCCCTTAGGCCATGGGCGAGGGAAAGGGGACATTACAGTCCTCCCTTCCCAAAATTTACTTGTCCCCAAGCAAATGCAAACTAGGATGCTGTAGAATCTGTTCTCCTTCCCAAGTAGCATCCTCAAGAGGAAAACCCTTCCATCATACCAAATATTATGTGATATCTCTGTTCCTGAGCTTCCTCTGTCTGACCTCAATAATAGAGTCTGGTTCTAAAACCAGCTTCCCCTCCTCATCCAATGGTGGCAACTATGTAGAAGGTACAATGTGCTATCCTAGGGCCTTCTTAAGGCATGACACATGGAAGACATTATGTATCTTACTGTGCTCTGGAAGATCCAACTCATATGCAACTGCACCCACATGCCGGACTACCCTGTATGGACCATAAAACCATGGTTTCAGCTTTTCTACCCCCTTCTGCTTGAGTGATGACTATCTGTATGGCTGTAGACATAAGAACACCAAGTCTCCTGCCTCGAAGGACTTCTCTATCCTATGCCAATCCGCATAAACCTTCTGCTGATTCTGTGCCTTCTGGAGGTTCTCCTTAAGAGCTCGCAGGATATCTTAGTTCTCCTATAACCAATCCCGAGCTTTGGGAGCTCGACTATGTGATAATACCAAATCAGTAAATGACATGGCATTGTATCCATACAAATCTCTGAAAGGAGTCATGTCGATACTCATCTGATATGTGGTATTGTAGCAATACTCACCCATATGCAACCATCTGATCCATACCTGCTGATGTCCTATCACATAACTCCGCAAATAGCCCTATATCCATTTGTTGACAATCTCTGTTTGCCCGTCAGTCTGAGGGTGGTAACTCATGCTAGGAGTCAACTTGGTACCGACAAGTCTGAAAATCTCCTGCCAAAAGGTTCTCATGAAGATCTTGTCCCTATCACTGATAATATTTTTAGGCAACCCATGTAGCCTAAATATCCCTATATAAAATACCTGAGCCATGTCAGCTACCTCATACTCCCTAGGTAGAGAAAAGAAGTGTGCATACTTGGTCAATCAATCAACTACCACATAAATGCAATTCTGCCCATGCACCATAGGGAGTCCTATGATGAAGTCCATCGATATGCTCTCCCACTTCTGCTCAGGGATGGGAAGAGGCTAAAGAAACCCTACAGGAAAATAATGCTCCGATTTGGTTTGCTGGCAAACCATACACTCTCTGACATGATTAAGGACATCGTCCTTCATCCCCTTCCAAGTGAATCTCTCCCTGATGTACTTGTATGTTTTGAAATATCTGGGGTGTCTAGCTAGTGGTGTGTCATGTATGGCATGAAGGATCTTGTCCTTCATCTTAGACCCCGGTAAAAGGAAAATTTGATCCTTGTAGAAAATGAGATCATCTACCACCCTGTATCGGTCATCTTTTATAATACCATCCATGATCTCGCATGAAAACTGATTCTTGGAGTACTCAACAAGTATGTGAGCCTTCCAATCTACTGAAATCTTGGACATAGAACTCAACATAGTAGTAAGGTAAGGCCTCCTAGATAAAGCATCAACAACAACATTATTCTTACCTCTAGTGTATTCTATGTCAAAGTCATATGGTTGTACCTTGTTCACCCATCTCTGCTGGTGGTCATTGAGATCTTTTTGCCCCAAAAAGAACCTCAAACTATTGTGATCTATACGTACCATGAACCTACTGCCCACAAGGTACTGTCTGAATTTGGCCAAAGCATGCATGATGGCCAACATCTCCTTGTCATAAATCAAATACCCCCTCTCCACGGGGCTCAATTTCCAACTCTCATAAGCAACGTGGTGCCTATCTTGCATAATCACAGCTCCAACCCCCTCACCTAATGCATCACACTCTAGAACAAATGGATGAGAAAAATCTGGTAATGCCAGGACGGGGCATGAACTCATCACCTCCTTGAGATGATCAAAAAATCTGTTGTGCCACTTTTGACCAAGCGAAAGCTCCCTTCTTGGTCAAATCTGTCAGTGGGGCAATCAACCATGAGAAATTCTTCACGAACCTCCTGTAATAGGTGTATAGTCCCAAGAATCCCCTCAAATGTGTCAACATCCTGGGTGGATGCCAATCCAAAATTGCCTGTATCTTCTCTTTGTCCACCTTTACTCCCCCTCCACCAATCACATATCCCAAATATAACAACTCTGTCATGCCAAACTCACATTTAGAAGCTTTTACATATAGAAGATTAGCTTCTAGTATTCCCAATATCTTGTCAAGGTGGTGGATATGGCTCTCCCAAGTCCTGCTGTAGACCAATATATCATCAAAGAAGACCAAAACAAACTTCCGCAAATGGCGGTTGAACACGTGGTTCATGCAAGACTAGAATGTAGCTGGTGCATTAGACAGTCCGAATGGCATCACTAGAAACTCAAAATGTCCATAATGACATTTGAAAGAGGTCTTATGCACATCCTACTCCCTAACCTTGATCTGGTGATATCCAGATCGCAAATCTATTCTAGAAAAATAGATTGCTCCATGTAGCTCATCTAGTAGCTCATCAATACGCGGCACTGGATATTTGTTCTTGATTGTCCTCTTATATAATGCTCGATAGTTGATGCACATCCGCATGGTCCCATCCTTCTTTTTCACCAACACCACCGAGGAAGAAAAAGGACTAGAACTCATCCTAATGTGTCCCATGTCAATAAGCTCATGGATGGTCCTCTCAATCTCATCCTTAAACCATTTTGGGTGACGGTAAGGAGTAGTAACTACTGGTCTAGTGTCCTCGAGCTCAATCACATGCTCAAATCCCCTCTCTGGTGGTACACCATGTGGTATGTCGCTAAAAACTATTTTGTGCTTGTCCAATAGCCCATGTATATCCACATGATGCTCTGGCTTTCCATCCTATGAGTTCTTGGTAGAAACCAAGCACTATACTGCCCAATCAACCCCATTGTGTCTATGAATCATCTCAATCCTCTTTGTTGAAACAACCTTGGGTGCCTCTAAAGATAAACACCTCAAGGTTACATTCTTCCCCTCGGACTTGAACTTGAGTTCCATTGTCAGAAATTTAGTCTGAAATTTTCTAAGAGAATGGAGCCACTGTACACCGAGCGCAAGGTTGGTCTCTCCAATACCAACCACATAGAAGTCATTGGTGACTGTATGGTTACCCATGGTGATACTCAACTGCAGAACTCGCTGCATACATCTCATGGACTCACCATTGGCTACCACCCTGTAATCCCCGCTTATCTACCAAAGATGCATCAATGAAATTTTGGGTCGCCCCACTATCAATGAGTACTACCACTCTCTGACCCTGTCCTGTTCCCCTAACTCTAAATGCCTTATACCTCAGGGTACTCGACAAAGTAGCAATAGTCTCTTGGGGAAAATTCTCCTCCTCCGTTTTAACCCCTACACTATCCAACGCCTCCTCATCTTCATCTTCTAACTCCTGATGGTACCACTCCTCCTCATTCTCGCTCTCCTCGAATACCTCTATGAATTGGGCCTTTCCCTTGCCTCTACAATCATGTCCTGGAACCCATGGTGTGTGGCAATCAAAACATAGTTTCTTTCACCTCAAGTCCTCCCTATCCTCTCTTGATACAAATGCTCTCCTTGTGGTATCCTGCCTGGGTAGGGGCCCCTTCGGCTGTGAACCGTCAGCTCTCGAAGGAAAAACCTTAGGCTGAATTCAAGGGGGAAACCTTGATTTTGGAGTGGAAAACTCCAAATCACGTGCTCGCCTAATCACCTCATGTAGGGAGGAAGGCTCAAATGCCTTCACAAATCCTACTAAAGTGTCAGTCAATCCTTCCATGAAGAGTGAAGTCAACCTCATCTCTGAAACATCCGATACCATCACTGATAACCTCTAAAAATCTACAATGTACTAATCTAGAGAACCTATCTGCCTCAAATGGGTCAATTCTCAGAAGTGCCTATCTGGGTCCCTCCTGTCAAACCTCCTCATAAATCTCTTTGTAAAATCTGCATATGTAGTGATATGCATGTGCCCCTGTGTGATCAATCCATGATGCCACCAGTCATGGGCATCTCCCTTGAGGTGTAGGATACAAAACTTAATTACATCTTCTTCGCACATGGGATTCAAGTCGAAGTAAGTATTCAACTCTTGAATCCAAGACTGGGCGGTACACTTCTTAGAGCCATCGTAGTGTGGAATAGATATCTGTCCCAATCTCCTCTGAAACTCGGGTACCTGTGTCTGGTAATCTCTCTTGGACCTGCTACTAATCTTCATTTTAAAATACTCCTGAAATGGCATGTTGTCCCGGAAGCCCTCACTCAATGTCTGGTACTTCTCCCAGCAGGATTCCTCATCCACAACGTCTGCAGGCTGTCGTGTCTGTGAAACTTCTGGATCCTTCAAGAAGGAAGGCTCTGGAGTCCCAAGGGCCTGGTAGATGCATGAGGGGACCAGTGTCCCGAATGTCCACTCTCACCTCTATTACCATGATGTCCCATATTTCTAGCTTCTCCTTTCTCCACATTATCCTCAATCCTACCCTGTGCTAACCTCTTAGTAAGCTGGCTCAAATAGAGGTTGGTAGTCCCCTGTTGCTTCACCATATTGGTGAACAACTGTTTCATCATATCTACTCCCATCTCTTCACTGTCTCGATCTCTGTCTCCCATCTTTCAACCCCAACAGGATGGAGGAATAACCTCACTCTGATACCACTGAAATATCCCTTATAGGATCTTACTGTAAAATATGCAAAAGATAGACAAAACACAGCCAAACAGAAATCTAGTTTTTTGCAGAAAATTACAGCTAGGGCAGCGAACAGTAAAATATGAAAAACTCCCACAATATCCGTTCAAATCACTTGAAATTTTAAATGGAACTCGATAATAATATAAAGAACACAAGGGAAATATTTTTGGAATTTTTTAGTCAATATAACACTGCCAGAAAATTACAGTGTGCCTAAAATAGCTGGAAAACTTCAAAAATTAATATCTTTCCGAATACAAGTGCAAAAATGATGAAACTTGCGAAATAACATATATAAATATAGAAGATGACTTTCCAACCTTTAGATTTGAAAACGGCCAACTGGAAACCCTAGAAATTAGGGCTGCAATCTCCCAAACAAGTCACCCCCTTTGGTAGATGGCCAAAACCCTTGTGAAACCCTCCGTAGATGATGTCAAAACCTTCCTCTATGGCTGTCGTAGGTCTGATCTGAAAACCAGCTGAAAATCTCCACCAAAACTCACCAAAACCCTCAAACCCTAATTCTGAAAATCCTGAAAAATACTCTGTAAAACATCCTTGAAATCAGCTCTAAATGACAAGCTAGGGTAGATCTCTCACTGCCGAAGAATGCCCTGTTACCTAGGGATGGATCTCTCACCACCGAAGCTAGGGTTCTCGTGGGATCTTACTCCACAAGCTAGATAGTTGCAAACAGCAGTTGCACATGAAAATAAATATAAGTGTATGCATGAATGACTCTCCCTTCACTCCTCTTCTCCTTTTATAACCTTTTTCATGTCAAGGAAACCCTAAAACCCCCAAGTCGCATTTTCTCTTAGAGAGGGCCCAATTAATAAATAACTTAAAGTTACTTTTTTCCCCTCTAGGCGCCTTGGCCCAAAAAGCTGACCCCAACAAAGAAATATAACATTTAATGCAATACACATCCCGTCAAGTCACCAAAAAGGGTCTTTAAGTGGCCCCAATGAAGAAACATAACATCTAGCCCCTTTAAAAGTACTTTATAACCCTGTCAATAATAACAACTGGACTAGATACCCATACCCAATAGCTCATAGTGTTCGTAACCCCTTGGGCATGACTAGGGTTAGGACACGCATTGGCCCTTAGGCCATGGGTGAGGGAAATGGGACATTACAGAAATAATCTCCAAATAGATTTTATAAGCTTAACTTGGTCTATTAATTAATCTTATTTGATTAATTAAATCACCCCCAACTTCCATGAGTTGCTAATGTCTAATTAATCTATTTTAATCATCCTTATCCCTTTCTAATTATACATTCCCTTTATCCCACATTCACTAGGTTGCAAGCTTCTCCCAAATTGTAAAGTTATATAAGAAACCTAGTACCTTCCTACCAATCCTACACATTACACCTTATACACCTTCTTACACTTTGTAAGACATTTACACTTGATAGGAGCATTTTCATGTTATTAGAAAGCTTTGTTCAAACCTATTTTCTAGTGGCCAAGAGTAGTAAGAGAAGAACTCAAATGGAAATCAACCCGTATTGGTGAGATCTCTTCCTCTTCCTTGGAGAAATTCCTTGATCATGCATGGTTTTGTTTGGTTCATAAAGAAAGTATCTATAATCTAAAAGCACATTTAACAATAAAATGAGGTTTGGATTTGATGTTTTATGCACATTAGTTAAGATGTTGCTTATGCTTTATCATGATGTTTTTTTAGATTAGATTAAGCTATAATCTACTTAGTTTTAGGTTCATTCCATATCTTAGTTTCAATTTAATCACAAGCATACATATGGCACACCCGGTGGGACACTCCTTTGTCTCATGTGCATTATTTATGTTTTAATAGTTTAGACTTCATTTTTACATTCATATTTAAAATTATTGAAATTATTTTGTTTTTCGGCATGTGTAATAATGTTTGATAGTATTAGTTGTTCATTTTAGATATTTATGAGGTAAAATGTTTTCAAATTTGAGTCTTGATGAGAAAACTCTTAGCTTTAAGTTGTTTTTGACTCGGTTTTGACATTTTTATATCTAGAAACAGGTTCCTTGTACTTACATATCATTTTTTACACATGCATATCATTTTCTATTCCTACTTTCATCTATTTTTGTTTCTGTATTATTGCATGCATTTGTATTACACTGAAAATCAGGTTTCTTGTTCATGTGTATCATTATCTGCACATGTATATCATTGTTTGTGCCACATTTATATCATTGTTTGTGCTTGTGTTTGTCTATCTTTGTTTTTGTATTATTACATGTACTTGCGCTACACTATAAATAAAATTTCTCATGCCTACGTATCATTTTCCACACATGTGTATCATTGTCTATGTATACATTCATCTATCTATACTTTCATCTCATTGCACATGTGTGTGTTATACTGGAACTTTGCTTGCATGCACTTGTGGATCATTCCCTACACTAGAATTCACCTTTACGTGCTACCATTCTTTTTCATGTGCTTACATTCTGCTTTATATTTCTATTATGTGTTCCTACGTATTATTCCTTGCACTAGCATTATTGTTTATGTGCTAGCGTTCTGTGTGAAATTTCTACTAAAACTTCTCAAATTTTCTAAAAGTTTCAAAACTGATTTTTCAAATTCTTGCATTTTTATACTTGTTTCTGATTCTGATATACAGATTATTTATCTAAATTAGTGCCAACATTTTAAGTATTTTTTGGAAATATCCTTTTTATATAATTTGATTGAAACCACGTATGTTCTTCTCTTGCACTTTCGAGCGATCTTGAGAATCAAAAATAGCTATGATTTTGGATGTTTTTCTAACATTTGGGTTGTCATTTGAAAATGGTGCTAACACTTAACATCTTGGTTTAAAACTTCCATGTGTCTTTAATTTGATCAAATGTCACATATGCTCTTCTCTTTCCCTTTCGAGTGACCTTGAGAAACAGAAATGGTTGATATCCTTGATATTTTTCTAACATTGTGATCATATGAAAAATTATTAATCCTTTGAGTGTAAGACAATTTATGCTTATCAAAGGCAACAAATCAAAACAAATTATAATACCTTGTGTGTAGGTTGCCTCGATCAAAGTGATGTAAGAACATCAAGATATTAATTAGAAACATGATGTAAATGTTAAATTCTTAGCATAAGTATGTTCTAGGAGGTTTATGTGGTCAATAAGAAGCCTTGGACGATTCATTTGTATGGACATGGGTTAAACTATCTTAATTGGAAATTTTCCTCCGAACTAGATAGATTTGAATATTTTTAATGTAGTATGAATGGTCATATAGGGTATGAAGGTTTGTACAACTATTTTCCAT
Organism: Taxus chinensis; assembly: GCA_019776745.2. NCBI lineage: Eukaryota > Viridiplantae > Streptophyta > Pinopsida > Cupressales > Taxaceae > Taxus > Taxus chinensis. The sequence continues at coordinate 311,161,166 of CM034146.1, read as the reverse complement.
TTTTGAAATACTCCAACAACCTCAAAAAACAAGTTGGGTGAAGAGATAAGAAATTTTGACAAGGTCAGAAGGAAATTGAGGATATCTAGGAAGATTGTTTTAACAAATTTCTATGCTTGAAAACAGTTCTACAATGGTGGAATTCAGCCCCATATGGATAAAGATGGTTGATCAAATAAAGGATATGTTGAATAATGTCAAAGAGTGTGTGAGTGGGGTTTTTTAGGTATATCAAGCCTCTAGTATGCATTCTTGATAGTAAAATACTGTATTTTTGCATGAAATTCATGTATTGAAGAAGAAATATGAATGAAGTGAGGAAAATATTATTATTTTAATTGTGTTGATGTTATAAGATATGGGTTAATGCTTCCTAGATTGATATTTCCATAATGGTATTGTTATTCATTTTCACCCCAGGGTAAAATGGACAACAAGGAGGATTTAATTTGGAGCACTTGCCAAAGCCATCAAAAGTATTCACCCATCTTGTAGGTAGTTTCAGTGACTTCATGAGAAATTTTAATGATTTTGGGAGTGTTGGGATTGTAAGAGGATTTTTTCCTCTTTTGGGTTTTGAGAGCTTAAGAGCTCAGTTATAAAAGAGGAGAAGCTTCGGCGGGCCCTGCAAACGACCAAAATTGGCCAAGGATGAAAAATAGATCCTGGGTAGCACAATGTAATTTTTATAGCCATCCAGGTCTAAAATCCCTAAAATTACAAAAATTAGGTTGTGGGGTTCAAGGTTATTCAAGGGCCCAATCAACTCGGGTGAGCTGGTGGGTAAGCCAAAAAGATATCTATCAAGCTGCAGTAGTTGTGCATTATAAGAGAGCCCGTTGACTAGCTCGATGAACTACTCGTCAAGCTAGATAGGGTGCATGGTTTCGAGGTAATGTGGGGCTCAAGTTGGTGTATGGAGCTCAAGATCGAGCAATAGTAGAGCTCGGTTCGCTATCCTATCTCATGGAGTGAGGATATAAATGTATCTGTGGTGCTCAGGTTGATCCCTGTGACGAAGAGTGATCTCATGAAATGGGGGCAAGCTATTTGAATCAGTCATGGAAAAGTAAGGAAGCGACATTGTCAAGTATCTCACTAAGCAACTCGGTGATCAGAGTTGACAAGATGAGTTAGCACTATGGATTTAAAGTGATCCTAGGAAGGTGAGGTCATGCGATATGGAATTCGATCTAGGGTCAATCCCTTTGGGCTTGGTGAAGTGGTGAGTAGCAAGAAGGAAGTAGTCAACGAACTAGGGCCGAACTCTCTGAGCTCAGCCACATATGGAATCGGTGGGTGATGCGAATCGGGCCTAAGAAAATAATATGGTGGGGAGTTAATATTGTTCTGTAAGGGAACTCCTAGAGGTGAGTTAACAAATTCAAGCCCATAGAAGCAAGTCACCAGGTTAGCAAGGAAAATGAGCTAGGGCTTGGCAAGGTGATAAGCTGTGTGTAGAACGATAGGATCTCAATGGGTTTGGAAAACGAAGACCGAGCTAGGGGTCCTCGAAATAAAGCGGTGGAGATGAATGAAGGGTTGTGATTCAGTGAGTGAGCTCAGACAAGGTGAGCTAAATGTAGAAACTAAGAGATTTGGAGTTCATTGTGGTGAACATGGGGGTTATTGTTTCATAAGAAAAAGTAGATGCATTTAGCACAAACAGAGCAAAGTAAGGTGATATTGTTAATAATAACGGGTGAGTTGTTTAGTGTGTTAAGCGGTAAAAAGAGTGGCCAAGACTTATGTTGTGCGTATTTTGAGTAGGAAGTATTACATAAGGACCCCCTGCATGCAAAGAAAAATTAGAGTGGAACACCAGCGAAAGGAAACGGTGAATTGAATTAATTACAAGGGAGTTCGATGTAATGTCAAGAGTTGTAAATCTAAGGACAAGCTATCCCAATGTTAAATAGTAAAAACAAGGCCCAAGTCTTGCATTAACGCCTGAGTTGGGAAGTATAAGGTTCTCGGTTCACCTTAAAGAGGAAGTTGGGATAGCTATGAGTTAAGCAGTGGTCAGCAAGTGGATTACTTAGCTCGCCCACTGAGCTAAGTAATAGTAAATGGAAAAGACGCAATAAATGTCAAGCTACCGTAGTGTAAAGTGGGATTTGTGATGGTAAAGACTTGTGTGCAAAGCAATAAGGTAAAAAAATTAAGTTCGTTCAACATAATAAACTAGTGAGTCATTCAATGCTTCAATTACAGAGCTATAAACCAAGTTGAAGAAGCAAGTTGGGTGGCGAGATGGCTCACCACCCAATGAAGTACTACACACCCTGAACCCCATAGAGAAGGCCAATGCAAAGGGGATTTATGTGGTGAAATTGAATTAATTTATTTTCCTAAAAATAAGAAAAGTAAATCAGTTGGAGAATTCCGATGACTAGGGAAAGTAATTGGGTGTCATTTTCCTATAAAGAAGGAAAAGTAGAAGTAATGGCCCCTTGGTTTCCCGCAAAACTATGAAACTTCAAAATTCCATAATTTTCAGTTGGGAGCTTCGTTTTGTGAAAACTTGGATTTTATGGAAAGGTCTCGAAGCCCTTTATGCATTAGCAATTCCATATTTTAAATTTGATGAATGCAGGGGGTGAAAAATGGCATTACTTATTATGTACTTACATGCACAATAACAACTATCTACCACCATTATTGCAGCATGGAGGCCAATTCCTTTTTCTGCAAGTAAAAGTATGAGAGACATGGGCTTCACAGGTCACCCATGTTGGCTTCACATTAGTAATTGAGTTTGAGTGTAAAGCAAGGCATGCTTTTGGGTCTTTCAATTTTCTCTCTCCTCTAACAAAAAATTCTATAAATTGTAAGGGGATGCATTATTGTAAAGGTTGTTGGTCATTTTTCCTCCCCATGCTCCCTTCTTCTCCACATCTAGGATGTTGTGAATTTTGGGGCTTTAAGCCTTCTCTCTAAGATTATAATGGCATTTCTTTCCTTCTCTTACTACAATGATATACTATGCATACTTCTGGAGTAATAAATTTTTTATTCTATGATACTTGTCTATCGTCTGCATTATTTTTTTGCTTTCTCTTGCCTCTCATCATGCTTGCAGGTTTTGTGCATATTCTTGTGTTCATTGCAGAAGTTAGAAGTTTTTGTGTTTATTTGGGATGGTGAAGTGCATGTGCTTCATTTTGTGGTGCATGTCTACCCTCTCTAAGTTCATCCTTCTCCATTTTTCAAGTTGGGAAAATTGTCTAACACACCACCTTTTTTCTGGTGTTATCACCTCCATTAGTGAAGGATTTCCCTTTTCATGCATTCCCTCTCTCCATATCTCCTTGGAATTGTTACACTAGGTGTAGTTAGGTTTTTTTCTTGCATTATGAGTAGTTGTAGTAGTATGATTAGGAAGAGGAATTTGGCCTTCTCCGTAGGTCCACCTCAGGCATGCAAGTCCTACAACTTGAGAGGTGGTACCAATGTTAGCAAAAATTAGAGATCTATATTGTCAAATCTTAGGGTGCTAATTTTTTTATAACAATTCTGGAACACAATGGGACAAGTAGGTGAAATATCTTCATTTCACAGGTGTTCCATTACAATATATTAGCCACCGTGCTACCGAAACTAACAATTCTGGCACTCTCGGTGGGAAAAAAATCAAAGTCAGATCTTTAAATGAAGTGCAATTGAATAATTTCCATTTTGCTGAATTAATGTGTTTTTTGAAAAAGAAGTTACAGTTTTGGATCCTTGCAACAAAGAGCATTTGAGGTAATGGGATCTTAGAACACCGCGGAGAGGAAGGAGTAATCGGTGATCTCATATTACATTACTTCTAGGTAATTAACAATCTAAACAACGCAGATAAGGAGTAAGCAATTACACTTCATAACATTGATAAGAGGAAGAGAAGGAGAAAAGTTTATTACTTCAAATGATAAGACTTAAGTAATTAGACTTCCAAACTCCGATTACTTCAAGTTATGCAATTAATTCACGTAAGTTGATTTCTTCAAGTTATCCCATTACTTCAAATTGAAGGACTTAAGTAGTTACACATCTAAATTGCACTACTTCAAGTAATCCAATTACTTCAAGTTGAAAGACTTAAGTAATTTCCCTTCCAAAGTCTGATAAGAAGAAGAAGTAAGTGCATCTCTAAAGACCGATAAGAAGGGGAAGTAATGTAGGTTCCAAACACTGATGAACTAAGAAGGAGGAAGTTGAAGTAATCTGGTCTCAAAACTCCGATGAAAAAATGGAAGTAATGCAAGTCAAGAACTTCAAGAAGAACAAAAAGAAGTAATTTGTGTTACTTCAAGTTGTTCCATTACTTTGGGGAAGTTGATTAGTTCAAACAAGAGGATCACTCTAAGTCAATTGATTACTTCAAGCTACAGCAATTGGAATAATTAAGTAGTCAAGGATCCAAAGTCCATAACACATCTGGAAACTCCATTGATCTAAAAAACCCATCTCTAAGTTACAGACCTTTCTTTCCATCCATTTCCATCTATTTTTCTTTCCATATCTTTTCACTTTCTTCCATTTATGAAGTTGTGTAATCATGACTTCATTTCCCTCATGGAATTCACACTTGTAGCAGTAGCGAAATCCACCTCCAATGTACCTCACAACTCCTCCATATCATTTCTATGATCAAATTTAGAACCACAATGCCTATCCTTATGAGCAGTATCAGAATCAGTTTGGATATGGAGCTTATCAAGAAGATGGATATGCATATGATGACAGCAATTCTATGGAGAACATTGGTTTGTAGGAGAAAATTCAAAGCATGAAGGCTAAGATGGTGCAATCCAGGGCCAAAATTCAAATGAAGACATTCAAGATTTATTTTGGGACACCTTGTCCATGGGTTGGTCATATACCAAGACACTATATCCCTTAGCAAAAGCTTGACTTCATGGTTGAAATGATGTCACAACTTGCAACATGGGTTGGGGAGATAGAAGATTATGAGCTAGATCCAAGACAACCATGTCAATAAGCAATTCCTACACCAACACCTCATAGTTTTCCATTTTCTCCATCCCAATCCACATCATTTCAGTAGTGTCACAATACTATCTTCTTACATGCTGCCCCTGGCATGGAATCTATTTCTCCATCTTCTAATCTTTCACCCCATCTTGATTTTTCTACCCTTTTCCCTTCCAAAACCAAGTCCCCTCCTTAGAAACAAAAGTTGGGCCTCTTACACTACCTCAAGCAATAGAAAAATTATTTGAATCCCAACCCACCAATCCTCTTGTAGTCCCAAATCCATTTTGGGAGGAGCAAAAAAAAAAATCGATTAAGGGGAGGAGAAAATTGAAGAACTTAGCAAAGAAGAATTGGAAAGAAATTTGAAGGAGTGGGCTGCCAAGTTCAACATCAAGTAAATTTCATTAATTGTTAATCCTCTAGTAAAGGTTAAGGTTCAAGAACATGAGGTGAAATCTGATTTTTTAGCAGCAACAGAGCCAAAGAAAGAACAAGTTGATGAAGATCAGCAGTCAGTGTGTTCTGAATGTAGTGTTCACAGTGGCACTATATTTTCAGAAGTTATTGATCATCTACCAGTTGTGAGATCAGTAGTGGAAGAGGTAAAAGCAACTCCAAGTATAGTTGAATAGGAGAACATATAGGAGAAAAAATCATATTTGGAAGTATTGAATGAGGATGACATCATTGACAGTTTCTTACTTTCAGTTGGAGAACCTGATTTGGTTAATGAATCCATGATAGAGGAGGAAATCCAAGAAGGCCTTGTTGTCCAAAACAGTCCTCATAAGCAATAAATTGAAGATTTTTATTTATAAAACTTCATGTTAGAGGAGGATATCTTTCAGGAGTTTTTTTCTTCAAGTGGAGCAGGATCTCCCAAGTGAGAAGCATGTTTCAGTTGATTCCAATGATATACAAGTGACCCCCCCAATAGATGCTACAAACAATCACATTAGGTTGCATGTTGAATGGGAACTCCAGGTTACCAAGGAAGGATAAAAAAGTAAGGATGACATCACTTTCATATCAATCATCAAGGCATAAGACCATTTATCTATAGATGAGTAACAAGAAGAAGATCAACTCACAAACAATCACCGTTTCTAGGAAGTATTGCAAGAATACTTCCTTATTGAAGTCGGAACTCAGAATAGAAGAAAAATTCAGCAAATGAGACCTTTCCCAATCAAGTACTTGGCTTCATTGGAGCCAAAGGAGGACAAAAAATAATTCATGCTTACTTTAAAGCATGAGGATGAGCCTCAGAGTGCCGAGGATCATCTACAATGCCTCTCGGAATCAAATAAATAATAGCTACATGAGGTATTTTTCTTGTTCTTAGTTGATACCTTTATGATTGGAGTGAAAAATCAGCTTGTAGTCAATTTTTCACTCTTAACCATAGTTGTGTCTAGTGCAAAATCATCTACATGGCTCCCTATTGTGAGAAAGGATAACTAATTCTAATTTCTAGTGTTGGAATTTATTTGAAGTTGATCATTTCTTCAGTTAGTGTAGGGTAGGAGTAGGTTTGTTTCCAGCAGAAGAAATGCTTTTACACACTATGCATGCTTCACTTGAGGCATGTATGATTTGTTTCTTGGTATATATTTTTTCTCATGGTTGCTCCATGTAATGTATTGCATCATGATCCCCATAAGTAGTTGTAGTAAGAAGTTTATAGTTGCATGATAAGTTGTAATCTCTGAGAACATACAAATGTAGAGCAACTAAATCAGTTAAGGGGAAGATTTTGATGATATCCATCTAATTTCTCCTCTAAGAATAGTTAGAGCTAAAATTCTAGTGCCCTTGCAAGAAATTAGAAATCCAACAGTTGGCAACCTTCCCAACTTCAGAAATAATAGCCCCTACTTTCAGCAGTTTCCACAGTGAGTAGCATATAGAAATAAAAGAATCTAGTTTGCTGCAAAAACAGTCCCAAGTTGTTTCCCAAATCAATATGTTCTTACCACTCCTGCAGTATTCCATCTTGTCAATAAATCAATTAGTGTATGCTTCATATTGGAAAGAACCAGATGTTGAGGCAGCCATTTACAGGAGTCATCATTCAGTCTCACATATCATATTTATAGGAATGACGTGAATTTCCAATTTTAACACAATTTTTCATTGTCCTAAAAACAAAACTTAGAATATCTTATTAAGGATTGGAATATTGTAAGAAGTACATGCCAATTTCATGGCAGTGTTTCATTAGATTTGGGGTGCAAGTTTTCAAAGTTCATATCAGTTCCAAGTAGCTTTAAAGGACTCCATGCCCAATGGATGCTTCAAGGCAACTGGTCATACTTCATCTAGCGGCAAGATGGCCCTGTGAGTCACCAAATTTTTATCCATTTTCACCCCCCAGGGTGAAATGGACAAGAAGGAGGGAAATTTCCAAAGCCATCAGGAGCATTCACCCATTTTGTAGGTATTTTTAGTGATTTCGGGAGCAATTTTAGTGATTTTGGGAGTGTTGATATTGTAAGAGGATTTTTTCTTCTTCTGGGTTTTGAGATCTTAAGATCTCAATTATAAAAGAGGAGAACTTCTGACGAGGCCCGTAGATGACTAAAATGGGCCAATGTTGAAAAATAGCTCCTAGGCAACACAATATCATTTTTATAGCCCTCCAAGTCTAAAATCCCCCAAAAATGCAAAAATAAGGTTGTGGGGGTCAAGGTTGTTCAAGGGCCCAACCATCTCAAGCGAGCCAAAAAGAGCTCTATCAAATTACGAGAGTTGTGCATTATAAGAGATTTCATTGAGTAGCTCAATGAGCTACTTGTTGAGTTGGACAGGGTGCAGGGTGTTGAGGTAGTGTGAGCTTGATTTGGTGCACCAAACTTGGGATCGAGTAGTAGTAGAGCTCGGCAAGATCTCCTAGCTCGCCAAGATGGGATGTGAACGCATCCAAGGTGCTCGGGTGGAGCCCTGTGATGAAGAGAGAGCTCATTAAATGGGAGGTGAGCTATTTGAATCATTTGAGCTGAAGTAAGGAAGGGAGCTCGTTGATTTATAAGGACGAGTTGGCACTACAGAGGTAATATGATCTTGGAAAGGTGAGGTTTCACGGCATGGAATTTGATCTATGGCCGAGCCCTTTGGGCTCGGTGAAGTGGTGAGTTGAGTAAGAAGGAAGTGGTTGGTAAGCTAAGGCTGACCTCCCTGAGCTCAACCATGCAGGGAATCAGTGGGTGATGCGATTCAAGCTTGATAAAATAGGTTTGCAAGGAGTCCAATGGTGTTCTGCAAGGGAACTTACAGAGGCAAGTTGACATAGTCAAGCCTGCAGAAGCAAGTCACCAGGTTAGAAGGGAAAATAAGTTAGGGCTCGATAAGGTGAAAAGCCACGTATAGAAAGATAGGAGCTCGATGGGGTTGTAAAATGAAGACTGAGCTAGGGGGCCTCAAACTAGGGAGGTGGAGATGAATGAAGGGCTGAGCTCAACTAGTGAGCTTGGAAAGGTGAGATAAATGTAGAAACTAGGTGAGATGTAGGTCATTGTGGTGAACATGGGAGCTATTACTTAACAATAAAAATTAGATGCGTTTAGCGCAAATGAAACAAAGCAAGGTGAAATCACCGATAAGAATGGGCTAGTTGTTCAGTGTTTTAAGTGGTACAAGGAGTGGCCGAGACTTGCATTGCGGTGATTGTGAGTAGGAATTATTGTATAAGGACCCCACATGCAAAGAAAAAGTAATGTTAAATACCGACAAAAGGAAATGGTGAGTTGAAGTAATTGCAAGGGCGTTCGACGCAATGCCAAGAGTTACAAACTTAAGGCCAAGCTATCCCAATTATAAGCAGTAAAAATGAGGCCCAAGTCTTACATTAACACCTAAGTTGGGAAGTATAAGGTGCTCGATTCATCACAAAAAGGAATCTGAGCGAGCTATGAGTTAAGTGGTGGTCAGCAAGTGTATTACTTAACTCACCCACCAAGATAATTAATATTAAATGGAAAATCTTTAATAAACGTTGAGCTACATTAGTGTAAAGCGGGATTTGTGAGGGTAAAGACTTGTGTGTCGAGCAATAAGGTAAGAAAATCAACTCCGTTCAATGCAATAAACTGGAAATCCATTCAATAAGTCAACTACAGAGTTATAAACCGAGTTGAACAAGCGAGCTGGGTGGCAAGCTAGCTTGCCACCCAAAGAAGTAATGCACACCCTAAACCCCATAGAGAAGGCCAATGCAAAGGGGAGTTATGTGGTGAAATTGAATTACTTTAATTCCCTAAAAATAAGTAAAGTAAAGTAGTTGGAGAAGTCTGATGACTAGGGGAATTAATTGGGTGTCATTTTAATGCAGAGAAGGAAAAGTGGAAGTAATGGCCCCCTAGTTTCCCACATAACTATGAAACTTCAAAATGCCATAACTTTCAGCTGGGATCTCTGTTTCGTATATATTTGGAATTTTCGAAAAGGTCTCAGAGCCCTCTACGCAACAAAATTTTCATATTTCAAATTTTATGAATATAGTGGGACGAAAATGGCATTAATTATTCTACACTTTCATTCACAATAATAACTACCTACTGCCAGTAATGCAACATGGAGGCCAATTCCTTCTTCTGCAAGAAAAATTACGAGATACATGGGATTTATAGGTGACCCATGCTACCTTCACATTAGTAATTGAGTTTGACTGTAAAGAAAGGAATGCATTCAGGGCTTTCAAATTTCTCTCTCTTCTCACAAAAAAATCTATAAATTGTAAGGGGATGTAGTATTGTAAATGTTGTTGGTCATTTTTCCTCCCCATTCTCCCCTCTTCTCCACATTTGGGCTATTGTGAATTTTGGGGCTTCAATCCTTCACTTTGAGCTTTGTAATGTCATTTCTTGTCTTCTCTTGCTACAATGATGTATTGTGCATACTTCGGGAGTAATAAAATTGGTGTTATGTGATACTTGTCTATCCTCTGCATTATTTTGGTGCTTTCTCTTGCCTCTCATCATGCTTATAGGTTTTGTGCATATTTTTGTGTTCATTTCATAAGTTATAAGTTGTTTTTATTTGGGATGGTGAAGTGCATGTGATTCGGTTTGTGGTGTATGTCCACCCTCTCTAAGTTCATCTTTCTCCATTTTGCAGGATGGGAAAACTGTCTAGCACACCCCCTTTTTCTGGTGCTATCACCTTCGTTAGAGTAGGATTTCTCTTTTCATGCATTCCATCTCTCCATGTCTCCTTGGAATTGTTATACTAGGTGTAGCTAGGTGTTTTTCTTGCATTAGGAGTAGTTGTAGTAGTAGGATTACGAAAAGGAATTTGGCCTTCTCCAGAGTTCCACCTTAAGCACACAAGTCCCACAGCTTGAGAGGTGGTACCCATGTTAGCAAAATTTATAGATCTTCATTTCCAAGTATCATGGTGATACTTTTTGGTAATAATAGATACTTCATACATTTCAATTAGGTTGAAAAGTTGTCTTGCTCTTAAGAATTCCAAGGTGTTTTCTTTGTATTGCTCATTGTACATGAAGAAGGAAGCATTTCTATTTCAAATTCACTGAAGGAGAAACATGCATGAAGGTCCTACAGAGCTTATCCAAGTGGCTAGAGGTGATGGTGATCTTCATAAATCAATATAAGTCACATTTTCTCCTACTACGTTCTCAGTCGCCCTCTACTAGGGCTTGAAGTAAAATCTTCATAACTTTTGAAAAATTAAGAGTTAGGGTCTGAAATTTGGAATAAATGATGAAAAAAAATATTTTAGGTTGAAAAAGGTTTGGGGTAATTTTTATTCCATACATGTGAGTTATTATGCATAACAGTCTAGGAATGAGTGTTGAAAATCCTCACAAAGGCCTAATTGAGCTAACACATGTGGGATTTGGCGAAAATTGGTTAATATTTGAGGTTTGAAACTTTGTGAGATTTTAAAAGAAAATGGTATCTATAAATGTTTTTATTTTACTAAGAAACTTCAGATTTTTTATTTTATAAGCAAAACTCAGTTTGAACTGTGAAAATGGTGCAAACCCAGCTTTGGGACAACGAGGATAACTTTTTCTCAGAGTTTCAAATTGACACAAAATTGGGACTGTAGATGTATTATGCCATTTTACATATGTATTTTCATCCATTTCTCTTAAAGTCACGTGAAAATTAAATTATGAGGAAACTTTAGTTCAGTTGTAATATTGATTCAAGCAAGGAATGTTGTTCTTAAAAACAAACTGGTGATAGAGAGAACTAGGAAAGGACTTGGATCCTAAAATTTTACACACATCACAATGTTGATAAAGTTCCTTTGAAATGTTTTCATCTTGTTTTAGAGATTCCTATATTGGTCTAACCATGAGTCATGCAACTTACTTTTTCTTGAGAGCACTAAGGGAGAGTCTGAGCTAGATAAGTAAATTTTGATGAATTTATTCTTTTTTAGAAAAAAAATTGAGTGATCTAACATTTTTTGGTGAGCATGAAATAACAGGAAGTAGTTGGAAGAGGTATTTGGATGCTAAGAAGGCAAATTGAGCTTCATTTAGACTAGAACTAGTCAAGAATGATAAAGGAAAGTTTTGAGAATATGAGTAAGATGGTTGTTTCTTGGATTAGGAATCATTGTGAAGATGTAATGATATTTTGAAACAAGATATAAGGTATGCATCCTTAAATCATAGAGAAAGCTGATGTCTATGGCCTTCTTCATGATGAAAGAAGAAAGGTAGGCTTCTGCAAATTAGTTACGAATGATAGTTCTAAGTCTTAAAACATAAGTGAATGTATAATTAGCATGGTTGATCATCTCTAATAAAGAAAGGGTTGATAGATAAAGTATTGTGGGTCATGGATTTTTTTAGTGGTGAATATTCGTAATTTGGTGAATATTCCAATTTAGGAAATTTTGAAAAGGTGAATTTTTTAGAGAAGTTCAATGTAATGTTCACCTGAAATTTCTAATATAATTTTTTATAAGGGTCAGCTTCACCTTATAAACCTAGGTAATTCATCAGGTAGTGTACTAGCATTTTACTACTAGTTTACTAAGGTACCGACATATCAAGCACTGTGAAGTTGTTGGACACGTTGTTGACGCGAGACAAGATATTTTTGATGCATGACAAGAAGTTTTTGATGCACGGAAGGAGGTTGTTGACGCTCAAAAAACCTGTGTTTTTGACACACAAAAAGAGTTTACAGACAGGTGACAACAAAGAGTCCCTAACGTGCGTCAATTAGATTTGATGATGTGCGACAATTACGGTTGTTAATGTGTGACACGAGGTATTGTTGTATTCTTGTTTTACCCACCAAAAGTGTAAGGCACGCTAGCACATCACCCAAGAATAACCTAAGCACTCACCCAAAGCACGCAAGGGTACCAGGTCCCTCTTTTATGTAATCTCGATGGGTAGATGTATATTCCATATTCATAGCAAGCATTCAGGTATATTACAAAATATAAGCTAGATCTAGATCATAAGCCTAAGACTAACTCATACAAGTATTTATATTTTATCCACCATGCAAGAACCAGTAATAGAAATGTATACAAATAATATCCAACCATAAAGATCCATTATATTAAATATAGGAAAACACAAAAATTGTTTACATACATATAAGTGTCACCATGATTCATGCGTCCACATAAACCAACAACATAACTCTATAAATCATAGATCCCTAAACCATGCAAATCAATACATACATATATATATATATATATATATATATATATATAGTGGTGGGGACTTGCCCTTCACTACCCATGCATCCTAAAAATAGGTTGCATGCTAAGAATAGCCATGTACCACTAAAATATAACTACAAAAGCATGTAAGATTTCCTAATAATAGATCTACTATAGTTAACCCCTAGTTCTGAGCCTATTATTATATTAGAATTATGCATGTAGTTTGGTCTTCCTTGTATCCCAAAATAGACCTTTCTTGAACCACAAGTCTCCATGTTCCAACCTTATCTTCATAACCTTGCTTGGTCCTCACTCCAAGTCTATACTTATATCCACATCCAAAAACTGTGTAAGTTCTAACTCCTCTCTACGTGTAATCCTTTTATGTCTTACTTCAGTATGCAAACACCGTTATTCTCGTGTGTGCTTCCTCATACACCTTTCTCCCATGGGCTACCTTCTCCTTATTACTTAGTCATTTTCTCTACTCAACATTACCCCACACTTGTTTCATTTCCACCCCTAGAAATGGGTAATCTAATGTGTCCATCCAAGAATAAAGGATAAAGAATCTTACATTCCTAAAGAATAAAGAACGCCAAAAAATAAAAGAATTATGTCACTATGTAAGGAGGATAGGAAAATCCTTTTTCAAGGATGCTTCAATTGCATTCCATCCTTCTACCTCACTATGCACTTGCTTGAATAGATCCCCCCTCATTGCACTCACTTCTTTAAATGTTAAATCTTCACCCTTGGCCTTGAATGTGTCAACCAAATTTTCCAATTGTTTGCCAATGTCAGTCAGCACATCCATTTTGCATGTTACCTAGGGATATAAGTCCTTGAGCTTGTTCTTTATTGAGGTCCTTAATAAATCAATGGCGTCAATCTTCTTCTCAACCTCTGCAAGGATCCTATCTCGTTCCACCCAATTATCTTTTTTCTTAGCCTAGAACTCCTTTAAATATTCCTTATGAGTGGCAACTAGCACGTTTGCCACCCAATCCCTATCTTCATAGTTGTCATAGACACCTTCAACCATATGAGTTATAGTTTTTATTGACGCAAGGAGCTTAGTGTATTGGGTTATAGACACCTAAATTTTTTCCTTTTCTTGATTTTTCTGTCATGCCATAACCTCTTCCGCAGACTCAAGTGTTAGGGGTTGCTTCTGTATGGTAATCATGCTCGTTAAGTCCTCCACACAATGGAGAGCTGATTCATACTTCTGCGAGGGTGGGGCCAGATCCAAGCACACTAGTATGATTGAATCTACAAGTAATTCTACCTTTTTATATACCTCATGCAATCTTCCCTTTTCCTCCCGCATCTCAACCTTTAACTGCACAATAGTCTTCTCATTCCCCTTTATCTCCTTGTCCCTTTCAATAATTTCTTTATTCTTCTCTTCCAACTCCTTTTCCAATGCTTTCATTTTGTTATTCCTTCCAAATAACCTAGTCTCTACTTCTATCAATACCTTATTCAGCACATTACATTCTTGTGCATCAATTAGTTGTTGAAAATCCATGAACAAATTGACTATTGTAGAGCTCAGTGAAGCTCAGACATCAATTAAGGCTCCCGTTCTTACTTCAAACTCAGGTTCATCCACGTCGGACTTGAAAGTCCAAGAAAACATCTTTCTAGTGTGTGGAAATGCACCTTCCCTATAAAAATATGACAAAAAAAATAAAATTGTTCCACTAGTACTGTGATTTGGTAGCGAGCACACAAGACCTTGCTTGGATTTGCATCATAAGATATAGTAGGTCCTTGTCAAGAGTAGATTTGCACTTTCCTGCTATGCATGCACCCTTTGGGAACCCTACTACCAAACTTGTATCCCCTCCCAGATTTCCACCTTTCTCCTTTTCTTCTTCTTCAACGTTTCTCTCCACCTCCTACTCAACCAAATTTTACATTATACGTGATACTTCTTTCTCCACAACATTATCTAACTCTTTCTCGAAAAGGTGCAGAGTCTCATGCACATTTTTTCCTACTTCCTCTTCATTTCCTTCTTCCTCTCGATCATCCTATGAATAGGCACTCTGCTCCTCATCATATTTGTGCACATCATACACATGTGGGTTCTTCTTAGGATCTTTTTCTTCCTCCTCCCCCTCTGTTTCTTCGTTCTTCTATCTCTCCATCTTCTCAAATTCAGAACTTTGTGTTACTCTTTACTTCTTCTTCATAGAAGATTGCTTCTTTATGGGAGACATATTCCTACAAGTATAAGTGCTTGTGCATGCACCTGTCTCCTGTGTCCCTATGGTCTAGCCCACATGCACGCTTGGTGCCCTGCTCATTGTAGGATTTTCTTCACAATCTCTCTTCCTTGTGTCCACCTTATTTCTTCATTCAGGGTCCTTAGGGATAGAAATATCATCTTCTACATACGTTTCCTTCTCAAATTTTAGTCTCAAATGAATATACACCCATGTTGCAGTTGTCCCTATAATTGGTATTGTAACAGGCTTGAGCAAATTTATGTCATGGGAGACATAATTTTCCACATACACACACTTCTTTGGGTATACAAGTGTTTGGCGTAGCGCACGATGCTCCTGGTCCACTTCACTTAGATCAAATCTTAATTACTTGGCCTCCTTAAATCTAATTAATGCTCTCTAGAAATACTACGCTGTGAAGGAAAAAGGCAATTTGCACTATGGGCTCTTACTGTCATCATTCAATGTAACCCTACCAATACATAACTACTGGTAGACTGCAAACTCAGCCTCATCCCCTACCAATGGTAACAATTGATCTGGGATTCTCCACTCGGTGCCGAAGGCATCGTGCATCCTTTTGTACCACTTATCCAAGCACGCCTTGTACGTCAGTGTCATAATATCACAAGTATATGCTTCAAACCTCTTGGCAGGAGAGGGGTATTCTTCAAGGCACTCTCATATGTTGTTGTTCGGCCCATCGAGCACTCCAATTTTAGATAATACAATCAAAAGCAAGATATTACCATACATTATCTTCTTCCATCTTGTGTGGCATCAATGATATCTTCTGTAATGAAGGCGAAGATGTTGTAAATGGTCCCTTCTATTATATTCCTGTAAATATTCAACCATATCTTATTAACTTGGGTCCATCATTCTTGTCTGTTCGATTTGATAAGTAGGTGTGCAGCCATCTTCATCACCGAATCATTGATCTTTGCAATATCAAAGGCATCCCTCCTTTATTGTACTCATATTACTTAGTTGTTTCTTTGAAATTCTCATTGTCACCCAAGTCATCATCAAACAAATATCCAGTAGAGATAATTTCAACGTACCTTGAGATCAACTATGGATTTATGTGCATCCTCCTTCCTGTGAAGTAAAAATAGTCTTCATGTATTCGCGACATAAGCCACTAGTACAATCTCTCAGGATTTATGAAAAATGGTAGTTCATACAATTACAGAAGTCTAGCCTTCTTCAATGTCTTCTACACTGAATCATCATTTATTGGTTTGTCATCTTCTGTTCTTTCACCTGTGTGGAAAACCAGCTCTAAATTCATATCCTTCTCATTCAAATTGGACTGATGGTTATAATCACTTATAACCATTTTTCACACATGGTACACCCACTCCATTCCCATCAATACCCCATTTGGGTATTGCATCTTTGAATACCATTCCTCATTAAAAATTTCCACCATAATTGGTTTTCCCTTGCCCTTCTTCTTAGGTGAAATGGTTTTTTCCCTTCGTAGTGTTATTCTTGGTTGAGTAACTAATAATTCTACCTTGTGCTTAATTTTTTTCAATGCCTCCAACTTATAACCCCACTCCTTTACGCACATCTGTAATATGTGCCCTAGTTCTTCAAACCCTAACTAGAGAACACTTTTATTTTCACACTATACCATCCAAACTCACACAAATTCTTTCACAAACCCACTCTGTGCATGGTCATGTTTGTCTTCAAAATATGGTTCACAATTTTCTACCACTACAATTGATTTTTCACACAAATTCACAAGGATTCCCTAGTTCATAAGATCTCTTCCATAAGTTATCGCAAGGTAAAAATAACTTTCCCCGACCCCCTATTTATAGTTTTATTTTATTTTTACCGCATTAATTACCATGCCACCTACCACCATTCATGTTTCCCCAAGTGCATTTCCTCTGCGTATCCAATGTGCATAACCCTCTCCAACCTTCTAGTCTACAAAACTACAATGACCACATACCTCCTTGCACGCACTTCAAGTGTCGAAGTACATCAACCATTGCATCCTTTTCCAAGTATCTTTTCATGTCGTAGCCTACCTCGTGTTACCCTGTGTGTTCATACCTGTAAGTGTATTTTTCCTTGACATCATTCTTATTATCACCATCTTCTTTGACACCCTACCATTTTTTAGCAACCATTATCACCACCACTTCAGGCACCCCTTTGATACTTAGGACTTCCAATGCACACTTTTTTTCCCTAGCCATTGTCAACTTCAATTCTTATATGCATGCCTTCATTTGCACTCTACTCCACACTAAATGTATGTGTGTTCCTTTGCGTATGAACTTAAAAATAAAGTAATCAACTTCTAGTGTGCAAGCACGCTTATTACAAAAAACACTGAACTAAATTAACAAAGCATAACAATGTTGAAAGGAAACATAGATAAAGGAAATTGCATTAAGGGAAACCTATTCTAACTAGAAATATATCCTTATTACAAACACCTATAAGACTTATTTATATTAGGGCTTCACCCTACTTCCAGTTAAGTAACCGAGAAAACGTGTTCCATCCAGCACTTGTAACTGACAAGCACCTGAATCAAGTATGTAAGTCACAACATACAGTCCCAACTAATGCACTTGGAACTTCCCATGATGGCATAAAAATTTTGAATCATACAGAAGAACCATATTCCCAACCTCAATATTCTTGTTCTTAATATGTCGAACATGACATGCCTTCTGCCTGGAATTTTCTATCTTCTGGATCTAATGAGTTATAACGTGCCTTTCATCCAACTGCATCAGTTTTTCTATGCACTCTTCAAGTGCATTTTCATTAGACAATCCTCCTATGCATGTAATATGTATGGAAGTTAGCATGAATTCTATGGACAAAAAAACTTCTGTGCCAAACACCAATTTAAAAGATATGGCCTTGTTCAATCTTTTATAAGTTTTCCTGTATGCCCAAAGTATAGTAGAGACTTTATCATCCCATTCCTTTCTTCCAAGATCACAAATATTTATCAAAGTATGGTTCAATATCTTGTTGAAAGCTTCAGTAGTGTCATTTTCCTATGGATGATAGGGGTTGTCTTGTGATGTGCCACCATAAACTCAGCAAATAATATCCTAATAGTCTCATTCAAAAAGTATGTGCCCGTATCAATTTTCATACTCAACGTACATCCATACCTACTGATAATGTTTTCCCATGAGAACCTTGCTGCAATAGTTTCCATGCAATCCTTTGTAGGTGGTGCTTCGGCCCACCTTGCAAGATAATCTATACAAGTTATAATATAGCACGCTCCAATCCTATGCGCCAGTGGGGAAATAGGACCCACAAATTCAATTGCCCATTTTACAAAAGGTTCTGCACTAGCAATAGGTCACAAAGGAATCTCATCTCTATGCCCAGGCTTTCCAAGGCACTGACATTGGTCACAAGCCTTGTAATACTCTATGCAACCCTTGTAATTTTTTTCCCACCACAGTCCTTCCAATAGAATCTTGCACGCGGTGGCATTTCCTTCATAGTGACCACCTAAAATTCCACCATGAGCCTCTTCCATAATGGAAAGGAGCTCATGTTCAAGTACACATTGGCGCAAAAACTCATCATGACCTAACTTGTAAATATCTCCACCTATCAACATATAGGGTGTGACATGTATAGCAAGTTGTTTCTTCTCCAAGGCCTTCATGCCTTCAAATGCCACACTACTACACTGAAAGAATGTAATATCTTCCAAATCATATGACACATGGTTTAATATGAATAATTGTACATCTGGAATTGTATCTTCAATGCTCTATGAGTCCTCACCTGAATTAATCCTAGATAAATAAGTTGGTCCTAAGTTGTGCTTTCCTGGCTTCACCACAACTATCAAGTCAAATTCTTGGAACAATAAAATCCATCTGCATATGCACCCCTGTAAAATGGTATTATTGAATAGATACTTTAACACCATGTGATTTGCATAGAATATAAATAGATTTGTCAACAAATACTACCTAAACTTATGCATGGCATAAATATAGACAACTCTTCATGCTCCATATTTGTGTAGTTCTAATCAATTGGGGTCAATTTCCTACTTGCAAAATAAATAGGATGATAAAAAATACCCTCTCCAAGATGGGATAATACCATGCTAATGGCCATGCTACAAGCATCCACATGCACATGAAATGGTTTTTTCCATGAAGGAAAGCGCAAAATAGGCATAGAAGTAAGTCATTCCTTCAATTTCTCAAACGTGCGTTGTTGCACCTCATGCCAATAGAACTTACGCTTGCTCTTCAACAATTCCTCTAAAGGCACGAAAATCTTGGCATAGCCCTTAATGAACTTTCTATAGTACCCTATGTGTCCAAGGAACCCGCGCACTTCACTCTGGATAGTAGGCTCCTCTAATCCCAAAATAACAACAATCTTAGCAGGATCTACCAATAAACCTTCTTTATATATGATATGTCTCAAAAGAGTTCCAAATGGTGTCGAAAGAACACACTTCTTGATGTTGAGAGAGATGCTTGGCTTCCTACACCTCTCAGACATAAGTCTCATATTGTAACAATGGTCTTTAACTAGCCCATAAACAGTCCAATCATCTAAGTAAACCTACAAGAACTTATGTATAAAATCCTGAAATGCTTGCACCAAAATACATAAAAAGACTCCACGCGTGTTCTTCAACTCCAAAAGGCATAACTGTCTATGCAAAACTTCCCCATTCAATGGTGAAATTTGTCTTCTTTTGATCCTCTTTAGCAATCCGAACCTGATGATATCGAGAGAACCCATCAGTAAAGGAGTATATCTCGCATCCTGACATGTCCTCCAAGATCTTTTCTATAAAAGGTGTGGGGAAAGGATCTATAACACTAGTAGCATTTAAATCCCTGTAATCCACATAGATCTTTATCATGCCATCTTTCTTAATACTTATCACTATTGGGATAACCCATTCTAATTCCTCTATGGGCTCAATGATTCCAGATTTCAGCATTTTGTTAATTTCTTCTTAAACTTTGATGCACATGTCAGGATTCATCCTGTAAGGCCTCTTCCTAACTAGGTATGCACCTTCCTTTAACTTAATTCTCATCTCACCTAGAGATTCATGCACCCCTTTCGACTCATGATATCCTCTAGGGAACAAATCTTGGAATTCACGCAGTAGCTCAATAATCTTAGCAACCTCTGAATCAAACCAATAATCACCAATGATAGCCTCTTTAGGTTCATCTTATGTTCAAATGTTGACCTTATTTATCTTCATAGGCTCATGGTATGCATGCACCCATTCATCTGCACTATCCATGACCTCACACGTACCCACAGTGTGATCAACATCCAAGTTCTTGACCTCTTCATCATCTATTACATAAACCATCTGTCCTTTTTTCTTTTCTGAGCAGGTGCGCCCAAGTTCTTCTTCATCAGTCTCCTCTTCTTTAAAATTTTCCTCAAGGTCTAATCCTCCCAACAACTCCTAAATGAGTTCTTCATATTTTTCACTATCTCCCATATTCAAGCACTTCATTATATGTAATGCCTCATTAATAGGTGGTTTAGTAGAAACTTAATCAAAGGTCTTAACCATACATGTAGTTAACTATGTCTGATTATTGTCACTCTATTCAAATCTCCATAGATATACCATGCATGCATGGAGCCTCACAAGGTGGAGTAGAACTTATGCACTCATAGTGATGGTGGTAAAGATTCTTGCCCCTCTATCTAGAGTCTCTCACACTTCTGAATGTGGTGTTAAACAAGATCATTTCCATGAAATTCACATATTTGAGAGGGTACATTGCTTCTTAAAAGTTTGGCAAAGAGTGCAATCCTCACTTCACACCACTCCACAAGATTGTCCTTATGTGTAATCCACCAACGCGCTACTGACCCACACAAAGTATACACTAGCATATTTCTTCTTTCTACCTAATCTTTCCACTGGGCTTTCATAGTGCACAAAAACACCTTAGGATTTCCTTTTCTAGTGTATGTAGTTACCTGATTATTTCCCAAATTCCTAAAATAATGTAGCCTATTGACACATGTATTTCTCATCTAATCATATCATAAGTCCCATGTGCCAAGTTTTCACAAGCAACACTTGTTGTATCACTCAAAAATTGTGAATCTGTTATGCCCTTAATCATATATCTTATATTAGATGTATATAGCCAACTTGTGGCTGTCATAACTTATTATCATTATGTATCTCTTTCATATATGTTATATTTTAATTATTGGGTTGGCCTTGGTGTTGGCCATAGCATAGGAATAGTATATATAGGGGTTAGTAGGTAGTAGTTGATCATCATATTCAGCATTTAAGTCTTATTATCTGGTTTGGAGGTTACCCCCTCGAAGTGGCTAAGATATTCTTCTTGCACATTGAGATCATTTATCTGAAATATTCTGTTCATTGGAGCTATATTTCTGCTAATAATCAGATTTATACAAGTAATTACATTATAAGTGGTATCAGAGCTTGAACTCGGCCAGCACTGCGTCAAACCCTAATTGTGAAGGTTCATCCATATCTCAAAATCGGTATTGCATTTTTCATCAAAAAAATTTTGGATGTAGATAAATCAGTCAAGTAAGCTTCCCTACAAATTTTAAGAATTTTTGACTTGTTTTGCAAAATTTATAGTAGTTTTATGTTTTTTCATAATTTGACTACCTAGGGTGCAATTTGGGGAATTTTTAAAATTTATTTACATTTCTAGAAAGACGATTCAAAATTAGTTTGAGTTCTTTCTTTGAGTTTTATAAAATTTGGCCGAATTCCTATTTAAATCTTAAACCCTAAATTTTGATCTTGATCCCTAAATCTTACCATTTTGGGGCATCATGGTTAGGCCTTCAACAAGAGGCAAAAAGAATCCCATCACTCCAGGTAAAACCCATGATAAGGATGAGATAATTTTTTAGGAGTTAGAGTCAAAAAAGGTATCTAAAGAGTCCTCAGGGTTAGGGTTTACTTTAACTGACTATAAGGTCAGCTATCTTGAGTTAGAGTTACGAAACCTCGACGGTAGAGTGGCCAGCAAAGAAGATTTAGAAAAGATTAGACAACGATTGGAGGATTTCATTTACCAATTTACTTGAAATATCATGGGTCACATATCCTTCCTAATTAGCCACAACTCGATCATACTTATATTAACCATAGTGGATCTTTAGGTCAAAGTAATAGAAAAACTAGCCAAGGTGGATCTGCAAACATGACCAATCCAAATACAAATACTCTGCAAGCCCGTAACATGATTCCAAAAGTGGAAATGTGTAATTTTTATGGAAAGGATCCACTCATTTAGATTAACCAAATGGAGAATTTCTTTTATCTTGATCAAATTCCATCAGGACAAAAGGTTACCATGACATTGTTGTGTCTTGAACCTGACCAATTCATTTGGTATCGATGGTCATGTGCTCAAAGGAAAAAGAGTGGCCTCAATGTTACATGGACAGTATTCATCGAAGATTTGTGATTGCACTATAGTTCTAGTGTGTTAAAGAATTATTTTAGTCAATTAACAAAGCTCAGACAAATAGGAACAGTCAAGGATTACATCCATCAATTCCAAAACCTTTCCTTATGGGTGGAAAATATTACTGAAGATAATTTGAATGACTTATTTATTTGGGGTCTTAAATAAAAAATTGAGACTGAGATACATATGTTTAATCCTCATAAGGTTTCAAACTCTATGATCATGGCAGGTAGGGTAGAGGAAAAATTTCTTTCTAGTAGGAAACAAATTGTCAGTAATATCAGAGATCGTAGCACCCTTCCACCATCATTCCCTCAACTAGTGAGACTAACACCTCAACAAATTGAAGAAAAGAGAGCCAAAGGGTTATTTTTTAATTGTGACAACAAATTCGGACCAGGACATAAGTGTGCGGATAAGAAGTTGTTCTACATTGAGGGACCTACTGAAGAAGAAGAAAATGAAGAAGACGAAGAAGTAGAGCTAGAGGAGGAATTAGGAGATCCCCAACTAACAATATCATGCCATGCAATTTCAAGTATTAGCACTCCCCAAACTCTCAAAGTAGTTGGATTCTTAAAAAAACATAGGGTAACAGTGTTGATTGATTCGGGAAGTACTCACAATTTCATCAATCATAAGTTGGCGGTACACTTGAACTGATTTGTTTATCCAGCTTCAGAATGTCAAGTCATGATCGCTGATGGTAAAATTGTTAGTTGTTCAGGAAAATTCCATAACATTAATCTTGTAATGGGAGATTACTTGCTAACTAGAAATATGTATGCCATTGCCATGGGAGGAGCAGACATTGTATTAGGAGTTTAGTGGCTTACCACCTTGGGAACCATTTAAATGAATTTCCAACAGTTGTTCATGCAATTTTAGTCAGAAGGGAGGACTTTTAAACTAAAAGGACTAAAAGAAAAGTCCCCACATATGGTAAGTTCTCATCAAATGCAAAAATTTCTTAGAAAGGCTACAGAAGGGTTTGTGGCACAACTATTTTCATTGGAAGCACATCATTCCAATACATTTATACCTGCAGATATGCAAGCAGTTATAGATGAGCACTCAGTGGTGTTTGGAGAAATGACCAAGGGTTTGCCTATGAAAAGAGACCACGACCATGCCATCCAGCTAGTACCAGGGATTCAACCACCTAACATCAGGCCTTATAGGTACCCCTATATGCAAAAGAGTGAGATTGAGAAGATAGTTCAAGAGATGTTAGAAGCATGACTTATTTGTCATAGTCAAAGTGCTTACTCTTCTCCTGTAGTGATGGTACGGAAAAAAGATGACAACTGGTGCATGTGTCCAGATTACAGGGAACTCGATAAGTACATAGTTAAAGATAAGTTTCCTATTCTTGTAATTGATGATTTGCTAGATGAGTTACATGGTGATGTTTACTTTACAAAACTTGATCTTCATTCTGGATATCATCAGATTAGAATCAGGGATAAAGATATTCATAAAACAACCTTCAGGACACTATGAGTTCTTGGTAATGCCTTTTGGACTAACAAATGCACCCTCTACATTTCAAAGCTTGATGAATTCCATCTTTAAGCCATTTCTTCAAGAGTTTATTTTAGTGTTCTTTAATGATATATTAATCTATAGTAAAACATGGGAGGAACACCTACATCATGTAAATAAGGTGTTGGAAACTCTTGAACAACATGTACTTTATCCAAAGCCTTCTAAGTGTTCTTTTGGTGTCAAGAAGGTTGAATATCTGGGTCATATTGTCTCTTATGAAGGTGTTAAAGTGGATCCTAATAAGACAAAATCCATGCTTGAATGGAAGGTTCACAAAACCCTAAAAAATCTCTGAGTATTTTTGGGGCTTACAAGTTATTATCATAGATTTTTAAGGAATTATGTTAGCATCACAGCACCACTCACAAATTTATTGAAGAAGGACTCTTTCCATTGGAGCGAGCAAGCTAATATGGCCTTTGAGAAGTTGAAGGAGGCCATGTGCACCACTCTAGTTCTAGCCACCCCAAATTTTTCAAAAATATTCATTGTTGAATGTGATGCTTTAGGGTATGGTATAGAGGCAGTACTCAGGCAAGAAGGGTGACCCATTGCCTTCAAGAGCTGCTAATTCAAAGGTAAGAATATCTCTAAACCAATTTATGAGAAAGAAATGTTAGCAATACTTCATGTAATAAAGCAATGGAGACCATATCTAATGGGATGACATTTCAAAGTAAAGACAGCTCATGATAGTTTGAAATACTTCCTAGAGCAATGTTTATCATCAGAAGAAAAATAGAAATGGGTCTTTAAAATGTTGGGGTATGATTTTGAGATAATATACAAGAAAGGGAAAGAGAATGTAGTTATTTATGCTTTATCTCAGAAGGATGAATCTGCATAGGCATTGTTGTGTGCCATATCTATATTACAGGAGGATTGGATAAAGAACGAAAGGTCGGAATGGAAAACTAACCCAGGTACAAAAAATCTCATTCAAAATCTCCAACAAGATCCAAGCATGTCAGAAAAATTTGTATGGAAAGGAGATGTTTTATGGTATAATGATAGATTATAGCTATGTAAGAATTCAATCCTTAAAAATAGGGTTCTATCAGAGCTCCATGCTTCTCCAATAGGGGGTCATTCTAACTTCTTAAAGACATATCATCGAATTAAGCATGATTTTTTCTAGGAAGGGCTAAAAGGATATGTCCAAATGTTTGTGGTAGAATGCATCGTTTGTCAGCAAAATAAGGGTGAAATAATTAAGTCCCCAGGTATTTTGCAACCTCTATCTATTCCTAGCCAGAGGTGGGAAGAGGTGTCCATGGACTTCATCACAAGATTGCCTAAATCAGAAGGTAAAAATGTAATCATGGTGGTGGTGGACAGACTCACCAAATATGCCCATTTTTGTGCTTTATCACATCCATTTGTTACGATTACAATAGCAACAACCTTCAGGGATACAATTCAAAAGCTACATGGGACACCAAAGATTATAGTAAGTGATCGAGACCCTATCTTTACTAGTAATTTTTTGACTGACTTTTTCTCATGCTTGGGCACACAACTAGCTTGTAGTTCCTCTTATCATCCCCAGTCTGATGGGAAAATAGAGGTGGTAAACAAGTTCTTGGAGGGATATCTTCGTTGTTTTACATCAAATAAGCAAGTGATATGGGTCCAACGGTTATCGCTGGCAGAATGATGGTATAACACCTCTTTTCATACTTCATCTAAAATGTCTCCTTTATTGGCATTATATGGGTACCATCCACCATCTATCACTTCATCTTTGAGAGTCCAGCCAAAGGTTCAAGAAGTTGAAGAACATATTCAACACCAACAAGAGGTGCTTTCTAGTCTCAGGGAGAATTTGGCCATGTCACAAAACCGCATGAAGCAGCAAGCAGACCAACATCACAGTGAAATACATTTTGAAGTCAATGATTTGGTTTTTGTGCATTTACAACCATATAAGAAAATGTCCTTAAAACAACAGAAAAAGGATAACAAGCTTTCACCTAAGTATTATGGTCTTCATCAAGTGTTACAGAAGATTGGCAATGTAGCATACAAACTGGAACTTCCTTCAGCTACTCGAATTCATCCAGTCTTCCATGTATCTTACCTAAAGAAGGTAATTGGATAGACAGTATCAACCCAGATAGTGTTACCTAATCTTGATGAAGAGGGAAGAATCATCCTAGAAATAAAATGCATCCTTCAGACATGCACTAAGTGATTGAGGACAAGGGTCATCACTGAGTATTTGATCAAGTGGAAAAATCTAGACAATGAAGACGTAACTTGGGAGGATACAAATTTCCTACAGCAACATCCAGATCTTCTCAACATTGGGGACAATGTTGTTTCGAAGGGGAGGGGTGTGCTATGCCCTTAATCATATATATTATATTGGATGTATATAGCCGACTTGTGGCTATCATAACTTCTTATCATTATGTATCTCTTTCTATATGTTATATTTTCATTAGTGGGTCGGCCTTGGTGTTGGCCATAGCATAGGAATAGTATATATAAGGGTTAGTAGGTAGTATTTGATCATCATATTCAGCATTTGAGTCTTATTGTATGGTTTGGAGATTGCCCCCTCGAAGTGGCTAAGCTATTATTCTTGCACATTGAGATCATTTATTTGAAATATAGTGTTCATTGGTGTTATATTGCTGCTAATAATAAGATTTATACAAGTAATTACATTACATAATCATCCCACTAAATTAATCCTTCCTTTGATGGCTCGAGCACCTCAAGATCCCTGATGGAATGCACATAAAAAAAATTTATATCCTCTTCACTCAAAGTTTCTACATAAGGTGCAGCCTTTCCATCTGTCAAAGGGATGATCACGTACTCCTTCTTTTAAAATTTTATATAACCCTTATTGAATTATAGATCAGGGTTATTTCCATAACACCAGGGGCACCCAAGTAATGATAGAAAACTATCTACTTCTATAAGTGCTAAGACTTTAAAATCACCAGTAATATCGGCCCCCTGAATTGTAATAGTGGCATCTTTTAAAACTCCAAGAAGCATGGCTTTAGTCCTATTTGCTATGAAAAGTTACATTCAAATATGGTTGTAGTAGTGGTCTCCCCATCTGTAGCCACACGTCCAGAGTAAGTAGATTCAATTTCATGCCTGTATCAATTAGGATGTTACTCAAAAGCCACCCATCAATAACTACATTCAACACGCTATTTTTATCATAATCAATACTATGAGGAGGCAAGTTGTCATTCAATATCTGTCTTATGCACTCACCCTCAATGCATGGTACCTCTTCTCTCAGCCATTCCCCTAAAAATGGAATGATGCTCTCTTAGTGCAACAACTTAAAAACCTCCTTAATGTTAGCTACATCTGTCTATGGCAGTGCGGCTACATTTACTTGTTGTATCTTTTGTGACAGATCCTTCAAGCATTGTATCTCACCTTGCAAGTTCCTAATAACCTCCATAGATTCCTAATACACTTCCTTTTGATGCGCATGGTTTGGATACTTTGTATTGATAACCACCTTTGTAATAATAGGGTTTTATTTGGGAACATCATAGGCACGCGTAGCTTCAGTGTGAATAGTCACTAACATAGGTATTATATCAAGATCAGGTGTTAAAGTGGGCATCCATTGATCTCCCACAACGTGATGTACTCTAACCATCACCGCACCCTTATCTTTCTTATGCTTCTTTCTCAAGTGCTCACACAAATATGGGCACTCTTCATAATTGTGGTTCTTTCCATAAAAGGAGAAAACGATGTTCTAAGGGCATTTGCACTTGTAATGATCAGGAGGTCCTCATGTATAGCATGTTCCATGAGGGAACTCACTTCTTCTACCCCCACAACCATGGCCTCTAAATCCTCCATGGCAGCCTCGACCTCGATCGCTTCCATTAGAACACCCTTCATTATTATTTTGAATTTGTCCACAATTATCACTTTCCTCCTTAGATTTTTTTGCAAAACTTGTTTGTCCCACACCCATATCAATTGCTTCATGAATTTGATCAATCAACCTACATTTTTTTAGTTTCATGAGTGTGTGATTTTAAAATCTTGTAGTAACTGGACACGTTCTTCTTGATGGCATGTTGTAGTAAAGGAAAATTTCTTGAATCATGATCTAAATGGTAGATTTCACAATATAGCAATATGGCATGCACCGATATATGAGGGAAACTATCCTTGTTATGACCCTCTACTTCACAATTTGTACACCACAACCCACTACGTGTCTCATGTGTTGAATTGGATGACAATTTTTCTAACTGCTTCACCATAGAAGCAATCTATGCCTCCAAAAAGGGACTCACTCTAGTGTCCACACTACCAATGGCCTCAATGTACAAAGCTTCCTCAAGGCCTTCACGTGGATTTGTAAAAGTCTTGTGTGAGAGCACACTCCCGAATGGGGTTATCAAACCACCAACGGACCATTGTGCATGCTGACTAGTATGAATATTGTAAGATAACTTTGATAACATAGTCTTAAAAAGGGTATCATAGTCCCTTACACTTTCAACCATGCCCTGTTTGATATCCTTTAGCACGCTAACACTCTTCTGCTCAAACTCAGGTATATGGAATTATTCTAAGAAATCATCATGCAGTGCAGTGTAATGTACACAAGTCTGGTTCGGATCAAACTTCTATACCGACTATGTGCAAAACCCTACAACGTAGTTGTAAACTGACTTGTTTTGTGCTATGGGGTTGTAACACCCTTGGCACGCCATATTATTTCACACATATGAACGTGCTCCATAAAATCCACAATGCCCTGGGATATGAAGAGACATCTCATAATACACTTGTTGGGTTTGGTGTAGACCATGCCCACTAGATCCATATCATGTACTTCCTCCCATGTTCCCTCCTCCTCCAAAACCACCAAATACGCTACATCCCGAACCTCCAATTCCTATTTATTCTCCTCCTATGGTGGGTATTGGACCAGAGGATGTGCTACCTTGTGTTCCTACAATTTTACTAAATTGAACTCCCACAGTCTGCAAAGTTGTGCTACCTTCAGACATAATACTAATGTTATGTATGCCCACATTCTATGTTGATAATGTGCTAGAAAACATGCCTCTAACCAGACCTCCAAATAGCATAGAAGATGTTGGACCTGCCATAGATGAATAAACTACCTGATTAACTCCTAAACTTGATTTTAAATTAACTTTATCATTCACTACTCTATTTCCCACACTGGCTTGCTTACTAATGATTGTCATAGAAACTGGAAAATGAGGCACAAGGGCTAGGTCACCAGCAAGGATCAAATGTGCACCTGCATTCTATGTAGTTTCAACTGGTGTGCTCTCATCTAAGGTCAAAGAGGGTTCTCTTTCATGTTTACCCCAAATGGAGGAGTTCTAGATGGTCCAGCTCCACGTCCTCTGTGTGAGCTCCAAATCCTTCATGAGCCATCTCTCTCCACACCACCATTTGTTCCGCAACTTCACCCTACTTCTCCAAATCCCTCTCGCGCACCTCATTGAACTTAATCTACCTTTCTTATCTCTTCCTTTCTTCCACTAGGTATACCATATTTCACCACACATGTTCCTTCCCTTGTGCTTGGTGGGTTTTACCTAGCCATAGGTTTCTCTTCAAATGCCAATGTTACCATCAATATCTTAATCGCTAAGGGGATATCGCACAGAAAATATCCTCTGGGATCACGCAAGAATGGGAACTCAACTACCTCTAGACAAGAACAAGTAGACATAACATACTCCAATATATATGTTGTGCCTACTTGTATATATTGGATCTACAAGTGATCTACACTACTCTACCAGTGATCTACAACGTGTGTCCAAGGTAAATCAACATCATTCAAATTATGTTAATCTTCAGGCATCCAGACAAGAGTTCTATACCTCTAATTTCTCTTTAATGCATACCCTATCAGCCACTCATACAACTCTACAGGAAAATAGGAAAATAACTTCTTGTAGATCTCATGATAAATATTATGTTCAACCCACGTACATGCATTAAATTCAGGTCTAGTGTTGTATCTCTACGCGAACTCATCTTCCAAATTCTCTACCCAATACACAATTGTGTTTAGATTTATCCGGTATGTCTCCATCATGCACCATCCTTGCAATAGCTTTGAAAAGAGGTCCCGACAATGGAACAAAACTGTAGTCTTATTTTATCCACCAATATCCCAAGACACACTGGCATATCACCAAGGTAAAACCTAAGCACTCACTCGAAGCACGCAAGGGTACTAGGTCCCTCTTTTATGTGAGATCTATCTAGGAGTTAGCATGATGGGCATATGTATATTCTAGATTCATAACAAGTATTCAAGTACATTGCAAAATATAAGATAGATCTAGATCATAAGTCTAATACTAACTCATACAAGTATCAAGATTTTATCCACCATGCAAGAGCCAGTAATAGGGATGTTTACAACCAATATCCAGACACAAAGATCCATAATGTTAAGTACTGGAGACCATAAAAACTATTTACTTACATATAAGTGTCACCATGAGTCATGCACGCACATAAACCAGTAGCATAACTCTACAAATCATATATCCCTAAACCGTGTAAATCAATACATATATATAGGGGTGGGGACTTTCCCTTCACTACCCATGCATCCTCAAAATAGGCTACATGTTAATAATATTCATGCACCACTACAAGATAACTACAAAAACATGCAATTTTTCCTAATAATAGATCTACTATAGTTAACCCCTAGTTCAAATCCTATTATTAGCTCGGAACTATGTATATCGCTTGGTCTTTCTTATATCCCAAAATAAACCTTGCTTGAACCGCAAGTCTTCATGTTCTAACCTTATCTTCAAAACCTTGCTTGTCCATAACTCTAAGTCTATATTTAGATCTGAATCAAAAAACTAGCTAAGTGTTGACTCCTCTCCGTGCGCAATCATTTCATGTCTTACTTCAACATGGAAACCATGTTCTCCTCATGTGCAATTTCTCACGTGCCTTTCTCCCGTGCACTACCTTCTCCTTATTTCTTAGTCATTTTATCTCTTTAATAATTGTTTACGTGTGAGAATTGATGCAACATAGAATTTACCAAATAGCACCCTAGTCGCACCGGCACATCACTCAGCCTAGACTGAGTGCTCGCTTGAAGCGCATAAAGGTACTAAGTCCCTCTTTAGGGTTGTTATAACAGGATGTTAACATGATGAAGGAATAAACATATAGATTCATAACTATTCCATCATTCTACAAAGCATGCTACCCTCAGATCTATGAAATAACAAGCTTAAACAGTAATCATGATTTTAGTTAACAACATGTGCTGCTCAATTACACAAAATGACACTTAGATTCAGCCAATATATTCCATCTATTAGTAACTACAGAAGCTCCTTACAATATTTTCAATCTATATCAATGAGCGTATGGAACTGATACAGTGATTCAGCCATATGCGTAAACTCTCTATTACACATACATACAACCAACTCTCTGTAATACCTCTATATATCTCTACTATGTACCTAACATCATATATATATATATATATATAGGGTGGGGACTTTCCCTTCACTGCTTATCTATTCTAGAAATAGGTTGCATGCTATTAATAGACACATGCCATTTACAATCATAGCCACACATGCAAGTGTGCTATCTATAGACCTCTTACAGTTTAACTGACATAGCGTCAATTCTATTCTCAGCTCGTCTCCATACATAAATGCTTCGATTCACTCCTCTAAAGATAGACAATGCATGGCACGCACATCTCTACATCATTGAGTGTGTTCTGCACGCCATCTTTCTAAAAATAGGTCTTCATGCTCAAAATCAGCTAAGTCCCAAAAGCTTAACTTACCTTTCACCCATGTGTCCTTCCTACCCTTCCACGCCTTTGATCTTGGCCTTCTATCTCTATGCAGACTCCTTGTGTGATCTTTGACAAGTATTCTTTGTTCAAAATTACCCCACACTAATCTCATTGTCATCCCGAATAATGGGTATCTCCAAAAAATTGAAGGAAAGAATAGAAGAATGGAAAGAATAAGAATAAAAGAGTGTGGATAAATAAATAATTGATATGAAGTTATGAGGCAACCTCCTCTATATCAGTATGTAGTATCAGCTCTGGATACTCTTCTTTTATTGCGGCCTCCAAAACTTATCATTCAATGAGTGCATGCTCTGCTTTTTCTGAGATATCCACAGCAATGGATTGCAATTCATCCCTCACAATTCTCTCCTTTCTCATTATGTATAAACCAACATAACACTGGAAATTTATGTCATCCTTCCTTCTAAAAGGTCCATCTTCTACAGTAATTAACTTTCCAAGATCTTTTAGCTGAGTTCTTGTGTGGCTCTTGTGCTTTTGCTAGGGCCTTACGCGATTATGTGTATCCATTGACAACCTTTTTATCATGGCTAAATGTCTCATCTTTCATTGCTTTTTGGACCTCATTATTCTCTTCTAAGGTCTTGATGTTGATAAGCATATGTGGAGTTGTGCATATGTTTAAAGCCTTGTCCACTTTCTTCAACACTTCTTGTAAATGCTTGCAACAACCCTTCATAAGATGCAATTTTTCTCATCATTGATGCTTTCTCCCATTCGACATCTTGTTCTGAGCATTATGGTATAACTTGCATACGTAGAGTTTCATCTTCAAGAACCAAGTCCACCAACTTTCCCACAGTAGTGTACCACTAAAGGAAATGTCTGTGGTACCTTTGCCTCTAAGTGTGGCCTTGCTTTAATGAAACTATCCCCAATCTCCTCTGTGATGATGATAAACACCTCATTCTTCTTCTACGTACAAAGTCCCTCTCCTGCGATATGCACGTTATCTCTGCATCTTTTTTCTTCATCTCCTTGTGCAGTGCTCTAATCTTGGTAACTTTTTCCATGTTTCTTCTAGCCACATAAGAAGAAACTTTCACCAACGCATTGTTGAACTACTCGTATTTCATGATAGTAGGCTTTGTTGTCATGTGTCTAGCTTGAGGTGCCTTCTTCAGTCACCTCGAAATGCATGACTCTTTACACACATCAAATTCAGGCTCATCCATGTGGGTGTGCATTGACCACGATAGATGCTTTCATGTACGCACAGTCATCATATCCTCATCTATCAACTCTCAGCTGAATAAATATTTCTGTGCAATCGTGCTCTGGAAGCGGGCGTGGACATTTTTTCCTACGTCCTCTGCATACTCGATGGCTGGTGGAATGTGCTCTCCACTTGTCCTTCTAGACTTTTGCTATTTAGGAACTTTAGCCTCCAAATTTGGGACTTGTGTCTCCATGTCCTGAACATCCTCTACAGTTGTCTCCTCTGGTCTTTTCTCTTCCTCTTCTTTTTCCTTTGACACCTCACCCTGTTCTTCTGTGTTCTTTGGAAGTGTAGGAGAACTAGGCATGCTTTCTCTGACTCTTCAGCCTCCTCATTCAACTTTAGCTTCCTCCTTCTCTACGCAGTCACCTCCTTCTATGGAGAGAGTCTGGGTGATTTGCGCACAGTGGTTAGAGTAGCACCTTGGGTCCTTGTTCTCCTTACCCTTTTAAACCTGTGCTCCCCTTGAACTAGATTTAATTTCTCATCATCCACCTCTTGTGGCTGAGGTGGTGTAATAGTGTGCGTTCATCTTCATCCTTTATTTATGGGATGTCTCCCACCTCTATTCTCTAAACACCCACTATCTTTGCAACTCCTCCTACTCATTCTTGCACTTCAACTCAGCTCTATGGGCTTAGGCGCTGGGATTGTTCTCCATTGTCTGTCTTCCCCTTTGGTGGTGCTGGAAGTACGAACTCTACCTTTAATATATTTTTTATTCTCCATTTTTGGCTTTAATTAGAGATACACCAATGTTGGCTCCCACATCTGCTACAACTAGAGCTTATTGGCTTGATATTTAGTACCTCTAAAATTATCCTCTCTGTATAAGCACTTCTTCTAGGATACACATACTTATTCCTTAACGTATGGTAGTCGCAACCTACTTTATCTAAATTGAAGACCAGTCAGCATGTGTCTATAAATATATGAACAGATGCTTGAAAATACCTTGTAGTGAATGTGTAAGGCAATTTACACCAAGGGCTCTAGACTCCATCCTTCATTCAGGAAGTGCATCATTATAGAAATTCTGATATACAATAAACTGAACTTGTTTCCCTACCACTACTGGTAGGAGTCCTTTGGGATGTGCCACTCTTCCCCAAATGCCATGCGCAGAACCTATCATACCACTTCTTTTCCATTTTCTTTACTTCGTCTGTCATGGTCCCCTTGTATAGGTACTTGCTGAATATTTCAGCTAGGGAATTTTTTTCCATGGGGTATTCCCATACTTTCTCCTTTGGTTCATCTAGTACTCAAATCTCCATGAATACCAGTGATAGTAGAACAACCCCAAAACTGATCTTACCTCCTACGCACACTTCTTGGACTATTTGCTCTACAATATAGCCTGTACACTGTTGTAGATTTTCCATTCCGAAATCTTACGCGCCACATGTAACCACATAGTATTCACTTGTGACCACCGCTTTTGAATCATTTAACTTGGTAACAAGGTGTGTTATGCAGCTTATACAACTAGACAATTCTTTAATTTGTCTATGTCCATTCTACATGAGACCCTTCAAGTATCCCAAATCCTGTTTGGTTTATAAAATCATGACTTCATCTGCAAGATCACCTTTTATATCTTCTCATGTGGCCTTCAGACCTATAAT
This sequence comes from Taxus chinensis, assembly GCA_019776745.2. Lineage (NCBI taxonomy): Eukaryota > Viridiplantae > Streptophyta > Pinopsida > Cupressales > Taxaceae > Taxus > Taxus chinensis. The sequence goes on along the minus strand of CM034146.1, from coordinate 311,126,514 downwards.
TTATGAGACTAAGCGTAGATGAGATTCATAACTCTGCGTCCTACAAAGTAGAAGAAGTCTTCATGCACTCTTCTCATGAGCCATTAATACAAGGGCTCATACTTCCTGAAATATGAAAGCTCATACAACTAGTAGACCATAATTATCTTTAAAATATTCTCACCCACATCGTCATATACCGGTATGTCATCCACCATGTGCATTTGTTTGTTCTAGCACCGTGAGAAAGGAATTGAGCTCCTTCTTGTTCTCTGAAGTATTGTGATTATATTCACTCACTTTTTTCTTTCTAATGGGTGAATCCCATTCTTGGCCGATGATGACTCCTTTTGGGTACTGCATCTCTGAAAAATGGATTTCAGGTGCCATCTCTTCCTCCTCGGTGAGTACCTTCTTCTTTCCTGTTACTGCTGCTATAGATGCCTTCTTTAGTGTCATTTATTACCTTGCAAATGTCAAAAACTCTCCAACTCTGTGCAACTATGTGAATCAAACCCTAGCTTGATTCAATTATGCCCTGGGTGGAAACTTTGTAACCTAACCCTTTCTTATCTCACTAATTTTCTCAACCCCTTCACCACCAAGGACGCAAGGCTTCTTATTGCACACAGATCTAGTTATCACGCTTGGTTTCACACCCTTCATACCTTAACTCGATCATCTCAGATCCTTCACACTTAGCTCTTTTCTCAAATACTCTTAGTTGTAATGATAAAAATGAATTTACACCCCATCCTTATATAATTTTTTCAAATTTTGATGCATTTACTACTCCTTCACCTACCAAATATCCCCTCATTTATTGACCAAATTGATTCATTCCACATGGTACATCTTCATGTCCAAGTTATTACCTTGTAGTGTGCCTTCCTACCCTTTAGTCACATAATTATCTTCAATGCGTGCTCCTGCACCTGAGTACCTCGTCATTGTACCTTCTCTTAGTAGCTATCATGGCCTCCGCTTACCTTGCGTTATACTATGTTTTCATTCATCTCCATCCTTGGTCACTTTTGAGAAGCAATCTTCTTCTGACTTAAATCACACACATAGTAGCTTGTTCCTTTCACCTTTCAATTCCCACAGTATTTTTCTTGGACAACTACAACCACCCCACACTAAAAGTATGTGTAGTCCTCTACGCATAAACATTCCTCATATATTAAGTAGCTTCACGCGTGTAAACACACTTATTACACAAAAACAACAATTAAATTGACAAAGCATAGTGACAATGAAGGAAATACATTAAGGAAATTTAGAATTAAAAACCTAAACTAAATGGCAATACTACCTTATTACAAACACCAAGAAGACTTATTTATAATAGGACTTCAGCCTACTCCCGTTAAAGTAACTAGGGGGCCATTTTCCATCAAGTGCTTTTAATTGGAAAGCACCTAATTCAAGTATAGAAGTGATAACATATGGTCCCAACCAATGCACTTTGAGCTTTCTTGGATGGTGTAAGAACTTTGAGTCATAAATAAGTACCATTTGTCCAATCTCAAACTTCTTATCCCTTATGTTTATGTCATGTCATGCCTTCTGCCTGGCCTTTTCCTACTTCTGACTCCATCGTGCTATGGCTCGTCGCTCATCTAGTTGAATCATCATTTCAATACATTCTTCTAAATCCTATTCATCAGCTAGACCTCTAGTGCACACAATGCGCAAAGAAGGTAACATAAATTCTATAGGAAGAACAGCTTCCGCACCAAACACCAACTGAAATGGTGTGGCTTTGTTCAATCTCTTGTAAGTTATTCTATATGCCCAAAGCACAACTAACACTTTGTCATCCCAGTCCTTTCTTCCAACATCATAAATTTTTATCAAATTCTGGCACAAAATTTTGTTAAAAGCCTCAACAGTTCCATTTACTTGAGGATGGTAAGGTGTAGTTTTATGGTGTGTAACCATAAACTCATTTAATATGATCCTGATTGTCTCATTCACAAAATGTGTACCTCTATCACTTATAAAGCTTAAAGGACACCCATATCTTGTAAGAACATTTTCCCATAGAAACCTAGTTGTTGTAGCTATTGTACAATCCTTTGTAGGTGTTGCTTCTACCCACCATGTGAGATAATCTATGCAAGTAATGATATAGCGCGATCAAGTCCTGCGCGCGGCTAGTGAAATAGGTCCTACAAAGTCAATGGCCTATTTCTCAAATGGTTTTCTACTAGTAATTGGTCTCAAAGGCATCTCATCCCTTTGCCCTGGTTTTCCTAGGTGCATTGATAATGATCACACACCTTACAATAGTCTTTACAAAATTTATACAATGTCTCCCACCATAATCCAACAAGTAGGATATTCCAATAAGTTGCATCACCTGCATAATGGCCTCCTGCAATACCACCATGATCTTCTTCCATGATATCCTTGTGCTCATGCTCTAACACACAATTGCGTAACACTTCATCTCTTCCTAGCTTTTAGAGGTCACCACTGATTAACATAAATGGTGTGGCACGTATAGCAAGTTGCTTCTTTTCTAATGCTTTCATTCCTTCTGGTGCCATAGTTGTTCATAAAAAGAAAACTATTTCTTCTAATTCTTTGGGCGCGCATTGTAACCTATATAACTGTACATCCAAAATTGTTTCTTCAATTACCTATGCATCCTCTCACGAATTGATTCGAGATAAGTGATCTTATCTAGAATTGATTTTCCCTGGCTTCACCACAACTGTGATGTCAAACTCTTAAAATAGGAGCACCCATCTGCATATGCACCCCTATAAAATGGGCTTGTTTACCAAGTACTTCAATGCCATGTGATTTGTATAAAACATAAATGTTGTTGCTAACAAGTACTGTTGTAAATTATACAATGCATAGATCATTGACAAATCTTCACGCTTTGTAGTTGTATAATTCCGTTCAGCAGGAGTCAGCTTCCTACTAGCAAAACAGATTGGATGATCTATAATACCTTCACCAGGTTGAGCTAACATAGTGCCAATGGCCTTACTAGAAGCATCCACATGTACATGAAATGGTTTATCCCATGAGGGAAAACGTATAATTGGCACGGTAGTAATTTTCTCTTTTAATATCTCAAATGTGTGTTGCTGTAGTTCTCCCCAATAAAATGTACCTTTCCCCTTCAGCAATTCTTCCAAGGGTGTGGCAATTTTGGCATACCCTTTTATGAATTTTCTATAATATCCTGTATGACCTAAAAATCCATGCACCTCACTTTGACTGGTAGGCACTTCTAGGCCTAAAATGACTGCAACCTTGGTTGGATAAACTAGCAAACCTTCCTTGCAGATTATATGTCCTAACAGTATCCCAAATGGCATAGAAAATATGCACTTATTAATGTTAAAAGAGATACTTAATTGTCAACATCGTTAAAAAATTAAGCACAGATTGTCATAATGATCTTTCACAAGCCCATATATTGCCCAATCATCTAGGTAGACCTTTAAGAAGTTGTGAATAAAATATTTGAATGTTTGAACAACTATGCGTGAAAATATAGCAGGCGTGTTTTTCAATCCAAAGGGAATCACAGTATAGGAAAATCTACCCCATTCAGTAGTAAATGTTGTCTTTTCTTGATCCTCCTAAGTGATCCGAACCTGATGATACCCAAAAAATCTGTTTGTGAAAGAATATATTTCCTATCCTGTGACTCCTAGTATTTCCTTAATAAATAGTGTAGGGAATGGATCTATGATGCATGCAGCATTCAGCTCCCTGTAGTCCACACATATCCTAATTTTTCTGTCCTTTCTGATATTGATCACCTTTGGGCTAGCCCATTCTGACTCATCAAGGGGCTTGATAATTCCATATTTCAGCATTTTATCAATTTCTTCCTTTACCTTTTTGCACAAATTAGGATTCATTATGTAAGGCCTCTTTCGAACTAGCCATGCACCGTCCTTAAGTTGGATCTTCATTTCCCCAAGTGATTCATGCACACCTTTAATTCCATGATATCCTCAAGGGAGTAAGTCGTGATAATCTTTGAGTAGCTCAATGATTTTTGCTACCTCCGAATATGACTAGTAATCTCCAATTATGGCCTCCTTAGCCTCAACCTCCGAACATATATTCACCTTCTTTGTCTTAATGGGTTCATGGTAGGTGCATGTATCCTTTTCTACACTATCCAAGACCTCATGCACCCCACGTGAATGTTCAATATCTAGGTTCTCAACTTCATTATCATCTAAGACGTAAACCATCTTTCCATTCTCTTTCTTAAGGCAAGCGCATTCAAGTAGTATGGAGTCCATTTCTTCTTCCTTTTAAAAACATGCTCCAAACTATGTCTCACTGAATAATTATTGAATATGTTCTTCTTATTTTGCACTATCTCCCATAGTTAAGTGCTTGAAAAATTTTAATACCTCTGCTACATAAGGAGTTAGTTGAGAAATAGTCAAAAGTCTAGATCATACCTGCAGTCAAATCTTTTCAGTTTCCAATTTCTCGATGTAGTTTTTCATATACATACCAAGCACATGTGCATCCTTGTAGTGTAGAATAAAATTTATACACCTAGAGTGAGGGTGGTAATGCTTCCTGTCCTGCTGTCCAAAGTCTCTCACACTACTAAATGTGATGTTGAACAGGTTGATCACCATGATTTAAGTGTAGATCTATGTAGGTGCATTATTCCTTACAAACCTAGTAGACAAATCTATTCCAATCTCTTCCTAGTTTATAAGACTATCTCTATGGACTACCTACCAGCACGCTTCTGTCCCGCGCAGTGTATATACTAACATATCTCTTATCTTAATTTGATTTGTCCACTGTGTTTCCATAGCCTTCAAAAATGTAGGGAGAAATTATGTCCATGTATACCAAGGTACTGTGCTACCTATCCATCGAATTAAACAAAATCCATTATTTCACACAAACACGCTTTTCACCTCGCATCCTACTAATTCATATGTACCATGAGCCCAATTGTCACAAGAAATACTCATAGTATCACTAATAGAATGAGAATTCTCCCACTGTATGATGCCTTATTTCGATGGCTCGTTGACCTCTGGGTCTTGGATAACGCGTACATAGACGGTTTCAATCATCCTCGCTTAGAGGCTCAACATATGGTGTAGAATTTCCATCTATCAAAGGTATCACAACCCTTTCCTCCTTTTTTTCAAAGCTGATATACCCCTTATTGAATCTCAAGTCAGCATTATTTACATAACACCAAGGGCGTCTAAGCAGGGCTAGAAAAATGTCATCTTCTGCAAGTGTTAATACCTCAAAATCCCTAGTGAACTTGTCCTTTATATAGTTATAGATGCATCTTTTAATACTCCTATGGAAGTGGCCTTAGTCCGGTTTGCCATGAATAACACATTAGATGATGGCTGCAATGGAGGCCTCCCCATTTGTACCCATACATCTAATGTCAGCACATTTACTTCAACACCTGTATCAATTAATATGTTGCTCAATAGCCACCCATCCACAAAAGCATTCAAAGTAATTTCTTTTTCAAAGTCAATGCTATAAGGGGGAAGATTTACATGCAGAATCTATCATCTAGTCTCAAGACTTGCGCACAGAGTGTTCCCTTTTAACCAACTTCCTAATAGTGGAATAATGTTCTCCTGGCGCAACATCTTACACACCTCTCACAGATCATTGATATCATTTTGGACTATCTCTGATGCTTTCTTTTGCTCCTTTAGGTATTTTATCTCACCCTGCAGATTCCTTAGCACTTCCATGGTATCCTGGTAAACTTCTTTTCTAATGAGCAGGATCTGGGTACCTTGCATGTAAAACCTCCTCCTTGGTGATCGTAGGCTTCTGGTGCAATTCCTATCTCATGCGTGATGCTTCAACGTGTGTATCAATATTCACTTTCAATGCCTCAGGTCCATCTGCTACCTTGGGCATCCACTGATCTTCTACCACGTGCTAGATTCTAACCATCCCGACACCTTTATTTTCTTACTTATACTGCTTACTCAGATGCTCATATAAGTCCAGGAACTCTTCATAGCTATGGTTCTTTCCACAAAAATAACATGCAATATTCTGAGGACATTCACACATATAGTGTTCAGGAGATCCACACGTATAACATATTCCACGAGGGAATTCACCTCTTCCTCCACCATGGCCTCGTCCTCCATATCCACCACGATATCCACTTCCCCTTCCACGACCTCCTTCAAAACGCCCCTCATTCCTGTCATAACGCGTTTGATTATGATCCCGATCCTGGTGCTCATTCCTACCCTTAGAATTATCTGTTATTCCTGTCTGTTGTACTTCAATGTCTATAGCATCCTAGATCTGACCAAACAACCAAAAATCCTCAGTATCATGGGTTGTGGACATTTAAATCTTACAAAGCAAGATGCATTCTTCCATATCACATGTTGTAACAAAGGACAGTGACTAGCATCATGATTCAAATGAAAAATTTCACAGTCTAACAGTAACGAGCATACAGTTCTATGAGGGCAACTATCCTTGGTGTGACCTTCCACTTCACAATCTGTACACCAAATTCTTGAGCGCATTTTATGGGCTGAATTTTTTGATAGCTTCTCTACCTGCTTTGCCATGGCTATAATCTGTGCCTCTAGGAATGGGCTGACTCTAGTGTCAATGCTCCCAACTGCCTCAGCACACAAAGTTACTTCCAATGCTTCAAGTGGATTAGTGTATGTCTTATGTGACAACGCCCTTCTAAAAGATGTAATCAACCCTCCAATGAACCATTGAGCATGTTGGATACCGTGAATATCATAAGATAGATTAGAAAGAAGTGTCTTAAAATGAGCATCATACTCACGTACACTCTTAGTAGTTCTTTGCTTGATATCTTTGAGCGCACTTATACTCTTCTACTCGAACTCAGGGATATGGAAATCTTTCAAGAAAGCATCTCTCAATGCTTCATAATCCACACAAGTTTGATCAGGGTCAAACATCCTATACCAACTATGCACGCACCCCTGTAATGTTGTGGCAAATTGACTTTCCTTTCGCTCAGCAGCTATGATCCCTTTAACGCGCCACAAGATTTCACACATATGCACATTTTCGGTAGCATCCTCTATACCTCTATACTCTAGGAGACAAAGAGACATCTCCATATAGATATTCTGGGGTTGTTGCGGACCTTGACCACCTAATCCAGAACCTCCTGTGTTCCCTCTACCTCCAAAACCACCAAATCCACTGGAACTAGAACCACCTATACCTCCTGATCCTCCACATGTAGCTGAAGTAGGACCTGTAGATTTACTCCCTTGTGCTCTGATAGTAGTACTATACTAAATCCCTACAGTCTGTGAGGTAGCTCCACTTCTAGAGGTGAATCCAACATTCTGCGCGCTCACATTTTGTGCAGATGATGCACCTAAGAATGCTCATCCATATAACATTAAATTTGTCTATCCTACCATTGATTTACTTGATCCCTGAATTACTCCTGGTTTCCTACTTCCCAAGTTAGTTTGTTGGTTATTTGTCGTACTAGATACTAAAAAACTAAGCGTAAAGGCTAGGTCACCAGGTGGATTAAGATGTGCGCCTACGGCCCAAGTAGTCAATGTTGGCACACTTTTGTGTGAGGCCGAGAAGGGATCTCTATCATGCTTTCTAAGATGGGGGTGTTCCTGATGCTCATGCTCCACATCTTCTATGTGAGTCGTAAATCCTTCATGATCCATCTCTCTCCTCAACGCCATACTTTTTACAATGGAACATTGCTTCTCTATTTCCCTCTTGTGCACCTCATTCTACTTAAGCCACCTTTCCTCTCTCTTTTTATTTTCTACTAGGTCTGCCATCTTAAACCAAACATATTCCTTCCCTCATGCATGGTGAAATTTAGTTAGCCATTAGTTTACTCTCCATGTTCAAATTTACCATTAAGATCTTGATCGCCAGTGGAATACCATGCAAATATGTTCCTCTTGGATACCATAAAAACTGGAATTCAGCTACCTCTAGGCAAGAGTACATCAAAATTGAATATTCCAGAATATAACTGTTTAGAACACCATGAAACCACATATCCACCACGCGAGTCCAGATCAGATCAACATCATAGAGGGCATGAAATTCCTCCTGTGTATAGACAAGTGCATGATACCTCTGATTCTGCTGAGATTCATAAGCAATAAGCCACTCGTATAGTTCTACTGGAAAGATAGCAAAAAATATCTCATATAAGTTGTCATACAGATTCTATTCTACCCAAGTGCGTTCATTAAACTCGGATCCACCATTGAACCGCCATGCATATTCTTCCTCCAGATCATGTATCCATTCCTCAATACTTGCTAGAGTTAACCGATACGTCTTCATCGTGAACCATCCTAAAAACAACTGAAAAAGAGGTCTCGGCAACGAAACCAATAATGCAGCCTAGAATTTACCAGATAACACCTTAGTCACATTGGCACATCACTCAACCTAGACTAAACACTCACCCAAAGTGCGCAAAGGTACCAGGTCCCTCTTTAGGTTTTTTATAATAGGATGTTAACATGATGAAGGAATAAACATATAGATTCATAACTATTCCATCATTCTGCAATGCATGCTACCCTCAGATCTATGAAATAACAAGCTTAAACAGTAATCATGATTGAATTAATAACATGCACCACTCAATTACACAGAATGACACTTAGATTCAGCCAATATCTTCCATCTATTAATAAATACAGAAGCTCTTTACATTATTTTCAATCTATATCAATGTGCATATGGAACTAATACAATGATTCACTCATATGTGTAAACTCTCTGCTACGCATACTTACAACCAACTCTCTGTAATACCTTTATATATCTCTACTATGTATCTAAAATCATATATATATGGTGGGCACTTTCCCTTCACCGCTTATCTATTATATATATAGGTCACATGCTATTAATAGCCATACACCATTTACAATCATAGCCACACATGCAAGTGCGTTATCTATAGTCCTCTTGCAGTTTAACTGAAATGTCAATTCTATTATTGGCTTGTCTCCATGCATAAACACTTCGAACCACTTCTCAAAAGATAGACAATGCATGGCACGCACATATCTGCATCGTTGATGTGTTCTGCATGCCATCTTTCCAAAAATAGATCCTCATGCTCACAATCAGCTAAGTCCTGAAATCTGAACTTGCCTTCCGCACCTTTGATCCTGGCCTTCTATCCCGCGTGGACTCCTTGTGTGATCTTAGACAAGTATTCTTTGATCAACAAGAATAAGCATTTTTTATGCATGAAATAAGTGTTGTTAATGCGCAACAAAAGGAGGATCACTAACATATGACAACAAGGGATTATTGACGTGCGACATGAGAGGTTTAGAGACGGGTAATAAAACTAGTTACAGACGAGCATCAAGAGGGTTTTTTGCAATACAAGGGTTGAGTAATGTATGACAAGGGTTCAACTTTGTCATTCAAAGCAATGGAAGTTTCTGGTTCTTAGAAGACCCAAAAGGTAACAAAAAAATCTCAGAAAGTCCATGTTCAAGTATTTTGAAACTCTATTGCTACAGATACCACTACCACCCGCATCCATACGGCTGCCACTAGAATCAATCAAAGTATAGATTGTGTGGAAGGTGTTATTAAAGTGGACATTGCTTCAGCACAATATCAACCAAATGATACCTATGATTATACCACACCAGAGATTGAATATATTCTTGTTGAGATGTCAGAGCTTGAAGATATTCCTGTTGAGATGTCAGAGTTTGAAGATATTCCTGTTGAGGTGCAACCAAGAGTGCATCAAGATATCTCAAATGTAAATACACAGCAAAATGTAACACAAAAATCAAATAAAAATTTTGGTTCACGAAAGAGGAAACTAGATGATCGTGATATTCCTCAAAATTCCACTCTTAAAAGTAAAACTTTGAAAACAAACAAGAATATGTGGACACTTGGGAGGACATAAAATTTTGAGTGGGCTTCCAAATTTTCTTTTATCGAACCTGTATAACCATTTAATTAAAAATATATCCCATATGAATGTACATGTACAATATATATGTGGAAATTGGGAAAGCGGAATAAAATGCAGCTGAAGCTAGACACAATTGAAAAACATTATGGAAAACAATATCTGATTGTAACGGGGGAGGATGGGTAGAAAATAAAAACTCATAGATGGAAAAATGAAAAATAATGCATGCATGTTAAATATGTAGTAGAGTATGAAGCAGAATAGAAAAGATGCAGACATCTCATGGAAAAGGGCTGAATGTTGACATCACAAATTGTTAAGATGAATCAATCAAATTCGCATGCTAAAATTATACAGTTCTCCACTTTATTCCACATCTTTAAGAAAGGAATATTGATTTCATATTTCCTTGATTTCAAAGTTTTGTATCAATATAATGGAATGGGAAATGGCATTATTCCTTGGTCAGACAACGGAATAATGGCTAAATTCCTTGCAATGATAGAGAAGGAATATTTGAAAGAGAGTGTAAAAAATGCAAAGTTTATCTCTATATCAATTGTTGAATTAACAACCATTGACAACACCGCATGGGTATGTATCCATGTTTATACTTTATAAAATCATATAAGGACACCACATCTATTGGGTGTACAGAAAATGGTTGAAAATTACAATTCTTAAAACCTATATAAAATAGTTGTTTCTCATTTGAAATGTATTTTTGGCATGACTGATTATGAAATTTCTACGAAGTTGGTATGCATTGGTGTAGAAGGTGCACCAGTTATGCAGAGTCACCAAACTAGGTTGTGTGTTTGATTGCAAATAACAATGGCCCCTTATATGCTAACAACTCATTGTATGGCTCAAAGGATGAATCTAGCATATAAAATAGTTAGCAACTATGAAAATGTTGCAAAATTAGAAGACCTTATTAGAGAACTGCATGCCTATATGGCAAGCAGTCCAAAGTGAGTTATTGAGTTTCAAAAAAAATTAATTGGAATTACAGATGAAAAAAACTTCTGAAGGATGTTGAGCTAATGTGGATTTATTTGTATGAGCCTGCATGCAGAATTCATGAGTATCCATTGTTGGTTGGTTTGATGCAAAAATATCATCATGATGTTGACAGGAATAAGGATTTGTTGTTCCATTTAATGGATTTGGAAACATTGCTTACATTGGTTGGCATTCTTCCAATGGTGGAGGAGATCAATACATTGATGAAGCACGCATAAGAGAGATTAACATATATTGTTGATTATACATGGATGAGAAAGTGGGTATGTCAAAATCGTGATGTCTTGTACACTTCCCTAGATAGTTTTCATACACATGTTTTCGATAACTATAAATTTTTATTGGATCTTAAGAATCCCCATAATTATATGATATTTAATATCCATGATCATCTTTGTATCAATGTTAATGGGAGAGAGATACCACTGCACATTTTGCATAAACATCAAGATATTATAGGATCGTAAAGATAAGAAGTTCTTGTGACATGTGTTTTGTTTCATTCTGTTACAATTGATACAAGAATAAAACTTTAAAAAATTGCACAATCCTTAGCATCAGAAATAAGAGAACATTTCAGCAAGGATAAAATTCTTGAAGCTATGGGTGTCATGAATCCAAATTTTTGGAATACTGACGGTTGTTGTGGAGATTTTGTAAGTAAGGTTTTCTTTAAATCCATGGGTACAATAATGGATCATTTCACCAAGACGTCAAAGGTCAATGCTATCGAAATCAAAGGTATACAGAATATTGACTTAATAAAGTCTTAATCAATTAATTTTTCAATGACAATGAGGTGTCAGTATAAATTTTTAGAAGAACCTTCGAGAGTGGTGTTATTACAAGGCTTTGGCAAAAAAATACCAAAGTAGTGTGTTACAGGAAGACATCAATGAGTATTTTTTATTATATGAGTTGTGCCAAACAATTATTTTGGGATATGTGGAGGATGAAAGCATTTTCAATGCTTTATCTTTTAAAAAATCAAAACTACGAAACAGGTTGGATACAAATCTCAAAAGTTGCAGGAGGTGTTATGTTTCGCGTTACTCCTTGGACACATTTTCTTTCGACAGAAAAATTACACATTGGAATTCCCTTGCTAAAAGAAGAGGTGTAAATAATACAACTACAAGTACAAATGTTCTCAATGATGAGACTAGAAATGCTGCACCGTCAAACTCTGCAGATGTGAATATCAACTATGAAGAAGCTTTTGAAATTGGATTATTTGAGCTTTAAATATGATTTCAAAACTTATAGATAATAGGTATCGCCTTGACCTTACTTTTTTTTTTTCACCTGACATTTTAAGTGTTATTATTTATTTAATTTCATAGTAATAGATTCGAATATAATTGTTTATAGTCAAGTTAGACGTAATACACTTAAAATTTTACAGGTGTAAATATTGACTATGAGGAGGCTTTTGAACAGTTTTTGTTTCATCTCTAGCTATCATTGAAGATGTTACAGGTATATATATTTACAATTATTTATAATAAATCTATTTTATTTAATTGGTATTTTGGAATTTTCAAACTGCTTTGATGTTGTGTTTGTGACATGCATTTTTGGAATACTAATTTGCAAGGCCTTTAAAGTTTAGATCTGCATATTTTTCCACTCTTAGTCTCTTCCAAACATCTAGTTGACCTACTCAATTTTTCATCAACTGGGAACTACATTCTTAACACTTGTGTCACCTTCGAAATGCACAGGTTCTGGTTTGCTTTAATTTTCCTAGATCATATGTGCATTTTACTTTATCTTCATTGCATTGATTTTTTTGTTTCTTCTTTCATCTGCTAAACCGATATGTCATATTTTCTTTATCAAAAACATGGGTTGACATCCATCCAAGGAATCTCTCACTTCTCGAGACTAACATTGTCAGAAAACTCACCCATCTATATACTAATCCATTTTTCGTGTTGAGTTCTCTAGATTTGAAGGTCATCTATCTCGCTGCGAAGGAGGATTTCTCTATTTTCTTCCATATACATTTTCACCCATCTAGAAGACTAGATGTACCTTAAACCCTATCATACCTAGAGTTTAATAATCATGTTTATTTATTTTGGTATTTTAAAAATTCTTTGACGTAGTATTTGTGGCATGCATTTTTGGAATGCTTTCAACATTAAAGTAAAGGCATTCCATGAGAATAAATATGTAATTAGAGGTAATGTGAAGAAACTTGTTACAGAGTTTAAATTTTACAAGTAAAGAGATGAAGATTTTGATGTATTATGTGGAAGAGAATAATTGCTTGAAATATTGAATGTACTCATGTCATGTGAAATGAGGTGGTCAATTATACCATGTGTAAAAATTGATATTCCCAAAAAACATCACATTGTAAATAACTAAACTTTCTTCATTAAGTAAAATCCATTCCATACATATTTTGATACCAGATCATAACAAAAAAATTGTAATGTAATTCTTCCTAAGTATTTTATCATTTTTCAGAAGGTTTACAGAGGTAATGTGAAGAAACGTATTACAGATTTCAAATTTTACAAGTAGAGAGACGAAGATTTTGTTGAATTAATTGGACATAAAATCAAATGCATTCCATGAGAATAAACATGTAATTAGAGGTAATGTGAAGAAACCTATTTCAAAGTTTGAATTTTACAAGTAGAGAGATGAAGATTTTTTTGTATTAAGTGGAAGAGAATCATTACATGAAATATTGTAATTAGATGTACTCAGGTCATGTGAAATCAGGTAGTGAATTAAATTACGTATAAAAATTGATATTCCCAAAAAATATCACATTGTAAATAACTAAACTTTCTTCATTAAATAAAATCCATTCTAGAAATATTTTGATACCAACACATAACAAAAAATGTAATGTAATTATTCCTAAGGATTTTCAAAAGGTTTACTGAGGTAATATGAAGAAACCTGTTACAGAGTTTGAATTTTACAAGTAGAGAGAAGAATATTTTGTTATATTAAGTGGAAGAGAATCAATAATGGCTAAAGAAATCTATCACATCTCGTCACGTTCATACCACATTCTATGTCAAAAAAAATTCATCATCATCATCCATGATCGTGCTACATCTATGTCCAAACAACATCATCATCCACATCTAAATCTATCATCATTATAAGTAGAGAGAAGAATATTTTCTTGTATGAAGTGGAATAGAATGAATAATGTCTAAAGCAATCTATCACATCTCATCACAATCATACCACATTCTAAATTTTCCTAAAAAATAATCATTTAAATCCATTATCATCATCCATGAATCATGATCATGATGCATCTATGTTAAAAATACAATTCATCGTCATCCATATCTAGATTCTACTCTAATGTCATCATCCACATCTAAATCTATCATCATTACAAGTGAAGAGAAGAAGATTTTTTTGTCTAAATCTATCATAGTAATGTTGAATGTTTAAATCTGTTCTTATCATTCATGAATCGTGATCATGTTGCATCTATGGCCAAAAACAATTCATCATCATCCATATCTACTCTAATGTCATCATCCACATCTAAATATATCACTATTATATTCATAACCATCACATCCATATCAAACATAAACACCATCAAAATCATAAATCAAAACATAAACATTCTTCAAATTAAACAAATATTCAAGTTTCATGATTAAAACTATCAAATATTTCAAGTTTCAAGTTCTATAAACTCTTTTCAAGTTTTCAGGCAATACATTTATATTTTGACTATTTTTTCAATCATTAACAGATTCCCCACACCCACTAGCACTTTCCTTTTTAGTTTCTGTAGTGACTTATGTGCCACTTTTCCCAATAGTTGGAGTTCCTATATTCTATGCTTCAATAATTCTAGAACTAACAAGATCCTCCACAGCAATGTCTAGATTCTTTATGATTGCTTCATTTTCCTTTGAAGCATCTCCTTGGGATACCAAAGAAGGATTTGTAAGTGTCTTTTCTTTGAAAAAAATCTCTGTGTTGTAGCCATTCTCTTTAATAATCCTCTTAACTGTATTGTTTTGTTTGTTAACCAAAACAATAGTTTACTTAAGATATATTAATGTGGATAAAATTTTCTTAGCGGTTTCCAAGTGAACTTGGAACACCTTTGCTTGACTCTTTAAGTTTTCATATTTCAACTACAGCAAAGACATTGAGCTCAATTAAACATATTGCTAAAATAAGAAGTTAATAAAAAATAATGTTTCAAATTGATAATACTTACAACAGCTCTATCTCTTTTTGCATTTGCAATGTCCACCAAATATTTGTCATGTGACCATTTGTTGAAATAGGTCTAGGCTTGAACATTAATATTTTCTAATTTATTCAAAACTTTATCCAAAATATTGTCGTTATAACCATTGTTATATGTGACAATCCCACCTTGTGCTTGGTTGAGTAAGACATCCATCTTGGAAAATTGATTTTGGACTAAAGCATATAAATTGTACCTTTGGAAATGGTTATCATAATGAATTTTTATCTCTTTGATTAATACTTTTTCCCTTCTCTCCCATTCTATGAGCTGAATTATATGAGGCATAATAAACTTTTTGACATGGGCTTCACAATCATAACCAATCAAGCTATCCAAACCAAAGGTTTTCAATTGGTCACCATCTGTATCTAAAGAGGATGTTGTCGATGGAGAGGTATGGGGGATTTTAGTTTCTAGTTAAGGAACGTGTGCTACCTCTTTTTGCCTCTGTGTTCCTTGATCCTATTTTTGATAAAATAAATTCATATTAATATTGTATGTGATAAAAATTAAAAAGAGACGAGAAATTGATATGTATCAATGTTAAATAAAGTACATTGAAATGGAAATATACCTACGAGCCTTGAATCATATTGTGTGTGTTAAAAAAACATGTTGGGTCATTGTCATCAATGCCCAAAAAATCTTCATCTAAATTTATTTGATTTAAAAATGATTTTCCCATTGTGATGGGCACACTACCAAAAGAGAGGTTTGGAAATTCAAAGGGAATGTTTAGTGTCCCGGTAGGGGTAGAGGCGAAAGTGGCATCATCTGTTTACCAATTTTCTTTTTACCTAAACCTCTTGTGGTCATTTTGAATCGTAATGATGTTGTTGGTGGAGGACATGGCAGTGGCTTTGTTTAAATAGACAACAAAGGAATGCAATGCACTATAAATTCCAAGAACAAAATCATTACCAACTTATATAAAAACAATTAAAAATTACACAAATGTCAAAAGCAACAAGTTATACCTTGCTGAGGGACAACCTTTGGCTGTACGGGGGGCGACTGCGCCAGAGTTTGAATTGATTGTGTTGGAACTGTGAGTGATAGGTATGGTGGAGCACTGTGTTGCATTTTTTGTGGTTCAGCATCGAAAAATGCATTCAATTGGACTGAGTAAGTGGGTGATGCTTGTTGAAAAGCATGCTTATAGTCCAAATTCCCTACAACATATGCATGTTAAATCAAAAGGGAAAATGGTAAATACTAAATGATAAGTATAAAAAAACCTATATTGAATGTTAAGGCCCAAGGGTCTTACGTCTCAGTCGTTACAAATGCAAACTCTTGAGGGCTAGGTGATGAGTGAGCTTCCATTTCAGATTAGGAATCTCCCGATGCTTCAGCTTGTTGCTGGCATCTTCCTCTTGCTGATGTTTTTTTCATGGAAGGGCCTCTAAGAATTTTCTCTACATATGGTAAAGATGCAAAAAAAAGTACATAATGTTAGTAGAGAGAATAATATTTGTAACAGAAGTGAAAAATCAAGACAATAACCTTACTAACATCGAAATATAAAAGATTAACATGTTGTTCTTCAATAGGAATTGAAAATTGCTTAATTGTGTCACTCATGTAAGTGGCATTTGGTTGACCTTTTAAACTATAACACACCTCATAATAAATACCAAGGAAATAGTTATTGGAATGAAAAACTAGTTTTTTAGCAATTCCAGCATTTGTAATCTTAGCTTTTATCATATTAGACAAAAATGTGCACCAATCAAATCTTTTCTTTCCGATCGATGTAAAAATGCATGCAATAGCCCAATTTGGATTATTAGTTTTTTGACCCTACAAAACAATTCTAGCTTGAAAAAAATAAATCAAAGTAGCAAGAAACTGGTGTGCAATTCCTTACGTATCTACTCCTCATCTTGATTTGTTGACATTAGCTGCAAAAATTCATTGGATGTTGAATTAACCAAAATTTATGTCACAATAAAAATCTTAAAAATGAAAGCACATTACACATACCATCAACATGGAAACTGAAACAAGATTCGAGGTAAATCTTATCATCTTCAACCAGGATTGCTTTGGTTTTTACAATGGGGGAATATTTAAAAGGAAGACATCTCAATCAATGGATATTATCTGGATCAACACCGAACCTGAATGTACAATTATCAAACATAGTAATAGTGAATTTTTTGTCTTCTATATTGAACAAGGAGAGGAGGTAGTTAAGAATGTCAAGATCTATCTCAAACTACATAATGTTAACCAGTGCTACGAATTCACATGCTTGTACCCAATCCTTGTAATTTTCATTCATTTGCAATAAAACATTAATGTGTGGGAACATCAAGCTCCTGTATTGAATCTTGCATAGGACATGGGGAGTTGCCTATTTTGTTTGAGCTTATGTTTAATCTTGAGCTTGAGCAGCCATGATGACATGAGGTAGAGATTCGAGACTTAGAGTTTGTATTTTGTTTGGATGTTTTAAGTTGGCGTACTGGGAGCGGGAGTTACGAGACCTATAACACTGGAAGAACGGAAAAAAAAAATAAGATCCGTGAAGTGTGAACGTGAAAATGAGGGCCAGAGGAATATTTATAGGGAAAATATTAGGGTTTTGGATCCAGGATGCACGATAGTAGGGAAATCCTTGTTGTCACATGATAATAGGGATTATTGTCATGCACCATTAATATTTGTTGTTGCAAAAAAATACTTTTCTTGATGCCCGTCAAAAAATATTTGTGTCACACGACAACAAAAATGTTAGCACCCGCCAACTGGTTTTTTTACATGTGTTAACAAGGATTGTTGACATAGGACAACAAACCTTGTTTTTGTGTGACAAAAATATTTTTTGTCGCACAAAAACAAGGTTTGTTTTCATGTGTCGATAATCCTTGTTGACGCACGTCAACAAAACTATTTGTCAGGCATCAACACTTTTTGTTGTCACATGTCTACATGTTTTAATGTTATGCCATGTGCATCCCTAATTATTGTTGTCATGTGATAGACAAATTATTTTCATGTGTTAACTATGCGTCAATAAAACCTATTTCATACATCGATAAAAGATACCCTATCAGGAACAAAATCATGCCTCCCCTAAAGAAACTGCAGGTGAAAATTTCGTTCTGAAACCCAGGAAAATTCACCTTTTTAGTGAAATTCATTATAAGTATATTCACTAGGGATTTTCCACCTCCAATTTACCATAAGCTTCTTAAAATGAACCCTATTGTGGGTAATAAATGAGCATTTCATGTCTAGAGCGTATTGAGCTGAGATAAGATGAATGCACTACATATAAAGGTGTTTAAGACAATCGCACTTTAAAAGAATATAAAAAAGAAAACCTCATACTGTATTTGAAGGTTATAAGGGTTAAACCCCATCCACTTTGTTGTCTTATGTTTTTGCAGGGGGGAAAATCACTGGAAAGCAGGACAACGATACCATAGTGTTGAAACTTTTTAAAGTTATACCTTCCTAAGACACCCATAGGTCAGTCCATCCCCAATTCCAGTCCTATCCCGTCAGTCTAATAATCCCAAGGTGAATGTAAATTATTCCCCATAGGTGATTTATAAAATCAAAAATAGTACCCCTAAGTGATTTAGGATCTTCTAGAACATTCAGTTAATCAAGCAGTTTTGGGAAGGGCTACCCCCAGCCTTCTTAGGACTAGTGCACCACCCCTGGAGAAAATCAGAGGAAAACAATTCATTTTGGATGAGTATTCAAGTGCTAGGAACATAAAAGAAATTATTTTGAAAGATTCATGGAAGATTCAAAGGTGTTGGAACCACTTCACCAAAAGTGGGTTTTCGGGGCTGAAGGAACATGCACCGTGAAAGGGGACCTTAGCTTCAAAGAAATATTTTGAGAGATCCATAGTGATTTAAAATCCAAACAAATTACCTATGAAAATAATTTCCAATTATCTACATGGTAAAAAAATGGGACTTCTTGAAACTCCACACATTGTTCTAGGCATCTCATTCTTCCGACGTACAACTAGCAATCATAAGAAAAAAGGAGCCATTTTGAGGTGTTAAAATCAGAATAAATCCTTATTATCATCACCATTATTCTCAAAAAGGTCATTTTCATGAAAAATCATATAAATAAGTTCCCACAAACTCATACTGTAGCTCAAGATATGGCCTTCACAAGTTGGCTCTCAAGGTACGATCTTCATACTTAGGAAAAACTTTTATTGGACACGTGGCAGTACCAAGTGAAGGCGCATTTTCATATCACCTTTGAAAAGGTACATGAGGTGTAAAAAAATGTTCTCCACCTCTGTTTAGCCTTTTGGTCACTCATATGACCTGATCATCACCTTCCAATCCCCGTTGACCAGTTCGACCTTCTCACCTACCTAACCACCAATGTGTGACACTTGTCCTTCCCAGAGCAAGGCAAATTTCTTGCACCTATTTTCCATTTTTTAAAGGTACATGAGGGAAATAAAAATTCTCCCTACCTTCATTTTTCCTCCCAGACACAAATGTGACCACCTTGGTCCCCCATGCGACCTAGTTTCAGCCCCAAGGAGAAGGTAGTCAAAACAAGTACCTAATCTTTGGAAAATGATTTCCAGGGATCCGTAAGGATTTGGGAGGAAAAAAAATACTCATTGTAAATATAATATAATCCTGTACAAGTTGGGATCATCATATTTTAAAAAAACTCTTGGGGATTTTCAAGGGAGCTCATTCTTTGCAGGGACAATTGACAATCCTTATAAAAAAGGGACCGTTTCAGTTAGTTTCAAGAATAATTAAAATATGAGGCACATCCCATTGATTTTTTAAGGATTGTTGGAATAGAAATCATATAAAATTTCACCCAAAAAGACCTTCGAGAGCCCGTGATATGGCATTTTCAAGTCTCTTCCCAAGGTACTTAGTCAAAATTTTGAAGGACACATGTCAGCATCAGGATGAGGATCATTTTCATGTCCCCATTTCACCTTTCCAAATGTATAAGCGGTAAAAAAAATTCCCCCGCCCCCCCTCCTTATTTTCCCATGGTTCATCATACGATCGTCCAAAGACCTCTAGGTGTTTGTTTTTAGCTCCCTCCTCTATTCCTCCCACCTAATGATTGATTGACACTTGGGAACACCAAGCTTAGGCACTTTTTTGTGCACATATTGTCCCAAAACCAAAGGGAAAATTGGGACATAAAAATGCGCCCTATCCCCTCTCTTCATTTTCAAAATCTTGAAAGGCGAGACTTAGCCATTTTTCACTTTTTCTCCCACCATCTCTCCATCCGCTCCCAAAACTTTGTTGAATTTTCAATCGAATCTCCCTTAAAATTTTCGTGCTTCATCCATTGCTGCCATTTTTCCATGATCAAAAGAATAAAACTAAAGAAAAACCATGGATTTTTGAAGGATCCAAGCTTGTTCTCTGCCAGAATGACTTCATAACACGTGAAGTGAAAAATCTTCGTAACTTGAAGACCGATGGACATATTGACTTGGGATTTTTTGCAATATTCTAGTTTTTTAGAGGCCATGAGGATCCAAGTGAAATATTTCACAAACATGCTATAGATTTTTCGTAGCAATGAAACCCCAATTTCCTACAGTGAAAATTTAGAAATTTAAAATCTCTCGTTCCTAAGACCAGATTGAGTTAAAATTTCAGAGGTGCACTTTTGGGAAATAACCCATATCAGGAAATTGTGTTTCATCATAAACTGATGCCCAAAAACCAACTTTCCATAAATAGTAATCCTTCCTACACGAGTATTGGCTTTTTTTTGTAAGCTATCTCCAGAAGTAGTTGTGGCGAAGACAGTGTGCACCAGAGATAATCAAAAGATAAGAATGGCTGAGTAGTGATAAAAATGTTGAAAAATACCACTTACTAAAAATAAGAAGTTCCCTATAGGGGTACCAGCTAAAAATAGTTAGTCATCTCAAAGAGTGCTTTCAGAGGGAGCAGTATATGCATGGGAAATTGAGCAAGCCAACTTCACCGATTGGGGTCACGAAGGGTGAAATCTAACACTACTAAAAATAGTAATTTATCCTTTTTCAATGTAGTAAGTTATCCAAAGAAGCATGAAATTCCAATTCTCTAGGTTGTTACGGTTTCATTTTTCTAAACAACTACTGCAGAGGAATGATAGTGTATCATAATGAGAAATATTCACTTTGATCAATGGTGTATTCATCAGTGTTGACAGGTAAAGTATATCATCCCAAGATCCATCTTTTTCAATGGAACATGGTAGTATTGCAAAGAGTCGTGACAGGGTCAGTTTCAAGATTCAATATCTTTAAAGGGGCTCTTCATAAGCAACACCTATGATCACCAAAGGATTCATTCAACAGTGTTTCTAGACATTTAGCCTATGGTGTATGCATGTCATCTAAAAGAGTTTTCTCATGGTGCAAGACATTCAAGGATTCAGAGTTCACTACAATGGAGTGCTTCATCGGATCATCTGACAAGGATCTGTGGACTTCATCATAGGTGGGTTCTTCTTCATTGGAACTCCTCCTCAGTTATCTCTCTCCCCTTTATCTCTCCTCTCTTCCCCCACTTTCTCTCTCCTCGTTCTAATTCTTTGTTGAGGTTTCACTTTTTCATAATTCCTTTAATTAATTTAAAATGAGTTTATTTTTTAATGTAATAATTCACACTTAAGTCTTAAAAGGGGACTTAATCTTTTCCTAAGGATGTAAAAAGTCATAAGTTGTAATAAGGCATATGAAAATTCATTGGGGGTGGATGAAGAGTCACCTCTCTCCTTATAAAATGTAAAGGCTTCTCATTTCTAAAGGTTTTTGGTTGCATATTTGTGAATTCATGAAAGAAAATTTTTCTACTTGTGAAAGAACAAAGAGTTGGCCATTTTCTTCCAATTTCCCCTCTCTATTTTTCCTCTAATCTCATGTTATGTACAACTCTAATGGAGATGTTAATAAAGAAATAAGTTTTTGTTTTCCAAGGAAGATGAATGTGTTCATATTTGTATGCATGGTTTCCTCTAGCCCGTAGCGTCAAAATTTTCTTGTTTCTTCTCATAAATATGTGTGTTGGAATTTCTAACTAGTGTGTGCAGGAATCTAATTTTCTACCCGCAACATTAGTTCCTCTATCTCTTTTTCTCACTCCCCTTTCCCACTCTCCAGACAAATTCCTCTCTAACAAGTGATTGTTAGCTTTTCCTGGAGTACCCCTATCAGATCTCTGGCCGAAAGGCCACCAGGAAAATCCCATTCCATCTTGCATATACACCTAGAGCTACACCATATAAGTAGAGGGACTTCCATTCCCATAGCGTTGGAAAGAAACCCATAAATTTGTCCACCCGAAAAAATTTCTCGCCAACATGCTTTAAATTGTGGGAATTACTTTGGCTTAAGCCATAAAATTAATTTTGAGGAGTACCACAGGAACCAAAAATTAGTTGGCACATTGAGGGAACTAGTTGACAAAACAGAAAGTGCCCCAAATACCCACTTGACTAGTAAAACCCATGAGGAATATCAAATGTTGTCTCTACGAGGCCTATTTCATTATTTGATTAGGGGGCAATGGTTCTATTTAGAATTTATTCTAAATAATGTGCACCTATCTTAGAAAATTATTGGTGAGTGATAAGAACAAAATCCCTATAAAGTTATTTGGCATCGAGGCCAAATTTTCCATATCCATTATCATTGGTATCAAACCCTTATCAAGAAAAAAATTGTCTTAGTTTCCACCTTGTTTTATAATAAGGCAAAACTTTTCCAAAGTTGTGTCGCGTATTTTTTATCACGGAACATATCTTTCACAAAATTTTGGCTCCCCTTTTATCAAAATACACTATCTGAATTGCTACCAAAATTATATCAACCATTTTTTTATATTTAAACCTTTTTTTTCTTAAACTTGATGTAAGTGTTGAAAATGCGTTTTTACGCTTCTTATATTGTATCAATACCTTTTTTATACTTCAATTTTTTGTCTTAGACTTGATTTGAGTGTTGAAATTACATTGTTACGATGCTCACATTATATTGACCATTTTTTATACTTAAGACTTGTTTTTATTAAAACTAGATTTAAGTGTTTAAATCATGTTGCTACGCTGCCAAAATTTCATCGACCATTTTGAGACTCACACTTGACTCTTGTTTTCCAAACTTGTTTGATTGTCAAAATAATGTATTTTATGATGTATGTTTTCCTTAGGTTCCCTTTGGAAAATTCCAAAAACATCCCCATATTTGTAAATTTTCTAATTAGTCATTGTTACGCTGCTTGAATTCACATAGAACATCTTTAAACATGAAGGAGTTAAATCAAATAACCTAGGTATTCATATAAAATGATACCAATATTGATTAGATCTCGAGGGGTTCCTAACACCATTGACAATAGGGAACCGATACTATTTTCCACTTCCCCAACTTTATCTCCTAATCAATTTTATTATTCTTATTCTCCTTAAACTCCTAATCCTCATCCGGTCAACTTTATTCTAAGGAACAATCAATTTTCCAAATGATGTCTTCCTCCTTGTAAGATCTGTGTTACTCAAAATTCCTCTAATCAAACATCCAATTCGAATGCTGAGTCACGATCCTCTCTTTTTTGACAAGACCCCCTTCTTCTATCTACACTATGTAGTCTTCAAAGTAAGACAATACTAAACTATCCCAAAATCACATCTAATTCCTCTCGTGAGACACCCAAATCCAAATCTACTTCATATTTTGAGTCATCTTCTTCTATCATCTCTCAATCCCATCATCTCCATCCTCAAACGTCTTCTAAATCTTCAACACTTGTTGGACTTCTTCCTTCCAATTAACCTACTGTCATCGACCAACAACAACCCATATCGATTGATTTCTTTCAGAATAAAGAAGCAATCATAGAATTCATGGGGATACATGATGACATTCCTCTAGAGGATCACGAGTAAGGATTCTCTTTTCACCTCGATCCGTCCACATATTGTGGGGAAGAGGTTGAGTCCTATGGTCAAAAAATAGAAGAAGAGCATAAGATTATCTAGCTTGATCCTCGTGTTGTTCTTCCATCTTCTCATCTCCCATGGGTCTATCCTTTAATCACATCCTATTTTCTCATCATCCAATCATTACTTACATGTCACAATTCCTCAATCATAGTATATTTGTGGGTTAACTCCGGGTATCCCATCATCATCTCCTATATGTGGGCCACCTCTTGGTAGCTTATCATTTTATATCTATGGGTTACCTCCTAGTAGCCCATTATCTTATATACTTGGGCCACATCCTAGTAGCCCTTCATATTCTATTATGGGGCCACATTCTAGTATCCCTTGATCTTCTATTTGTGGGTCACCTCCTGGTAGCCCATTATCTTCTATCCTTGGGCCACATCCTAGTATCCCTTTATCTTTTATTTATGGGACACCTATGGGTACCCCTTCATCTTCTATTTATGGGACACCTCCTAGTAGCCCATCGTCTTCTATTTATGGGACACCTCCGGGTATCCCTTCATCTTCTATTCTCGGGCCACCTCCTATCCCATTCCCTTCAATCCTTGGATCTTATCCTCTCCATCCGTCATATCATCCCTCTATCAACAATTGTGGCAAGCCCACCATCATCCCTACCACTCATAATATCAATCCCAAACAACCACTTTCTTCTCCCACTTCTCGGGACCAAACAAATCATGCATTGGCTTGTATGGAACATAAACATTTTCTTTACCAAGATAAAATAAAAAATCCAAAGATCTCCAAAGCTCCAAATAAATCCAACACCCACAATTCCAAAAATCAAACGTGATTCAAAAATGCACACCAATTCCAGTGCCAAGTCTGGTGTAAAGTACAAAACTCTATGGATAGGTAACTCAAGCTCCCACATACAAAATCTAGATATTACTCGATAATTCATTTTCACTCATCGAGTATGATCTCACAACGATCATCGAGAATGGAAATTATATCACTCTTGATAAGCAAAAGCTCTTAGTCTCCCTCATCAAAGAAATTGTAAACATCATTGTTGGATCTTATCATACATAGTGACATTGTTGGTCCCAACCTTCTTATCCATCATATCATAATCTTCCTACCCTGAGATGGATCTTTTTAACACCAATGGTGTTATTGATATCTTCTATAAAACCTATAGAATTTCAAACTACCAAACCACCTTCTAATAAAGTGTCATCACAAGACCAACCAAATGCTCTAAGATCCATATATCTTGAAGATGTTGGATTATATGTTGGCCAAAACATGGTCTAGCACACTAACTATTCCATGATAAGGATTGCAAGTAAGGTGACCCGAACCAAGAAAACAAGTGTCCATTTACTACCTTTAAAAAATCATGATTAAATGTTAATAATATTTGTAATCACAGAAATCAGTGATTATTTATTAAAATTAATTCACGTACGTGGAGGGCAAATATTTTAATATTTTATGGATGAATTTATGGTGAACGGAGCCAAACATTTCAACATATTCTGTTTTGCTCTTGGAATGAGATTGTTGACCGCAAATTGCAAAATAATGACTTTCAAGTTTGAATTGAGACTCGTATCCGAACACAGAAACTTCTATGAAATTATAATATACCAATAAAACCGTTGTTTTTCAGAGACTATAACTCTAGAAGATTCTTTCAACTTCCTATGATGCAAACGGCCTTCCTACTTTCTAAGCACTTTGCTGTAAACATCTACAACTTCCAGCGATGTTTGGTTAGTTTTGGGTAAATTTGAAGGCCGTATAACGTACTCATTCCTCCAATTTGAATGCGTATAAATGTACTCATTCTTTGAATTTGAAGGCTTCGTAAATGTATTGGTACATTTGAACCTTAAGTCACGGTATATTTTCTTTGTAAATAGATAGAGATTTTAATAACATCCACAAACCAAAAGAGTAATGGATTATAAAATCCATAAGAACCCAATAATCAAAAGCATAATCAAGGGAATGAAGAAGCTAACTAAAAAGAAGAAGAACTTAGAAATCAGACCCTTATTTATGAGTCTAACATTGTTCCATTTCTGCAGGTTTGTTCTCCTATTGTGCATCTTGGCGAAAAATTCCCTAATTTTTACTATTCGTTTATGTTTCAAAGATATTGGAAATAGCCACCACTCTAGGTCGTCCAAGTATCTAACCCAGATGTCGTCATATGTATAGCACTCTAATGATATAGTCATTCAATCTCAACATTCCCTAATGCGGAAAAAAGACATTTCCTCTCTTCTTGCTCTTCTTTCAGAATTTTCCACCTCCCCGTCTCAATAGACCATATGGGTAAACAACTATTGATTTTAATAAGTATTATAGTAAATGTATGTTGAACCATGAAAGAACTTTCCTATTTTTGGAAGGGTAATGTTGAATTCATAACCATCAAATATAATTCCCCAGTGTAATCATACCCCTCCTAAAAAAGTCATGGAATATATCAAATTCAACATCATATGTAGTGTGGAGTAATTTACGTGCATTGACTATTTCATTTCTTAATGGTTACATCTATATATGCTAAATATATGCATGAGGCTAAAAAAAAAGACATATCCTCTCTTCTTACTCTTCTTTCGGGATTTTCTGCTTCCGGTACTCAAAAAACCATTTAGATAAATATCTATAATTTTAACTAAGTATTATAGTAATGCATGTTTAATCTTGAAATACTATAGTAAATGCATGTTGAATCTTGAAAGAACTTCCCTAGTTTTGGAAGTAGGGGTTAAATTTGACGGTCGTTTAGATGTTTTTTGTAATTTTAGTCGTAAAATACTTGCAATTTTTTGAAATTACTGTCACATACAACTTACATATTTAAAATATTACCATCATTTTTTTACACAGTGTTATATATAAATTATATTAGTACATAATAAATATAGTCAAATAAATACATAACAGTCTTTTATATGTTTTAATATTAAGATATAAATAACACTCATTTATATTTTTGAGAGACATAGGTGGCAGTCAAATTGAACCCCTGTTTGGAAGGGCGATATTGAATCCATATGGTCCTGGTCATGCTTCTAGAATAAAGTCTCAATCGGCTTGGAATGACAAGTCATTTGATGGACCATGCATATGGATACTGAGGCAAGTGGGGTATTCTTGGATTCATGGTTGAATGACTATAAATACATTCCATTATAGAGGACTGTAATGTGACATCAGACAAAACGGCGGTGGACTTGGTGTCTTAAATCAAGTGAATGGTAGATTGTTCCAAGGGTCTAATTTGGGTTCAAAATTGCGACATAGTCATATGTCTAAATTGTATGCTGAACGAAAACGATTCAGAAGATATTGTAAGGTATGAGAAAATTGTTGAAAAGATAGCCGTAACACTGGGTTCGAGTTCATGGATTTTGTCTTGCCAGAACACGATATGTTGCCCCGCTAAACGGATGGCGAGCAAAGGGTAGATTAATTATGCATACCCATGGTTGACAAGGTCCTAATTTCTAGATCATATCACATGATGGACGTGCTAAGCTAGTAACCTACCATGGTGACAAGTGAACTATCTCCATCTTTGTGATAAGAGACTCGTAAAAGTCACCAGATGTAATTGTAGAAGGTTCGATACAGAAGAGGAAGCCGCCATGGCTTATGACAGAGCCGCTTTCACCATGAGAGGCTCTCGTGCATCAAAATTTACTTTTCACATGGATGAAGACTGTGGCATGCAAGTGCGACGCCTAATTTTGAGAATGATTCTGTGCCTGGCGATCTCACCAGGAAAAGGTTGAGGCGGCATACAGATCATACCCAGAAACAGGAACAGGAACAGGAAATGGATAAAACGTCTCAGTCTACGCAAGTGATGGAGTTAGAGGATCTTGGTGCAGACTACTTGGATGAACTGCTGAGATCGTCTTCAAAAATCCATGATTGCCATGGCTTTTGGGACAGTATGAGTGTCTCTACTGATTTCCAATCAATTATTACTACACTTGAAATTTGTTGACAAGTTGCAAAGTGTTTTTACGCATGCTCCTCAATTGTAGTTCAATCATATATGAGTGTCTCAGAGTAATACATGGGTATGGTCAATTGTTATCATAAAAAATGATGCTACGAATGTTGTTATATTACTCATGACCATCTAGTACAGGTCACTTCAGGAGCCATTGAAGGATGTATAAGCATGAGTGAAATATAATCTTCAGTGTGTCTTCAAATGGATGTTGTAAGGTCTGTTACTATTCCATCAATACTACAAAATACTGAGACAAGTATGATACATGATAGATTAGCTCATAATCTTCTGAGTCTTGACAGTCCTTTGCTAGTGTGATGAAAAGGATTGTGCTATAAGCCTAAAGCATGATCTATGAGCTACTAACGACAAACTAGGGTCATTCAAGTGAGATTTATCTGATATGGTAGTAGAAAGTCGTTAGATGGTCAAGCTACAGGGTAGAAAAAATGAATGCTACAAGGTAATCTCGGTCTAATGGTCACTAGATTCCAAAGATCTAGGTAGATTGTCACTCTTACAATATAGTGTGTTACAGATCTCTTGTGGACTATGCATGTGAAACTATCATACCATAATGTCTACATAAATAGACACCTTGCATCTCATGGTTGTTAAAGTAAACATGCATGGCTTACAAGTTGGACTACAACAACCTAGATCTTGTAAAATCATGAAGGACTCATTCTACTTCACATGAGGAGCTAAGCTTACACAACACACATGACTACCCAAATTTTACATTCTGAAAGTCTACATGTGAAGTATGCAATCGATGTCTTAGTCACATTCTTTATGTAGAACGAATTATTCACATTGTTAATGCAGTTGATTCAAAATTTATGCTGCAGAAGGTATATGGCTTGTATCTAGGTTTGGACACATGCTAAGTTGTACATGAATGTACATCATCGGTAAGGATAAAATTTGAGTCTATTTGGGTTAGTTCATGAAAAGAGTGAGTGATGATAGTTGCTCAGTTGTTGTCGATATACAAAAACATGAAAAGTTGTTTCTCAGGTGTACAAAGTGGTGTATCATCTCACTCATGACAGCAGGAACTAAAATTAGTGCTTCTAAAAGATGATATGAATAATATCAAGCAATCCAAGGTATGAATTAGTTGTTTGATGTTGAGTTGTGGAGCTCAATTGCTTCATATTAACATGCTATATTAAACTTACAGGAAAGAACAGTAACCAACATCGGTTATGTAGGGAACCGACATTAGATCACCTATGATCGGCATCAGTCGAGGCAAGGAGGAACCGACATCAGGTTAGGGCTAACCGGCATCGGTTACCTGTGCGTGATTGTTTTATTTAACTCTCACGAGAATTAGATTTAATTTTAGTATTAAAGCACATCTATTTAATGTAATTACATGGCTAAGCTCCCTAAGTTTGTATATGCCTATATAAGTATGGAAGATAGGGTTTAGAAGAGAGAGTTAATGATTATTGTGAGAATAATTGTGAGAGAGAGAATTCTTGGAGAAGAAGGAGAAGCTTGAGAGAAAGAAAGTACTGTACATCTGAGAGGTGTGGAAGATTGTAGATATTCAATTGTATATCTTCTGAAATCTTTGGATAATAGATTGGCTTGTTTCTTGGTGGATGTAGCCCACACTAGGGTGAACCATGTTAAATCTAGTGTTGATTTATATCTCTTGTTTTGTATATTTCTTCTGGTAGAATATCCACTTTTATTGCATGTATGCTTAGATCTGATATATTATCTGTACAACCTTGTGCTAACCCCAACAATTGGTATCAGAGCTTTTTTTGAGGGTTTTGTGTGTTGACATATTTACTCACATAGGGTTTTCTGATTGAGTGGGAGCTACAACAATGGAAGAAGAAAACAAATACAAGGTAGAGAAGTTTGACGGTTGAAATTATCAATTATGGAAGATGCAGATTGAGGATTATCTGTATCAAAGAGATTTTTACTTACCATTGGATGAAAATTCCAGACCTACAAAGATGACTGATGAAGAATGGAAGATTCTTGGTAGAAAGGCTTTGGGATCTATAAGATTGATCCTGACAGCATCTGTGGCTTCCAATATTACAGAAGTGACTTCTATGGTAGAGTTAATGAAATCTCTTGCTAATTTATATGAAAAACCTAGTGCTTCAAATAAAGTTTATTTGATGAAGAAACTATTTAGTTCTAAGATGCATGAAGGTGGATCTGCATCTAGTCATTTGAATGATTTCTGATCTATTGTAAATCAATTAAAATTGGTTGATATTCCGTTTGATGATGAAGTGAAAGCACTCTTATTCTTATGTTCTTTTCCTGATAGTTGGGATAACTTGGTAATGGCTATTAGTAATAAAGTATTTGTTAATAATATTTTTAAGTTTGATAATGTGGTTAGTATAATATTGAATGAAGAAATTAGTAGGAAAAGTACAAAGGAATCATCATCTGGGACCACTTTGAATGTAGAAAGCAGAGGTAGGAAGAAGAGAAATCCAAGAGTAATAATAATGGGAAATTAAAGTCAAGAGATGGCAGATCTAAATCCAGAGGTAAGGGAATTACTTCTGGGAAATGTCGAAAGAAAGGACATGCAAGGAAATATTTTTGGTCAAAGGATAAAGAGAACCAACACCCATACAAAGGTAAAGAGTCAAATAAGGAGAAAAATTATAGCAATAGAGGTAATACAAGATGCTCTTATTCTTTCTTTGGATAATAGAATAGAATCATGGGTTTGAGATTTAGGAGATCTTCTTTCCATGCAACCCCTAATAAGGGTTATTTCAGAAATTATGTCCAAGGACAATTTTGGGCATGTTTATTTGGGTGATGATGAACCTTGCAGTATTACTGGTAAAGGGGAAGTTCATCTAAAATTGCAAAATGGAAATACATTGGTATTGAAAGATGTGAGGCATGTGTCAAGCCTCAAGAGGAATCTTATTTTTGTAGGGCAACTAGGTGAAGCTAGTTGCATGGTTACATTCACAATAGACTCTTGGAAAGTCACCAAGGGTGATTTTTGTTGTGGCAAGAGGTAAGAAGGTAGGAATGTTATATTTATCTACATATGTTATTGATTCCTTTTCTATGTTATCTACTTTAGATTCTGATGCATGCATGTGGCATAATTGGTTGGGCCATATGAGTCAAAAAGGAATGCAGATCTTAAATGCTAAGGGTAAGTTATCATATTTGAAAGATTTAGATCTTGATTTATGTGAGCATTGTATCTTTGGAAAGAAAAAGAGAGTGAGATTTCTCAAAGTTGGGGCAACTAAGAAGGAGAAGAAATTGGAGCTTGTACACTCAGATGTGTGGGGACTAGCCCAGGTAGCTTCTCATGGAGGATCCTAGTATTATGTTACTTTCATTGATGATGCTATAAGAAAGGTATGGGTTTATTGTATTAAACACAAATCTGATATTTTTTAAAATTTTAAAATATGGAAATCCCTTGTTGAGAATGAATCAAATTCAAAGTTAAAGTGCCTTAGATCTGAAAATGGTGGTGAATACTATAGCAAGGATTTCAATGATTATTGTTTAATGAATGGAATACGTAGAGAAAGGATGGTTCCAAGAACACCACAAGAGAATGGTGTTGCAGAAAGAATGAACAGGATAATCATGGAACATGCTAGAAGTATGAGGATACATGTTGGATTGCCTTGCAGTTTTGGGTAGAAGTAGTTGATACAACGGTTTATTTGATTAACCATGGGCCTTCAAGTTCACTAGATGGAGGAATACCAGAGGAAGCTTGGACCAGAAAAGAGGTAGATCTTTATTTTCTTAAATTTTTTGGTTCAGAAGCTTTTGTGCATATTGATAAGGAAAATAGGAAAAAGTTGGATGCAAAATCCAAGAGATGCACTTTCATTGGTTATGGATCTGGTGATTTTGGATTTCGTTTTTGGGATTTAGAGAATTCTAAAATTATTAGGATTTGTGACATTGAATGGAATGAAAAGAGAATGTACAAGGATCAAATTTTGGTACCCAAGGATGAACCGGTTGAGAAGTTTGTGAATGAAAATAAACTCTCAAATTTAAAAGTCATACCTACAGCAATACACAGTAACCAGTGTCAGTTGACCCCTGATCTGCATCGGTCAGCTGAATCGGTATCGGTTACAGAAGAGCCAAACCAGCATTGGTTAGCAGAACCGATGTCAGTCACTGTCAGAATTGGAAACAAATGTCCAAGAGGTCCAGAATGTGCCTTCGGTACCCCAAACTTATGTGAGAAGTTTGCAAAGGGTAAGTAAACCTCCAAAAATATTTACACCTTCTCTATCTTATTTATTATTGACTGATAATGGTGAACCATAAATTTTTGAAGAAGCAATGTAGGATAAGACCCACGTGTAGTGGGAGCATGACATGGATGAGGAGATGGAATCCTTGGAACAAAACTAGACTTTGGATTTGGTTAAGTTGTCAGCAGGTAAGAGGACATTGCAAAACAAGTGGGTTTACACGATCAAGGAAGAAGAGGGTGGATATAAAAGGTACAAGGAAAGGCTTGTAGTAAATGGATTTGCACAAAAAGAAGGTATTGACTTCGGTGAAATATTTTATCTTGTTGTAAAGATGACTTATATTCATACTATATTGAGTTTAATTGTAGTACATGATTTGTATTTAGAGCAACTAGCTATGAAGACGGATTTCCTTCATGGTGATTTGGATGAAGATATTTATATGCAACAGCCACTTGAGTATGCAGTCAATGGAAAGGAGAAATTGGTGTGCAGGTTGAAAAAGAGCTTATATGGGCAAGCAAGATCCAAGGTAATGGTACATGTGAGGTTTGATAGTTTCATGCATAATCATGGTTACTTAAGATGTGAATTTGATCATTGTGTTTATTTCAAAAAGCTTGGGAATGGGAGTTATATTATTTTGTTACTATATGTGGATGATATGCTTATTGCAGGATATAGTATGTAGAACATTTATGAGATTAAGGGAAAGATATCTCACACATTTTCTATGAAGGATTTAGGAACTGTAAAAAGAATCCTTAGCATGCAAATACACAGAGATAGGAAGAACAAGAAATTGTATTTGTCTCAGGAGGCTTATAACAATAATGTTTTGGAAAGTTTTAATATGCAAGATTCAAAACATGTAATTGCACCTATGAAAGGACACTTCAAATTGAGAAAAGATCAATTTTCTTCATCACATGAGGAGGTCAAATACATGACACGATTACCATATGCTTCAGTAGTTGGGAGTCTCATGTATGTTATGGTTTGTACCAAAGCATACATTGCACAGGTAGTGGAGTTTTGAGTAGATTTATGGCCAATCTAGGTAAAGAGCAATGGAAAATAGACCAATGGATTCTCATGTATTTGAGAGGGACATCTAGCATGCAGTTATGTTATGGAGGTTAAATATTTTTTATGTGGCTATGTTGATTTGGATATGGCTAGAGATCTGGATGGTAGAAGGATCACTACTGGATATATTTTCATAGTAGGTGGGACGGTAGTTAGCTAGATTTCAAGATTGCGGAAGGTTGTGGCTTTTTCTATTATAGAGGCAGAGTATGTTGCAGCTACAGAGGCTAGCAAAGAGATGATATGGATGAGTAGGTTCATGGAAGAGTTGGAAAAGGAGCAAGATGATTGCAAATTGTTCAATGACATTCAAAGTCTAATTTATTTAGTAAAGAACTCAGTGTTTCATTCTAGAATGAAACACATTTAGTTGAGGTATCACTTCATACGACAGGTATTGGAGGATGTGCAGATGAAACTGGAGAAGATTCATATGAGTCAAAACCTTATGGATATGCTAACAAATCCATTAGCAAAAGAGAAGTTTGAGCTACACTCCACTTCTGTTGGTCTTCAAGTTTGAGACTTGAAGAGGAAAAAACAAAGCTAAGGAACGATCCAAGAATGACATTGTACAGGTATAGTGTAGTAATTTATCTCCAAGTAGGATATTTTTGAGTTTTGGAGCTCAATAACTTCATATTAGCATGCAATATGAAACTTGTAAGATTACACAGTAACTAACATTGGTTATGGAGGAACTGACATCGGTTAGGGCTAGCTAACATCGGTTACCTGTGCAGGAGTGTTTTATTTAAATCTAGGGAATTAAATCTAATTTTAGTATTAAAGCATATCTATTGATTTTAATTACATGGCTAAGTGCCCTAAGTTTTCATATGCCTATATAAGCATGAAAGTTAGGGTTTAGAAGAGAGAGGATTGTGTGTTAATGATTATTGTGAGAATAATTGTGAGAGAGACAATTCTTGGAGAAAAAGGAGAAGCTTGAGAGAAAGAAAGTAATGTACCTCTGAGAGGTGTGGAAGATTGTATATCTTTTGAAAGCTTTGGATAATAGATTGGATTATTTTTTGGTGGATGTAGCCCACACTAGGTGAACCACGTTAAA
Organism: Taxus chinensis; assembly: GCA_019776745.2. Lineage (NCBI taxonomy): Eukaryota > Viridiplantae > Streptophyta > Pinopsida > Cupressales > Taxaceae > Taxus > Taxus chinensis. The sequence continues at coordinate 311,091,888 of CM034146.1, read as the reverse complement.
TCTGGTGTTCATTTATATCTCTTTTTTGTATATTCATTGTCTCAGTATTTTTGTCATTGATGTCAAGTGGCATTGATTTCAAAGGGATTTTAGGTGGATTAGGTGTCTTCATGAGGTGTCATTCATTAACAAACATGAAGGTTGATTAGTAGTGAAGAGATGAGGAGTCATGAAGTGTTGTTATAGCATGTTCTTGGTGCATGGTCAAGAAAATTAGGTGTTATAGGTGAGCTTAAAACATTTTTAGATGATTCCATAAGGTCTTACATGGTCAATATGTTGTATCAAATGTGTTTAATTAGTTTGTAAGAGGTTAGCAAAGTCATTTTATGAGATTCATGTGTTGATTCAAGTCATTCTAGGCCTAGTCTTTAGAAACTAACATGAGCAGATGGTGTTGGGAAACATGAAGTATGGAGCACAACAGGTAAGTAAAAAGCATGAGAAATTTGGTTTTGGCATTGTATGAAAGGTGTAAGAGATGTATAAGGTCATGTTTCATGTATATACTACATGATGAAGGTCCTTTGAAAAGCAAGTATATTGAGACAAGGCAAGGTAGACATGGGAAAACCATGGTGTTTGGTGAGTTGCAGGTATGATCAAGCATGAATAATCATTTCAAAGAATGAAGGATATTTTTGCAGAGATATGGTCTAAGTTTCAAGTCAGGAAGATGAATGAATTGCAAGAAAAGTCATTTTTAGTCATATTGAGTTCTCATAAGTGTTTTTCCCAACTCGAGCTCAAGTTTGGAGTTCTCACTTGCTCCTAAAATATTTGCATGGAGATATAATCCTTTCACCATAGTTGATGCATGGAGCTAATATAATTTTGTAGTTAGAATGAGATCAAATGATGTCATATGCTTTATGAATGATTGTTAAGAAGTGAAGTTTGTCAAAACCTTCCCTAAAACCCTAGTTTAGAGCGATATGAAAGAAATGCATGGTATGGTCATGAAATGACTTGGGAAAGATGGTATGATGACTTAGGCATGCAGAGGAATCCTCATAGGTAATTTTGGTGGTGGTTTCATGTTCCAGGTGTTTTGGTGAGTTTAAGAAAAACCATATTTTTATGAATATTTTCTATTTCAGAGCTGAGATGAAGGCTTCCTCAAGAAATACTAATTGTTCCAAATACCTTGGGAGGTTTTCTAAATGGCCATGAAAATTTCTGGGTAGGTTCAGTGGAGAAAATTGAAGGAACGTGTCTCACAAGTTGCTTTACCATGTTTGGCCTAATGAGGTGCAAAAACAGTCTTGTGATCCAAAGATGAGTTTGATGAAATGCATGATGTAGCAGTTATTTTTAAGAAGGAACAACATGAAGAGGTATAATATGAATTATGTGAGCCCTTATTTTGATCTAGTGAAGTGATTTTGTGCTTAATTCCTAATGGCCTAATCATCCCTCTTAGGCTTTCTAAGATGGTGTTTTGGAACAAGTATGAAAATGAGGTTTTCTCCATATGACCAATGCATGTGATTGCTTGGAGAGGTGTACAAGGTTTCCCTTGATGTGTTCCAAGTGGTGGAAGAGTTTGGAATTTTTAGGTCTATATTTTTTAGATCAATTATTTCAACACTGGTTCTTGAGACCTAGGACCTGGTTAGAGCAGTTTCAGAAATGCATGCCTTATGGAGCCTTATGCCTTGATTTGGTGATTGGTGAGAGTTTTATGAGCTAGAAAAATTTGATATATTTCCATTTATTTTTCATTTGTGTCATGGTGAATTTTTTTTCTATGTGAAGTTTCTCAGTCTTATGGAGTGAAAATTCGGTGCATGAGCCCTAGTTGGGTATGTTTGCAAATTGGTGTGTTTCAGGATGGATTTAGTTGGTTTAGAGGATTTTTTATATGGAGAAGGTGTCTTGGAGATGTATCGGGTGTTTCCAAAGCTATATGATCCATGATGATGTTGGATTTTTCCCTTAGAGTTCATAATGTGACCGTTGGAGGAGAAAGAGCTTGTTTTAGGCATTGTGAGCTAGTTTGAATTGTGAAGGTTAATGTCAACCTATATGGTACTTTCATGTAATTTTATATAATGGAGTAGAGTGGTTTTCATGTTTTTATGATTGGACTTCATTTTCTTGGCTTACATGTGGTTTCTTATGACAAGATTCAAGTATATAAGTGAGTTGTAATGACTCATTTGGACTAGTTGAGATGAAAGCATTGTGAGCAAGCTAGAAAGAAGTGTGTGGAGTGTTGTGAGGGATCAAGAACAGGTCAGAGGAGAGGATGAGAATATTAATAGGGAATATAAGAAGTTTTTTAAGGTCACTTGACCTAATCATCTTATAAAGGTGCAAGTTTAGCGAGGAAGGAGAGAGAAAACTTTGAGAGAGGTTTGATTACATGGAGCTGAACTAGTGAACACAATCAGTTGTGAGAGAAAGAATTCATCAAGATATCTTCATCTTCAGGTGGATGATTTGGTGCTTGGTCATCTTATGGGGTTGTATCCTCCTTTTAGGATTGGTGTCCTATTAAACTAGGGTTTGGTGCTCCTTGTAGGATTGGTTTCTGTACGTACACAAAATTGCATGTACTACATTATTGAAAAATGGTTATAAAATTCCCCAATGATGATTCAGGTCCTTTCAAGAAGGTGTTCGAGCTCCAATTTCCATTCGTACCTCTTTGTGCACATGTGTTGGCCTTTAATGTTAGGACCGCCGCCCTACCTAGGCGGCGGTCCTGGCCACTTTTTCTAGATTCCCTCACACATGTTTTGACATGCAATGGTTCACTTAATTTCAGTTTTATCATGCATCCATGAGCCAAATTATCTGAAATTAACTTTGATTTCTTGGTTGTCCTTCCTCCTATTTTTAAATAGATTTAATTAGTTGGAACTGCTTCTTGCCTTATGCATGAAGGCACCTCCCATCCTCCATTCCGATATATTCCATTCTTGTGTTCAAGTAAAAGGCTTGAGAATTTTGTGTATCTTGCATTGTATTTCTTCTACGATCTTGATAGGAATTGCATAGCCAAGCTCTAATCTCTTGTGTTATCTCTCTTCTACTTGCATTGCATCCAGACTTCCATCAAGTTGTCATTAGTCAAGAGCCATCCCCCTGCTATTTTTCTTACATTCCCAATCCCTTGGACTCACATGAACACTTGGAGAAAGAAAGGAACATACTGAGGGGACAAATACAAATACAACTAAATTTTTCAAAGCTCTTGTTTGTCCAAGTTGGAATTATGTGTTTGGTTTCTTTATTTCTTAAATTGTCAATTTCTAATCACTAGTTTCAATTACATATCAAATAGAGTAGAAATCGTTCATTTCAATAGATTATTCAATCACAAGTAGATCAAATCGTTAGTGAGTTTTCCTCTTTAACATTACCAGGGAACTTGTGGGGAACAATAGCCCCTTTCAGGGTCATGATTTTTTCTTCACCTCTGAGGTAGGGTTTGAAGGGTTTTTTATTGGATTAGGTTATTTGTTTTAGATTAGATTCATACATTCACACAAGTAACCAACTATATCCAGTTGATTACTTATCTTTAGTTTATTTATTATATTAGAATGCATTACTTAAAAATTAGAAAAGAAAAAAAGATTTCCTTTGGTAGATTAGTTTTCTTTTATTGTGTTAATCCGATATATTGTGAAAACTCCAAAAACATAGATTAGATTTCCTTCAGTATCTATTTTTCTTATCAAAAATCATTTTATTTCATTTTGTATGACCATTAATGGTCCACAACAGGAAAAGACATACAGTTGTGATCCCTTGGTCCCACAACCTAATGGGCTAGAATTGATAACTAACATTGATACTAGTTTACGTTTGACAATCTTATGCACACCCATAAATTTTGTTGAGAAAATAGAACAACTCAATATGCTAAAAATCACTGATAATCAATCATACGACAATTGGACTACTCCTGGAAACAGGGTTTGATTACTTGCATGACCATTCAAGGCCTACAGTCTCCATGAGTCTTTGGTTGTGATCCTTAGGTCCCACAACCCAATGGGCCTGCTAATCAGTTAGACATTAACACTAGTTTACGTACATTAGTATGTATATCTTCACCACTTCCACCAGACATTATTGCACAACTTTCCTTACTGAACATAGCAATCAATTGGGCTAATACTTTTTGGACTAGACCATAAAATTACCCATAGATTCATGTGGCTTCACCGCACCTCTTGTTCTTATTTCCATGACCTTGTCTAGAAATCTAAATGAGGCCCCCGTAGGTCACTTTCAGTGTGTTCAACAACTAACAAACAGAATATTTGTAGAGCTTGACATTTATTGGAGTCTTTGAGTGGCTATTATCTCAAACCGAGCTATCACACCACTTCAAGTTAGGAGTACATTCTTTGCCTTAGACTCACAAATCCTGACATTGCATGTTGAAGATATAAGATTTCACAATTAGCTTGATCCCCGTCACCACACTCACATTCACATTCATTCTACACTGGTTGTCTCGGCATGACCTCGAGAGGTCGGGTGCGAAGAAGGTCACGTGTTGATTTTTTGTCGTACAATGTCCTATTGAACTAGAGGTTGGTGCTCCTTATGGGGTTGGTGCATCACTAAAAAAATATCATGTGATGTGTAATATTTACTTGATTCCTTTGTTTTCAGAAATATAATCAGAGGTTCAGTGGGTTTTCTTCCCTTTTAGGGTTTCTCACTTTATATCTTTTGTTTTTGTACACTCTCTTGGTTCTTATTCTTGTGGATTGATATTTCGAGTTAATAAGATCACATTGTTACATGATTGAATGGTTAATGGTTCACACATGTTAAGTATAATTGAATGAAAGTTTTTATAGACTGATTCACCCCCCCCCCCTTAGTTCTATTTCTTCTAACAATTGGTATCATAGCAAGGTCCTTTCAAATCAAGTTTAACAATTTGAAGGATATCCTTTGAAGCACTAAAATGGCGAGTGAGTAGATTGGCACTTTCACTAGCAAAGATCCTATGTTTGATGGGTAAAACTATGCATTTTGGAGCATTAGGATGAGGACTCACATCATGTCCTTATGATGTAAAATTTGGAATTCAGTGATATATGGATATATAATGTTCCTCAAACTCCTCCAACTAATGCTACATATAAGAAGGCTAGTAATGAAAACTTGAAAGAAATGAATGCTATTTTTTGTGGGTTGGAAGAATCATAACTTGTCAAGGTTATGCATTGTAAATCTACTAAGGCAAAGTGGGAGATGTTTAAGGTCATATGTAAAGGAGATTCCAAAGTAAGGATAGTAAAGCTTCAAACATTCAGAAATCAGTTTGAAATCCAAAAAATGAAAGAAGAAGAATCTATTTTTTTATCTATTCATATTTGATCAAGTTGTCAACATCATTGGAGGTTTAGGTGAAGAGATGAAAGAATAAGTAGTTGTGAAAAATGTGTTGAGATATCTCACTCCCAATTTTTATCCTAAATTTTCTACCATTGAGGAAGCCAACAATTTGAGTGTCATGTTGATGAATGAACTCCATGGAATTTTGATAGCATATGAGATGAGGAGCATTGACTCAAAACCTATCAAGAAGGAGGTTGCTTTCAAGGCTGATAAGAATTCAAAGTAAAATAATACTACTAATGATGATGATGCTCCTAATATTGATTATGAACTAATTGCAATGTTTTCTAGAAGGTTGAAACCTGGTTCAGGTAAGTGCAAGGGTAAATTTCCATTCAAGTGTTTTAACTGTGGTCCCTCACAAACATAAGGCTAAGAATGATGAAGAAGATGAGGAATCTCATGATGAATAAAATCAATCCAATAGGTCTAGCAAGATCAATAAGGACTCCAGAAGGTTCAAGATCAAGAATATGTTCTTTAAGAACAAGAAAAATTTCTATACTAAAGAAGACTGCAATTCTTCTGATTGTAGTGATAGTAGCTCCTCTGACAGTGAGGATGAAGCTGTCAATTTTGATAATATGTTTTATAATCAATTATGTATATAAATATTAAATAAGGAATTAATTAACATAAGTATAAATAAATTATGAATATAAAAGAAAACTAAAAATTACAGTCTTTTATTTCATTACTATTAAGAGGGTTTGAAACACATATCTAAAGGCGTCCCCAATGGATGGCTATACAATCCTGTCAAGTAGAAGCACTCCAACACAGTCACACTTGCACAAGTGAGGAATTTGTATCATGAACATATGTACATACAACTAACAAACCTCAACTAGGGACATCTAAGGTATACTTTGTACCCCCAATCATATGCATGATTTGCACCCATCTAACTCACAAGGTACTTTATTGAAGTCATGCTCTCAAAGGTTTCCAAATTATTCTCAATAATATAATTCTTGTTTTCTTTACATTTTCTTTTCTCATCCATCAAATGATCACCCTTTTATAATATAAAAGGGGTAGTTACAATCACCACGCCCTTTCATTATTTAATTAACTCATTATTTTACATGGTAAATCGCATTCATCTCTGTTATTGGATTAAATTATTATTTTACAAAGAACAATTCCCTCTTTACTAAATCTTTTCACAAGGTAACATAATATTAAATATTACTTTTGGGTAATCATTTATTAACCACTTCTTATTATCGTCACTTTAAACATTCATTAATATGTGGATATTTAGTCACATAACATTCTCCCCTATAAATTCAGTTGTTTCCCTCGATAGCATGGAGTTTATCTGTAACACATTCCACAAAAAAAATTGTTAAATAAATGTGGATATCGATTACGAATATATTTGAACTTTTCCCAAGTTACACTATTAACATTACAGAAAGTCCATTTCACTTTTACTTCTTTCATTTCTCTATTTCTTAATCTTATAGTTCTTTCTTCAAGAATTTGTTCAAGTTCAATTTTAATTCATAACCATGTTCAATATTTATATTTTTCCAATTAAATACATGTTCAGAGTTATACACATATTTTTAAAGCAAACTAACATGGAAAACGTTATGAATTCTAGATAGTTTAGGAGGTAAAACAATTTTGTAAGCTAATTCCCCTATCTTTTCCAAAATTTCAAATGGTCCACAAAATTGAGAAGAAATTTCTACATATTTTCCTAATTTTAATGATTTATGTTTGGGTTTCATTCTAAGAAAAACTGTTAGAGTAGGTATTTACCTTAGCTCATGTTCACCTATGTGCTTTATTTACCTTTATTGTATTTGTCCTCACCCACTTATGTGTGTGGATATTTCTTTTATCTTATTTAGATATTAGGAGATATTATCTATTTTTCAGGTATAGTTCTTTCCTTGATCTATGGTATTAACTAGATCCTTGATGTCTAGTTCTCTCCTAAATCTATGGTCTTGACCAGTTCTTTGATGACTAGTTATTTCCTTGATTTATGGCTTGATCTACAACCTTGACTAGTGCTTAGATTGTTATTCCTTGCCTATTTAAGCAAGGCCCATTCTCAATGTATTGCATTGAGTTCCATAATAATATATGATATTGCTTCTCATTTGTTTGCAAAGGTTTTATGTAAAGCTATTCTAGCAAATTTCTTTCTTCTTATTGATCATGGTGTTTGATTAGCATTTGTGTTCTTGGCTTGGTACGATCTAGTTATCGTTCCTTTCATGGTATCAGAGTTGCATAACTTGTTGTCACATTAAAAGCTTGAACTAATGGTGGAGAGGGATCTCATCGTGTTAATCAGTTGTTACACCAATACCCTCCCACACGATGGAGTCGGGTATACACCCAATCAGGCCCAACAACATTAGGAGGAAGTCACATCAGTAATTTCTCGGGAGGTCACCCATCCCAGCACAACTCTGGGGCTGGCGCGCTTAAGCACGAAAAAACAAGCACTTTTACAAAAAAATGGCACTCAAAACCAAGTTACCGATCAAAAGCTACAAGCTTTTTAATTTATTTTTCTATTACTTATTTTAGTTGCCACTGAAAAAAATTGTATTAGACTAGGAGATTGTTGTTGATCTTTTGCAAGCACCCATTGTGCATTTTGCACCGAGTCATATGTAGGCATCTTCTTCATCCATCCATGTTGATTTGGGGTGGATATCTGATCACTCGTGGCGGTGACATAGAAATTCGTTGAGAGGACTCTACAGGCGTGGCTCCTCCACCGTTTGGCCTCTTGCTCCACTTTCTATACCTTCTGCATTGTGATGCTTCTTATTTTGAGCATTTTTCTTTAGCAGGTGTAGTGTATCTCTCTTGTTTGTTGAGATATTATGTATCTATATTTTCGACACATTTGGCACGTTGACAGTATCTCTTATGGGGGATCTATTCTGGTGCATTCTAGTGTTAGTTTGTTAGTGTTCGAGTAGTTGTTTTGGGTAACTCATATAGATTTGTAGCATCACTCCACCCATTCAGTAGTATGGGAGGGTGTGGTGTTGATCCTACTTCTTTGGGTTTCGTGTCCTTGCCTTGTTACCTTGGCTTTTCTTGGATCGTGACACTCTGGATTTTGTGTCCTTGCCTTGTTGCTTTGGTTTTTGTTCTTGGATCATGGCACACCTATTTGTAGTACTTGATCGAATTATTTTTGGTATTTTTTTACACTTTCAACATCACTCCGTTGACAGTCTCCTTGTATGGAGCTATTCTGGTGGAGCCTAGTGTCAGTTGTTTTTTAGTTTTGTGATCGAGCAGTGGATTCAGGCCACAGTGCACACCAAAATTCTTCAGCATTGTATGATTTTTTTGAGCTGAGCTTCTTGGGATACCTTGGAGTGGGTATTTACTCTCTTTATTTTATCGTTACTAGTTTTGGGTACCTTGCGGTGTCCCTTTTTTCTCAATTATTGTACATGAGTACCTCATCAGGCCTAGTTATCAGGACTCATACTATGGACATGCCACTTCTATTTTGGCCCCTAGCTTCACTTGAGGGGGGTGTTAGAGTAGGTATTTACCTTAGCTCATGTTCACTTAGGTACTTTATTTAAGTTGATTGTATGATATCAAAACCCACTTATGTGATGTTAGAAGAAATTTTCTTTGATGTTATTTAGGATATGTTGAAATGCATATTTATCTCGTTGATTAGGAATAGATCTTTCGAAGAGCTAATGGTATTGATCCCTAGATGTACCTTGATCTAAGGCACCTTGACTAGAATCCATAGAGAGAATATTCAATTTTACTCCTAAATCTATGGTCATTAGATTAATTCGTTTGATGGCTAGTTATTTCCTTGATTATATGGCTTGAAATACGACCTTGTGTGAGAATATCTTCAGATTGATATACATTGCCTCGTTAAGCAAGTGCATGCATTCTCATATGTCTTGACATTGTAGGTGTCCATAATAATATGCATGATATTAATTCTCATTTGTTATGTAAAGGTACAATGAAAACTCTACTTCTAGATGAATTGTCGTGAAACATTATTAAATGTCAAGATTTGATTAGCATCTAAGTGTATCTATGGACATAGAACGATCTGCGTTGTCGTTCAAGTGTCCAAAACTTGGTCACTAATTTTGAATCTTGACAACATAGAATTTGAGATGTACAACGTAGGATCTAGTATTGAAAGGATATAATGTAAATTTCAAAGGTGTTTTGATGATTGTACCCTCTTCTAATTATTTAGTCAATTCCCTTTATGTCATTTAGTTGCATAACAGGAATCTTTTGAATCATGCTCAAGTTCTCATTCAATGTTTGAAGATAGTTGCATTATTGAAACACTTTCAATTTCATGAATTGAACTATCAAGAAGATGACATTTTAGATGAGTAGATTGATTGGTTCCCATGGTTATAATAAAAATTGATCAAATGTAAATAATCTTCTTGATCTCGTTGACATTTTATCATTTAAGTAGACATTCTTGGAAAATGTCCTCAATTATCTTGTTCATTCTCTCAAGTTGAAGTAGTCTGACATCGGGATAATAAGTATTACTAATAGCTTAAACGTTGTACCTATTTCACCATAGAAATGATCTTTTATAATCAATTAAGTCTTAGAATCGTAATGGTGGAGATTTTATACCAAAATGATCTATAGAGTGAACATTTTATGCAGTGATATTAACAAATATTGTGATTTTTTATATCACTTCAGGCTTGGATATCCCATCTGCATAGTAGATTTTATCTTGTACATTTAAGATATTTGCCATTATTTATCAGCCTTTACTAATTGATGAAAATAGGACTAGAGTCATGGTACTTTCTGCATTAGGGGTGAAAATATTGTACATTTGAATCTCCATACTTACATATTTTCATTTGAAATTGGGTATGGATAATGGATGGAATTGAAATCAGGTTGTTTTGCATCTCAAATACTTTACCCTATTTGGAGAGTTAGGTATTCCATTCGTACATATTTATGAATATCATGTTTCATCATGGGTCAAAAATAATTATTCTTAGCTGAAAGGTGAGTCTTGTGAAAACTTGGGTGACCATCTATAGGTATGTCTGTTAGGGAATAAGAGATAAAATATGCAGAATAATCCCTTACATAATCGCAACAGTAGAAACTAATATGTAGAAAATATTACAGATCTCAAATAAAAGTGCAGAATAAATAACACAACACAGAGAGACAGTATTTAATGTGGTTCACCTAATTTGGGCTACATCCACCAAGAATCACTTGCTCAAATTTTATTACAAGCCTCCACTCTCTCAATACAATACCCAGATCCGTTTGGAGCTATGCTCAACAAACTCTATAGAAATTCACACCCCAAATTCAAAGCACATATGCAATGCATTTGCTTGTATATGTATCATATGCATAAGATCATATAAATAGACAATTGCTTAAGCAGTTTTGATACAAAAACTGTGGGTATCAAAACCATGGGCAAAAAACCATGGGTATCAAAACCATGGGTAAAAAACCGTGAGTATCAAAAACAATGGGTACCGAAAAAATCATGGGCCCAAAAAAACAACCCATAACGGTTACCCATTACCCATGGGTTAATAAAAACACCCATGAAAATTTGTTTCGGGGGCTTCACCCCCCCCGAACCCCCCTTGACCCACTCACCGGAAAGCGGGACCGCCGTAAAAATACCTGAGTGTAACACATAGAAGGTGTACCACACTCTAACATGAAAATAGGCTCCACAAACATAACAATCTCCCACTTGGAGACTAATTTTCACTGAGCAAGCTTCTTAACCCTTCATTGTCATCCGCGAAGGCCAACCAAAGATGAACATAGCTTTAGTTTATCCCTTGTGACCACCTTGGTCATCATGTTCTGCAGGATTCTTGACTAGGTATGAATCTTCTCCAACTTCAACTTATCTTCCTCTAAAGCTTGTCCTAATGAAGTGATTATCTCAATTGTATATGCTTCAACCTAGAGTGGAAAAGCAGAAGTTCTTAGCTAGGTGTATAGCACTTTGACTATCACTATGTAGCTTACATTCCTCCTGCTTATGCCCCCAACTCCTCAAGTAATTGTTGTAACCAAATCATCTCTTTGCTTGCCTCTGTGGCAGCAACATACTCAGCCTCCGTGGTTGACAGAGCCACCAGCTTCTGTAGTCATGAAATCCATCTTACTGCTGTCCCACCTACAATGTAAATATAACCTGTTGTGCTCCTCCTGCTGTCTACATCTCCAGCCATGTCTGAATCTACATAACCACGTACAGTGGTGTTTGATCCACTGTAGCATAAAACTGTCCCCATGGTCCCTCTCAAATACCAAAGGATCCAATTTACTGTTTTCCAATGCTCTTTACGTGGATCACTCATAAATCTACTCACAGCTCCCACTGCATGGGCAATATCAGGCCTAGTGCACACCATAGCATACATCAAACTACCAACTGCTGATGAGTAAGGTACCTTGGACATCTGGTTTCTTTCTTGCTCTGTCTTGGGACACTGCTCCTTTGATAACTTAAAATGGCCTGCCAAAGGAGTCCCAACTGGTTTAGCATCCTGCATGTTAAACCTATCCAATACCTTCTTAATGTACTCTTCCTGAGATAAAGTCAGCTTCTGTTCCTTCCTATCCTGAGTTATCCTCATACCAAGGATTTGTCTGGCTGCCCCCAAATCCTTCATATCAAAGGATTCACTTAGTTGTTTCTTGAGTACTTTTATTTCCTACATGTTTTTACCTGCAACCAACATGTCATCAACATACAAACACAGGATAATATAACTTCCATACTCAAATTTCTTTGTATACACGCAATGGTCAGAATGACATCTAATATAACCTTGCTCCATCATAAAGCTATCAAACTTCTTATACCATTGACGTGGAGCTTGTTTCAGGCCATACAAGCTCTTCTTCAGTTTGCACACCATCTCCTCTTTACCTTTGACTTCATATCCTTCTGGCTGCTGCATATATAGCTCCTCCTCCAAATCACCATGGAGAAATGCAGTCTTTACATCTAACTATTCTAAGTGTAAGTCTTCTGCTGCCACTATTCCAAGAAACAGTTCTGATAGAAGTCATTTTTACTACAGGAGAAAAAATCTCATCAAAATCTATACCTTGTTTCTGTGCAAACCCCTTGACCACCAACCGGGCCTTATATCTTTTCTTTCTTCCTTCTTCATCTTTAACTTTGTACACCCACTTGTTCTGCAATGCTCTTTTGCCTTCCGGTAGCTTCACTAAATCCCAAGTCTGGTTCTCCATGAGAGACTTATGCTCCTCATCCATGGCTTGCTCCCACTTCTTACTGGCATCTACCTGCATTGCTTCATCAAAGCTCTCTGGCTCTCCACTATCAATGAGTAATAAATAATAAAGAGAAGGAGAAAAACGTTCAAGTTCTTTTCTTACCCTAGAAGACCTCCTCACTGTAGGAGTTTGGGGTTTCTGTTGAGTAGGTTCCTGAACTGATTCATGGGTCACTTTCCCATCTAGAAGATCCTCTACCACTGCATATTCTTTCTTGGATTCTTCCCTGTTTTCCTGCAACTGTTGCTTATACATGACTTTCTCATTAAAGACCACATCCCTAGACCGAATGATTTTCTTGTCCTTAATACTCCAACATTTAAATCCAAAGTCATCACCACCATAACCAATAAAAAGTGCATTTTTTCTGATTTAGCCTCTAGCTTGGTCCTATCATCCTTGTCAATATGAACAAAACACCTCACATCCAAAGACTCTAAGAAATGAGTAATCAACTTTCTTACCGTACCAAGCCTCCTCAGGTATGCCTCCATCCAAGGCACTTGAGGGTCCTCTGTTTATCAAGTACACAGCTGTTCTCACCGCTTCTACCCAAAAAATAAAGAGGCAGTCCTGCATGTATCCTCATGCTCCTAGCACGTTCCATTATTGTTCTATTCATCCTTTCTAACACCTCATTCTGCTGCGGGGTTCCTGGAACTGTCTTTTACCTACGGATTCCATTCTTAGAACAATAATCATCAAATTCATTGCTACAATACTCCCCTCCATTATCTGACCTGAGACATTTTAACTTAAGACCTGTTTCATTCTCTACCAAGGCTTTCCATTTAACAAAAGTATCAAATACATCAGATTTGTTTCTAATACAATAAACCCAAACTTTCCTTGTTGCATCATCAATAAAAGTAACATAATAACTTGAACCCCCAAGAGATGATACCTGAGCCGGCTCCCACACATTAGAATGTACCAGCTCTAACTTACTCTCTTTCTTCGTAGGTATAACCTTGAGAAACCTTACTCACTTTTGTTTCCCATATATGCAGTTCTCATAGAAATCCAAACCTGTTTCTGTATATCCAGGCAAATTCTTCTTTATGATGTCCATGCCCTTATGGCTCATATGACCGAGCCTATAGTGCCATAATGTTGTATCTGCATCTGAAGCCACAAGATTACAATCATTAGTACTATCAGTGGTTAAATACAATGTTCCAACCTTCTTACCTCTTTGCCACCACAAGAGCACCCTTGGTAACCTTCCAAGAGTTAGCTGTAAATATCACAGTACAACCATCACTTCCCAATTGCCCCGTCGATATCAAATTTCTCCTTAATGTAGGCACATGTCTGACATCCTTCAATAGCCATGTATTCCCATTCTACATCTTAACCTTAACAGAACCTTTTCCAACTATACTGCAAGGCTCATCATCACCAAGAAAAACATGCCCAAAATCCCCTTGAACATAATCAACAAAATAATGCCTATGTGGAGTAGCATGAAAAGAAGCCCCTGAATCTAAAACCCAAGATTCAGTAATATTATGCAAAGAAAGAATCAAAGCATCCTTGACATACATTACCCGATGCCACATTTTCCTCCTTGTTTTCTTCCTGTTGTTTCTTCTTATCCCGAAGCTCCCAACAGTCCTTCTTTGCATGCCCAGACTTTCCACAATTCCAACATACAATCTTGCTTTTGGATTTTGACCTTACCCGATCCTTTGATTTTCCACGGTTTCCTCTATTCTTTTGTCTCCCTCTAGTTTCCACTGTCAAAGCATTCCCTGAAGTAGAAGATTCACCAGAGCTTTTTCTTCGCATTTCCTCACTTAGAATCACCCCTACAACATCCTCAAACTTCAACTTCGAGTTAGCTGGAACCGAGTTTCTTACTGCCATTACCAGGCTATTCCAACTTTCAGGTAAAGAGCACAAAATTAATAAAGCCCTAACTTCTTCATCAAATTCTATTGTAACCAAAGCTAGCATATTCACAACTGTATTGAAATCATTTAAATGATCTGCTACTGAACTATTCTCAGACATCTTCATATTAAACAACTTTTTCATTAAAAATATCTTATTAGAGGCAAAAGGTTTTTTCATACAACTTCCCTAATGCATCCATCATTTCTTTTGTAGTCTTTTCCTTTGAAACATTAAATAATACCGAAGATGCAAGACACATTTGGATCATTCCAAGTGCCTTCCGATCCAACAAATCCCATTCTACATCTGTCATACTCGAGGGTTTGTTCACCTTCTCAGATAGTGGAGTATAAAGATCCTTCTAATAAAGGTAATCTTCCATCTGCATCTTCCAAAGACTGAAATTCTGCCCATTGAATTTATCAACCCTAGATCTTCCATCATCTGCCATAGCTCCCACTCAAGCTAAAAAATTTCCCTGTGATTCAACACTTCAGCAAACCAAACCAGGCTCTGATACCAATTGTTAAGGAATAAGAAATAAAATATGCGGAATAGTCCCTTATAGAATCGCAACAGTAGAAACTAATATGCAGAAAATATTACAGATCTCAAATAAAAGTGCAGAATAAATAACACAACACAGAGAGACAAGTATTTAACGTGGTTCACCCAATTTGGGCTACGTCCACCAAGAATCACTTGCTTAGATTTTATTACAAGCCTCCACTCTCTCAATACAATACCCAGATCCGTTTGGAGCTATGCTCAACAAACTCTACAAAATTCACACCCGAATTCAAAGCACATATGCATTACATTTGTTTGTCTATCTATCATATGCATAAGACCATATAAATAGACAATTGCTTAAGCAGTTTGATACAAAACCATGGGTATCAAAACCATGGGAAAAAACCATGGGTATCAAAATAATGGGTACCGAAAAATCATGGGCCCAAAAACAACCCATAATGGTTACCCATTACCCATGGGTTAATAAACCACCCATGAAAATTTGCTTCAAGGGCTTCACCCCCGAACCCCCTTGACCCACTCACCGGCAAGCGGGATTGCCGTAAAAATAGCCGAGTGTAACACATAGAAGGTGTACCACACTCTAACATGAAAACAGGCTCCACAAACATTACAATGTCATGGGAATATATTAATATCTTTCATTTAATTTCAAGTAAGTCAAGGCTACATCACCATCATGGCTCTTTAATGTGAAAATATAGATAGTCCCTACACAATCAAGAGGTAAAAAGTGAGACCATCCCATTTAAGGGTATATTAGAGGAGTGCTTAAATAGTCTCCTCTATCACGTTTGCGGAAGATATTCCACCTATTATATGATATTGATACCCCTCCACCTTCCAATTTCTCATGAATGAGGTAAATTCACACAGCAAATAATATTTGCATTTATCGCAGAACACTAGATAATCACCATCAACTACTACATCTTAATCACTGGGATCATCCTAAATACCCCAAATCCCCATTTTGTTATATAAATGGACTGTATCATATGGTATGACATATTCAGCAGGAGTTGGGTAAAAATATGTCGAAGGCTTCTATGGCATATTTTTAGCATAAATTTATTTCCTAATAAATAATGTATTTATATCTTAAGTGTATGTTCGATTCCAAGTAACTCCGGATCATGGGTTGGGTAATTCTTCTCATATGGGAGTAATTTTCAAGATTCGTAGCATATCACCTTAATATTTAACATAAGTACTCCTCATATACCCAATCCATAAGCATCGTTAATTACTACAAAAGGATTTGTAAAATTAGGAATATTTAGAATAGGGGAACTAATAAGGACTTCCTTTAAGTTATTAAAAAATTGGTTACACTCTAAGGTCTATTTATATGATTTATCATTTCTTGTTAATTTTTTGAAAAGTGTAGCAATTTTTAGAATATTTTTAATGAATGTGCAATAAAATCCCGATAGACCTAGTAAACTCCTAACTTCATGAGCATCTTTGGTTATGGCCCATTCTCTTATAGCCTTTATTTTTATAAGATCTATAGAAATACCTTCTTCTGATATAATGTGTCCATGATATGACACCTCATATTTATAAAATTCACATTTTCTTAATTTCACATATAGTTGATTTTTCCTTACTGTTTCTAATACCAATATTAGATGTTGTTTGTGATCTTTCTCATTTTTTCAATATATCAAAATTTCATCTAAAAATATAATTACAAACACATCTAGGTAGGGTTGAAACACACCATGCATTAGGGTCATAAATTTCACACCAGTATTTTTATTAATCTGAACAACATTTCTATAAACTCATAATATCCATAGTGTCCTAAATGTAATTTTAGAAATATAATTTTACTTGATGATAACTGTTATCCAAATTTCACCCCCCAGGGTAAATTTGATAACATGCATCAGAATATTCAAGTCCCAAGCAAGTAGGTTGATCCAGGAAAAAATCGTGAAAATTGGCTGAGTCCTGCTCAAGGACGCCTTTGGGACGTCCTGTGGGACAGAAAGACGCGGATCGGCCGAAAAGCCTCCAGGAAGCCTGCTATCCAGCATTTGGGACAATCGGGCCAGAAGTACGCAATTGCGGACATGTCTGCGGAAAGCCCAGATCGTCTGAAAAGGAGAACTTTCGCACTAACTGCTTTGGGAAATTTGGGACAAATGAATGCGAACCGGCCGAATCGGCCAACCGAGAAGAATTTGTCCCGCGAAGCACAGGGACATTGGGACAAATCGGGATGCGGCGGACGTGGAAAGGCGGTTCGGCCAAAAAGGAGAACTTTCGAACTGCTTCTGGGACAGTCTGGAACAAATATACCCGAACCGGCCGGTTTGGCCGAAATGAGGAACTTCAGTCCAAAACAAATGGGACAAGGGATGCGTGGGACAATCACCAAAGGCGCGAACCGCATGCCGTGTCATCGGCCAAAATCAGCACAAGGAGCACAAGGAAAAATTTGGGACATAGGGACGCGCGAAGGACGTGAAAGATCGCCGAAAGGGCCGAGGACCAATCAACGCATGACACGTGTCACAAGGGGAAAGGTCCAGAAAGGTCAAAGGGCGAAGTTTCGAGCACTGGCCCGAACCAATGGGATAGTGCCACGTGTCCCAGCTAGGGCCCACAGGGAAATTTCAAAGGAGAGCCCGCCAAGAGGTGAAGGGAGAGAGTTGCTCAGCGAGTCAGAACCTGCCACGTGTCATCCAGGTGGCAGAGCGCGGGAAGAAATTTAAAAATCCGTTTTCCCCTGTTCCGTGCCCTAAATCTTCAGATCGCCATAACTTTCGATCCAGAGCTCGGATTTGCACGTTCTTTATATCAACGGAAAGCTGGTGAAATTATCTACACGATTCTGGGGTCAATCTTGCATTTTGGAGTAGTCTGGAGGGAGAAAATTGAGAAACGGATCTGACACGTGTTCATGGCCAGAAATGACATTCCAGCGACCAGATTTAATGCAGAATGGGTCGCATTCTCCTGTAATCCGGTCAAAGTAACAGGGTATGGGTTTGTAAGGTCCCCCATGCCATTTTAATGCACCTGCAGTCAAGAAAGAATGGGCTCCCATGCCTTTGTACGTTTTCTGTCTCCTGGGTTCGACCCATGCAATGTAAAAAGCCAGACTTGGCTCATTCCGAAGGGGGGGAACATTTTTTGGGCATAGCAGACTTCTTCTTTCACCTCCAGCAAGTGATTGATGAAGGATCAGACCTCTCCAAGGATTGTAACAGTTTTCTTTTACCTCTCTGAGGGTGTAATGCGTGTTTTTGACATTGAAATGATAATGCAAGCTCTGTGAATGGGTTTCAATCCTCTGTTTGTATTATTTGCTTGATTTCAGATACTAAATTATACATTATCAGTCTGTGTATGTTTTATGTTGTGAACTTTGGTATGTGTCTATTTGCATGACAAATATGTTTCACCACTCCTTTTGGTGCATCACCATCTTTAGTTAGTTTCAATTTTTGCACTTCTACCCCTGTCTCCTTGCAAGTTAGAGTAGGATTAGGATCTAAACCTCTGTAGTTTTGCAAAATATAGATCTAAATCAGAGGAGTTTGAGGAACCAGCCTCTAATCTGGAGATTCCTCTCTCAGTTTCACAAGTCCCCACGCTTGGAGAGAGGTTTCCATGTTGTGCAATCACACTGGATGCTAGAGTGATCAACCTAGAAGCCTGATCTGCATCCAGGGGTGCTGTGAGTCTGCTACAACAGTTTTGGCACGCCCGGTGGGACCTAGAGGTCTCATTTTTATTGCAGCAAAGTTGATGTGCATCTGCTGCAATTTTCTTGCTTGAAAAGAGCTATTATTTACATATCTGGCGACTCCAAGGGGAAGAATCAACTGGTTTCAGCAGCGCAGGCCTGAAAGCTTATGAGAAGAATCACAAGGTCAAGAGTTGGAGAAGAAGAAGTGCTATTTGAATACCTACAATTATCTCCAAGAAGAAGGCAAAGAGGAAGAAGGATTCAAAGGTCTCCATCTCCACCAAACAGAACTCTCTCAACTCCTCCACCTGCTCGGCCTTTCATTTCAGTATTCAAGAGTTCTTCGACCAATCAGAATGGCGCAACCAGTGAACCCCTATGTTAATTTCACTGGCAGCAGCCCACTTGCCCTCAATGCACAAAATCCAATTCCAATTGTAGCATTGAAGAACATTCCATACTTCACTGGAGAAAATCAAACCACTCCTGGTGATCATGTCAAAGACATTGCTAACATCTGTGCAATCCATGAGATAAATGAAATGGATGTGGCTGTCAAACTGCTGGCATCATCATTCAAAGGGAAGGCATTGCAATGGTTCAGGAGCCTTGAAGCTGGTTCTATCACAAACTGGAATCAGCTGTGTATTGCACTTCATGATCAATTTGGAGAGAAGGGAGACAACTTGTCTCTTTTGGAGCAGCTGACAACCATCAAGAGAGCTTCCAATGAGCAGCTAACTGACTTCAACTTCAGATTTCAAAGGTCTTGGGATAGAATTCCAGTAGCAGTCAGGCCAACAGCAGAAGGTGCTTTTCTATATTACCTTAAAGCTTTAAATTCTGATATTTCTATGTTGGTTCAATCTATGGGAGGCACAACTATCCCTGCTGCTTATAGTATTGCCATTAGAGCTGAAAATTGTCTGATTCAAGCTGGCAAGCTAGCTCCTAGGCCTCCAATGCCATTATATCCAAGTTTAGAGAGCCCAAGTACTAGTCAAGCACCTGTCTTAGCTCCTTCTCCCACTCCTAGAAATCAGAGTTCAAATGAAGCTTCCACTTCATCTCCAAGTGCCCCAAATGAGCTTCAAGAAGTCATGAAGCAACTGCAAAATTTAGGTAATGAGCTGGTCACACTCAAGAGACAGCAAGCTCAAGGTTTTAGACCTTCGTATCAGCCTCAAGCTCAACCTAATAGGCAGCCATATCAGCCTCAAAGGCCACCTAATCCAGCTACAAATATGAATCAAACAAGGCCTCCTGCCAATAGACCATTCCAGCCCTATAATCCAAATGCCATATCTACCTCTAAGGCATTAGTACCAGCACAAAACAACATTGCCCAGGAGTATGATTGGTGTTTTCCATGTAATGAGCCTCATAATCAATCCATGTGCTACAATGGTGCTTTGACTCAAGCTTTAATGGTAACAACTACTGGTGTGGAAGGTGAGAGCAGTCAAGAAAACAGCCAACAACAAGAAACATTCCAACAGCAATCAGCCCCAAATGACACCACATTGGTAAATTGGCAAGCAGAGGATTTCTGTGGCATGAATCAGGCAGTTTCTCAAGGTGTTGCAGCCAACACAAGGTCAAAAAGGAGAAATTTGGGTGAAGAACAGCCATTAGCCCCAGCCAATCCACAACCTTCCACAGCTCCACAAATGATTGGCAAGCAAAACCCAGTTTCAAATGCACAAGGGCAGCCAAGAACAGCCCCTAGGCCAACTCAAATGCCAGCTGTTGCTACCCACATACAAGGAATAAATGTGCAAACCAAAGGACAGCAGAGAGATCCTTCATCACCATTCAGTATCATTGATCAGATGAAGAAGACAAACGTCAATATATCTATGTGGGAATCCCTATCCATCCCAGGCCAAAGAAATCTGCTGCAAGCTGCCATGAAGGATTGGCCAACTTCGAATCAGCAGGTCCAAATGCAAGAGAAGGTACTCACAAATGCTGCCCAGCCTGAAGGAAATCATGGAGCACAACAAGGTAAAATGTTGAAGCCCCCCCCCCTTTCTATGTTTCGTTAATCATTGGAAATCAGCTAGTGCATAATTGCATGATAGATTCCGGGGCAAGTAGCTCAGTAATGCCTAAACAGATAGCTGATCAGTTAGGGCTCCAGTATGAAATAACATCTAAGGGAGTAGTGCAGCTGGATGGGACAGCAATAGCAACAGTTGGAGTGATTAGAAATTTGAGTCTTACCTTGCATGCATGTCCAAATGTTGTTGTCTTACAAGATATATCAGTCATAGACCTTCCACCACTCTTTGCCCTATGTTTATCAAGGGACTTCACTGCCAAAATTGGGGGATATTTGTCCGCTGATTGGTCTCACATGCTATTCAGAATGAGGTATGGAACTAAGGCTACAATTAGATCAGAACCTATTGCAAACTTCCACATTGAGCCCTACACTCCAAATCAGATTAATGCCAATTGCTCGGCATTTGATCAAGAAGATCACCCTAGCACTGATGAAGCTGACACTAAGGTTGGAAGTATCCCAGATTTGACTCTTGATGAATGGGCAAGCAAGGTGCATGCTTTTGATCCTTATCAAGGAATAGAAGAATCTGAGCTAGGAGTCTATTGTATACACGAAGAAAGTCAACCTATTCCTAGCATCATCAAGCCAAACCACAAGGATGACAATGAGGTATGGCAGCTGCTTTTTGATGGATCAAGGAGTAGACAAGGTGCAGGAGGTGGAGCCGTGCTTATTTCACCTCAAGGAGTAAAGTATTATTCAGCTTTTAGATTTCAATTTGCATGCTCCAATAACACTGCTGAATATGAAGCCTTGGTGCAAGGGATGCATTGGGCAATCAAGAAAAAAATAAAGAACTTGCAAGTCTTTGGGGACAGTGAATTGATTGTAAATCAGGTCAAGGGACAGCATGCTGCCAAAAATGATCTACTCAGGTGCTACAAGAACAGGGTGTGGGACCTCATGGAAGATTTTGAGGGTTTCGGCATCAAAGCCATCCCTAGGAAAGAGAATCAAGCTGCTGACAGGCTTGCAGCAGTAGGGGCAGCCTTTGACATTGTGGAAAACATTCAACAAGACAAGATACAGCCAAACATCCACGTGATTGTGAGGCCTTCAGTGCCGGATAACAATGTCAGTTGGCAAGTATTTGAGAATGACCAGCAAATCATCCATTTCTTGCAAGAAGAAGCTGAGTTCTCAGCCAAGAATCAAGAAAAGTTGGAACATCAATATGGTGACCAGGTGATACAGCTGAGAACTGACAAGCTGCCCAAGGGACTTATCACTTTGGAGTCCATTTTTAACCCCAATGATCAGTTTAGAAAGGAGAAAGCAAACATTCAGGTCAAGAGAGAAGATTCGGTATCCATCTTGGTAGAAGAGAACAAGCCATTGCAAATTGGAAAGATGACAACTGAGCAAGAAAGGTGTGAGTTCATACAGCTATGTCAAGAATTCCCTGACGTGTTTGCTTGGAGCTATGAAGACTTGAAAGGTTTCAATCCCAACTTAGCTCAGCATACCATTGAATTGGATCCAAATACTAAGCCTGTCAGGCAGAAACAGAGACCAGTCAATCCACACATGGAGCCTCTCATGAGGAAAGAATTGGACAAGCTGATTGAGTCAGCAATTATATTCCCAATCAAGCATTCTAGTTGGGTTGCCAACTTAGTTCCAGTCAGAAAGAAGAGTGGAGAGATCAGGCTATGTGTTGACTTCAGAGATTTGAATAGAGCCTCTCTCAAGGACCATTATCCACTCCCCTCCATGGAGCAAATATTGCAGATCGTAGCTGGTTCAGAAAGGTTTTCACTACTTGATGGTTACTCAGGCTTCAATCAGATTATGGTAAAGGAGGAAGACCAGTTCAAGACAGCCTTCACAACCAAATGGGGCACATATGCTTACAAGAAGATGCCATTTGGACTGTCGAACGCCGGAGCAACATTCCAGCGAGCTATGGATATGGCATTCAAAGGCTTGATCAACAAGATAGTGCTGGTATACCTAGATGATATCACTGTCTTCTCAAAGAATGCTCCAGACCATCTCTTTCACCTCAGGCAAGTGTTTCAGAGATGTAGAAAGTTTGGAGTGTCTTTGAATCCTAAGAAGTGCATCTTTCTTGCACATGAAGGGAAGCTCCTTGGCCATATTGTCTCCAAGGAAGGATTAGCAATTGATCCAGAGAGGGTTGAAGCCATAAGAGCTCTACCATTGCCAAGCCACAAGAAAGCCCTTCAGAGTTTCCTGGGAAGGATAAACTTTGTTCAGAGGTTTGTCCCAGATTTTGCAGCCCTTGTCAAGCCCATCACCAAAATGTTAAAGAAAAGCATGGCTTTCAAATGGACGACAGAAGGCAAGGAGAGTTTTGAAGCAATCAAAGAAGCCATCTCCCAGGCACCCACTCTCATCAACCCAGACTTTTCCAAGGATTTCATCCTCTATGCATTTGGAGGTGATGACACTATTTCTGCCATTCTGGTGCAGCAGAACAAAGATAATGATGAACAGCCGATTGCCTTCTTCAGCCAGAGCCTAGATGACTGCGAAGTGAGATACTCTTTTATTGAAAAACATGTGCTTGCAGTAATCAGGAGCTTGAAGAAATTCAAGCATTTAGTCTCAAACAACAAGGTCCAGTTGCTGGTCTCACATGCTGGGGTTAAGGATTTCCTCCTCAACAAGGATTTGAATGAGAAAAGGGCAGGTTGGATCACCCATGTCATGGAGTATGACATTGAGATCAAGATCACCAAGCTGGTAAGAGGGAAAGGATTGTGTGAACAGCTGGTTTTGGGAAAGCAAAAAGAAGTATGCAACAAAGAAGAGGCTGTTTTGACAGTTCAAGACAGCCATGAGCCGAGTGGTAGGCAAGAAGAAGACAATGCTACCCCGACTCCTTGCTGGACCCAAGGCATTATGCACTTCCTACAAACAGGCCTATGCCCTCCAGAGATGAGCAAGACCCAAAGGAGACATTTCAGATTGCAGGTTGTCCCGTACGCCATTGTTGATGGAGTTTTGTTCAAGAAAGATGTGAATGGAGTGTTGCTGAGATGCATTAGCACAGGTCAGATCCAAAGGGTATTAGAAGAATTTCATAATGGACCAGCTGGTGGCCATTTTGCACCAAGAGTGACAGCTCTAAAAATCATGAAGGCTGGTTATTATTGGCCTAGAATCTTTAGTGATTGCTATGCATGGATCAAGAGGTGTAAGAATTGTGCATTCTTCACAGGAAAAGAGAGACTCGCTGCCCTTCCATTACATCCAATTACAGTAGATCAGCCATTCATGCTGTGGGGACTGGACTTCATTGGAGCCATCAATCCCAATTCGAGCCAAGGGCACAAATGGATTTTGACAGCCACATACTACTTCACCAAATGGACAGAAGCAGTAGCACTCAAAGAGGCAAATGAGTCTAACATCTTAGACTTTTATGAGCAGATAACAACCAGATTTGGTGTACCTGCCACAATAATTTCTGATAATGCATTGGCATTCATTGGATCCAGGGTGACTGAGTGGGCTGTCAAGAACGGTATTTACCTAAGCACTTCATCAAACTATTACCCTCAAGGTAATGGCCAGGCCGAGTCTACAAACAAGAACTTGTTGAAGATCATTAGGAGGACTCTTGATGAGAATCAGAGGTCTTGGCATACCAAGCTGAAATCAGCCTTATGGGCTGATAGGATAACTCCCAAAAGATCCACAGGTAACTCTCCATTTAGGCTTGTCTACGGAAGAGAGGCAATCTTGCCCATGTCACTTGAGTTGCCAACGTTGGAACTCATGAAACAGCTGGAGTTGCTTGAGTTTGAGCCCATGGAGGTGAGGTATGCAGAATTGATGGAGCTGCAAGAGATCAGAGATCAGGCATCCCAAGCAATGGAAAAGGATCAAGCTTTGATCAAGAAGACCTTTGATAGGAAGGCCAAAGATAGATCTTTTCAAGTAGGAGATCTAGTGTTGAAATGGGATGTGGACAGAGAAAAACCGGGAAGGCATTCAAAATTTGATGCCATTTGGAGTGGCCCATACATGGTCACAAAGTGCAAGAACAACAATGCTTTCCAATTGGCCTCATTGGATGGTAAAGAACTGCAGATTCCAGTAAATGGAATCTATCTCAAGCGTTGCTTCTAGGGGAGGTTCACTACATCTGTAAATATTAGATTAGATTTTCTTTCCCCCAAGTGCTTGTGCACATTGTTTTGCTGTAGGTTAGTTTTGTTTTCCCTAAGTGCCTTGGCACAGCTTGCTGTCCATGGAGATGTTTAGCATGTCTTTGCTTTCATCAGGTAACATTCCATCTTCCTCCTTGCACATTCTGAGTCAGTTTGGATTCTAAACAGAATATTTGATGACTCCATGCCCAATGGATTGCTTCAGGCAACTGGTCTTTTCATCTAGCAGGCAGATGACCCCGCTGAGTCGCCAAATTGTTATCCAAATTTCACCCCCCAGGGTAAATTTGATAACCTGCATCAGAATATCCAAGTCCCAGGAAAATTGATTGATTCAGAGCAAAAAATCAGGTTTCTAGGGTCCCTTCAAGGAATTTTCTAACTCTCCTGTCCAGTTGAAAAGAGCAAGCTCTGAGAAAACGCGGAAAAAAGTTGCAGAAAAGTAGGTTGATCCAGAAAAATTTGTGAAAATCAGCTAAGTCCTAATCCTAGGAGCAAGTTGGGACATTTGGGAAAAAAAGACCTAGGAGCGCGGATCGGCCGAAATGGCACAAACAGCGGACTAACAGCTTTGGGACATCTGGGACAAAGGACGCGAACCGGCCGAATCGGCCAAAACCGGAAGAATTTGTCCCGCAAAGCACAGGGACATTTGGGACAAATGGACGCGACGGACGCGGAAAGCCCGGATCGGCCGAAAATGAGAACTTTTGCACTAACTGCTTTGGGACATCTGGGACAAAGATACGCGAACCAGCCGGTTCGGCCGAAACAAGAAACTTCAGCACAAAGAAAAATGGGACGAAGGGACGTGCGGGACGCGGATCGCCGAAGGAGCCGAAAGCCAATCAATGCATGCCACGTGTCATCGGCCAAATGAGGGACAGGGAGGCCCATTTCGGGTGGATCGGAGGTTTATGTCCCAAACGGTTTGGGACATCCAAGACGAAAAGACGTGAAGGGCGCGAAAGAGCCGGCAGGGCCGAGGACCAATGAAATCATGACACGTGTCACGGGGAAAAAAGTCAAAAGGTCAAAGGGCGAAGTTTCAAGCACTGGCCCGAACCAATGCGATAGTGCCACGTGTCCCATCTAGGGCCCACAGGGAAATTTCAAAGGAGATCCCACCAAGAGGTGAAGGGAGAGAGTTGCTCAGCAAGTCAGAACCTGCCACGTGTCATCCAGGTGGCAGAGCGCGGGAAAAATTTAAAACCGTTTTCGCCTGTTCCGTGCCCTAAATCTTCAGATCGCCATAACTTTCGATCCAGAGCTCAGATTTGCACGTTCTTTATATCAACGGAAAGCTGGTGAAATTCTCTACACGATTCCAGGGTCAATCTTGCATTTTGGAGTAGTCTAGAGGGAGAAAATTGAGAAACGGCTCTGACGCGTGTTCATGGCCAGAAATGACATTCCAGCGACCAGATTTAATGCAGAATGGGTCGCATTCTCCTGTAATCCGGTCAAAGTGACAGGGTATGGGTTTGTAAGGTCCCCCATGCCATTTTAATGCACCTGCAGTCAAGAAAGAATGGGCTCCCATGCCTTTGTACGTTTTCTGTCTCCTGGGTTCGACCCATGCAATGTAAAAAAGCCAGATTTGGCTCATTCCGAAGGGGGGAACATTTTTTGGGCATAGCAGACTTCTTCTTTCACCTCCAACAAGTGATTGATGAAGGATCAGACCTCTCCAAGGATTGTAATAGTTTTCTTTTACCTCTCTGAGGGTGTAATGTGTGTTTTGACATTGAAATGATAATGCAAGCTCTGTGAATGGGTTTCAATCCTCTGTTTGTATTATTTGCTTGATTTCAGATACTAAATTATACATTATCAGTCTGTGTATGTTTTATGTTGTGAACTTTGGTCTGTGTCTATTTGCATGACAAATATGTTTCACCACTCCTTTTGGTGCATCACCATCTTTAGTTAGTTTCAATTTTTGCACTTCTACCCCTGTCTCCTTGCAAGTTAGAGTAGGATTAGGATCTAAACCTCTGTAGTTTTTACAAAATATAGATCTAAATCAGAGGAGTTTGAGGAACCAGCCTCTAATCTGGAGATTCCTCTCTCAGTTTCACAAGTCCCCACGCTTGGAGAGAGGTTTCCATGTTGTGCAATCACACTGGATGCTAGAGTGATCAACCTAGAAGCCTGATCTGCATCCAGGGGTGCTGTGAGTCTGCTACAACAGTACCCTGATTGAAAATCGAAAGTTGGTGGGGATTCCTTGGCACCATTTACTTGACTCAAACAGTTGTATATCCTTGGATTTATTGTATGCTGTTAGGATCATGGTCCAGATTCATGCAATTGAGCCACATGAGTTACATTAGCATAAGCACACTAGCACGGATCCTTAATCTTCATGAATAACGTGAGAGCACTTATATTGATGGAACATTAACTATCATGGAGGGTTGGATATTGACTTGAATTGGGCTGGTGACTTAAGATCATTGAATTATGCTAACTTCTGGCTACATTGATTCTCAATACTTGGCTTTGGGTCGATATTAGGTTGGTCTAGCAAGAAGTAGGTCTATGGCATGTTACGAGTACTCATCTACAGAGGAAGATCATATATCTCGTTAGGAGCAATTAACGATGCCACAAAAGCTATCTTGTGCTGACAGGGTATTCTAATAGTAGTTTGGCATTCACCTTCGGCTCCCTACCATTTATCTACCTATGATAACACGAGCACTATCATTTATTTGTAGAAATCAATGTTTAGCATCAATGGATGAAGCACATTAAGATCCATATTCACTTGTATGGCTGAGATAGTTATTCATGATTATGGATATCATCGACATGTTGTAGTACATTTAGACATCTGATCATTTTATTGCCCATGATATACTTCACTAAGCCCTTCACATGAGGTGTTAGTTTCTTCTAACTTGCAGTCTCATTCTTGGGGTGAAGTCTTATGCATCTACTCATCTTACCCAAGTTTGGGATATGGATAGTCCTTCATCTGTCTTCTTATTCTATCTAGCTGAAGATGTTAAGTTCTGTATAATGGGCACCTTATCACGCCTTTAGCAATGTCGGGCCCCATCTGACACATCTTTGACTTAGTTGTTTAGGAGTGTCTTCTTGTTCTGTATGACTCATTTATAGCTGCTACCCCCAGCTTTTGGGGAAATAAAGCTGGGGGTGTTACCAAAAAGTACGAGAAAGTCCTATGTGTCCTACCACTCACATTTTTATGGTAGGGTCCATCTCACATGGGTTAGGTTTAAAATGTTTGCATACTTGGTGTCCACAGTAGCACTAGGGTTACTCAGCACCCTATATGTACTCCTTCATGTTTGTATGATTTATTGAGCATGCCAAGACACTCCGTATTCTTTCCTGTATGTGGATAAGCTCATTGTTATCTGGTTTTCTCCAGAAGGTTCTTCAACATTTTTGATCGTGGTCCTTTAGATTTTCGCTGAGAGCTATCACGATTCCGTTGAAGGGAGTTAAACTACTTCGTGATAGCATCATTTCCGATTCAAGGTCTCACATAACTCTTTTTATTTCTATTCCTTCATGTTCTGGAAGAGTTCCATGAATGATGGAATTCTTCTCTAGATCTTGATGTCCTCTTATTTTGGGTACGATGAGGTCAATGATTATGCTGATTTAGATTGGTTCATTGACTAATGAGACTTAGGTTTTTCATAGGTCACAAGGCATTGGCGTGTATGGAATTAGTTTCTTAACCCAATTCTAGATCTTGTGACTCTATCTAGATCATTAGAAAAGGCCATGTGTGGATAATAGGTTAATGTGCTCAATTTTCATTTTAGAATTCGTTATACTAGTCTCAATCTATGTTTTAACTCAAATGATATTCATTACATAGGTCCTGAGTAGAATATAGTCAGATGGTTGGGATTTTGTTCAAATAATATCAGCATGAATTCCATCATTCAGTCGTGAATGGATATGACATGGGAAGTTGAAGGATTGATCTAGTAAATGGGCCTTCAAGGAATATTAACATGATTCCCTTGTAAAACAATATCCAATGTTGTTATGCATATCTTCAATAAGAAACTAGTTTTTGATGTTATTCATAAGTGATGAATGCTTCAATGCATAGAGGAACCTTCTCTTTATGATGATAGAATTCAAAAGGTCATACAAGACTCAAGAGTAATTAGGAAATTGAATTATTTGATCAAATATTTGTGATTAAATATCCTGATAATGGTTATGTCATTAATACCATATAAGAGGAATTACGATTCATTGTGGAGTGTCATGTAGTAAGAATGTTCTTGAAACATAGATTTTGTTTATCAATTTTACGTTTTTAGTATTTATATTTTCTCCCTCTCTATGTAAATAGATCTAAGATGGGTTATTCCTATCAATTTTGGCTTACCCATGTGTTTTTTTTATGTCTTAGGGGTATATCTAAGTTTCATTTTGAAGTGATAGTTAGTAATTCTAGGCTTTTCAAATTTCAAAATAAACATTTCCCTCCAACAATGTACAGTTTTAATTTGGAGGCCAATTTTAAACTTGTCATTAGTTGATTTCATGTCACGCTTGAGCTTGTGAATCCTTGAAAAAGGGTGAGAATGTCAAGATTGGTCCAGGTGTGGACACATAATATATTTCATGATAAGAATGCATTCATCGGCTCATGAATTAGAAATACTAACTTCCATTGCCATTCTAAACAAAACTTTTATCTTTTTTTTCCCATAAGGTGAGAGATTTTCTTATTTCTAGATCATGGTAACCAAAATGAGTTAAACAACTCAGGTAAGGGTGATATGGAGAGGTCATACCTTGAAGCAATCAATGTAACATTTTTTACCCATTCTACCTAGGTATGAATCCAAGAATGAGTTAGCTTGAGAGGACTATTAAATATACTAGTTTGAGAAAAACTCATATTTTGACAGTTTTCTTTGCAATGAATTCCAGTATTTGTTGATTTATTTGGTTGTACAGTCCTTGGGAAAATTGTGACAAACATGAATACACACATATTATAGATTGCAGTTTGATACAGGTATAAGATCAATTTGGAGTAATATTAAATTAATTTTTTATTCACAATACTAATTCAAATGGCCTTGGTTGATGGTTTTGACTCTACATAAATAGATACTATACTGTTAGAACTTGGTGATAGAGTGTTTGTGAGTACAGTCAGTGTACAAAGACAAAAAAATTAACATGGAGAAAATATGAAATAGCAACGAGTGTCACTGTAAATAAAAGGACAAATGACAGGGTTGATAATTTAGAAACTCGAAGACTTACAGTTTCGAGAAACTCAGACGAAGTATGTTACCTAAGATTAAGACATAATCTCTAATTGATTACGAGGTATCAATTTCTAATTGGTAGATGATATGTGGCCTAATCACACGTTGCAAGACTTTGAAAAATGGCATTTTAGACTTTGAAAACAAGATAACACAATAACATAGACACTTGTAACTATAAAATTTTGGGTACATGGTAGATTGCACAGGTTGTTGAAGATCGATAAATTGATATCTTCGAGGGGAAGTGGCCCAGTACATCAATAGATAATCACTTGTTGAGATCCTTAAGTCTCTTAAGATCACATGCTCTAATACCAAAATGTCATAAGTAATATTCTTGTAAAAAAAATTGTAGTTTTTAAAAATATATTCTATAATCATGGTGTATAACAAATAAAAATGTGTCTTATAATCAATTATGTATATAATTTTTAAAGATATAATTCATTAACATAATTACAAAGAAAATATGAATATAGAAACAAACTGAACATTGAAGTCCTTTTTTCATTACTATTAACAGGGTTTAGAATACATATCTAGAGGGGTCTTTGATGGATGGTTATACAACCATGTCAAGAAGAATCACTTTAGCACAATCACACACAAATGAGGAATATGTATCACGAACACATGTACATACAAATAATTAACACTATCTAGGGACATCTAGAGTGTATTATGTATCCCCATTCGAATGCACTTTTTATACCCCATCTCACTTTCAAGGTACTTGCTCTAGGCCCTACTCTCAAAGGTTTCCAAATTATTCTCAATAATACAATTCTCATTTTCTTTATATGTTCTCTCCTCATCCATCAGATGATCACCCCTTTTATAATATCCAACGTATAGTTACAACCACCACACCCTTTCATTATTTAATTAACTCATTGTTTTACATGGTAAATCGCATTCATCCCCGTTATCGGGTTGATATATTAGTTTACAAAGAATCGTTCTCTCTTTAACAAATATTTTCACGAGGTAACATAATATTAAATATTACTTTTAGGTAATATTTTATTAACCACTCCTTATTTTCATCACTTCAAACATTTATTAATATGGGATATTTAGTCACTTGATAGACACGATAAATTTGATGTGGGGGACCATAAGTGAATAGAATAATACCTAAGAAAAACTCTTTTTAAATACTGTAAAGGCAAGACAGACCATAAAAAGTGTAGTTCCTATGGTTGGGAATCCTAAGTACCCAATTCTTGAATTGTAGGCTCCAAAATATAACCAAGACTAAATTTAAGACCTTGGATACATTACAGGTAGATTTACGAGTGTCAACAGACCGAATGAATGATGATGATGTGATGAAAAGACCACTCAAATGGTGCATTAATATGAGTCATGATTAAGCATTGTAGTCTCTAATAGAAGGTGGTATCAATCGTGATTGGTGTAGTTGATTGAACTAAATATTACAAACCAAATGTCATTAACCATGGTTGATACCATCAGTTGTAGGAAATTCTTTATCAAGAGGTTCTAAAGGAAGTATTGGGTGATGGAGGAAGACACTAGAGTTGTTATAAAGTGACATGATGAAGGCATGTGTGTGTTGAAATTCAATATGGAGATGACTATAAGAGGATGGTAAGATGACATCATAGGGATACTATGTCAAGATGAGTGTAAAGGTATTAAAATCATCTAGGTTTTTGTAGCATGGACTACACATAAAATCTCTCTCATAAGTACCACTATTAACCAACCTAATGTAGTCATTGTTGGTTGAGCGTGTATGATGAGATAAGATGGATCCCCATCTATTCTCTTACTATTGGAGATTATATCTAGGCCCACACATAAGATGTAGATACAAAAGGTGTTACAGGAGTGCAAGGGTCACAATTCTAAAGGATAGTAGTCCTAATATATTTACATGTTTCCAAGGATTATACCTAAAGTGAATAAAGGTATCCTTATAGGATTTTAAATATATGTAGGTCAAAAGGTGGATAAATCCAAGGAATCGTAACATAAATAAGAAAAAGAAATATATTAAATAAAATATAAATCTACCCTAATATATAGAAATGAGTGATCAACCATCTACACAACAAAAAACATGAAACAAAGGACAAATAAGGGTTAGAGATATTTACATGTGGTGCGACCTCTAATGCATTGATCCTCCCTAGAGATAATAATATTGAGAGAGAATCGATATGGGTGGATAAAGAGAAAGTTAAAGAAATAAGGCCTCCAATTATAACTCACTATGGTGACCCAAATGCAAATGGGTAAGCTCCAAAAATTCAATTATAAAAAGTAGGTACAAACATGTGTACAAATTTCCATGCAGGTAATATGTGATGATTTTATTTATTGATACTAAAATGACAAAACAAGTTGTGTATATATATATGAAACATGATTGATGTAATCAATTTTGGTCGATCAAGTTGTCGATAGGAAAAACAAATCTCAGTCAATCGCGTTGGATTTGGAAAGAAACCTAAGATCAATGGTGTAAGATAGTGGGGATTGAAATGGAAAGAAATAATGGAAACTTGGTAAAGGTACGTGATGAATGAAAGTGATGGGAAGAATAGGAATGAGTGTAAACATGTGAACATAAGGATGGAAACATATAAATAAGAGAGGAAACAAAGTGAGGATAGGGTAACTATGTTATAAAGGAAAACATAGTGATATCTCTATGAATGTTGTGGTCTAGCCCATGTGACCAAGTTCAATCACCCCCAATCCTGGAAGGCCCCTTAAGGCACCTGCTCAGGAGGATAATGCATTAGCATCCCCTACATAATAGAAACGGTTAGTAAGCATCAAAAATGAGGTGTGTGCATGTGTCCCAACTTAATATTAACATGTGTTACAATAGTAAAACACAAGATGGTATGTGGAAAAAGACCAATGTAATGCCTAAAATAAAAAGTAGATGCTAGAAATGAAGTAATAATATAAGTGTAAGAAAAAATAATGAACTCCATGAAATGAAATATACATGCTTCATACTTACCTTCCAAGCTCACTCAACTTTCCTAAGGTGGGTGCAATGGTTTCTTATAACCCTGCAGAGACAATAATTAAAAGAAACACTAGAAGAAAAATAGAAGAATAAGATAGAAGTAACCCAGCTAAGGGAACATGGAAAGGATGGAACAAATCATTAAAATAAAGAAGTGGTGTGATAAATGAGAATTTTTAGTAAATTAACTAGATTTTTGTTCGATATGGCAAAATGATCAGCTCACCACCACAATCGTGGTGAAATTTACAAAATAATTTTAGGGTTTTTCATTAAAAAGGCATGAAGGTTTTAAAATTGGGGGAAAAGAATCGAAATCATGAGTAGAAAATTCTATAAATAGTAAAAATAACAGGTTGTTTGTCATTTTTTATTGATAAGGAGAGGTTTTTAACTCTGGAATTGTCTAATTTTAGTGATTTTAGTGTGATGGTGAGAGTACGAGGAGGCATTCAAGGTAGAAGAGACAAAGCATGACACAATTTGAATCCCAAGATAGATTTGAATTTAATTGGGAAAGGATAGCTAGGAGAAAAGTATGAAAATGTGCGTCGAAGAAAATTTAGTTAGAAAAAATTTCTTCGAAGATAGTCAAATTGTAGATCAAGTTGGTGTCTAGTTTGGTTTGGAAGCATTTTAATTTTTGTATTCATTAGTGTTAGGTAGTGAATTAGATGCTAGAAAGGGCCATGCACCCCTAAAGTAGATGGGATTGGCCATGGTAGTGTGGCTAGATTACAGGGTGGGTGATGGTGTTGGGATTGAGTGACATGGTTTTTAGCATCTCTACTCAAATGATTGATGGCATAAGGAGGGTGAGATAGTTCTACAGTGACCAATTTTTCTTGACTCCTTGGTCGATCATTTAGTGAAATTAGGAAAATATTGTATAGTAGAAAATTCTATAGGACAACATGACTGATTTTATAGGGAAATTGTTGATCTTAAATTTTCAGTGATGTTATTTATGCATTTGATTATTTTATATGACTAAGATCTAATGGTTTATTATTTTTTTATATTTTTGAGGTTCTATGAAGGATCCAATACTGAAGATATTGAGAGGGATGAAAATAAAGGATTTGGAAAAATTATAGGACCTTTGTTTTGGGTGGATTATGTGGATTGTTTAGATCCCATAAAATCATGATATGATTCAGTTGTTTTTGGGACTCTATGATTTCAATTCTAACATCTTCAAGATAGGAGAACCACACAAAAAACTTGCAAGATGTGCATGTTATACATGGGTTTTATATTCAAGATGTGAGGATTTTTTGTGATGTTCTATCTGGTATGGAAAAGAGGAGGGACTTAACTTAATGGGTGATAGGAAGTGATGACTACCATCCTAGTACATTGATGATATGATTGAATGTCATTTTTGTTGCGTAGATTATGGATATCTATAAAGTGGTGATAGGAATTATTGTGGAAAAAATCTTATTCCATAAGGTAAATGGAAAATTACTCTTATTTTTATATAGTTATGTTGGGGTACCACTATATGGGTGGAGTTGATGCACAACTTATACAAGATCCAAGCCAGGTAGCAGAGGTCCATAGGAATAATGATTTTATTAGCAACCTAGATATATGATAGGTTCCCTATGTATAGGTCTATAGGGGCATTTCTATAGGTAGAAGGTGATGCTTCAAGGGTACTTTATTGAGAGAGAGAGAGAGAGGCCTAATAGTAAGAGAAACATTGGGATACAATTCATTAATTCATGTATTACAGGATCAGACATGTCAGAGTTGTATTAGAGGATATCATATCAGTGGCCCACTTGGTAGATGACAATGAATGTAGAGGGGACACTTAATTTTATAGGCTATTATGTGTAGGGGTGAATACACACCCCATTAATAGGTTTTTATTGTAGTTTAGGTAGTCAAATCCTGTAGTACCACCATGCCTCCTAAATTATAAAAAAATGTCATTCTCGAGAGAGGAGGTAGAGGAGCTCCAACAAAATATTTTCCACCATTGAGACCATGCCGACTAAGGCATTCCCCATAGTTGGGATCCATACACAAGTGACAGAGAGGAGAGTGAGGAGAAAAGGGGCCACATATTATAAAGGTGGAGGATGGCTCTGATAGGCTAGCTTCTAGACATGAGGGTGTCCTAGAGGCAGGAAGAGAGGAGATATCGAAAGATTGACACCACAAATAGTAGATGTAGAGAGCGCGATGAGGGTATATAACACTAATGAGTTTTCAAATTATGATCCACATTATGTAGCATCTAGGTCAGATATTCAGGAACCAAAGGATAGCATAGATGATTTTGGTGCCCCAATATAGGTTGAATAATTAATGGGATCTCGCTCATAGAAATATGTTAATGGTGGAGTAGTTTTAGGAGGCTGAGTAGATGGATCCATTATGGTAGAGTGACCCATTGAACCAAGTGATCCTTTTCATTTTGGTGCGTAGATGTTTATGATAAGGTAGATTAGTATGCTCATATATATTGATAATTATTGATGTGTTTATGATTTCATATTGGACCGCAGCCAAGTGGCAATCTCTGATTGAGGGTGCATACCATAAGATTTTGGACAGCATACTAGATACAACTTGATGGGACAAATAAATTACCAAAGTATTTAAAGAGCATACGGAATGTGGAGGTGCAAGAGGGATGCATAGGCACGCATAAGTGTCAGTTTACAAGTGCGCACACAAAAAGATAAGTTTAGGACTTATCCATTTTTGTAGGGCAAAAATAGGTTGAAGTGTGAAGCACGCAAAGAGAAAAGCATGAATAGTTATCAGCAAAGGAATAGTTATTTTGGGAACAAGTGGAAGACCAATGGACATGCATAGTTTGTGCTAATAATAGGATTAAGATAGGGTTCAATTATAAATTAATCTATTATTATCCATCATGTAGTAGCATACAATTGTTGGCACATGGCTATTTTGAGCATACAGCCTATTTTGAGAATGCATGGGCGGTGAAGGGAAAGTCCCCACCCCTATAAGAATGTGATGTATTATACTATTTTAAGACACCATGTGATAGTTCTAAGTTGTAATAGAGTGATGTTGCTGGTATGAACTTGCGTGCATGACTTTATGAGAGTATTGGGATGTATTTAGCTACTATTTTGCGATGAGTTAATATAAGGGATCATTATGGATGGAT
The DNA here is from genome assembly GCA_019776745.2 of Taxus chinensis. Classification (NCBI taxonomy): domain Eukaryota; kingdom Viridiplantae; phylum Streptophyta; class Pinopsida; order Cupressales; family Taxaceae; genus Taxus; species Taxus chinensis. The sequence goes on along the minus strand of CM034146.1, from coordinate 311,055,379 downwards.
ATTAGTTGTTGATGTCTCTATTCATGGTCCTTGTATGGTAAATTTGATACTAATTCTTATGTGATCACTATGTTTCCTTATTACATGTGTTCCAATTAGAGCTCATGGATCAATTACTTTTGATGGGATGCATGCTTTAATAATGGTTAAATTGGACATTCATGCTAACATCTTGACAAGATAGTACAAAAGAGGGGTCTGCTAACTTTAGTGCACCTAGGTAATTGAGTGGGAAAATAAAGGCTACATTTTGGATCTGATGTCGGGACCTCTTTTCAAGCAATTTGCCATGATGATCGCGTATCGATTGAATTTTACATCCATTGAAGATTGGGTAATCGATGGGCAAGACTAGTTTATGCAAAGATATGGTTCTGGACTTGATTTCAATGCGTGCAAGTGGGTGGGAGATAATTGATATCATGAGCTCTATGAAATGTTCTTTTGTTGATTTCTAATAGAGTTATACGAATGGCTATCAGCATATAAATCAAAAAAATCTAGAGTTATAGACCAAGGGTTTGGACACATGAAGATTACTAGAATTTATTTGATGCAGATGAACCTTGGACGCGTGTTGTAGATCATTGATGGGTTGGTTTTGTGCGTACTTATACTCTGGAATACATTGTTTTGACGTATTGTTCTCTGAAAGTTGCTAAGTTTGAATTTTTGTGTGAGCCTAGAGGATCTTACATATGTGTTATTCCTTTAGGAATTAAGATCTTTATGGTGGTATTGAGTTTAGAGAACCTCCCTATGGCTAGATAAACATACCACCGTGTGCATGGGTAGGAGCAGGTGTGGTGATAGATGGTGGACCTAGCAACAAAAAGGTAGAGAAAAGAAAGGCAGATTAAATATAATGAAGTGGGGGAGAGGGAATTGGTGAAGAAGTGTGATATTGAGGAGTATGTGGAGTTGTGAAGGATGATGTCTCATGAAGGATTTGGAGCTCACGTGGAATACATGGATCCATAGCATCAGGCTCTCCCCCGCTTAGGAAAACACAGTAGAGAATCCCCTTCAGCTTCTGATGAGAGTGTGTCATAGGAAGAAAGATTGAGGACTGCGAGCACACATCTAATCCCACCTGGCGACCTATCCCTTACACTCGATGTTCCAGTTCCAGAAGTTATCATTGATCAGCAAGTGACTGTAGGTAATCCAGTAGCTTTAAGTAGATATCATTTTCCTTTTAATATAGAATTTCATCAGAACAAACATACACATATGGCAGCATAAACACCATCTTTGTTTGGGGACCGATTGGTGGAATATTTTTTGGTGCGTCAACAGGACAGAGTGTGGGCACACAGAACATTGGGAACACATCTGAAAGTAGCAAAACTTCATAGACTGTGGGAGTTTAGTTTATTACAACTATTGGGACTCAAGAAATCACATCCACTAGTTTTTTGTCAGCTACAGGAGGAGGATCTGGAAAATCTGGAGGATCAGGAGGCTCGAGATCAAGTGGATTAGGTGGTTCTGGAGCTAGAGGAAATACTAGTGGGGGTTATGGTTCTAGATCTTGTGGAAAAGGTCTACACCCTCATCATCCACATTAGGTTTACTATAATATATCTCTTCACTTACCATAATATCAAGGAATTGAAGATGTTGTAGAGTATGTGCACAAGTGTGAGTTACTATGGCGCTCTAAAGGAATCGTCATTTTAGATAGGAAGGATAGTCAATTTGCTACTATTCTTCAAGGGCACATGCATAACTGGTACAGGAAGTATTACCGGCATCAAACTTTAGTGGATTATAATGCTTTGCACTCTGCATTTCTATAAGAGTTCCATATTACTGATTTTGAGCATAAAAGTATCAGTGCACTTAAGGACACTAAGTAGGGCTTATCTGATAGCGTGAGGGAGTACAACGCATGTTTTAAAACTTTGTTGTCAAATTTGTCTTATGATATACACCCTAGTCAGCATGCACATTATTTTTTAGGTGGATTGTTGACTTTTTTTAGAAGGGTTATATCTCATAAGACCTTTGTAGATCCATGTGACGCTTTGGAAGCATCTCCGTGCATTGAGGCAATTGTGAGTGTGGACAATGGAGTAAGTATGTTCTTAGAGGCACAAATTACAGCTATGGTGAAACAGTTAGAGAAGATCTATTTTTAATTCAGCTCATGAGAAACTCAATGGAATATTGTATACAGATTGTGATTTTGAAGGACACATTAAGGATAGTTTCCCTCGCAAGTCGGTGTGTGCCATGTTGCTAGACTATGAGATATGTCATTTGGACCATGATGTAAGTAGATTCCCCCTCTTACAGCACACAATTTGGAAGAATGTGTCTGTGTACTGTAATATTTGCAAGACTGATACTCATGATACTATTGACTATAGAGTGATTGATCATATCCATGAAGCCATTAAGACCTATGTGTGCTAGACTAGTGTAACAAGTGAATCCAAGGAGTAAGGAAAACAACATAATGAAGGGTGTAAAAATGGGGAGAATATGAATAGAGGCTTTTGTGGAGGATATAGAGGCCAAGGTCGTGGGGGTGGTAGAGGAGAATTTCCTAGAGGATCTTGTGAGTGCCCTCAGAATGTGGTTTTATCATGGTCTGGGAAAAAATAAAAATTAGAAGAATGTCCAAATTTGTATAAACATATGAGCAAGAAGCATACGAAAGACAAAGGTGCATCTATGATTTAGATACAATACACATATGGAGATTGATGGATACCAAATATTGGACTTTATTCTGAATTACAACCCATATTAGTTATGACACAAGATGAGGGGGAATTTACATGAGAACCTCCAAAGTATAAGATGACAATAACAAAGAAAGAAGTAATAAATGTCAAGTACCCTGATGTTGCACATCAGAAATAAGTTTAAATAGGAAACTATGGACATTATCAGGGATCTATATCAAGGATCTATAAGGAGATATTCAAATCCTCAAGGAGAAGGCATGCATGATAGAATGAGAAAAGAACATTAAACTCCCACAGAAGGGTGTATATGACTTGAAGGAGTTATGTTGAATGTTGCGCTAGGAGAACATAATCCCTTTATTGGGAGAATGGTTTAGAGAAAAGGTACCGTGTGTAGGTAATGAGAGTGAAAGGATAATATTTCATTTAAATATACCTCTCTATAATCATGAATATGATAAGGAGATCATACTGAATGCATTCATAGATGGATGGCTTCTGAGAAACATTCTAATAAATACAAGTGCGTAAGTTAATGTACTCATGTTGGATTCTTGGAGTTAGATGGGAAGACTACCATTGTAGCCTTATTTGAATGTGTTGTATATGGAAAACATAACTAGGGATATGCTTCTTAGAGTACTTAAGGAAGTGACTACTACAATTCAAGGAGCCAATTTTACTAGGGAATTTGAAGTGTTGGAACTAGTTGAAGCAGATAACTTCCCAGCATTACTTGGGAACCCTTGGTGTTATGCGAAATAATGTAAATTTGCACTTCAACAAGGGGTACTTTATCTTTGAGAACAAAGAAGAGCACATTATTATACCTTTGAAAGATGGGAGAGGTTGTTTTGTATGTTGAGCCTTTGATCTAAGAGGACATGAACATGATATATGCGTGCACAATTAGAGACCTTGAGGTAACTTAGAAATATAAGGAAGCTTGGATATAGTGGGATGATGCTCATCCAATTAATGATATCACAAGTATTGCTTGTGAAACTTGGGTGAATATAATGTATGAAGTAGTTAGGAGAGGGATCAAGAACACAATTACTCACATGATTAGGCCGTGCATGGTTTGGAACTTGAGTTATACCCAAGTACCTATGTACACTAGTTAAGGGAACCCTGATGTGTTTCTATGCACCATGGAAACCCATTGGAAGAACTAAGGAGATAGGTGCAATATTCTTATCTATACTCTGTGCATGCAGGACAGTAGCACATTGGTGGGCTATACACACATACAACTTATTAGAATGACGAGAAGTGAGAATCACCTTTTCTAATAACTTCCTAAGGAGAAATGTACCTTCTCAAATATGTGAATTCCATAGGAAGTCCCCTACTTTGCACCATGTTCAGAATTATGAGAGACTTTGGAAAAAGGGGTATGAGGTATTGGCACCATCAATCTGGGTACATAAGTTTCACACCACCCTAGGTGGATGCGTGTGTGCATGGTATGTTCATGCAAAATTGACAAGAGAAATAGTTAATTGGTAGGAGATGACCTCAAGTATGATTCATACTATTGATTAATTTTTCTACTAAGCCTCTGGTTAATGAAGCACTGCAGATTATGAAGTGTCTTACTTTGGGAGATAGTGCGAAGGATGAGGAACTCTTGTTAGATATGTTTAGAGAAAAAGATCTAGAGGTGTGCCTTGGCCTTGAAGAGACTAAGGAAGAATAAATTGTCTGCAACTGGGAAGTAAAGGAAAAGGGTAAACTAGTATGCTAGTTAAATGATGAGGATGATGAGGATAATAACTTGGATGTTAACCACACTAAAGATATATGCGAGGTGTTGGACACAATAGATGAAAAGGTGCATGGGTATCATGAGCCTATGAAAACAAATAAGGTTGACATTGGAACAAATGTAGAGTCTAAAGAGGCCATTATTGGTGCCTACTGGTCAGAGCAAGAAGTGACTAATATTATTGAACTCCTACGTGACTTTCAGGACTTTTTTCCAAGGGGTTATCATGAGTTAAAAAGGAGTACACCCTTCTTTAGGTAAGATGAGAATCAAACTTAAAGAAGGAATGCACCCGATTAGGAAGAGGCCATACATGATGCATCATATTCTACATGTCAAGATAAAGGAAGAAATTGATAAAATGCTCAAGTTTGGTATAATTGATCCCATTGAGGAATCTGAACGGGTTAGTCCCATGATCATAAATATTAAAAAGGATGGGATGATAAAGGATTTTTTTGGACTACATAGAGTTAAATTATTTATGTGTCGTTGATAATTTTCCCACACCATTCACAGAAGAGATTCTTAAGGGGGTTACAAGGTGCAAGATCTACTCTTTTACAAATGGGTTTTCAGGTTATCATTAAGTGTGCATAGCGATGTAAGATCAAGAAAAGAAAACTTTCACCACCAAGTGGGAAAGTTTTGTAAACATATTAATGCCCTTTGGATTGAAGAATGCACTAGCAGTGTTTTCGTGCATTGTTGTACAATATTTTTAGGAATTCATTCATAATTTTTTATAGGTATATCTGGATGAATGGAAAATTTATGGCTTGGTCAAGGATCATTTTGTGAATTCAAGGTTGATGTTTGAGAGGTACAGAAAGTTAAGCATCTCTACGAATATGAATAAGTGCATCTTTGAAACACCTTTTGGAACTTTTCTTGGGCATATTATTTGTAAAGAGGGGTTTTTTGTAGACTCGACCAAGGTCGTTATGATCTTGGGTTTGGAAGAACCTAATAATCAAAGTGAAGTGCATGGATTTCTTGGACATACAAGGTATTATAGGAAATTCATTAAGGGCTATGCAAATATTGTTGTGCCCTTGGAGGAACTTTTGAAAGCTAAAGGAAAATTCTATTGGTATGAAGCGCAACATCAAGAATTTGAAACACTAAAGGAAAGGCAGACTAATGCTCATATTTTGAACTTTCCTTCATGGGAAAAACCATTTAATTTTCATGTTGATGCTTATGGAATGGCTATTGGCGCAGTGTTGGCACAACTAGGAAAGGGAGTTTTAGACCACCCCATTTGTTTTGCAAGAAATAAGTTAACACCAGCTAAACAGAATTATACAACTACTAAGTACGAGGTGTTGTCCATGATTTATGTGCTACACAATTTCAGACAGTACTTATTGGCAACACCATTTATCTTCTTCTTAGATCATATGGCACTTAAGTATTTTGTTAACAAGCCTATTTTGCAAGGGCGCATTTGTAGGTGGATACTACTATTTCAAGACTTTCAGTTTATAGTGATTGTAAAACCAGGAAAAATTAATTCAAGGTCCTGACCATTTGTCAATAATCAATTTCAGTGAGAAGGTATAGAGCATTGAGGACACAATTCCCGATGCATAGATTTTTAGGTTAAACTGTTCACACATTGAATTAGAGGACATTACCGTATTCTTGCATAGTGGACAAGCGCTTAAGGGGAGGAAGACTTTAGAAAAGAAGAAACTTGTAATACGCATGTAACTCTATTAGTTGATAAGTGGAGATTTGTACAAGCTAGGTTGTGATGAATTTTTGTGCCAATTGTGTTCTAGAGCATGAGCATGAGGCTATTATGGAATAAGCTCATGGTGGAATTGCATGAGGTCATTATGATGGAGATGCCATCATGCTTAAGATTCTGATGGCCGAATTATGGTGGGAAACTCTATATAAAGATATCAAAGAATATTTCAAGGTGTGTGATCACTGTCAAATCCTTAGGAATCCTAGAACTATAAATGAAATACCTTTGAGGCCTATTGCAATTCCCGAACCTTTTGAGAAATATGCGATTGAATTTGTAGGTCCTATTTCCCCACCCACACATAGGACTGGTGTGCACTATATTATAACATGTATGAATTATCTCACGGGGTGGGTAGAAGAAACATCTACTAAGGATTACAACAGTGAGATTTTTATGGGAGAACATTATCAGTAGATATGGATGTCCATTAAGTTTAACAAGTGATAGGGGCACTCATTTCTTGAATGAGACCATCAGAATTCTTTTGGCCGAGTTTATGGTAGTACACCATAAGAAAACACCCTATCACACATAATTCAATGGTACTGTTGAATATTTTAACAAGATTCTGGGACACACACTGACAAAAATATGTGATGTTGGAAGGAAATACTAGGATGATAAATTATATGTTTTGCTTTGGGCATATAGGACAACTTAATAAGATATTGAACAAGGCTACACCTTTTCAATTGGTGTTTGGTGAAGAAGATGTATTGCCTGTGGAGTTCATGTTGCCATGTCTTCATATTATACGTGCAGGAGGACTAGATGATGAGCAAGTTGTGGAAGATCACATATGCAAATTGATGCAGTTAGATGAGTGGAGTGTTATTTCTTGATCGATCCAGAAGACAAAAAAAGTGAGACAAAAGGCTTGACATGATAGGCATATCAGGAATAAAACATTTGAGGTGGGAAAATGGTTCTTCTATATGATTCAAAGTTTACGCGCTACCTAGGGAAATCGAAAGTACATTGGTTAGGACTCTTTGTTATAACAAAGATATTGGATTCAAGTGCTTGTCAGTTATAGGTGTTTGATGGAACTTTATTTTCTGGTTACTTCAATGGGAGTACGTTGAAGCCCTACTATAAATAAGTCTTCTAAGTGTTTGTAATAAGGCATTATAGCCACTTAGATTAGATTTTCCTTTAATTCATTTCCTTTAATGTGTTTTATTTCATCGTTGTTACGCTTTGTCAATTTAGTTAAGTTTTTTGTTATAATAAGTGTGCTTGCGCATAGGGACCTCACATACTTTTAGTCTAGGGTGGATCGGAAAGAAAAAGTGATTGGTGCCTTGATACATATTGGTGCGCATAGGAAAAAAAATTACAAGTGCTCGGACTGAAGATGGTTTCAAAGAGAATTTCAAATAAATTTCCTCAGTTTGAAGACCACGCGTAGAAGGATGATTGTATAGTGTAACGTGAGGTAGGCATCATCATGGGAAACTACTTGGGATGAGGCACAGTGGTTTATGTACTTTAGCGCAATGAGGCACACGTAAGGAGGTCTGTGGCTGAGAAGTAGTGGGCACGCCAGAAGGTTACGAATGGGGAGCAAAAAAAGAAGCAAAAAGCACAGAAAAGGATACAAAATGTAATTGATGTTAAACACAGTGGTAGGTGAATAGAAATCAATGCAAAAAAGTTGGAAAATCTATTAAAAAAAGGTTCTTGCGAGTTTATTTTTACCTTGCGTATTGAATATTTCGAGTTGTGAAGTGCATTTAAAAGAGAGATTTGAGTGCAAAGTGTGAGGGCTACTGAATATGAGTAGAGAACTAGTGAATATTTAGACAAAGCCATTACAAAATTCCATTAGAATGGTGTTTGAGCAAGTAGGGGGCGTGCTGGAGGAAGGTTCACAGAGCTAGGGTTTGTGAAGAACAAAATTACCGCTAGGGTACATGGGTTCGAAGTTGCAGAGGTCAAATGAAACCAAAGGAGGAATTTTTATAATCACTATGAAACCCAAGAGAGCACCTGAAGTAGCTACCCGAGGCAATAGGTAGAAGGAAGTGGAAGTAGAAGTTGAGGATGCACCTGAGAATAGATTTTCAGAAATTCAATACCATGAAGGCATAATCATGGGGTTAGATTGGGAGTCACACATCAGGAGAAGTAAGGTGAGTGATTACAATCACCGCACCAAGGAAAACAAAGATGAAATGGACAAAGCACTTGTAACAAAAATAGATTTGCAAATAGAAGATGATATGGCCATCTACGATAATGTAGGGCAGAAGTTGTTGGAGAATGTTGGAGTCATGAAGTTGTATGAGTTACCATACTTTGGGAAGCCAGAGAAACTCTACCGGTGGCTTATGTCCAGGGTCCACAAGGACTTTTTTATTTCACATAATGGCGAGTACGACTCACCGGGCCCTTGATTGGAAGGTTAGCAGGTTTAAGGAGTTTAGGCACTAAAATTAGGAGTGACCATAATGATGATGAGGGCGTAGAAGAAAATTTTGTTGCAATTTCATATGCCAAAGGAGGGCGCTCTATGGAAATTAATAAGCTAGAAGATCACCCTGTATTCTAGATTTATGTGCACCTCCTCACCAAGTTGAATAACTAGGAGCGCTGGATCTAGGTAAATAAAAGGTGGCTCCATATCATCAAGAATATGTTAGAGGGAGTTGTCGTATAACTTGTCTTCTTTCATCGCTGAAAATATAATTGAAGAAGCACACCAAGGAGATAAGATAAGTTTTGGTGCAATTATGTTTTCTATTGTGTTTGTGGAGATTGGGGTGCCCGATGGGCCAAAGGAAAATATATGGTAGTTTCCTGAAGAGAAGAAATCACATGCAGTTAGATTTGTTAAGTACACTTTTGATGGGTCTATGAGTGGTCCATATAAACAGAGGTTGGAAATTTTGTAAAGGCACATGTTCAAGGCTTTTGAGCATGAGTGGAGAATACTAAAGGACCTCCCTGCTATGTTGGATAAGTAGACACAATTTGTAATTTTCCAACATTACTGCATTAATCGTTTCAAAATTAAGGATGGTACTTGGATCCCTTGGTGTAAGCTCCCATATAATTTCACTGTGCACCTACTTTGAATCCTTGGTAAACATATTTTCAAACGCACGCAGGTTGATATTTGATGCAAACAAGGTAGACTTTGAATATCATTCACTCTAGAAAACATATGTGTATCTGGGTAAGTTTTTTTATGTAGAGAAGTTGATATCTAATTATGTATATATCAGCTCCATGAGTTTGGCAGTTGGAAACCTTGACGCAATTAAGGTAGACATTTACCTTAAGCCCAAGTTGGTTGAAGGAAAATATATTGAGAATAAGTTCAAGGTTCCTGAATTGCCTAGGGGGAAGCACACTATTGGTACTTTACAAGATGATGACCTCAATCCTCCCCATATCGATGAATAAGAGGAGTTGAAGGAGGAGAGTAGAGGATTGGATCATGGTGCATGTAGAGGTAGCCAATAATAGTTCTAAAAAGGGAGCGTGAGAGTAATTCTCCTCCTAAGGAATAAGTGAGAGATGAAGAGGATGTTAAGGAGACAAAAAGAGAAGAGGGCACCAAAGAAAAAGGTTTAATGAGAGTGTTGAGGAGAACCATAACACAAGGCACTAGCGTGGGACCCTTATAGCCACTGAGGAGATCACCTAGAGTATCTCTTGTGAAGCCAAGTCTAGTAAATAAAAAATGAAGAAATCACGTGAGTATGTGCCCACAATAGATAGAGAGGAGGAATTATCAGGTGAGATTGCACAAATTATACAAGATGTACCTATTTTTGATGTATAAAATGAAGAGGAGCATAGACATGAAGAAATTCATCTTGATATAGAGGTGCATGGTGAACGTGAGCAAGAGAGAGGGCCCACAAGTGAAGAGGAGGAGAAAGAGAAGAGTATAGGTGAACCATCGGGTGAGCCTACTGAGGAACATGGGGTTACAACGAGTGGAGATCATGTTCATGATGTAGAAGTGCATATTCCTAAGGGGTGTCGGTCTAGGAGGCATAAGGAATAGGAAATGTATAATACACCTAAGTTTGGGTACATTAATGGCCCCTCCAAAATCATTTGTGTCAGGTTTCAAATTACTCTTGAGCTTGAGAAGCTTTATGGATGGTAATTGATGGGCCAGTAGGATGCAAATGTGCACACATTGAAACAAATATCTTGGAGCATGCATACCCATATGGATGAGCCTGAGTTTGATGTAAAGGAGGAAGCATGCATTCGGAGAAAAATGAAGAAGGGGGAAAATGTTGCACACATGACTGTGAAGCCAACAAAATTTAGTGATGAGTATGCGAGTAATTCCTTAACTAATATGGCAGTAGAAGTGGCACACAGGCACCTAGATAAAGCAGCCACACTCGGGTCATTACTGGAAGGTAACAAGAATTTGAAGGAATAAGTTGAGCAATTGATTGAGGTGCAAAAGAAGGAAAAAGAGAGGAAGAAACAAATTTTGGATTTTGCTACAGAAATTGGGGGCAAGATCATAAGTGCACATCCATAGATTGATGAATAGACAAATTAGACATACACCTCTTCCTTGCACGTTCTACAGGAGTGTGTCCTCCTCTTACTTGAGAAGAGGGAAGTGGCACCAGAAGAAACAAAATGAGGTGTAGAGACCAAGAAGGAACATACAAATGCAACAATAGCACGCCATATTACAGGGTATGAAACCATCCTTCAGACAATAAAGGATGAGCTAAATAAAATAGAATGGACACTATAGGTTTACGAAGATCCAAAGCAGATAATTAAGAAAATAACAATACAAGAAGAAAATTAAGTTCTTGCAAAAAATAAGGATGAGACGATAGGCTGAGAGGAGAATTTAGTCGTAGTTGCATAGAAGTGTGATGCACATAAAGTAGTCATGGACTCCCATGAAGAAAAGATAAAGGAGCTAGGGAAGTTGGTCACGTGAAGAATGGATTTCATTGAGGGTATGATTTTAGGACTGGCTGGAGTAATAAGGGAATTGAAGAATAAGGGTGAAGATGTGACCCTAGATGAAATGAATGTAACACTTTTGGATATCCCTGATAAAGCAAAGAAAGGGCTAGAAGAGTGCAACAAGTTGGATGTTGACATTAAAGAGGATTATTCTGAACATACACTTCCAACTGATGAGTAAAGAACATTGGATAATTTTCTATTTCCTTTTATTCCTTCTTTCTTTCATTCTTTCCTCCTTCATTATTTATTCATTGTATTTGGAGAGATAAGTTGAGAAAATCTATTACCGAGGGTGGTAATATCATTAGTATGGGGTAATGTTGGGCCGAAGAAATTACCTAAGTATTTGAAGAGCGCATAGAACGTGGAGGCATGCAAGAGGGACGCATAGGCATGCGCAAGTATCAGTTAAGAAGGGTGCGCATAGAAAGATAATTTTGAGACTTAGCCTTTTTTATAGGGCACGTGATAAAAAATAGGTTGGAGTATGGAGCACGTAAAGAGAAAATCATGAATACTTCTTGGTAAAGGAAGAGTTATTTTGGGAACAAGTGGAAGACCAAGACACCTACATAGTTTTTGCTAATAATAGGATTAATATAGGGTTAAATTATAGATTAATCTATTATTATCCACGATGTAGGAGCATGCAGTTGTTGGCGCATAGATATTTTGAGCATGCAACCTATTTTAAGAATGCATGGGTGGTGAAGGAAAATTCCCCACCCCTATAATTATGTGATGTATTTTATTGTTCTGAGACACCGTGTGATAGTTCTGATTTATAATAGACTGATGCTATTGGTATGAACTTGTGTGCATGACTTTATGAGAGTATTGGGATGTATTCAGCTATTGTTTTGTGATTATTTAATATAATGGATCATTTTGGATGGATCTTGGTTGTTGATGTCTTTATTCATGGTACTTTTATGGTAAAGCTGATATTAATTATTATGTAATCACTATGTTTCATTATTACATGTGTGTCCAATTTGAGCTCATATATTTGTTACTTGTGATGGGATATTTGCTTTGATAATGGTTAATTTGGACATTCATGTTAACATCTTGACAACATTACAACAGAAGGACCTGGTAGCTTTGCGCGCTTTGGGAAAGCATTTAGATCTATCTAAATGAATTTCTAATGCACCTAGGCAATTGAGTGGGAAAATAAAGGCTATATGAATCATACTATAATTATGGAGGATCCAGTAGTAGTGATTGCTAGGGAGCCAATGATTTGTTTTAGGCATTTGGAAGAGGAATCCCATGATCTACAAAGGTACCAGAGATCTCATGTAGTTGTAGTAGGAGGAGATATGATTTCATTAGTGCAAGGGTGGTACAAGGCCTCCTCTTGGAGTAAGTGGAACTAGCCTGAGAGCAGGCAAAGAGGTAGTCTAAGTAGGAAAATATTGATATGGCATATAGATACCTAGGAATAGGAATGACAATAGACGTAGGAGTAAATGGATAAAACATCTCAATCTCCACTAGTGATGGAGTTAAAGGACCTTGGTGAAAACTAATTAGATGAAATTCTCACATCATCTTCATAATTTAAAGAATGTGATGGGTTTTTGAGCATTTAATGTCCCCAGTTTAAAATTATTCTATATCTTTAGGATATGACTTATTGTTTTACACATACTCTAAATTATTTTTATATGGTATTAATATAATTTTATTTTTATTGTCAAAATGTCCAAATTTTGATACCTGATAGGATACTTGAATCACTAGTTTATGTATATTAGGTTTTTTTTGGTATATTTTTATTCATTTTTCAATTGATTGTGTACAATTTTTATTACCATCAATCAATTATAAACACAATAATTTACATTACAAGCTCCTTGCACTTTTGTCTTATTCATTCATTTTTCCTAAATTTTCACCCCCTCATGTACCACTGATGACAAACTTTGGTCACTAAGGAAGACACTATTAAATTAGCAATGTTCGCTAGTGGCCTATTACACTACTAGAAGTTTCTAGTGGTCCCCTTTTTTCAACAGTCATTTTTTCCATTTGGGCATATTTTCATGGTCATCTAATGTTTAACTTGGGGTCAACTCACATGGAAAACTATCCTAATAATTTCTACATAAATAAACACCTATAATGTTATCTAAGGGAACACACATGACATCACTTAGACTACTTTAGGGTTATTTAAGGGAACATGGGGAGTCATTCTACTTTACATGAAGAGTTGAGCTTATGCACTAGCATACATGACTCCCAATTTTTATACTGCATCTACCTATTATCCAAAGATGTCACCCAAGGTCATTTTGGCATTAACAAGATTATTTTGGGACTTAGTCCAAAAAAATGGGGAAAATGTTCGTGGAACACTACTTCCCATTGTTCTGTGGAACAAAGTAAGTTTACTAAGGGCCAAAAATGGAGGAGTTGGTGAAAATAGGGTTTTCATTCATTAGGAAAAAAGTTGGAGACGTGGGTTTTATTCTATGCATGTCGCAATGCAAAAGTCCAGCTGTAAGTTTTTGTGGAAAGGTTTTTTTGGGAAATTTTGAGAGGGTCCAAGTTTCAAATCCACCTAACACTAAAACTAGTCTTCTATGGCATAAGGGAGGAATGTGAAGCCTTTGGCGAAGTTGGTGAAGGGACCAAAATTTGTGAGATAAAGACATAGTATTTTGCAAAGGTCATAAAATTTAGAGAAGGCCGCGGATAGCCTAAAGACCTGCCAAATATAGGGAAACACAGTAAAAACTCTAACCAGCATTTCAAAATTTTAAAATACTTCAAAAAGATGAAAAACATTAAAAATGGTCAAAATGTTCAAAAATGTCATGAAACAAAGAGGATAAAATAGGAAAGTCACAAAATACCAAGAGAGGTTTTTAACCCATATCTTTTGATGCAGCCAACCAAATTGGGAAAAATTGATCTTGTTGGAAAGGTATCCTTGTCATTTTCATTATAAGATCAAGAATTTCTAGATTTGATCAATTTTTGGGATCTAAAATTGCAAACATGGGTTTAGGGTAGAAAAGGCATTTTTTACACACATAACGGTGAGATCACTCTCCAACCACCAAATTGATGAGGCGTGGCACTCTTTTCTCCTTCTACAAGTTAAATTACATGTAGAAATGGTCTAGTAGAGGTACCCATGTGCATTTGGAGGTGTATTGATGAATTTGGTTGGTGATTGCACAATTTGTTCCTTTTCTCTTTCCCTCTCTTTTTTCTCCCTTAGCTATAACTTGTAAATTATTCTTCATTTTGAAGGGGAGAGGATGTTCTGAAATATGGAGAGAGATCATGTTAAATCAGTTTTCAAAATAGTAAGAGCTAAAAACCTCCATTTTAGACCTCTACAGATGTGTTTTTGCCTTCTTCAGCATTTCATGGTCTGTGTATCTTCTATTGCAATAAAATATGGTTGTACGGTGTTTTCTCAACCCTAGCTTGTATTTTGTTTGTAATTTTTCATCTCCTTCATTTTTGTATTATTATGCATGTTTTCTCTCTACATGCCCCATTTTGGTTGTGTTTCATGTGAGTATACATGGTAAAATGTATGTTTTGGGTATGTGGCACTCATGGATGCCCTCTCCCTTCTTCATTTCCTTCTCCCTTATACCTCATAGAATTCCCACCCCCTTTCTTTAGTGTTATCGCCTCTTTTAGCTTAGGATTTGCTAATCTCTCTCTCTCTCTCTCTCTCTCTCTCTCTCTCTCTCTCTCTCTCTCTCTCTAATGTATAGATTATGAGTAGATAGTTGTGTTTACAGCTTTAGGAGTAGTTTTAGCACTAGATTTAGGTGGAGGACCTAGCCTTCTTTATATTTTTGTGTCAAGTTGCAAGTCCTGAACTTGGAGAGAGTATCATGTTAACAAAGAGTAGGGAATTATCATGTGCAAATCCTAAGGGTGCTACTTTTTTGGGTTAATAGTTTTGGCATGCCTAGTAGGACACTTCAAGTCATTTTTTTATGTTATTTCTCAAGTGTTCCATTGTTCTACATTTCCATTTTACTAAGTTTGATGTGTTCTTGGTAAATTCTCATCCTTTTGAGGCAATTTTTAACATATATGGTGACTCCACCTATCCACACAACCCATTTTATCCACCAACATACCATATTTTCATCATTTCATTTCTCCTTACCATGAATTTTTGTAATCATGGCTTCATTCCCTCAATGTAATTCTCATTTTCAACAACAATATCATTCCAATCCACCTCCAACCTTCCAAAACCCAACTATTAAATACCAAACTTCATGTAACAAAATTTCCTTTCCAATGCAAGGCAAATTTAAGATTTTCATATTTACACACACAAGCAAAATATCCAATAATTATGATATTTTCTTTTAAAGGAACATGTTTTCAAAATCAACTTTTCATTCAAAAAGGAGTTATTTCAATCATTACAAACTCAAATAATAATTCTCGTACAAGGTTTATTTCCCAATAGCTTAGGCACACTAATCCAACATGTTGCAATCTATGTGAAATACTCAATAACCTTATTACAAGTCTCTTACAAGTTTGATGAAGGCACAAACAAATATGACTCTAGTTTTACAAGTAATACCAAATACAACAAATAGAGATTTTACAAGAAGTACAAGTTTCCACTAATCCATATCCTTAGAGTTATAAGGAGAGATCAAGAAGTCACAAACTCCAACTTTGAGACTCAACTTCCATGCCTTCAAGAAATCCATGCAAGGAGAAGAAGCTTTTTTTGCCACCCAACCATAGGCATCATTACATGCCTCTCCCAAGATTGAGATGCATGCTAGCCTCCTCCAAGCCCATGGGAAAGAGGAAAACTATCCACAACTATGCACAAGAATGAGGGTGACAAACAACATTGCATTCATACAAAAACAAGGCAAAGACTAAGACAAGACTCCAAATTTTACAAGGATGAACAAGAGGAGAAACCATGTTCTACCTCAAAAATGGGGAAGAGAAAAGAAAATTTTCCAAATGCCATAACTAACATTAAATACACAAAAGCAAGATCTCCATATCCTCCTTATTTCTCCATTTTCATTCAATCCCTCCTTATTCCTCCACCATTTCACCAATCCTTCTTGGAAGGATTTTTAAACACCAAAGGGGTTTCCTTACCAAGAATGGGGAAGGAGGTTCATGCCAAATGACCCACCTTCCCCACCTCAACCATTTGAGGGGAGTAACTAAATCCTACAAGGCTTTCCCATCAAGCCTATAAGGATAGAGAGGGAAAATTTTCCCTCTTCCCCCACAACTCCAAAACTCCATCATGCCATATGATGGAGGGAGAAAAATCAAATAAACAACAAGATTTTTATGCAACAATAAAATATTTAAGTAAACAACTAATTTCAAGCATGATATAACAAACACAATAAAGTTCAAGAAGCCTATCTAAAAAAAAAAACTCTTCAAACTTCAATCTTTTCCACTTCTTGACCCAAAGAAATTCTAGCTCCAAATTCACAAGACTCCAAGCAATAGCTCTAAAAAAAAAGTTCTCTTATTTTCCCATGAGGGGGAATTTGAAGAGGAGCAAGCAAAAATCCTCACAAATGAGGGGGTGAAATGTGTCACCCCTCTCCTCCTTCAAGGTCAAAGATGTCAAAGCTAAATGAGAAAAAGGATAAAATGACTTTTAGCCCTCTTCTCCTAAATTACTCTAAAATGATAACAAAACAATACTTGTGCAACTTTTAACAAGCACACTAATCCATAACCCTTACATGGATGTGACCAAAGGAGAGGCAAAAAGGAAGGGAAAACTCCCTCTAGCCTTGGAAATAAGCCCCCTACCTATTAGGTAGGGTCCAAGGGCTCATTTTCATGTTAAGGGAACTCCCAAACAAAAAAGAGGTCCCTAAAAATGCCTAAAATAACCCAATTTCGGGTTTGGCAAATTTGGGCACAAGGGTAGAGGGTGTGGGGCCCACCTAAAGGTTCACATGTGACCCTAAACCCTCTAGATTAAGTACATAATTAAACTAATTCAAAACTTGATGCAAGTGGGGTCATTAATTCCCCAAAACACGTCTACAACACAAACTAAACACCCTAAGAAAAATTAATAATTACAAGACATATTTCATTACAAATGAGGGTCACCCATGGTGCCCAAAACAATAATTATAACGCTAAGGCCTCAAGCAATAAACACGGGTAGGACTTAGCCCATGGGCTGCTTGTACAAAGTTGCATAGCTGGCCTGAGTCCCACGTTCTCTTGTGACCTGTGACCTGTGACCTGCATTGCACACATTAAACGCCCCTGTCCGATAAAATATAATTCAACTACTAAATAAGATATCAATGAATTCTAGACTAACATTTCATCTTTCTAGAATCGAAAGTGTGACAACGTGCACAACTATACATAATTCACCATAAGTTAGTCATAATGATAAAATTACATGTATACATAGAATCCCAACATGCAACAAACTAAGTATCTATCAATATAATTGTGTTCCGAAACAACATCATATCAAATAGTATCCATGACATCATAAGATAATGCAAACAACATAATAATCAAGCTAAATTTGCGTTATATGCCTAAAAGTCCATACATGCCTAATTAGATCAAATCTCCTAATGTAATGTCCAAAACATATCAAATATCTGTCAAAACATGTCTATGAGTAATGAGCAACAAGTAACTAAGCTATAAAAGTGTGGGCACTACACACACCCTAATTTCACATTTGTCCTAAATCAATTAATTCCCCTTCCTCATTTCCCACAAAAATACACTTCGAATTAATCAAATATATAATCTATTTCAAAATCTAAAAAATAACCCAATTCTCACCACATGTCATTATTCCCCATGTTTTTCTACTATTAAATTAAAAATTCAAATTCAAATCCTAACCCACCCTTCGTGGTCCCCACTCACCTAAAATCCTCCACTTATGAATTAAAAATATAATTCAAATCCTCACCCATTCTTTGTGGCCTCCACTCATCTAATCTTACCCACATTTTCAAACCACTCATTTAATCTTGCCCACATTTTCAAATCATGATTACTTAAATTACTCTAAGTTAATCACTCCCCCAGGCTATAAATACAACCTTACCCCTCCCCTCTAAACATACGGAGAATAATCTTGAATGTCATATCTAAGTTCTTGCATCCTTTGAGCAAAGAACATCCTTTTGCCTCATCCTAATGCCCAAATAGCCTCATAATCCCTTTTCCCATCTGGTGCAAAGTAAGAGGATGGTTGTTGTAGGAAGGTCCTGCTCCATCTTGAAGAAAAGCACCTACATATCACACAATCAGGGCTCAATCCAATTTTCCTAGCCAATTCTGAGGTTTGCTACGGAATACAAAGGAGGAGATATGATTATTGGTATTTTATTTCCTTGTTAGTAGTGTATTTTTCCTAGCTTACATTCTGGCATACCCGGTTACTTTCGATCTGTTACAATTAATTTTCCAATTAGTAGTTTTATCTGTTCTTTGTTTATTATTGTTTGTTACTATTTCCTTTTATGTTCCTTATGGTCTTCTTTGGTTAGCCTTCACGCTTTGGGTAGTGTTTTTGTTGTGTGGTGTCTTGTGGTGTATCTGCAGGTTATAGCAACAATGAAACTATGAAGCTCATCATGTCTTTGATCTCCTCGGTGCTTGGTGTTTAGTTCCTAGTTTTGATTTTACTATTTACTCGTCATCTATAGAAACACATGAACTAGCCATTAGTTTATCATCTTACTGTCATGGGACAACCAATCCGGAAAATGTATTTATTTATTTACTTTTTCTAAAATAACTACTTTGTAGGAAGTTAATCATTTTTTTCTTTTATTTTAGTCAATCATTTTGTGATCTAACTCTTTATTTTTGTTTATTGTTCTTTTTTAACCTTGCTGTCAAAATTTTAGCTCCTCAGGTGAAGTACAGAAGTCAAAAAATTAAAAAAACTAGCTCACGGGATGTTTTTCTCACATTTAAAATTTTCATTCAGAGTGCCACCATAGCCCATCTTCCGAAAGCCATAACGTTTGCTCCCGAACTCGGAATGACTTCACTTTTTTTAACGAAAATGTATCAAAAAGATATATGCAATGGAAAAATAATTTTTTGATTTAGACTTATAGAAATTTTTTGGTTTCATTTCTTCTAACACCTGTCTTTTTAACAAAAAACAACAAAATTATAGTTTTTTATTTTATTTTTTATTTTATTTCATGTAACAACCTCACACGTATGCTCTTTCCTCACACTTCAAAAGTGATCTTGGAAATCAAAAATGTGAGGCCACCTGGGCTCTGCAAAATAATTTTTATTTTATTTTTTTAATTTTTAATTTTTTGCCTTACATTTCAATTTTCCACGACAACACTTCTAGGTAACGTTTTCACACTCTTCTTTCATCATTTTTCTTTTTTGTGAAAATAATCATTATCGTTATTTCACAATCATAATTAATTGCAATAATTATTAACATTTAAAAAAATAAAAAAAAAATCTATTTCAAATTGTATCCACGTATGTTCTTTTCTTGCGCCTTCGAGCAACCTAAAAAATCAGAAACGGTCACAATTTTTTAGTTTCTTGTTCTAACATTGTAGGATCCTCTAGCTTTGTTTTCCAACTGTCATTTCAATAATTATTTTCCTTTGTCATATTATTAATATTTGTTTGGTCATTGGTTGTGTATGCTCTTTTCCTGCGCCGTCGAGCGATTTGGAAAATCAAAAACAACCACGATCACTTTTCTAATATTTCGTTTGCAGGATAACTACTAATTTGTTTTCTGTAGAACCGTGTTGCTGGAATATTTTCAAAAACAAAAACAAAAAAACAACAAAAATCCCATAAAAATACCACCATTCAAAGAAAATTGCTGAAACCAGAAAAAAAGTACGCTCAGGTACACAATGATTTTTTGCTAGTGAGTTATTTCAAGTTGGAAAGAACCTTGCATTTAATCACTTTATCATTTTGTTTTTGCACGTAGACTAGGTGGATTTCATCACCACCAAAGCTACATAGGTGACGTGCACTTGACTACCATGCACCAACAACATTTGCATCTGCATTGCACTTTGAGACCTAGTCTCATCACAACGTTCGGTATTTACCTCGCCCCTGCTCTTCACTTACAGGTAATGCTATCATGCAGCACATGTGAGTCATGTCTAAATAGCTATAATAATAAATCCTGGGCATCATCCTTGTAAATCTTTCGGAAGTTATAAGGACACCATACACAATTATCCCTCCATCATCTTCCACCTTTTCACAAACCTGTTCTGGACGTGGTGATTCACTCTGAAACAAGAAAGTAAGAATTGGTGAGTCTCCTCCAGTGCTCTAAGGGTTCCTCGTACCAATTTTTTCCTCGTACAGAATTAGGTATATCAGGACTAGGGTATATCAGAGGACGCATATTCTTGGAGTAATAAGAGCCTGCATCCACCATTTCACAACATACTTGTATGATTGCATGAAACAATGATCATTCCTAAATAATTTACCTCATAAGCGAAAATAATTAAATCCACATGATTAGTTGTTGTTTGAAAACAAAATAGTTTAACATTGTTTTATCATAAAACTTGGTTGATATCAATGTGTTCATTATAAAAGTTCAGACCCTAGTTGTGTTCCACAAACAAATCAGTTCTCGACCAATTCAATACCAAGTGAAAACATCCAAACAATCCAACAACACAGACCAAAACATCACACCAATTTTATTAGCTTGCTTCATCCAACAATACATCTGTCATAGCTTGTCTTCGGTTATATCCAACTGATATTGAGTGACTAGCATTCACTCCCCATATCATCAATTGTCAAAACATCCTTCATAGCTTGTTTCCAACTATATCAAACTAATATTGGGTGACTTGTTTGAGTTCACTCATTATTCTGTTCACCATCACGTTTATCTAAATCACAGCCAACAGAAATCCTTTCATAACTCATTTTGAGTTATATCACAACCATATCACGATTAACCTGTTCAAGTTACTCTCCCCGTCAATAGTCCAAAGCTTGTTTAAGCCAAATCTACACAACGTGTAACAAATCTTGTAATAACTCGTCTCGAGTTACATCATCATCATAGTGAGATAACTTGTTTGAGTTACTCTCCTTATCAGTCATTACGATCTTATTCGAGCTAAATCTAAAATAATTGAGTTCTCATTTCCTCACACTTGTTCAAAATTCCTACCCACTTTTTAGCTTAATCAGACACATTTCATTATGGTATTCACTCGCAGTCACAATCATGAAAATGACGATGAAGAATTCACACAACCATAACTCACCAATGAAGAACAAGAACAAGTCAATAGGGTGATAGAAAAAAAAAAATGAATATTTGTTATGCATCCTATCCATGGAGGTAAAACTACCCCCTAACTTCTGGACAGAAAATTTAAACAAACTCATCGACAATGGCGAATCAAGTTATCACAACGAAATACCAAACAATCCAAATAGTTCTTCAGCCAAAGAATTATTCACTAAAATCCAAGACTTAACAAAGAAACTTGAGGAAGCAATGACTAGAGCTAAAAGATTAAAATTCCTCAATCTAGCTTCCAATACTCACGACATGTTTGATAAACCATCCCCTGCTTCTCCATTTGCACAAGAATGGAAATTTATGAAAGACACCATTCAGGGACTACAAAAACAATCGAAACAATTCAACTTTGAAGAATTGTGTCCTTATCCATTTGATACAAAGATATCACGATTACCATTTTCATCATCCTTTGAAATCCCTAAGTTTGATAAATACAAAAGTAAAGGCGACCCTCATGAACATGTTAAGGAATTTTACATGCAATGTCAGGAAGTTGCCTATCGAGACACGTAGTATTTTTGTCCCTTTTCACAATTATTTCCCCCAATAGTTTAGGAGGACAGACTTTAGACTAGTTTTTCGAGACACGTATCTGTCTAAATGGGTCGGTCCAAAAAAATATGCCACTTCGTCCCCGGCATCACCTTGTTAGACTAATCCGCCATTCACAATTCCGCCGCTAATTCCTCTCCACAACCTACGCAATCATTTAATATTGTCAAACAATTAGATTATGAAGACTTAGCCGCACAAATTTCAATCATGGCATCACCTCCTAATCCGCCATCTAATTCCGCTACGCAAATTCCTCTCCACAACCTACGCACATTTAATATTGTCAAACAATTAGAGAAGACTGCTGCACAAATTTCAATCATGGAACTACTTAATTCTTCTCTCACACTACAACGTATCCTTATGCAAACATTGAATAATACTCGTGTCCCTAAGGACATCAATTCACAACAATTCCAGGATTTAATTACACATCTTACAGTCCCCAATCATATTTTATCTTTTGGTCCTGTTGACCTGCTTAATCCCAACATCGCTACTAATCATTCTTTATACATCGAGGGTTATGTAACTCATCATAAAATCAAGCGTGTCTTATTCGACAATGGATCAACATTGAATATTTGTTCCATGAAACTTTTACGTTGTCTAGGTTACACTGAAAATGATTTATAAAACAATATCATAACCATTCGTGGGTATGATAATAGCAAAAGAAAGTCTGAAGGCACAATCACATTGCCTCTCCAAGTTGGACCCATCACCTTAGACACGGTCTGTCATGTGGTAGATGTAGAAGTTGCATATAACATTCTCGTCAGCTGACCATGGATTCATGCCATGAAATCCGTCCCATCAACATTCCACCAATGCATTAAGTTTCCTCATTTGGACAATGAATTTACATTACGTGCAGATCCCCAACCTTTTGAGTATTGTAGATTCCTCAAAGGACGGTATCGGCATGATAACTATTGTCCATCAACAGATAAATATGCTCCACCTTGCATAATACCCAATGAAACACGCATTGATCCTAATACACTCCCTAACAATAATCTGAAACCATCATCTCATAACCAAAATACATTTTCTAATCCATTATCATCCACTAGTCAACCACCTTCCACCAGTCCTCCTCCCACTAATCAATAATTTTCTTCCACTAATCAAGCTTCTTCTTCTAGCAACAATTATTCTTCCACCACACCATCTTCTTTTTTACCTAGCCAATCTTCTTCATCCAACCACACCTCCTCTATTAAGATACCTCCTCCTGTGAATAACCAACCTTCATCCTTCAATCCACCCCCTTCTTCTTATAACTCATTCTCTTCATCTTTTAAGACTACCAAACTAACTTCCCCACCACATGAGGTACCTATTGGTCCCCTATCTCACACGTTTAAAATCATTGACACGGGATGCAGTGAATATCAATTTCAAAAGATGGCAGACTCTTTTTATATCACCAAATCCCCACATAGCTATGGCAAACCTAACACTCCACATCTGAGAATCCATCCCACTTACCAAATGGGATAGTCAGTTTGGAAAAAGTTTGGTTATCTTGACAATGAACATATTCCAAGTTCTTTAGGATCTTGGTTATATAATGATGACTTTGCTTCATGTTATGAGTCCACTCAATTTACCAAAGTTCACCGAATAATGAAAAACATGTGATAGAAGGGTAAAGGACTCGGTCCAAATGAACAAGGTTGTTTAGACCTGATAAATTACATACAACATCACGGTAAACATGGCCTAGGTTTCAAGGTGTTTGATGTTGCTCCCATAATAATTTCAAGTGACAATGATGACACCAGTTCTGATAATGACATCAGGTCTCCATGTAGTCTTTTTGAGGACCTCGCTGAAAAGAATCTTTCCTTTGAAAATTTATCTATTAATGTCATCAATGTTGAGCCTACACATCTGAGTCTCATATGGCACATCTGAGTCTCATAGACCATGGCCAACCACATCATGCGACCATGGACATGTTCCAAAATGATGAAGCCATCAAAGAATGCCTTCGAACTCATAACCAAATCCCTACTTCCGACCATAGAAAAGGATTTGAAATCAATCTAAATGAATCGGCCTATTTTGGCAAAGAGATAAAATATTCAGATCCTTCACCCTTAGAAAATTTAGATCAAAAGCGCAAATAGAGGATTTCTCATAGTCAAAACCTCACCGCCACCCTATCCAACAAACATGTCAACAAAAAGTTCCAACAAACACCCAACACTGATGACCTACATCAACCATTAGCATCATTCTCTAAAAAGGATACATCTAAAATGTTTTTAGAAAAAACAAAAGACATAAACATTGGCACCACCGAACAGCCAAAAATTTTACAACTTGGCATAGTCTGTTTGACCAAGAATGCATGGAATTCACAACACTCCTTATTGAATTCCAAGATATATTTACATGGACAAATAAGGACATGCCAGGCCTGGACCCATCTCTTGTAGTACACCATCTTGTGGTACATCTGGATGTAAAACCTGTAAAGTAAAAACTACGCAAAATGCATCCCCAAGTTGCATTGCTTGTCAAAGCTGAACTCGAGAAACTCTTGGAAGTTGACTTTATCAAACCTATTGATTATTCGACATGGATATCTAACATAGTTCCCGTCGCCAAGAAAACTCCCGGCATCAGAATATGCATAGACTTTCGTGACATCAATAAGGCTTATCCCAAAGATGACTTTCCCCTGCTAAATATAGACATGATTGTTGATTCTACGACAGGCCATGAAATACTCTCCTTAATGGATGGATTCTCTGGTTACAATCAAATACGTATTGTTGAAGGAGATCAACATAAAATGGCATTTACTACACCATGCGGCACCTTTTGTTATAAGGTCATGCCTTTCGGCTTGAAAAATGCTAGTGCCACCAATCAACGAGCAATGACTCTCATCTTCCATGACATGTTACATGATATCATGGAAGATTATGTTAATGATATATTAGCAAAATCTAAAACACGAATAGGGCATTCAAGTGTGTTGAGACACATTTTTGATAGATTACGCGAGTATAAGGTTCATCTTAACCCAAAGAAATGTGTGTTCAGAGTAACCTCTAGTAAATTATTAGGGTTTATTGTCTCATGAAGAGGCATAAAAGTGGATCCTGCCAAAGTCAAAGCCATTATGGAAATGCCTCCTCCTCAAAACCTAAAACAATTATGCAGTCTTCAGGGAAAGATACAATCTATTCGGTGTTTCATATAACAGTTGGCTGACAAGTTCCATCACTTTAATCAGTTGCTCAAGAAAGATGCACACTTTCACTGGAACCACGATTGCTAAGACTCTTTTGCTAAGTTAAAAGAACACCTCTCTAGTCCACCTGTTCTTATGTCACTAGTTACCGATAAACCCATGTTGCTTTATACATCTGCCACTGAACATGCCATAGAAGCTCTACTAGCACAACATAATGATCAAGGAAAATAACATATATACCTTAGTCGAACACTTATTGAGCACAAAGTACGTTATTCCCAAATCGAAAAAGTATGCTTAGCGGTCGCCTTTGCAATTCCATAAGTTACGTCATTACTTTCTCAATCACACAACTAAGTTGATTGCCAAAATTGATCCTCTCAAGTATTTGTTGTCTAGACCCATTCTCACGGGAAAAATGTCTAGTTGGGTCGTATTACTTAGTGAATTCGATGTCGAATTTTTTCTGCAGAAAGCAATTAAAGGACAAGCCCTTACCAACCAACTTGCCGAGGCACCCCTTCCTGGCACAGAACCACTTCAGTTCTCTTTTCCTAATGAAGATATTCTACACATAGACATCGTGCCAACTTGGACTCTATTTTTTTATGGATCTTGTAATCTCCATGGCTCAGGGGCTGATATTTTTCTTATCACACCCAGTGGACATGTTATCCCCAAATCATTTCGCTTAGCATTCCCATGTACCAACAATATCACAGAATATGAAGCTCTCATCGCAGGATTAAAACTGGCTATATCTTGGAATCTTACAGAATTAGCTGTATTTGGTGATTCTTTACTTATCATCAAGCAAGTTACCGATGAATACCAGGTCAAGGATGAAAAACTTATCCCATATAAACGCATGGTGGATAGTCTTCAAAGCTATTTTCGATTAATTAGCTTTGATCAAATTCCTCAGAATTCGTAATAAATCTAGTCGACGCTATGGCAACCATCGGATCCCTATTAGAAATCGCATCTAGTCAACCCCAGGCACATTTTCTCGTCGAACATCTCTTAATGTCTGCCTATGATCTTCTTGAAAACACTATGGTATGTGAGATCATGGGTCTGAATAACCCTTGGTACCATGATCTTTATACCTTCATTCATGATAAAATATTTCCTGCTGACATGAAACCAATGCATAAACGTGTTTTAGCACAATGTGCTTCTCGTTACACCATTTCAGAAAAAACTTTTTATAAACGAGGATATGATGGCACCCTGCTTTGATGTCTTAATCAGGAAGAATCCTCGAGTGTCTTATCTGAAGTCCATTCTGGTATCTGTGGAGCACACACAAATGGTATCGCCTTAGCCAAGAAAATCCTGCGAGTTGGATATTATTGGCCCACCATGGAAAGTGACGCATGTCATTTTGCCAAACGTTGTCAAGCATGTCAAAAGCATGGAAATCTTATCCATGCACCTTCCCAGGCATTACAATCGATAACCACACCATGACCCTTCTCTCAATGGGGACTTGACCTCATTGGTAAAATCAGACCAACATCTTCCGATGGACATAAGTTCATCATTACCGCTACCGATTACTTCACTAAATGGGTAGAAGCTATGCCTCTCACTTATGTTACCGGTAGCCAAATATTGAAATTCATTTTTAATAATCTCATCTGTTGATTTGGTATTACATCCGCTCTGATTGCAGATAATGGCAAATCATTTAAAAACCAGGATGTAAAAGACCTAGCCAAACATTTTCACATCAAACTTAAATGGTCCACTCCATACTACCCTCAGGACAATGGTCAAGCGGAAGAAACCAATAAGACCTTAAAATCCATCATGGAAAATATTCTCAACACCCATGGACGTAATTGGCATACTCAAATTTACCCCGCTCTTTGGGCTTACCGTACATCTTACCGCACGCCTACCGGAGCCACCCCATTTTCCCTTGTTTATGGTTGTGAAGCCATTTTACCTATTGAGATAGAAATGACATCCTTGAGGATATCCCTTAAAGATGTAATTAATGAGGATGAATACCGACAGTCACGGCTTCAAGAGCTTGAGCTTCTCGATGAAAAATGACTTAATGCTCTCAATCATCTTCAAGTCTATCAAAACCGACTGCAACACAGTTATCATAAAAAGGTAAGACCCAAAGAATTCAAAATTGGTGACCTCATTTTAAAAGAAAATCAAAAGAATACCACTAAAGAATGAGAAAAACAAGGAAAATTTGAGCCTAATTGGTTAGGACCCTATGTAATCACAGCTAAATTTGGCTCTGGAGCCTATAAATTGGCCACTGAAGATGGTCAAGATCTTGATAAACCAATGAATGCAGTTCATTTAAAGAAATTTTATCCTTGAGATGTTCACTATTCCAGGATACAACGTGTACATTGTTCCTTTTGTCTTGCTTATCTCCGAATAATTTAAATTTATTCATTTCCATTGGCAGATATTTTCTTTATCAAAATCACATCTTCATATTTATCATCATGAGACAAGTGCTAGTATAAATCCTATTAAGTTTGTGAGCGTCATACTTCTTCCATTTTCAGTCGCTTTCCTCTATGGTCATACCTAGAAGCTTACTGATGGTAATATATTCCCTTCAAATACATTCTCTCTTTCATAACAAAGCTCTAAACTTCGTTACCTAGTTCGTTTGTTCATCCATCTCAGTCTTCGGTGTTGAACCCTTGCGTCCTACTAGTCGTGTGGGACTGAGATTGGGGGCAGACATTTCTTCCCAAATACAAAGCACTATTGTAAAAAAAATCCATCAAGTCAATAACTTATGAATAATTCATTGTCACATCTTTCGTCCTTCATAGTCTTTGGTGTTGAGCCCACACTTCTTACTGGTAGTGTGAGACTAGGAATGGAGGAAGGTGTCCCTACTCATCTACGTCTTGTCTTCGGTGATAAACCCTTGCCTCTTACAAGTGGCATGGGGTAAAGCGTAGAGGGTCATTATCATAAAAGCATAAAAACATTGAAAAATATTCAAAAACAAAACAAAACAAGACAAAAAGACAAAAAGGGAATTCACTGGCCCATATTTTTCCTTCGTTGATGAGCCCTTGCTTCTCACTAGTAGCATGGGGCAAGGCATAGGGAGTCATTTCAAAAATACAAAATATTATAGTGCTTACAAATTATAGAATCCCCAAACACGTAATTTAGATGCCTAAGTGAAGAGAGAACTATCCCTTAACCTCATATCTTATCAATCAACAGGCCACATAACTGTCTAAGTCTAGCATGTGATTCATAAAGTGAAAGCTATTTTTGAAACTGGTTCGAGTACCGTTATGAAGAATGGAGTCACAATTTTTGAAATGGATTGTTGTTAGCATTTGTCTCTATATTCATTATCTACCTCCTACGTCCTTCTTGATTCTTGGTGATGAGCCCACACATCTTACTAGTTGTGTGGAGTCAAGAATGGAGTTGGAATTCTTTTCATCATATCATCACCACCATATCCTGCCAATGGAAAGAGAATTTGTGTTATTCTGAGCATAAGTTACAACACGGAATACAGTACATACAGATAATATCCATGTTTATTACCTCTCAACAATAAGTCTACACTCTGGTCTATAAATTGCCAATCACAGTGTCAAAATATACAAACATTTAAAAATCGTCAAAAATCAAAAAACAATGTAAAAATCTAAAAACATTTGAAAAACGTCAAAAATCCAAAAACAGTGTAAAAATACAAAAAATCTAAAAACATTTGAAAATTGTCAAAAACCCAAAAACATTAGAAATAATCGTCCAAAATCCAACAAAAAAATTAAAACTTGTCAAAAATCCAAAAACATTAGACAAAATCGTCAAAAATCTAAAACCATTAGCAAGAATCATCAAAAATCCAAAAACATTTGAAAACTATCAAAAAAGTCAAAAACATTTGAAAATCGTCAAAAATCCAAAAAATATTAGAAATATATATATATATAACAAAATCGTAAAAACTCTAAAATAACCAACACAATTCAACCTTTAAACTATTATCCCCAACGAATGATCCAATCACCTTATGACTACCAAATTCAAACCACTTCTCCTCGCGTGAATCCTCACTTGGGGCAAATCCGGCTCTCATTGCTTCCTTGTTTGAGGACAATGACCCAATATTTTACTATCCTTGTACCCTTTCTTGGGGGCACATCCGATCAATCCTCACTGTGGAACACGTTAGGGATATGTTTATTGATTCTTGTGTTGCATTATTAGTTATAAATTATTAATTTCTTTCTTGTATCTTGATATATTACAGGGGGTATCTTGATTTTGTGTCCTGGTGTTCTCTATAATATTCTTATGTTATCTGATTGCATGTCATGCTGGGGCATCATACTTTCTTGATGGCCTCTGTTTATGCTATCTTCCATTTGCATATCATACTGGGGCATCATACTTTTTTGATAGCCCCTGTCTATGCTATCACGCATATTACAGTCTAGTCATCCTGATCTTTTATATCACGATACATCTTGTTATATGCTATATTAAAATTAAGATGTTTTTCGTCACGTGAGTATCTTCCTGCATAATTAACATCTTAATTTGCACCCCATCCATTCACCCATACTAATACATTCCCCAATTTGGGAATCCTACCTGATCACCGTTACAGTTTGCAAACCTTACTTTACGATCTTTCTCAAGTAGCATTCACTATCCAACAGCTCCTTCTCCCCCACCATGATCACCATGTATTTGATCCATTCATCCTTGCTCCTCATTTTTAATCCTCCGCCACTTATCCCCATATTACTCTTCTCACCATTCCTATCCCCTCTCACCCATTTGTATTCTTTCCTTTCCCCTTCTACTTCCCGATCGACAATCTTACTTAATAACCCCTTATATATGGGATCCTTCGGTGGAGGTTTACTCTCTCCCTAATATCTTCTCACTGTAGATTCTTCTTCACCACCTCCCCTCTCATCAAACAACAATCACCACCAAACACATCTTCCCATTCCACCTCTTCTGCTTCTCATTCTCATATCATTACTCTCACCATGTAGGCATCCCAGTTAAGGATTCCCCTAACACTCTCCACCCTTCACTACATATATTCCTTCATCCATTCATGTTACACTCATTTGTTTCATTTCTTTCTTGTTATCACCTCATCTCATATCATATACCACTCAGGCATACCTCACTCACTCTTTTCTCATCCTTCCCCAAATCTGTCTTATGCCTGGTCATCCTACTTACACGCTCTCATAGTATGAAAATTTCACTTAGGAGGGTTTCCCTTCAGTCAATTTTGTCATACCCTATTCCCACCAACTCTATCATCATTTTTATTATTCTTCAGCTTAGCAATCTTACTTAACCATTCTAACCGCATGGTAATCTTATTTAAGACTTCCACTTAAGGATGATCTGCCCCATGGCCTTCCCCCATCTCATCATATTTCCCCTATCTTATTTCTCCTGCCTCTCATCGCGATCATCTTCTTCAACCTACCATTCCACCCTTGTCCCCAATATCATCTTGTCTTTCTCCTTGCATATCATCCTTGTCGGTTAGGTGATCTTACAAAACCTCTCCAACAGCATGATGATCTTACTTAAGATATTCTCTTAAACATGACATGTCATCTTACACTCGCCCATCACTCTACAATCTAACCATCCATCTTTTCTTTTCATTCCCCATCATCACATCTTTTTACCACCACTATCACCCTCTTCTGCTTGGCAATATTACTTAACCACTCACCTGACATGGTGATCTCACTTAAGAGTCCCTCTTAAGGATGATTTGTCTCCTTGCCTTTCCCCATCACTATACACCCTGTCACCCTTTATTTTTTCTTGAAATTCCCCATTATCACATCCTTTCACCTCCTTTTTGATTCACGCAAACACCACTTCTCGCTTGACCACTTGTTCATCTCTAGTTTCGCTCGCTTGGTAATCTTACTGTAGCCAGTTCCGTCATGTGATAATCTTATGTCAGGGTCCTCCCTATGACTTGACTTGTCATCGTGAACTTCTCCCCCACCTCATTCTTTCGTTCACTTTGTTGATCGCTTCTTCCACCTGGTATCTCCTACTACCCACTTTTCCTTCCTACTTTTCTCCTTTCTCCACATATCCTCTTACAACATACATCTAATCTCTTCCACCTACAATCACGTTCTTTTCCCCTCATTTTCTGCTTCTTGATCCATCATCCTTCATACTGTTTCTTCCCATTCTTTTCATGTCTTGGTTCTCCATCCTCACCTCGTTTATCCTCATCACCCACATCCTCTCCTCGCTTTCACCTAGTCCCAACTCATCCCTCTCATTTTTTTTACTCTTTCCACTTCATCTTCTCAAATTCCCCCCACATTTTTACCCACACATGCATTCACTATTATTGTTAACATTCCTCTATCATTCTTTCATCATCATCCTCTATTCCTGCGCTAATAATTGTAAGTGGGATTTTCCTAAAAATCATCAATCCTCATTCCACACAACCTCATTCACTTCCTTGGACCTTCTAGAGTTTTCCTTCATTCCTTCCCTCTTCTAAGCCCACCACTCATTGTAAGGGGGATTTCCATAATGTCCCTTTGTTGGTGTTACCCTTTCTAATCCTCATTAGCTTTCTCCTTTTCTTCATCTTTTCTCTCACCCTTCCCCACCACTCATTGTAAGGGGGATTTCCCTAACATCCCCTCATTGACATTGCCTCTTCTATCCCCCATTTCTCTTTTCTCTCCTATTCATTTTCCCTCAATCCCACCCTTTCTTGTCGCTTCTTACACATCTCTCCAACTTCTCTTCGCCCTCATTCAATATCTTTATTGTCTTCATCATATATCCTTTTTCTATTTTCTTGTCATCCTAGTATCCTCATTTCATGCATCTCTGCATCTTTTCCAATCGATGTCATTTCTCCCCTCTTTCTTCTCTGAACATTCCTTATATTGTTCCCTTTCCACTTATTACCATATTTTTGTATTTCCTTCTTTCTAGATCATTTTCTTTGTTATCCTCTTCTCTCTCCCACCCATCGCCTTATTTCCCTTCCCCTGTATCATCTTCTTCCCCTTTTTCCATCACGTTTCCTCCTTACTTCCCCATCGATAACCTGGCTCTGTTCAATGCATTGTCCTATCTTTTTTATCATATCACCCTCCACATGCATCTCCATATGGTCTGTTCCATATTCTTTGCCTTGGTCTTCCTCGCAATGACACGATTCCTTCAATCTTCTCCCTGTATTCACTCTATCTTCCTTTCCTCTCCCCTAATTTTCATGTTTCTTCTGACCACTTATCTTTTTCTCTACCACCCCTACCTTTTCATTCATTCTTTATATGTTTCTCTTCTTTTCTCTATTATTTTTCACACTTTCCTCGCCCCTCATAGTTTATTTTTTTTCTCCGTTCTACTTCTTCTTTTGTCCTCTTTCCATTTTCATCCATTTCACCCCCTACTCCCACCTCATTTTCTCCTTCTTATTTATCCTTTCCCGTTTCCTGCTTTTCTCAGCTCTATCATTTCTTTCACTTTCACGCATCCCTCTTTACTATCTTTGTTGCTTCCTTAATTTTGTATTTCTCTCTATTTTATCACTTCACCCTCTACTCTATCATTTTCATGTTTTTGCCTTGTTTTTCCTTCATCATTCCCTTCTTCCCCTATCACCCATCTCTCTTATTTCTACCTCTTCCATTCTTTTTTCCCCCTCCCCTATCTCCCTTACTCTTCTCGTAATCAACCCCCAATCCTATCCATTCCCTTTTCTCTTTCCCACACACCCTCACACCTAGCATTCATGACCAATTGAATCCTTTCTCCATTTTTTTCGTGCGGTCCTTCTAGTCTCTTCCACTCCATTATCATCCTCTTCTCCGCATAATTCATTTCTCTTCTTTTTGAGAGTTCTATCGTATATTCCATTCTTTTTAGTCCTCTCAAGGGGGCATCATCACATCTATCCATAATCACATCTTCTCATGAAATTTTTGTCTTGGAGGATACTATGACATCCATCACTCACCACTTTCTATTCTCCCCAACAATCATTCACTCTACCTTTTGCTTAAGAAAAGTAGATTGAATTCTTCCCCCATCCCGTCTACTTTTTTTGAAAGGACACTACTTTCATAGTACCCTTCCAAAGAGGGGAAAATGTAGACACCCTAATTTCACATCTGTCCTAAATCAATTAATTCCCCTTCCTCATTTTCCATAAAAATACACTTCAAATTAATTAAATATAATTTGATTAATTATCCATTTCAAAATCTAAAAAATAACCCAATCCGCACCACATGTCATTATTCTCCATGTTTTTCTACTATTGAATTAAAAATTCAAATTCAAATCCTCATCCATTCTTCGTGGTCCCCACTCACCTAAAATCCTCCACTTATGAATTAAAAATATAATTCAAATCCTCACCCATTATTCGTGGCCCCCACTCATCTAATTTTGCCCACATTTTCAAACCACTGACTTAATCTTGCCCACATTTTCAAACCATGATTACTTAAATTACTCTAAGTTAATCACCCCCAAGCTATAAATACAACCTTACCCCTCCCCTGTAAGGACACAGAGAATAAGTTTGAATTCCATATCTAAGTTCTTGCATCCTTTGAGCAAAGAACATCCCTTTTCCTCATCCTAATGCCCAAATAACCTCATAATCCTTTTTCCCATCTAGTGCAAAGTAAGATGATCGTTGTTATAGGAAGGTATTGATTTGTCTTGAAGAAAATCATCTACATATGACACAATTAGGGCTCAATCCAAGTTTCCTAGCCCATTCCGAGGTTCGCTACGGAACGTGAAGGAGGAGGTATGATTTTTGGTATTTTATTTCCTTGTTAGTAGTGTATTTTTCCTAGCTTACAGTTAGTCATAATGATAAAATGACATGTATACATAAAATCCCAACATGCAACAAACTGAGTATTTATCAATATAATTGTGTTCCAAAACAATATCATATCAATTAGTATCCATGACATCATAAGATAATGCAAACAACATAATAATCAAGCGAAATTGGTGTTATACACCTAAAAGTCCATACATGCCTAATTAGATCAAATCTCCTAATGTAATGTCCAAAACATATCAAATCTGTCAAAATATGTCTATGAGTAATGAGCAACAAGTAACTGAACTATAAAAGTGTGGCCACTACATAGACCCTGCATAGATTTGGTTACATGGATCTATTAAATTAAATTTAAAAGAAGAATAGAACATTGAATCGATACAACCCTCTCTCAATTTATGGACACCATTATACAATCCTTCAGACACGATCTCAACAAATATACCAAAAAAATATATATGTACCTTTGATAAACTTTGCGTTCAAATACTCACAAAACAATGAAATCCATTCCGGGGCGAATAACAATAAGGCTGCCCCACAAATCCATTAGACTTCCATTGTACACAGATAAAACAAAACATAGATTGCTCTGATACCAAATAATAAATTTGGATCAGTTTTACACGGAACTTTCACTGTATATTCACACAATTAATTTTCGTATTACAATATAAATATATATATGAGAGAAAGCTCCTATAATTTAAGAAATAGTTTTAACAATACTACTCACAATAAATTATTTATGTGATTTGGTTTAACAACCAAATCATACTCAAATAACAATATGAATTGTAATAACAACTCAATTACATCACATTATAATCTAACTCTAATAATAATGTGAGCACTAAAGTATCTCCCAACAGGGGGAAGCTCACATTACTCAACAAATTCCTATGTTTATACCAATAGCGTCTAGTACTTTCACATCAGCTTTTGTGCACATGTATGGAATGTTTTATAATTTTTTTAATATATGATCACTCATGCAGATTGTTTACAATCTATATTCTAAGATGTCACATTTAAAACAAGGTATTCCTAGAAATTATCATGTCATGGATTCACACACTCCACGTTATAATCTATTAGCACTTGAAATGGTTTCTTATCCTTTACCCATCGGTTTTTGTTCTCTCATAGGCTTCCTATATATGACAGGTAAAGGAGATACTAAATCAACATCTTTGTTTCTTTCACATTAGATATCTCAACTATACCTACAATGATAAGATTATTACCAAGGTTTTCTTATGAAGTCTCAAATATTATTTCATTACAATGGTTCTATTGACCTATCTCTTCATTCATGTCTATCGAGGCCTTTAATGAATTGGTTGATCAAGTTATTAGCACACTATCTCAATCACCATTAGTGAGAAATTCTCCTACGCTTAAATGTCAAACCTCAAACAAGATTCTAATGAGACTATTATTGCTTATGTGTGTATGATACAAGACCATGCATTACCAAGATGAACTAATTCACTTGTAGATAATTAGACTTCAAGATCTATTCATATAGAGTTTTCTTTCTCCTTTGACAATATTCTATCGTATTTTCAAACTTTCGATGTTTTGATGATTTATGGCATACCTTAAAGGATCAAGAATTTGAGATTATAGACAATGAAAAATACTTTGATATGCACCCAATGTACAACTCTAGGCTCGATATTAAGTTTCAAAGTAAGAAAGGTTTGAAATCTAAATTCTAATGACTAACAATAATAAAGAAAAAATTGTATTCGATGTCTATATTTGAACCTAACTAAGATTCAATTACAAGTCGCTCCTAAGAGTGAAAATTCACATGGCTACCTCCATGTCACCGCATGTATATGTACTTAAATTTTTACTTGAGTGTATAGCCTCATATTCCCTTCCTCTAAAACTATGGAGGCTTAATGCAAGAAAGTATCGACATAAATAATTTTATACTAATGCATATTATAACTATCACCATTGTATTATCCATTCTACAAATTGATGTTATAATCTCAAGCATGTCATCTAAGACCTTCTCAGATGATAAAACTAATTAAATTTGAAAATAATCTAAGAGGAATATAGACCTCTAGTCAATGAGAATTAAAATATCAAAATCTTTAATGATCCATTACCTAAACATAAAATTAGAGCCCAAAGGAAATCTTAAGGTTTATCATGCATAAAATGCACACCTCCTTCTTCATACTTCTCATAGTCATCCTTTGGAAATGCCATTATTATAACTATCACTACTAGTCTTCCTCTAATGACCTAATATTACATTCGATGGGAATGAGAAGCATGGATGATGTTTCAGATAACATATGCACCATGTATTTTCATGCTTCTATTGAACAACAACCTATGTCACAATGTTCACAGGTTGACAATGGATCTTGTGATAATATATGTACAATGAAATTGCACGTAAATATTTAGTATATAATGAGAAACACTAACGACCTACTTCTTTGACATTATTCATGGGTCTCTCAAACATATTACATTACCCCTTCAAATGGGGGATAGTTATCCTATCTACACATTTACTTGGTGTATCTATATAATTGGTACATATGACATGTTACTCAGGACACCCTTGTCGTCATAAGCTCCATATTATTACTTCTGAATGTGTATAATTTCTGTCAAATACACCTATAATGTATTGAAGTTTTCAAAGTTCAAGTCATCCCTTATGAGTCTCATTTGTCAATTCTAGCTATGTAATTGCCAATTTCTACTCTTTGTGTGGAAACTAGTCAAACAACCTATACTCACCCAATCTAATTCATAATCATTTGTATTCAAGTGGAGAATGTGTGTACTATCATCATATTGAACATAAGGCACAATCAAAATCACGTAAATCATAATTCAATGCATTCTTCATCAATACATTACCATCAAATCAAGAATTCATTCTACAGACCTAAGTCTTAAAGTGACATAATCTCCTCTCTTAAACAATACTCCATCAAGACATACAAATTCATCCAATGCTATCTATCCTACACATTCTCCTACATAAATGCATTCTAGTATTTGATACATAATTTCATTTCATACTATTATTCAAACATAGTTGCTAATCCTCCCTATCTATATGAATCGATCATCAAAGATCACTTTCCAACAATTTCAACACACATAATACAAAATCAGAAAAATCAAAATATTTCAAAAATATAATAAACCTTCAACCATTCTCAAAATATAAAATCAACACATGAGTATAGCTTGAGCTACTATCTTTCTACTTTACACATGTTTTTTGTCGCGTGATTTGATAGATAGTGTATTCTATTTTCTATACACATGTGTTTCATAAGGTATATGAGCACCATGCAAGATACATAAGACTCTACATGATTTTAAATATTATATTTCACTTTTAATGAGTGGACTTGCTAATCTAGGGACATCTTCTACACTATTAGGTTTTATTATTTATTACATATGGATTTTCACATCCTGGTTGTACTTATAAATTATATATTGTGATGTATGTTATTTATCCATATTTTGGGACTTACACATGATAAATATACAATACTTGTATATATTGTTCTATGCACCTATTGGATACTATTTATCTATTATTATGCAATTAATTGCTTATTTTATTTCCTTATGTGTGTGACCCTTAACGTATGTGTGTGTGTGTGAAACTACGATGTCACTTTTATACGGACTCGGTTTCCTTTGATTTTATGTTTTTTGGTCCATTTTGAGTGTGAAAATCTTTTATGTCCTTTATACATGGTTATTTTTCCTTTTTGTATCATATTTATATGATTTTTTTTTGTTTTTATGCTTGTTGTGTGTGTTATCACCTTGTGTCGTTATTTCTATCATGCACTCTCTTAAAGGGATAACTTCTACATGTTGTCCATTTTCAGTTATATTATATGTGTTCCAACGATGATTATATGGTATATATATCGTGGACACACTTCAATTGTTTTCAGCCAAGTAATCTAAATTTTATATCTCTCAACTCAAAAGAGGGAGAATTCAATGGGGTTATTTCAAAAATATCAATGCAATTTAGGAACACTTATAGAATTTTAGATTACATAAATATGGGAAATAGGTCACAAGAACAAGCTTACCAAAATATAAACAAGTAAAAGTGTAGTTTCTAAATAGGGATACTACCGTATAGTTCTAAATATTACCATGGCATGGTATCATTATAATCTTCATGGTTCTGTCTATCTCAATTTCATGAGTCAAAAT
This sequence comes from Taxus chinensis, assembly GCA_019776745.2. Classification (NCBI taxonomy): domain Eukaryota; kingdom Viridiplantae; phylum Streptophyta; class Pinopsida; order Cupressales; family Taxaceae; genus Taxus; species Taxus chinensis. Next base: position 311,016,948 of record CM034146.1, on the reverse strand, counting down.
TATCAATTTAAAATCAATTTATATTTTTAAATGGTTCAGACAAGAAATCACTTATAGAGATACAATCTGCTACAGATGTTTAATAACATTTATGTAAAAATGTAGGGGGCATTACTATTATGGAACTTACAATTTACATATTTACCGGTTCATCTATTATTATTTCTACTTTCAAGAAATTTGAGAATTACAAACATAGATCCATCTGTGATGGTGTGTTTTAGGGATGTTAGGGTCTATGAGACACTCATCATCTTGTGGAATGTTAGGTGCTATGAGAAACCTTGTATTCTTTAACATGTTTGGGTCTATGAGACACTCAAAGTTTTATGATAAATTTGGATTTATGAGACACCAAATGTTTGATGAAATTGCAGTGTCTATGAGACACCTAACACCATTTATTTCTCTATTTGTGCTTCCATCTAGGTAAGTTAATCCCCCAACATCCTTAAAATTATGGATTTTATCAACCCCATATCCTTATTTATTTTTCCACAAGTTTCCAATATTTACATGCCTCAATAAGATGGAATGGACTTCTACATTTACAAGGAAGAGTCGGTTTTATACACAAGTGTACTCCTTCCTTTATCCTCTTTCTCTTTACATATTTCAATTTCGAATTTTCAATATTATTTAGAGTTAAAGTTTCATTTTTCATATATATGCACATTTAATACACTCTTGTGTTTCAGGTTTCACTTTTGGGTAATCTTGCGTCCATTTTAACATTCAAAAAATTAAGCAATTGAGTAAAGGTGTTTTTACACACTTAGGTATGTTTTTCCTTAAACATATAAAATTATATTTATGGGATTAAAGAGGTGGTAAATGTAGACACGTAAATTTGTTGATTAGGTGTTTGGTAACACTTATTTGACTTATAATATTTTATCATGAGTTACATGCACAAATAAAATTTTAAACACATTATTTTACTAATTCCTAAAGCTTATAAATACTTCTTACTCTTTTATTCAGTTGTTTTTACATCTACATGATTGTTCCTATCACTTATAAACATATTATATCTCTTTTCAAAATCATCCAAAATTTTACATATTGTCTCCTACCTTATTGGACACTAATATGAAATATGGATAGAAGTGTGACACATGCTTCTTTCCCTTTATGGTATTGGTGTCATCTATCTCCAAATGGTAGAATTTCTTAATTCTAGCATAGTTCCCCTTTCTCGATCAACCTTAATGAAAAATTATATCATGTGATAATATATTAAAGTGAACCAAACACTCTCATTTACAAACTTCGTAACTATCAAGCTCCTTCTTGGAAAGAGTAATCCACACTTGATCGTTATCTCCAAATATCTATAAAATTTTCCCTAAAATTCCCTAAATCAAAATCACACATCAAAATTAGGCCCTAAGCATGTGTGAATCACTCCACACTCTTCCGAGCGCATTCTAAGCCAAGTCCAAAGCATTCCAAATTCATATTAAACATTATCAAGTATCAATACACTAAGGAATACTTCAAGGGTTTTATATCTATTTATAAGCACTTTACTTTAGCACATTATTCAACACTCACAAGGGGTACATTCTATCTACCTATTTATATTTCTATTCATATTAAGGCATAATGATAAACATAGGGGGAATTATTTTATATTTACATCCATAATTGCACGATCACTAGGAGGATTACATGGAGTTAGAGCCCCTCATTTTTGCAATGTAGTGTAGTGCTTGGTTAGAATAAACAAGGTGGTTGACCACCAAGGGTATTTTAACTCCACCACACACCACTTTATTTTTTATCCAATGTCAATTTTAGTGCTAGTGTATGCAATTAGGGTTTTTATCACAAAAGTGCATGTGTGAGGATTTTGGAGCAAGCGAAAGTGCAAGAATCATCTATAGATGGTGATAGAGTAACCCAAAAAAGATTAGAATCTAAACATTAGCACCAATAGAGATGAAAGTGTTATACTTTAGTGTTAAGTTTGTCACTGGAATCTAAAGGTGTTTCATACCCTTAGTTTTTAGATGATGCACATTTGGCGTAGCTGTACAATTTGTTTTCCCTAATTCCAAATTTGGAACACTTTGATACACATCATAAAAGCTAAGTTAATTCATCCTTTTTTATTTATTGTATTTTAACATGTGACCTAATTGAATATCATTCTTTGTTGCATTTACATATACTATCATATATAAATATTAGAACATTTATTTGTAAAATATGATTGTGCATTGTTGTCAATCTCAAGCTTCATTGAACATGTTTAATGAGACAAACAAGAAAAACAAACCATAAATTGATGGCACATTGGCCCCAAGAAAGTAATGCCCATAAATTTGCACCCTAGAAACACCACTAAAAACCATGGTAATGTTTATTTGATACGTTACTAGTTATTATTACATCAGACACAGCTTTAGATTGTTTGTCTCCATTGTTTACACCAACGTACCTTGGTGCACCGAACACAAAACCATAATGCGACATGCTCTTCTTTCACGAGAACCAGTGGGAGAAAGAGGTGGCACAACTAGGAAGGCAAGCTATGCTATGTTGGAGGTCCATGGTGCCAAGCTCAAGCTTCACTGAACACATTTAATGAGACAAACAAGCAAAACAACCCATAAAGTGATGGCGCATTGGCCCCAAGAAATCGAAACACAACAATAACATAGTACATATGAGAGAATAGATTACGGTAATTTTCCCCATGTACAATCTCACGAGAGTGACCACAATAACTAACTCCACGTTCGCTAAAATGAGCATAACACAAGACCATGTCATGACTATATGAGGCACAAATGAGACCTTAACAGCCATACACAGTTCCCAAGATTGGTATTCCGTCATTATTAACTTATCCTTTTTTAAAACACATTATATTATATCACAGATAATACTTATTAGAATCATACAATATCATTTATGGATTATGAGTTCTCACCTCTTCATAATGTTTAATTGCCAAGGAGTCGCTTTTTTTGTTCCTTTTATATTACAACCGTATTAAGCATTTTGATCCTTTTTGATAGAATTTTAAGTTTACACGAGTCATGAATCACTTGTTTCGAGGAGAGAAATACATGTTCCCACGAGATATGTCCCAACTTGGGATAAGTTGTTTAACTACTATTAACCCCGCAAGGCTATCCATCTATTAAAATGGTGAAGGCAATTTCACTATACACTGCGAATCCAGCTTATTCGGTATAAATTGATAGCGGTAAAAGTCTACTTGTTTTACATAGGTAATGACACCATAATCGACATATACCAAGAGCATAAGTTCTCTTTTCAAATTTGTATATTTCTTGCTTCATTAAAAGTGTATACTCTTAAGTAGTACACCGCATCATTTACAATCCTAAACACTATTAATTTCCAAAATTCTGTTACTAGTTGAGTTTATGTTATCACGATACATGCTTCCACATGAAAATTCATTATGCTCCCATTGATAACGAGGGGTTTGAAACATCAAGATCAAATGCAACTTCAAGTTTCCTGTTGACCCCGTTTTCACGACATCCTGCTAAACATCAATCATGATGGGGTTCATTAGAAGGTATTATCTACCATTAACCTCTTAACTAATTTCCACGTGTTGTCAAGGATGTGTAAAAGATTTTGTTTCCCCAACTTATGACATATGTCCTACCAATGGAATTTCCATACTATAGGCAACATAGTACCAAGAGTCCCTTTAATGAGCTCTGCAACCTAGCTAGTTTCGAAGGTCATAACTTCAACATTAGAACCATATTCTGTAATGGGTTGCAAGGTTTACTATGCGAAGTACAATCTTCATGTCATGGTCATAAGGTACCATGTACATGCGGAACAAGAGAGAACACTATCATTACTTGTGGATCGAGGATTCTACTAAATCCTTATGATACGCCATTATGTGTATCGCGACATTACGAGTTAGGAGGTTTCCTAGTCCTTACAAGCTTAGTGTTTCATTCATAAAACCACAACCATATCCCCATTTACAGTTGCAAGGTACTAACTACCAAGTCCTCAGATTGGATAGTCATGTTGGTTTGAAGGAACTACCTGAGAGTTCCTATAGGAACACAAGCCAAGGAGACTTTCGAAAGGATGAGGCCATTAAGGATTACCTATAAGAGGAGATACCAACCGTACTACCTTATGCATGAGTCAACGTAGTTTAATCCATGAAGGATTAGGATTGTGTCCATAGCCATTGTATCGTAGAAATACAATTTAAGTTGAATTTAAGATAACCATGGTCGATCTCACTTGAAATAGTGTGAAAACACCTTTTCAACTTAATTAAGCACCTTCCCAATTACAAATTACCATTATGAGTACTAAGCAAGATGCTGGAAGAACTAAAAGCGGCATATTGGAGTACGCAAGATTCATAAGACACAATGGCGAAGGGTGAAAGGATTCATGGGTTGGCATAAGCTATATTGTCAACATCAACACTATTACTTTTTAAGCTTATGTCACAAGTAGGGTCCAAAGTTAAGTTCACTATTATGCTTAGTTAAACAAAATTACCAAGAAATCAATTGAGTACACTTTGTTCATGGTGAATGATCTATAAGTAAAGTGCATATATTCTTCAATTCATTAACTATAGACACATACATAATAAAATGAACTTTTATTCCTTCAATAACACAGCAATTACAACAGTTGGGAACAAGTTTTCAATTACTTCATTCTATAAAGGTTCAGATACTAACTATAAATTTCACATGCTTCAGTTTTCCATTGCATGAACAATTATGTTAACTTCTTTCATTATACAAACCATAGCCCCAGATTAATTTGATTTGGGATAGGTGCAAATTTGAGCTCCAACAGTTTTGGCATTACCGGTGGGACAAGGATTAAAGAGCTTTACAACTTCATATTGCCAAGTTTGATGTGTTCTTGGTAATATACAACCTTTGGAGGAAGTTTTCAAGCATATATGATGACTCCAATGATTCTAATAAACCCATTTTCTTAGTTATAGAGCACCCCTTTTCATTCCTTCATCCTTTTCCCTCTTCCTTCCACCCACTTTCATTCATTAATTTCCCTTCTATTATCTTCCCATTTTCTTTTTTCATGAAGTTGTGCAATCATGAATTCATTTCCTTCTTGGGATTATTATTTACAACAGCAAAACTTAATCCTCTCCATCCCCGTACAGTTTCAAAAGACTCCTCTAAATTAGTTTTATGAGCCCCATCATGAAGAAAATGCATATAACCCACCCTCTACTGACCCATATGGTTATTTTCCTAACCAAAATGTTTATACATAACAAGGTTATGCAGGTGATGGTGGCAAATCTATGGCAAATGATGATTTGCAGAGGCATATTCAAGAGATGGAGATGAGCATGGTGTAGACCAGAATTACATGTATTGTGAAGGCAACCATGATTGGTTTTATGAATCCCTACCCATCGAAAGACTTTATACCAAGCCGGTTCATCCATCAACAAAAGTTATGGTTTATGGTTGAAATGATGCCTCAAATTACACAAGTGGGCTGAAGTTAATGGAGGCTCATGAATTTATTGTTAGGAAAACCTTGTTAATGGGGTAATCCCTACGCCACCATCTCAAAAGCCCTCCCAGTCCTCCTCCCCAACCTCTGTCATCTTAACTTACTTTTCATGTTCCTTAGATTTTGTCTTGCCTGCTCTTATTGAGGATTCCCCTTATCCATCTTCTTTCCCTTCCATCCCATCTTCATTTTTCCACCCTATTTCCTTCCAAACCTCCCATCTCATTTACAAGAAAGCATTCCACCTTCTTGACTATCATGAGACCTTTACAAAGTCAGCGAAGGGAAAAAACCTTCCCCCATTTCATAACATCAGATCCACATGTACTTTAACTTCATGAAAAATCAACTTGAAAATCATGAAGTAATGGAGCTTAACCAATAGACTAGGGGCCTAAGTTATTGCTTAACTAGGGATACATTCATCACTAAGAAAGATCTTGTATAATTCATGAACATCAATAAGGTTGAGCTTCATTCATATGGATGACAAGATGCACATACAAACATGAAAGGGCATAGGTTGAGAAAGAGATCAAAAAAGAGTAGACCAAGTTTATAGCTTCAAGCCTTAGATCCATGATTTTTAATCCAAGAAAGGTTCATTACTAAGAATCTAACAGTTAACTTTCTCTAATATCTACAAAATTAGATGAGGTACAAGTCCCATTCTTGAAAGTAATGATATCCTGGTTGAAGAATGGAATGACTCTAAGATCACAATAGATGAAGAAGTGACCCAACCCATTGCTGAAATACCTCCTATTTTGATTTAAAGTTTTGAAGTAAAGGAGGTTAGATAATTAAAGAGCTAAAAGTATGAGGAAGAGAAGCTTCCCAGGCGAGTAAGGATGTTTTGAAATATTGCATTGTAGTGACCCCAAAAGTTGTCCTCTTAGATGCTACAATCAATAATGAGGAGCTTCATGCCAAGGAGGAGGAAAAATCAAATTTAGAGGACTTGGATGAAGAAGAGATTATAAGAGAGGTTCTTGATTTATTTTGTTGATCAAATTTCATTCTTGTTCCTTATTGAGGAGTTTAATATTGTGGATGAGTTAGATTTCTCAAGATTTATGTTTGAGGCAGAAGAGAGTCATGATGAATCAATTTCCAAACCGGTCATCATGGAGGTAGGCAAATTTGTTTTTTGAAGCACCACAAGGATCAGATCAAGTTAAAAGAAACTCCATTCTTTAGGAAAAGTATGTAGGATGACTCCATTCACTGGGGATAAGCTTCAAAAGAATGAGAAAATCACACGAATCAACCCATTGGCTCTAAAATCCGTTTGCCCAATAAGATACATAACTAGCTTAGAGTCAAAAATAGAGTTGAAACCAGTCACGCTCAGTTCAAAGCATGAGGAAGAGGTTCAGTGTACCCAAGGATCAGCTAACAATGCCCCTTTAGTCCAAATGCAAAGCAACTAAAGGAGCTATTCTTTTCCATTTGTTAGTTGTTACTTTGATGAAAAGGGTGAGAAGCCAGATTCAAGTTAGATTTTTCACTCTTACTCAAGAGGCCATGTCCAGTGCCAAATCAATTACATGGCCTACACTTTGTAAAAAAGGGAAGCTATTTATTTCCTCTCTGTTTCAGGATTTATTTAACTTCTCATTTTTCTTTGGTTATGAATAGAGTCATGTAGGTTTTATTTTAGTAAAACAAGTGCATTGTGCATACTCTACATGATTACTGGTTGGAACATGTATGATTTTCCATGTTTTGTACATAGTTTTTATGTGCTTAACTTGTTGTTTGCACAGTTTAGTTCATTTTTGTTCAGGTAGTATTTCTTGGCCAAATTCAGATTTTAGAGCAATGTTCAAAGTGCATTCTTTGACCCCAAAAGATCAGTTTCAGTTCAAATCCATGGTAGCCTCTTCCTTGTTAAAAATTTTAGTGTTTTAGGATAAATTCTAAAGAAAATAAAAACTCCCAAGCATCAACGTTAAGAGGAAACCAAGGTAACCCCATATCTATTCAGAGCAGGTTTCATGGCAGAATCAGATAGTTGGAGTAGTTTTAGAGTGTCATTCAAAACTCCATAGATCATCTTCAAACAGTCATCCAGTGAATGCTAAGTTCATAACGGATCGAGGATAAGGATTTTCAAAGTTTTTGATTAGTTTATAAAAGTTTTGGGCTCGACTCTATGGCCTAATGGATGCTCATAAAGGCTACTAGTCTCTTCATTTAGTAGGCAAACGTTCCCCTAGAGGTCGCCAAAAATAATATCCCAAATTTAACCCTAGGTTTAATTTGGAATAACTTATTAAAAATGGTCTTGGAAATTTTTAATAATTATGGGACTGGTTAAATGGCTGTCAAATTCTACCTTCTCCAAAAGCACCGGCCATTAGCATTTAAAAGACCCACATGAAAATTATCCTAATTCATTAGTGGGACTGTATTAAAAAGGTCTGACTGATGTTCATTCGGTCCGTAAAAGTTCAACACACAAAATCAAACAAAGACCACGTGGTGATATATCAATGGTCTAAGTAGGGACACATGGTGACATTCCAACGTTCTTAAAAGTGATTATGCTCCGCAGACCTCAAGTCCCCAGACTGATCAATCTTTTGGGCCTGGGCTATGGTCAATGCAGGTCAGTTAACACATTCATTAGCCTTTGGAGGTGACCACATGGCTGAGGATCCTAATGGTCAACAAGTGGACAGTATGTTCCCATTTCAGAAAAATTAAGGGTGGATGCGTCTGACAGATTTCAAACCCCCGAAATCAGCCACATTGACTATAACATTTTGGGTCCAGATGGAAGGTCTAGGCAAATTCAGCGGACATGAGACTTAAAATTTATGACGCGAGGATAGATGGTGACATTCCAAAGGTGCTAGGTGGTGGGAGATCAATAGTCCTAGGGGGACATATGGTAGACTTCCGTACACACTGTTAAGCAGATGGCACGACTGCGGATGTAAATGTCTATGCAAGTGCTCAAGGAATTGACTAAAAAGGCATCAGTGCTTCGAGTTGGGTCATATGTGGCGTCAACCTTTCACAACATGGCAGAGCTCAAGATGACAAGTGGCGCAAGATCGACTGACCATTATGAAGTGTGATGGATATATCACCAATCTAGCTCACCTTTCAGGCGAGTGGGCTTCTGTCAAGGAAATCAAAGGACTGACATTACAAATGTATGCTGTAGCCTTCCTCATTAGCTTGCATTTTGCAGGTTTGCTCAGATCCCGGAACCAATTAAAGGAGGACAGGTAGTAACAGTTTCGAAGCAATTTTCTAACGTTCACCAAGGGTCAGAAGATGCTGTAGTCTGACAGGCTCAACAATATAAAAGACGAGCACGTCCCATACATGGAAGTATTCTATTGGATTACAATTCTAAGGAGACTAACAAGATCTAAGGAGGACCTGACACTGTGAAGAAATGTTGTTGTTTCTTATTGGCATGTATTTTCATAAGGATAAAGGCATAGGAAATTAAAAGAAAATTAAAGGGAAGAAGATCCTGATACCACGATCCAATGGGTGACTGACACATGAAAAATACAAAAGCAATGCAAATGTCAGCAGGGGCCAATCCCCAAACCATTCAGGGGCTGCCACATGTCATATTTTGATGCTTCCCGACATACCAAAACTTAAAATGACCATATATTTTGCTACAGAGCTCAAAATCTTGAAAAATCGGTCTCGTTGGAAAGATTTCCTTGAGACCTTAAATTTTACATCATCAAAATCTGATTTTTGCAAGATTTAATAGGTGAAAAGGGGAGAAAATAGTTTGATCCATTAATGAGTAACTACAAGAAGTTCAACTACTATAGTTGATTGATTATGGGCACTACATTTTCATTTCAAATCTTTGATAACATGTTTTGGAGCATGTCGACTACCCATTCTTTCTCTGCAGATTAGTCCTTTGCATATGAGGGTATTTGAAGCTATTAAAACACTTTCTCTGACCTCTCTCTCTCTCTCTCTTCTCTTTAGAAAGCTATAAATCTAAGTGTTAGGCACTTTGTAAAGGGATTTTTTTGGGGAAAAGTAAAGGAACTCTTACAAAATTGTTCCAAAGATTTTTTGAATTGTAAGCCTTAGAATTTGATGCTTTACAAGTGGATTCTTGCACTGTAATGAATTGTGCATCCCTCGAGTAATAAAATTCTTGTATTGTGGCTCATATCTTCCCTATCTTGTGTTGTATTGTATTTCTTTCCTTTCATTACAATTGTGGGTGTATTGTGCATAATTTATTCTTCTTGCAGGGGTCAAATCTATTGTGCTCCATGAAAATGGTTGTTTGAATGTTGTTTTGGATTGTGGAACTTATGTTTGTCGTTCCTTCTTCCATTTTCCCTCTCATTTTCACTCACTAAAATGTCTACACCTCCTATTTTTGGTGTCATCACCTCCCTTAGCTTAGAATTTTAATTTTATGCATCCTCCTCTTTCCCTGGTCCCTTGGAATCATAGGTTAGTGTTAGGTAGTTGCATTTTCCTTTCTAGAAGTAGTTTTAGCATAAAGAGTAGGTAGAGGAACTAACCTTCTCCGGCTGTCTCTCTCAGTTTGAATCCCACAACTTGGAGACAGTCCCATGTTGCCTCAAATTCCCAGATCAATCTAATTTTGGATGGGTGTAAATTTGAGCTCTAACAGGTACTTGATGAATAAAGAAATGAATAGACAATGGATCAAAAATAAATGTGTCATCTATATAAAAGTTATCGAAATTAATGCATGGTGTAGAAGGCAACATACGAGTAATAATGTCAGACATAACATCTAAGGGATGGTCATGAGAGGGTAGCGGTGCCACCACACGATGAGCATTATACACTTTAAAAGTAGATGTATCACTTGTATGCTTAGGGAGTAGGTCATTGAATATATTTAACTTAGAAGTGTTGTTTTTTGGCTTAGAATATTTAGTGGGCTAATACCATTCAATTAAATTAGATTCAATAAGGTCCTGAATAACATGACGAAGCTTTATACATATTTTCATAGAATGACCAATATAGTGGTGATAATCATAATATGCGTTGGTAGGAAAACTCTTACTTTGAGGTTTGTTTGCATCAACCTCGGCTGGTATAGGGAGAGATACAAGATTGCACTGAAGTAATTATTTTAAGAAAATATGAGGAGCACATGGTAAACGTGTAAGCTATCGTCATATGAGTTATTATTGTAGCTTAGTATGTTGATTAATAACATTGACAATGTCTTTAGAAGAAGCATTAACATCATTAGTCTTGCCCTTAAACATAGATTTGATTTGAAATTTGGAAATAAATGTATTAGCAGTGTCAGTAACATAATTGAGATTATTCATAAGTAATAACTTAGATTCACACTCTTTTAGTGTATGACATAGATGGAAAAATGATCTAAATTTGTCAAACATGGCCAATTCTTGCAAAGGAGGAAGTAAGGTTTAAGTAAAAAGGTCTTGTAAGTCACTATCATCCATGATATTATTCATCTTACTAAGCATGGTCCAATAATGAAAGATATAATCATTGATATGTTCATTAGAGGTTTGGCGTAACTTATACATTTGTGAATAATAAACCTTATCACCAATGTTGTTAGAAACTTGGGTTGAAAATTGATTTTCCAATGTAGTGAAATAACACACACAATGTGTGAGGAGATCATAAAACCATTACAATACAAAGTCCTTAAGGCTCCTTGGGAACAACTTGGTAAGCACAATGTCATAAGAGGCATAATTGATGCAAGCCACATGAAATGGCTTAAGATGTTCCACGGGATCAATTTAACATCATAAATAGGAAGCTTAAGTTCAAAAAAACTAAGAGGCAAAGGGTAAAAGGCCACCTCAAGAGCTAGTGGATTATGTAATAATGGAGTAGAGTCCATAAAATTAGGAGATTTGAACACACTTTATTGTAATTGTACAATTTGGGCTTGTAACATGTGAACAAGGGTTTCAAGAGCTTATGTGTTAGATGAAGAAGCATGAAAACCATTAGGTATGGGAGGTGTAGTAGTAATAGTGGCTGCATGAATAATCATAGAAACATTATGCATTGGAATGTTAGGTTCCCTTGAGAATGTGGACACCGTAGATGTAGGGATAATAGATGTTGGTGCGATGAAAGAAGGTTGAGACCTTCCCAAAATAGAATATTCATGATATCGCTGATCATGAGTAAGCTTTGCAATAAGAATAATTTTGATAATAGGCCCAATGTGATGAGGATTCTCACAAAGTTTAACACAAAAATTAGATAGAAGTTTAACTTGGTCTTGGTCCACAACATTGTCATCATTATCATAAGAACTCTCATTATGGGTTTCAATATCATGTAGTGGGACTACATGAACAATATAGATGATAGATGTACTAACATCAAGAGGCATAGGAGATGAGGCTACGAGGTTATGATGCTTATGAGTAGGAGGAGAAAGATCAATATGCTCAATAGGTCGATCTGTGAATCGAGAACTACACCACAAGGGCATAGGAGGAAATCATATACAAATTAAAATAAAATGAAAATATTAAGAATTAATAATAGCATATACTTTTGAAAAAAAGGATAAACTGTAAGGAAACAAAGCCACAATGTTCAATTCAAGAGTCAGGTTCACCAAATGTTTTCACCCTTTTTATATTTGATTAAGATTTACACATAACCAAAAAGGAATGAAATAAAAGTCATAGGGGTTATGTTGATTAATGAACTTCCAACATTAATCATTCAATATCATAATAACACATTAATACTTGTAACAAATATACACAATACAATACAAGGATTGAGTGCACTGAGTTGATTACATATGATTTTGGATTGATCTAGGTGATATGAATGATGGAACAAGGAGATTTGGACCTCAGAGTGCCTTGATACTGAAACTATGACCTAAATATTCTCCTAGGTAGGACTGTACAGTAGGGGCAAAAATGTGTGTACGGTCTTGACCCTACTTAAAACTATTATCTATAACTTTTTGGGTTTGTTGCTTATCTGAGTATCTTCGTCACTCTTTGTTGGTAATTGTCAATCACACTTTGGGGGCTCTTAATTCTATTCTCAATATTTCAAACCCTAATCATGGATAAGAATTCCTTCAAAACAAATATTAGATATATTGTGGGCATCTCATGCAATACCAACGTTGGCACTACTTTGAAGAGGCCTCAAACCACACATTATTCTCCACCTCGCATGTGATATCTAGTTGAAGTGCAATCATATTTGACATCATTCCTTTAAAAAATATTGACTTGAGTTTCTCTCTTGCAAATCTACTTGAGTGAGTGAATTTGAGTGATTCTAAATGTGCGAATCAATCCCCTAGACTAAGTGGGAAGCTTTATAATTGTAGATGGTGCTGCCCTAATGAATGTGTAGAGGTATTTATGGAGAGTAAGGAGACTGGGTGCCTTTTATGCTATTTTTTTTAATAGGAGTCCATAAGAGTGTTAGATTATAAATGAGGTGAGTTTCACTTGCTTATATATGCTTCTCAAGGTGATTTAAGTTGCAAAGGATGACTGACAAGGATTAAATGACCCAAAAAATAGTGTGTGACTGAAAGATTATGATTAAAGTGAGCAATGGAAAAACTATACACTAGGGTCAGGAACGTATGGACATCCCTGCCCCTATTGTATGTTTTCGACCCTAGAGAGACAATATGAAGTGTGAAGTTTGGAAGTTGACCAATAGAGTTTCTTAATGGATTTTATGCACTCAATTCTCATAAATTTTTGATATATGAGTGTGTATGATCAAACAAGCTAGAAAAGAGACCTAGAGATGTACAAGATTACAATGGGTAAAGTGCACTTATTTGAGCAAGAGAGCAATGTCAAGACTAACAATGTCAAAGAGTATATTTACTAAATTTAAGTGTCTACAACTCCAAGTATGTGTAACACCTAGGGAAGTTGCATATATGGTCGACATGACCATTTATTATCTATTGCAGTTTGGTGACAAGAGCATATAAGCTCCAAAAATTGGATGGAGAGATGCTTCCTAGGAAATTTAAAGAGTGTAGGCTTAAGCCTTACCACAATTAGACATAGAAAGTTAGACATAAGGATAACAAGCAATAAATGATTTTGTTTGTGTATTCTTAGTTTTGGAAGAATAAGTGAGAAAAAACTACATATATATGTAATATTTTAAACAAAAGTGCCATTTTTAATAAAACTCACAAGAACCAACGATTTTTATAGTTTTTGTGGATGTGGATGTGAGTGAGGAAGAAGTAGAGAAAGATAACATTTGTGAAATGAATATGTTTTGTAGAATATGATTTCACGAAGATTGAAAAAGGTAGGGAAATTTCAAACATGTTTTTATAGAGAACATTTTTGTGGAGCTATAAGTAGGTGTTGGATTAAATGCCAAGCTATTCAAGTCACTTATGGTGGTATTATGTGCTTATTTCAACGTTATTAAGTTTGAGAATCAATATAGAATTAGAGAAAGAATTGAATTAAAAGACTAATAAGAAAGAACTAGAGTTGAGAAAAGTGAAGCAAGAAAATGGTGTGTGAGGAATTAGGTGTTAGTTAAAGGAACCATGCAAAGAAAATATGAAAGAAATGATGCCTAAGAGGAAGATTGAGGTATACTCATCAACAATGGCACAATATAATAAGTAGAAAAGGAACAACCCTATGATAGAGATGGGGTATCTGAAGATTTTTCTAATGGTAGTTTGGATGAAAAAAAGGTAGGGAGTTGTGGCCTAGAAGAGTTAAATCACAAAAAGGATACCACTACAACTATGGTAAGGGTGAAGTTGCACATCCGAGTAGGTAAGGAGAAGGAAGACATGGCTTTTGAAAAGTTGAAGGATACTGATGTATTGACATTATGGGAGATATCTTACTTTGGGAATCCCAAATAATTTCTAAAACGAGATTTGTCAAGGATACATGGGATCTAAATTTACTTCACTAGAAAGAGTGTGAAATTTAACAATGCAAGAATTAGTCAGGAAAGTGGCCTCACAAATGGCGGTGAAGATTTTTGGACAACATCAAGGACAACCACAAAACAATATTAAACCATTATTGATGAGGGAATCACTACAGGAACCTACTCTAATGTGTTAGAGAATAGTAAGGATGCATCTGCATGGGTTGTTGCATGACTATCACTGTAAAGCTAACCACTGCAAACCATATTAGCTAAGCATAAAAGGAAGTGAATCACCTTGCAAGGAAAAATGTGAAAAAGGCACATAGGTGAATTTTGTAGAGTATGTAGCCAAGGAGATGGTTGCAAATGCATAAGAGATGTAAGAATTCAGAAATTTGTTTATGTACTACTTGATGTGGTGTTATTTATCACCTAAACTATTGGGATACGTGAACAATTACCTTTCACCACAATATTGGAAGGGATTGTGGAATAACACTATGCAACATATGAGTGTTTGGGCTCAATGGGATAAAATTACAAGGCCAAGATGCACCTTTGGCTTGATAACATTCATAAGGTGTTTAGAGGAAGTTAGAGTATCATTGAGGAATTAATTTCTATGTATGAGGGGTTTATGGATTTCTATGTAACTCCACATAATATTTTTGTGAGGGTGCACACCATGGATGACATGTGAATAAATTAGAGATTCATGTTGTTTGTGGTGACCACAATATATTTAGAGTGCACTTTGGAAAGACTCATGGCGGTGAAATGCATGATGGTCGATGTGAAAGATTTAAACACAAAAAATTATTTGTTTGTGGTGGGAATATTTCAGTCTTTTCCAGATGCATTCATCTGATGAAGAAGATTTGTAGGATGATTGGACCTAGAATTTCTAGATAAAGGAGGTTGCAGATTGAAATTAATGAGGAATGGGTAGAAGTTACCCATTTTCTAAAGATTGCATGTCAAAAAGGAAAGCTGAAGATTTTGATAGGAGATGCTAAGGAGGTTGTAGTACAAAAATTTGGATTCACATCAAGGATTAAGATACTAAAGGAAACTACAGTTCCACCACTAAAGAAGGGTAATGGGAAGAAGGATGATATTTCCTATAGAAAGAAAGAGAAGAGATTTATGTGGATGAGCTCAAAAAGTTATTGGATGAGTTCGAGGAATTTTTGGCCCATGAGTGGGACAAAGGAGAGGAAGAAGGCAATGTAGAAACTAGTGGATCATTAGAGATGTCAGTTAGATAACATCAAGAAAGGCAAGGACCAACCCATGAGAGAGATGACGAGACTAGGGTTTTGCAAGAACCTTTGGTGGATGAAGTCTCAGCGAAGAGGGGAAAAAGTTCTCATGTGTAGGGGGAGATGAAGACATAAGAGTTAATCCCCAAGGATCAATATATAGACATAAATGTATGGAGGTTGATGAAATTGATGTTTCCTTTGTTTGTATTTGAAGTCCCCATGGTTTTGATCGAATAAGCATTGATGCAAGACCTTTTGTAAGGCTTATAGAGGATGAAAATTTTCAACTCACATACTTTTACCACTAACCAAGAGGGGTGCACTCTTACGAGTTTAGTGGCAGATCAAATTTAGCAAGATGTGCACTTGGAGAGGGAAAAAGGACGGTTGGCTTAGTAGGTGAAGACATTACAGGAATAACTAAAGTTACAGAACCCAAAATTTGTGGAAATACATCGCCACATACTTATGATGGTCCACGAGTGTAATACCCATGATTTATTCTCCCCCTCCTAGACTTGTCATGTCCTTAATGTCCTTTCAGACCTGTCATTTTCCTGGCATAAGAATACAATCACTTTATTGGGGATCCGTAGCATTAACCAAACTATACCTAAGTTAATGTTGTAAATTTATCAGTAGTTGGATGTTGCCAGGGAGTTCAGGTTGAAATCAAAATTAATGAACAAAATCTTCGGGGAACCGTGCTAACTAGAGCTCTATCAATAGCCGCCAAAAATCAGTCCCATTCTCAATAAAATCAGTCCTGCGCATAGATAGTAATCTGTAATCCTAACATCTCCTCATTTTTCCTTCACACGAATTAATTTTTCTGGACCTGTATCTGCTCATGAAGTCGTTTCAATTGTCTTTGAAGGGAATCGAGATTGCTCCCGTTGTTTTCGTTGTTGTATGCAAAAGAGATGAAGAAGTTTGAGGTTTAGGAGATGAATATCATCTATCTGTGGTTTTGTTCCTTTTGCTTATGTGTGCCCATTTCGCATGGACTGCAACCATTGCAGAACCATTCTCATGCCAAAATGAAATATTCCAGTTCATTTTTCCTACTCTTATTCATTTGCTTTGAGTAGTTGTTGTATTGATTTAGGAATTTAAATTGATTTCCCTCTGTCCTATGTATGTCTTTGCAAGATTGTCTCTGTCACTTTTCCTCTGCATGATACACCCCCCTACGTGTATTTTTTTTCCAGCATAATCCCTGCCTGTGCCAAATTAAGAGCCTTAGAACAGGGCGTGGGTATCCATTGTTGTAGAATCGAAAATGGTTTTTTTTGTCAGATGGTGTTATTGCAAGTTCCTTGGTTGACATGTATGTAGACGTGGGAGCATTTACAAGGCATGTGGACTGTTGAAAAAAAACAAAACGCCTAAACCATATATTGTCTCACGAAACGTCATTATTTTTGGATATTGACAAAATGGTTTTGTTGGGAAACATGTCGGGGGAAGAAATAAAAATAACTCCAACTTTTTTAGCATCCCCTCGTCTTGCAGTGAAATGGGAGTCTTGGAGCAACGCGTGGACATAAGTAATGGGGCTTGACCGCTCGGTAGTCCTGCATGATATGACAGTTTTGATTCGTTTAAAAGAAAATAGTGCTTAGTTGTCTTGTTTCCCTCTATTTACTAAAAGTGAAATAACAACAAAAAATGGAAAATACAAATACATACATTTTGTATGTTTTGGGATAATTTGTGTTCCTCATGTACCACCATGTATGGATGCCTTGTCGTGCTTTGGATTGTTGGACACAAAGCATAGAAATTTGGAAGATGCACTTGCTAATAGTTATACAAGTAACTTAGGGCTGGGATACCAATACAAAGACATCTACTCTAATATTTCAATGTCTATAAGTGATGCTAAGTTTTGGAATGTAGCGGTATCACTCGCAAATGTGCCAATGAAAATGGGATCATGGAAGGCCATGCTTGTTGGATTTGCGCAAAATGGATTCGTGGAAAAGGAATAAAAAAACTTTCAACCAAATGTTGTTCATCGGTCAAACGTCATGGCGAAAATTGCCTAGCTTATGTTTTTAGCAGGTGTCGGTAAAAATGTATGGTTTTCCCCTTTTCACTTGCATTAAATTTCACTTCATCATTTCCATCTTTTTCAAAATTAAATGTTGAATTATAGGGATCATAATTCCAAAAAATGACAAAATATTTTCCTTGACGTGAACTCTCAAAATATCAACAACCAAAAACAAAAAAAACAAAAAAAAAACTCTGATCTTGAAAGCCACACGCATGGAGCGCCACATCCTAGTATACCGCAAACACAAAACTCCTAGTATAACCCTTGGTAATGTGGGACACCATGGGGTTATTTAGCCAAGTCATTTGAATTTATTTAGCATCCTTATAAGTCAAATTTCTAAGCCACTTAGCTTAAAATTCACTTGTGTGACGTGTTCGTTTTAATAAAATGCAATCGGTTTTGTCTTATGGTTGCCACTTAGTTTGAGAAAAATTGAAAACCCATGCCACCTACCTCTAGACTACCATCAAGAGAATCACAGCCAACATTCATTTCATTGAAAATTACTTCGGAAACTAATGTTGCAAGTGGGTTTTCGGGCCCACTGGTCGTTGAGTGACAAGAGTTGTTGACGCAATTACGATAATTAGCCCCAGAGCTTCCCTTACAACTTGATCTCTGCTCGTCGTAATCAACTTCTGTCGGACATGAAGAATTCTCTAGATATGGGAGAGTAAGTAGGAAACATCAAACTTCATGATATAACTTAAAATGAGTGTTTTCAAGACCCTGTTTGTAAGAACTTTTACTGTTTTGGACAATTTTCTCAACCTTAGCTAGAAAATCGGTTTTGTCTTACGGTTGCCACTTAGTTTGAGAAAAATTGAAAACCCATGCCACCTACCTCTAGACTACCATCAAGAGAATCACAGCCAACATTCATTTCATTGAAAATTACTTCGGAAACTAATTTTGCAAGTGGGTTTTCGGGCCCACTGGTCGTTGAGTGACAAGAGTTGTTGACGCAATTACGATAATTAGCCCCAGAGCTTCCCTTACAACTTGATCTCTGCTCGTCGTAATCAACTTCTGTCGGACATGAAGAATTATCTAGATATGGGAGAGTAAGTAGGAAACATCAAACTTCATGATATAACTTAAAACGAGTGTTTTCAAGACCCTGTTTGTAAGAACTTTTACTGTTTTGGACAATTTTCTCAACCTTAGCTAGAATCTCATTTTTGAGTCTCGTTTGACTTCTAGGCACATGTGTGACATCGTAATACTATTGAAATTATATCTATAATTTTACTCGATCTTTTATCTTGTATAAATGAATATTAAAATGTATGGTGATTTTATCTCTCCACCCTCTTCTCTCTAGAAACGACTCTGATGTTTCGGTTAAGTTGAAAACGTAAATGAATTGGGAAATATAAATTAGTTTGAAATGAAATGAAAATGAACATGAAACAAAAATGGTTGTGACATTTTGAATGGAAGATAAAATGTCTCCTTACTTTCTCTCTCATCTTTACTCTCTCTCTCTAGTACAAAAACATTAAGTGCAAATGAAAGTGGAAGTGTGAATGCATGAGAAATGAACTTTGTCTTCTTCTTCCTCCCTACCTCCCTCTCTCTCTCTTCTATTTAATTGAAATTGTTAGAAATGATGATTGTTCAGATTTATGCTTGAGTGTAGGGGATTTCCATACTCATTCCTAGGACTAACACAACATTGGTTGCAGGTACTCCGAACAAGAGGAATTTTCTAGATGTGATATGTTGTAATTAATGAGTTATCATTGTAAAGTTGTATTCATCTTGCAATACATGTATTACCATAGAATAATGATATGTATTTATGTTTGATAATTGTTCTTGGTATATTTTGAAAAGATAATACATAAGTGGCTACATTTTATAGTGTCGAATTGGATGTGAAGTTGTACTCAATGTTGTACCTATGTTATAAAGTCATTAAACTAATATTTTCTTATGTTAATTATTGTTATATTTCCTTAACACCAACAATGCTAGGTAGAATCTCCTCTCATCAAAACTAATGAAAATAAAAGAACGAGCTATAATGCTTGTTGTACTTCCTCCTCCCATTTGAGTCTTTTCCAGGGTATTAAACTTTGATCATGTTAATAAAATACCCTAATCTCATTAACCATCTTAACGCTTCGCACCTAAGACATCTTATTAAGGACCAATTCCTTGATATTTTATGATGCGGTGCATCTATGTTGTGAAACCTATCAGGGATGAGTGAGTTGATCATGTCTAGGTGTTGTAGGTCTAACCATATCATGAATAAGTTAAACCCCCTTATGCGTAGTTTCCCTTGGTACCCTAGTGGGTGGCCAAAGCCTTGCAATATTTTTGGTGGTTCTACCTATGATTGATCTTTTGTGAGATCTAAATTATGTGAGTGGTGACTATGTTTCGAATTACTTGTGTATTTACCCAACAATAGAAATAGGTCCTTATTGTTGGTGTGTGTATTTTCCACATCATCAGGTGAGTCATCTCACTTAGATGAGATCGTAGGTCCATGTGTCATTTAGGGGTCATTATGAGATTCCCTTACGCGTCAGTGCGTCAGCGCGTCAGTGCGTCATATGCGTCATTAGGAGTTACACTTCTATTCTGGGAATGTAACTCCCCCTCTCTACTCGAGTTGTCATGATTGTAGCACTGGGGGTTACTCAGCACCTCCTATATGTACACCCCATTTGATATATGAGATAGAGGAGAGTTTTATGGCTTAACCAGGTTCTGTCCATTTGTCAAATCTTTGCATGCACATTCGGTTGATGCTCGCTCCTCCCGAGATCTCTTCACACTGTCGTTCGCACGTCCATTAATGTGCACGTCGTCTCTCGTGATCCTCGCTTTCGGGTTTTCAAACCCTCTTTCATGGTATCAGAGCAGATCCTGTGGATCCGTGCACTCCTCGGCATTGCTTGTACGTTTTTCCAGCTTCTGGCATGATATCCAGATCTCGTTGCGTGTGTCGTAATGGTTATTCCATTTTTCATGCTCTTCTTGCATTGATTTCAGGCACTTATACCTCTATTCGTGTTCGTGGGTTCCGGTTTCTTGCTCGGGTGCTCAAGGTGGTTGTTCAAGTTTCTGGTGTTTTTCGAGTTTAGTGTCTTTGACCACTTGATTTTTCGAGTTCGCATGCGCATTTGGAGGTGTTTTTATGAGCACGTATTCCCTGCCCTTCGACTACAGCTTGCTCATGCTACATGTTGGTCCAGCCTCTGCATTGGTCTGTAAGCTACTTTGTGCATGCTTTGACTCACTGATTGGGTGCCTGTACATGTTTTTTGGCCTTTGCTTGATCTCGTGGGCTTGTGGTTTGCTTGGAACGTTGGCTCCTTTGAACGTGGCCATGTTTTGCTTGCTATTCGGAATCATCTGGTTTGTTTCTCTATAGGTGTGGCCATTTTTCTATGCGTGGCACCCTGCTCTGGCATTTTAGACGCTATTCCGGCTCTCCTAAGGCGTTTTCACCTTCAACCTGCATTTTTTTGCATTGGAAAACGTTACACCTGTGTTTTTTTGCATAGGAAAACGTTTTTTCCTTCACTGTGTTCAATGTTTCCAAACCTGCAGTATTGCTCAATGTTACATTGGATCCTTCGCTGCCTCTACGCTTCCAACGCTCGGAGCTTATCCTGCCACGCACAGCTCACTCTGCCCACTCCAGACCTACGTTTTTTTCCTTCTTGGTCCAGTCGTTTCAGCTCCAGCGTTGCTGCAACTGTTTTCTAATGTTTCTTCACACGTGGTGGCTATTTGAGATGTGGTGACAGTCCACCCCTAGCCCCCTTCAACGTTGAAATTCACTTGGTCAGGGAAAGTCTTTTGTTTTTTATCATTGACTGTTAAAAACAGTAGGTTCAATGCTTTTTTTGCTGGCAAATTGCTGCTCTCCACCTAGCACCTCAACGTGGGACCCATCCTCTACCTTTTAGTCTTGTTTGGAGGTTAAAACAAACCGGTTTTTAATGTTTTAAGGATTAAAAAACATTCACATGGCATTGTATTAATTTTGGGCTTCTATTTTGGCTTGTATTATGTCCTTCTTTCGAGTGACGAAGATGGAGGGCGAGGTTCGGGGTTGGCAGGAGGCTAATACCCCCTCGCAATCAAAACAAACTATGCCTAAAATTTGATGTCGTTTCCAACGAGTAGTCACATGACACCCTTTGCACCCATTTAGAGCACTTTTTTAATGCGTTTGCAGCATCTAGTGTATTTTTCCATCAGTTGCGGGAATCATTTTAATGCTATAACTTTTGACTCGCTGCTCGTTTCTGAGCACTTCCTTGGTCAAAGTTGCATGATTTTTTGCACACTATGTGATGGCATTGCCAATTTTGTAAACACGCTACTTTTATAAAGTACCGCATTCTGGGGGGGTTGTTTGTACTCTTGGGCCTACGCACGCAGACACATTATCGGCCGAGTCTGACGTCTTGCTTTCGTGCACCTTGCATCTTGCATTTTTTTCATCATGGAGAGTGCTCTTTCTAGATGTGAGCGTCGTAGGATCACCTTACAGCCTCCGCCACTTCTCACCGAGAGAGAGAACTATTTAGCCTGGCGTGCTTCCATGGAACATTACTTCGCCCACGAGGGTCTTTTACCCTTCTTGCTTGGGCCAGTTCCTGCACCCACTGATCATCGTCATCTAGAGGACTTCCTCGACACTTGCGACCACATCTTTGGTCACATGATGATGCATGTCTCTCGTTCTCTCTAGTTTCACGTGGCAGACTCAGATCCACCTCACCGTGTTTGGAGCATTCTTCAGTCCTTGTATGGAGACCCTTCACATACTGCCGCCACTGTTGCTGCTGCTGATTCAGTGGTCTCCTCCATTTCTTCGTGTGATGGCAGTTCCACTGACATAGACTCACTTGATTCTACTTTTGATGACGAGGATTGTGCACCCTATTCTGATGTCGAGATTACTACAGAGGACTCTTCTCCTCTTTCTCTCACTATTCCAGACATTATTGTCACCCCCCACATCTCATCAGATATCGAGCAGTCTTCTACTCAGTCTCACACCATCATTACACCAGCCTCCTTTCCACTTCCAGTGTGCGAGGCCCATTTCACTCCTCTACCTTCATTAGATGACTCATACCTATCATACATCACTCTTCTGTTTGTTGAGGCCCCTCATTGGGATGAGTATCTGCCCGACCTTGGTCGTCTTTTCACAGAGTCTACTTATGATGCACTATAGGTCCCTCATCCATCTACAGGTGTTTCAGAGGAGTTCATCATCTCTGTTGTTGGGAGTGCCCCTTCTGGGACTCATACCACTTCCACTTTTCCAGAGACCTTCATTGATCCACCCTCAGCAGTGGATCCATTTTCTGTTGTGGAGGATGTTTTGTTCCCTTCACATCACTTGGACATCCTTTTTGTGGGTGTTCCTCTTCACTCTGATAGTTCTACGCATGTGACATTACCTTCAGTTCCTTGGCACTCACTCGCTAGACCTATGTCACACTTTCGTGCACTAGACTCAAAGTTCTTCGTGTTGCTGCCTTCAGCTTCCTTTGTGGAGTGGGCGGACTTCCAGCACGTCATTTATGTCCTTCCTAAGGGCAGGCACACAGTTCGTTGTGGGTGGCTCTTCTTCAATCCAGAGGCAGACGATCTCGTCATCGACATTCTTCTGGGAGACTTCATAAAGCTGCAGAGGTCAGATCCGTCCATGGCATCTTCCGCATTCCTCTCATCTCCCTCTTCTTCTCTCTTCTTCTTCTTTCTGAGAGATTGCCTCATTGTACATGGGTACCCTTTCAGGCTTGTCTATGGCCGGGACCCATTTTTGGCATCTTTCTTAGATTAGAGAGTGTTTTGTTCTCTTGTGGTGGATGTTTTTCCCATTGGGTTTTCCTTCATTGCTTGGGACTTCTTTCTTGTACATGGGTACCTCATCAGGCTTTGTGTCGGGACCCATTTCTCGTTTTTTACTTACCGCCTCATCCTAAGTTACAATGAAGGGGGGGTGTTGGTGTGTGTATTTTCCACATCATTAGGTAAGTCATCTCACTTAGGTGAGATCGTAGGTCCATGTGTCATTTAGGGGTCATTATGAGATTCCCTTACGCATCAGTGCGTCAGCGCGTCAATGCGTCATCACATCAGTGCGTCATATGCGTCATTAGGAGTTACACTTCTATTATGGGAATGTAACTCCCCCTCTCTACTCGAGTTGTCATGATTGCAGCATTGGGGATTACTCAACACCTCCTATATGTACACCCCATTTGATCTATGAGATAGAGGAGAGTTTTATGGCTTAACCAGGTTCTGTCCATTTGTCGAATCTTTGCATGCACATTCGGTTGATGCTCGCTCCTCCCGAGATCTCTTCACACTGCCGTTTGCACATCCATTGATGTGCACGTCGTCCCTCGTGATCCTCGCTTAAGGACCAATTCCTTGATATTTTATGATGCGGTGCATATATGTTGTGAAACCTATCAGGGATGAGTGAGTTGATCATGTCTAGCTGTTGTAGGTCTAACCATATCATGAATAAGTTAAACCCCCTTATGCGTAGTTTCCCTCGGTACCCTAGTGGGTGGCTAAAGCCTTGCAATATTTTTGGTGGTTCTACCTATGATTGATCTTTTGTGAGATCTAAATTATGTGAGTGGTGACTATGTTTCGAATTACTTGTGTATTTACCCAACAATAGAAATAGGTCCTTATGAGGCTTTTGTAATGCATAAGATTATTTGGGATAGCTCTCTTGAATTATACACTTAATACGTGCATGTCTAAGAGCGCTGAAATGAGTTGTCTTGTGCGAGGTCATACTCCTTGTAGTCATAAATCCCTATGTGTTACATAAGTGTTATAGGAATAAATTTATTCCAAAATGATGTTATACATGACCAAAGTAATCGTGTAAATGTAGTTAGTAGAAAAGGGTAAATAATATTACTTTATGTAAAGCCCACTACAAAAATGGCACACCTTGAGCGATTTCAAAACCTAGTAAAATGGCATATGTGATTATAAAATGAATGTAATAAAGTAGAGGTCCACGACTAATACAATAACCTAATAAATCGAAAAACCAAATATGATGCATGCTCACATGCTTTGTTTGCATAAATTTGGATTAAACAACGATGTTAATGAAATAATATAGTGTACCCTTGAGAACGAGATACCTTCAACTGTAGCCAAGGTCTTGTGAGTTAAGGAAATTACACTCTAGTTGGACTTGTAAAAGTTAGTAAAACCATTGACGTAGTTAGAAATATATTAAACCTAGAATCACTTAGGAAGTAGAATGTATGGTCAAAACATGTAATTAACTCGTTCCTATTGAGAGTAAATCCTTAAGATGATGAAACATAAGTAGTTTTAAATGTGAAATTCGTCACTTAAATTCAAATAAAAATCTCTATCTCGGGAACACAGGTGTAATGTACCCTTTCATGCGTAATATGATTGTGAAAATATGAATTCCTAATTGGAGCAACAGATTGTGAATCAAGAATGATACAATTTAATTAGTTAACCTACATGGTTGTGATAACTTGAAGATAAAAATAATGTATTTTTAGTATTTAACAATGCTATGAAATGAACTCGGGATAGGTTTTCTATTGATCTAGTAACCTTCCTTTTCCATCTTGTGAATTTTCCTCCTTATAACGAGAGTATTTTTCCAAACCAAGTAAACATGACTCTTTCAAACAAATCCTTAAGTCTAATATTAGAAGGTGGATGTGTGTATATACGTTCCTTATCACAATCATACTATATAAAAAAGAATTCCTTAAGAGAAACGAGCAAAATTCTAAAGGAACCACTATATGGAAATGTTCAACAAAAACATGAAGCCTAGCTGTATAGGAACGAAGAGTCCCATGTTACGTGTTCTCTAGACAATTATAGTCAACTAAAAAATATTTGAAAAATAAACCTTTAACATAAGAATTGAATATTAGGAGACTCATAGTTGTTTAAAATGAATTTATTTAACAAATGAGCTATGGATAACTAATGGAATTGGAGAAAGGAACCAACCACGCATTCTCCGTTAAAGACTAATGCTCACCAAAATAAAGTAATTGAAGTTTGGAAAAATACGAAATTTTAAACCTTATGTATTTAATTTTGTTGAAAACTATAAAGTCTTATAATTGAAACCTAAATGCAATGAATATGTAAACCATAAAAAGACCATGTCTTGGAGTATGCCTATCATGTGTTTCTTACTGTTATTGGGTCATTGTATTGGTTTACGTCATTTGAGTAAGACATTGATATGTAACCTATGTTATCCTATTATATGAGTGGGTTCATGTTTATGTAAGTGTGCTACATGATGTCGAGTTTCTTTATTTGGATCCCATGTGGTGTTGTGTAGCGTGCAATTAAAGTCAAAAAAATTATTGCACTAATTTTACTGTTGTATTTTGGTGTTGAAAATGTGGGCATTACAATGGGATAATGATAGATCATCCTTATCTCGAGGATGGAGTTTTTGTGGAGGGTGAAACCTCTTTGGAAAAATTGTAAGCAACTATTACCACCTTAGTGGTTGCCTATAAGGCTATAGAGGCACTAGTGGAAGATACCATGGTGAAAACAAATGAAGTGTCACGCCCAATTTACAAAGCTTCATAATTAAAAAAACCTATGTGGAAAGAAGTGGCACAAAATGACATGGTGATAGATAGATTTGATTCCTCCACTATTGAAGAGGTAAGGTAGAAGAACACTATTATACACAAATAAGGCCTTCCACAATCAACTTGATAAGGAGCTAATAATGATTCCTGGATTTGACTTAGAGAAAAATCCTAAGCAAGAGAAGACAAATGATGGGAGGTGTACAATGCAATCATTAATGAGTTCACCAAGTTCAAGAGACAAGTTGTAATTTCTTGCAAGAATATGAAATCCACTCAAATACATTAATGGAGGCTTTTCTCGCAACACTAAAAGTAAAGGAAAAATATTTGTGGAAGACAATCTTAGAAGGTCGCATAGAAAGGGTGATGTGATGGATTGATTGTTGAATGGGAAGGAATAATAGAGGAGTTGAAGAATAAGGTCATAAAGGCCCTAGAATAAATATAATATGTTTTCTTTATATTCTTTTGATTATTTGAATTCTTTATGGTGATATTATTCTTTATTATTTTGTGGAGCTAGAGCATAAAACCTTGGTTGAGGATGAACAAGTACTTTAATGTAGGGATATGTTGGCTAGAGTTTTTGAAAAGAAAAACAAAAATGACTAGAAAATGACATTTGCAAATTGATAGCACCTATGGCTTCTTAGGCTTAGTCGACATATTATGATGTCTTACAAAAGCATTGATTGTAATTGTAGTAACCATATTCATAATCACTCACACAACCACATCTAACCTTAACATAAGAATCCTTGCAACCAAAATTTCTTTCAGAAGTGAATCACGTGAAACCATGATGAAGAACAACCTTCACTTGCTACATATTTAGAGCCTCTAAGAGGCAATGCCTTAAATTACATCGGTCACAATAACTCTCATGTAAGAGGAATCCTCACACCATTGACACCATTGGAAATGCCCTAGATTACATTGGTCACAATAACTCCCATGTGATAAATAGGTTTGATTCCTCCACTATTGGAGAGGGAAGGCAAAAGAGCACTATTGTCTGTGCAAACAAGGCCTTCCACAATCAACTTGACAAGGAACAAAATAAGAATTCATAGATTCGGCTTAGAGAAAAATCCCAAGCAAGAAAAGACAAGTGATGGGAGGCATATGATGCAATCATTGATGAGCTCATTGAGTTAGAGGGCTAAGTTGTAATTGCCTGCAAGAATATGAAATCCACCCAGCTACATTAATGGATACACTATAGAACACAAAGGCTTTTCTCATAACACCATAAGTAAAGGCAAATTATTTTTGGAAGACAATCTCATAAGGTTGCATAGGAAAGGGTGAGGTGATGGATTGATTGTTGAACATGACAGAATTTTGGAGGAGTTAAAGAATAAGGTCCCAAAGGCCCTAGAGTAAATATAATAGGTTTGATTGATATTCTTTTGATTATTTGAATTCTTTATGGTGACATTATTCTTTATTCTTTTGTGGAGCTCGAGCATAGAACATTGTTTGAGGATGAACACGTAATTTAGTGAAGGGTTATGTTGGTTGGGTTATTTGAGAAAACAAACAAAAATGACTAGAAAACCACATATGCAAAACAATAACACTTATGGCTTCTTAAGCTTGGTTGAAATAGTACGATGTCTTACAAAAGCATTGATAGTAACTATAGTAACCCTCTTCACACTTGCTTGCACAACCACATCTAACCTTGATATAAAACTCCTCGCAACAAAAATTGCTTTCACTTCACCTCGATATAAGACTCATCACAACCAAAATTGCTTTCAGGTGTGAATCATGTGAATGGTGAAGAACATCCTTCACTTACTACATATTTAGAACCTCTAAGAGGCGATGCCCTACATTACATTGGTCACAATAACTCCCATATAAGAGGAACCCTTGCACCATTAACACAACTTTCATTAATGACACCATAAGAACGAATAATAGGTCCATGCCCATGACTTTGGCTTAGGCTTAGACTACTACCATTATTGTGCTCCTCTATACCAAATTTTCACAATTCATTGATCACCATATTAGATTTAGTGCTAGGGTTAGGAATAGGACAAGGGTTGGAAAAATTATCCATATTATTATTGTTTACAAAGTTAATGGGTATAGGTGCAATTTTTCTTGACAAATATTTTTGTAAAACATATCTAGTATAACCCTCATGACTACAAAACCTCTTTCATCAATGTAACAACCATATAAGGCTCTACTGGAGTGTAAATTTGCCTAAAAATGTTCCATATATAGTCTTCAAGGGAGGGATTTCTTAGGATGTCGTAGAGACTCAACTGGGACAAATTAGGGATGTGGATTAATGTGGGGTAACCACCTCTCACCTTTTCCATAACCATATAGAGCACAACTTTGAATCCATCAAGTAGCTATAAACCTTGATTAACACCTCTATGCCAAAAGTGTGTCAAAATGGGAGTTTCAGAAAAGGGTATCAATATCATTGAAAACATTATGAAAATTAGATAACTTGCAAATGCCCTAGAAGACAATTGTTTAATAAAATGACTTCGAGAGACGCGGTTTCATATAATACCACGATTACAACAACGGTAAGTTGTACACTGTATATGTCCAAAGAGGATTACATGTGATGCATGTTGTGCACTCCTCTTGTGAGTTGTATGATGGAATGACCTGATATCAACTCTTGCGTGCCTCTGACTGGTGTATGATGTATGTTGTATGTATCTATAGCAAAATAATGTCATTTCCCATATTTGGATACAATCAATACCAACAAATGTATATAGGGGTAGCCAATGTTATAACAATTTAATAAATTTAATCTAAATTAAGCTACACATGAAGCAATAACTAACATTTCATAAGATTTGATCTTATATCCAATCCAACTATTTATATGCATGATGGCATGCATGACTATAGGCTATATGAAAGAAAAATAGAGACAATTTAATTGCTTAGATAAGTAGTGACATGAAAAACTGAATGAACCAAGGAAAGACCTTATTAGAAGACTTAACACTTCCCAGAAGGCTCTCTCACTATAAGACGCCTCCAACACAACAAACCACTCCAACAAATTTCCATTTTCAAGTGATCCTTTCTTTGGTTTATTTCTAATACATTGACTTCAATATCTGTACGAATCCCAAGCACACACATTCAGAAGCCAATCACATAATGGTATTATAACATACTAGCACTTGCACCAATAAGAGGTACAATGTTATGTCAATAGTTACATTTGAGGGGTCGTAGAATCGTTGAAACAATTTCAAGATGTATTGAAGAGGTACGCATGAATGAGTAGTAATTATGTACGTTAGGTTTGCAGAGTTGTCGAAGCAAATCCAAGATACACTGAAGAGGCATATCCAACCTTAGTAGCAATGCAACAAACATACATGTCCTATAACCAATCAGTCATTATGGTAGTGAGAGGTGCACCTCCAATGTAGCTTCGTCCCTATGGGCACACAGATTGTAATATATTATCATGGATCGAGAAAGCCAACATATGCAACATTTTTTTGATTGAATGTGGCTTTTAAGAGTTAGGGAAACAATTCCAAGGTGCAATGAGCCCGTAGTACCAACGATGTTTTTTGCCTCCCCCTTCGGTGGTGTGAGCGACGTCCCCCAGGCTACAAATGGAGGTTAGGGTGTCACCGTCATTGGCATGATATATTAGTGAGTGGGCCACCTCCATTGCAACGTCACCACTTTTAACGTAAGGATTACGATAAACTACGACCATGTGTAAATCTACATGACACCATTTGTCACCTATCAATGAGAAACTTACAAAGGGAGCTATGTAATTATTAAATATTTAGAGTTAAAAACACATAAACATGTGTAAACGACCATCACTATTAAACATGGGCTAAAGTTTGACCACAAAGTCTCTCTCACCATTGACATATTGAAAGAGCAGTAAAAAAATTCAATAAATCTCCCACCAACAATGAAATGAAATGAAAGATTTTAATGACGTCCACGTGACTAAAGAGTCAAAGGGACCAAGAAAAGCAAAAACACTAAGCTGAAACCAAGTTGTTTTCCAAATCCTCTCGCCTACTGTGAATCTTGAGCACAAAACTGGCAATCCTTTGGAGCTTTGCTTCTTCAAATAACTCATCTAGGTTGTCCACTTGTAAGTCATTTTCGTACTGGAAGCGAATGTCATCATATGCTGAGCATTCCATGATGAAGTGCCATTCTGTTTCAACAACCCCTGTATTGCATAAAAGACAAGTTCTCCTTTCCCACTTTACTTTGGGAATAGTCCATCTGCCCGTTTCACAGCGAAGATGATGTGACCCGGTCCTCAGCTGAGCCAAAATAATCCTAGCCTTACCTTTGATATCCGCCCTTAAATAAGCTTTGTTATCATGGGCCCAAGTGGGGTTGAAATATTTGATATAGTGCGCTTTCTTACGACCAATATTTTCTGTCCACATGCTGTTCCTAAACTTCTCCGCCACATAGTTTTTTAATTCCCTATTGTTGTTAGGGCACTCCTGGAAGTGGATGCCCCACTTCTCCATCCAATTGGTGTTCTGCTTCATCCAAGTTTTCTTTCTGCGCTCTAGGTTATCCTCTATAACCATTTTGGGCCAACGATGGTTGTCCATGCTTTCCACTTTTTTCAAATAGCTTATTAGCCGAGTGATTGCCGAAGCTTCCATTGGTAACATACCTGCTTCAGCCAGTAAAATCTCATAAGGGACCGTTGATTTAACCTTGAGAGTGCTTGTGATTAAATGTTTTTGGATTCTTTCTACCTGTCTCCACCCATGTTTTGACATATTACTTCCCCAGACTTCACACCCATAAAGGGCCACCGGAGTGACCAACAGACCGAAGAGGGTTTTCTTAGTAGTCCAGTCCCAAAGCTCAACTTTCCTACATCTATTTTGGAGCGAGTATGATGCTTTCCAACCTCCTTGAATTCTTTTTGCTCTGCATGTTTCCCAGCTCAATTTGTGGTGAAAATCAATCCCCAAATATTTATATTCTGTAACAATTTCCAATGGCCTCCCTTCAAAAAGAAAGTTAGTATGCGTCCCTTTCCTTTTTAGAGAAAAAATCACGATTTTTTTTTTGTCAATGTTCACTTGCATCCTGACTTCCTGGCAGAAGAGTTCTACAACTTTTAGATGCTCTCTCAAACCTTAACAAATCAAGAAATCTCCCACTAGCAAGGACATGACATGGACATTAACCAAGAAGGATGTAATTCGACTTATGTTGCATTGTTGAATGCTTTTGAGTCCACACAAGTATTAACCCCCCATCAATGAATGACTTTTCAAACGGTAAAATGTGGAGTCGATGAAGAATACTTACTATATTTTATTCGGGAGTCCAATCATATTTTTATTTATATTTAACACTTACGAGTGTGCATTTCGTGATTGGACGCCTGGTTACAATCGGTGCAACCTACAACGTTTCAGACTCCCCTCAAATTGGATTCTATTTGGAATTTAGACGCCCGCGTTTCTCTTGTAGATTTGTTCAATGTATACACAGGCGTTGGCGTTGCTGCTTCTCCTCCTCCTCCTCGGACTGTTCACATTCTCTGGACATTCCTTTTCCTTTTACGAACCCAAAATGCTTGGAATTGATCCTCAAGGTACTGTTAACTTCATTCTTCACATATGTCATTTCATTTCATTACAACTGAAACTTCCATAATCGAATATCACAATTCATTGATAATTCAATTGCAGATAAAGAATATTTTGAATCAAAGATAATTATGTGCAAAGACGGTTCAAAAACTTTTTCTCGGGACCGTCTCAACGATGACTTTTGTGATTGCGCCGATGGTACAGACGAACCAGGTAACTATTCTGTACAAAACCCTAGTTTTTATCATTTTTGTAATCTATATGGAAATGTGAAGTACCCAGGGTATGGTTAAGCTGAAAAGACTCCTGAATGAGGAAAATGGAGAAGGGCAGGGTAGTGATGACCCAAGGGTTCTGCTTTCATGTTGGTTCTACGTTTTAATCAAATTGAACTTCCGACCCGCCATAGTATTAGTTACGTTTTTAACTTTTAGTAAAGCATCACAATTGCATTCTCTATTACTGCTATATCTTTTGGGATATTTTTTATTTACTTCTATTTTCTTTTGTAAAGAAGCCCAGAGTTAGGCACCGTAGGCCCACAAAAAATGTTAATAAAAATACAGTCGCCGATAGAAAGGTATCTCATTGGGACCTCAAAGATTACAAAGAGCCTATTATCAAGATTCAAGATCTAATACCCACACCAAATCCATTTGATTTGGAAAGCGTGCGGGGGTTAAGATGGTCGATAAATTATCCTTTTCCTCTTCTCAATAATATAGATTAGGATACTGACAAAAAACCATTCTAGGGCCAACACACAAACGAAGATTGTAACCAAGAGGTGTATGAGTCATGGATTTAGAAGACGATGATCCACACTCTATCAAAGGTGTAGGGTTCCGAAGCCTAAGTCTAGGATAGGGGATAAAGTCTTATTAGGATCCTAGGTTTACGAGTAATGATAGTAAGCAATTACATATAAGATATCCTGATTAGGCTTGCAAAGGTAAACAATGAGACAAATGCATGTCAAGGATCTAAATTAGGATCATATAAGCCAAGTGGCAGGTATAAGGCAAACGCTGATAATGAGAATAATACAATAAACAAAAAATATGCTACTCCATCCTAGTCTAGAACTCGAGACATCAACAAAATTGATTATATTAAATAACAAAAGAAAAAGAAAGATTAGGGATACCTACCTTTTAAAGACACTGCTTGCGCATTAACTAAAGTTAACGATAATAAGAGAGATAGGTAGAAGACCTAAGTAAACTAAAGTTGGAGATTCTAAAGACTTGGTGGACCTTACTGGTGCAACTCCTATTCTTGTTTCTCCTAGTAACCCAATGCTCCAAACTAGACTTCGAAGTATAAGCTCCACTAAACCTTTACATATTTTAAGACCTTAAGAGCAGATTTGCTAGTGCAGATAGAGTAATAATGCACGTGTTCTATTGAGAGGAAGGACAATGATGACACCAATTTATAGGGGATGATAACTTGTAGGCACCAACTCTCTTTGTTGATGGCTATTGGCTAGTAAAAAGTCATACAAGATGGGTCGATGCTGTCGGTTAGCTACTGATGGCATGAGGGTCCTAAAAGGGAAAAGGATGGGAAAGTGGAGCAAAGACTTGGGAGTAGATGTGAAAGTGATCTGATGGAGATTTGTAGGTGTTGTAAGTAGATGTGAAGGTGTCAAGGAGACAATAAGACATGTTAAGAAATACTAGGATGATTTGAAACACATTGGGCATCACAACAACTCTCACTTAGGTACCGCAAACCAACCCACTTGTTCCCAGCACACTCTTTAAGGCATGCACTCAGGGAGATTAAGTCGCCAACAACATGCAAAGAGAAATCATTAGTGAAAGTGAAAAATGAGGTGCATACACATTTCCCAACCGAAAATTGTCGCGTGCCACATGAGTGTAACGTGAAATGGTCTTTGAGAGAAGAACATGTAACATTGAAATCAAAAGAAATGATTGTAAATGATATAATAATAAGTGATAAAAATATGAATTCAACCAAATGAAATATACTCACCTCGACCTACCTTTCCGCAAAAGTGAATGTATGTTAGTTCTCTTCTTGACCATGGAGGGTGCAAATTTGGAACTGCAATGATACAAAACTAAGAGGAGCGAATAACAATGCAATTGTATGCAAGTTGTCAATAAGTAGGTAGACGAAAACTATGGCAGTAGAGCTCATACGAGGGTGCTAGAACAGGTTTGTGGTAGATAATATGGGCTAGATAGGGGGCTGGGCGGGCAGGGGTTTGGTGCCAAAAAAGTGCTAGTCGGGAAAGGAATCAACCAAATGAGCAAGCCTGAAAAACTAAACAATATAGGTAGGATATTAAAGTAGATAAGTAAGATTAGGTTAGGTTCGGTTGTTCTTATAAAGGGAAGACTAAATTAGGCCTAAGAAACCTAGAAAGATGTAAAGAGGAGCTAGTCGGGAAAGTAATCAACCAATCTAGCAGGTTTGTAAATATGAATCACCAGAGTGTCACACTCAAAATCCCAAGCATAACTAAGAGAAGTTTGAGAAGGAAGATAACAATAATCAAGAAAGAGAGAAAACATCCTGAAAGCCTCTAGGTGCAAAAGATACGAGAGTAGGGATGATATAAGGGAATGTCCTTGAACCCTAATGCCTGTTATAATGCCATTGCTAACATGTTTGAACAAAGACGAATAAAAAGCATAAAGAGGACGGGAAAACCTTAGAAACTAGTCTGTCCATTAAGGGTACATAGTGCAACAAGGAGGAAAGATGGGTGCCACCAAGGTGAACACAAGTTCTTTACCCGGAATCAAGACACACTATTCAGATTGACAAGACCAAGCGTTTTCAATATCAAGGAGTGAAGGAACCAAAGTATGTAGATTTCAACTTAGGTAAACTAGTGAATTATAAAGATATCCCATGTTAGTAATGATATGCAAGACTAGTAAAGGTTCCTACCTTCCCAGAACCTTTTCTCCATTCCTTAAGACCTCACTTAAGAAGCCATAGACCTGCTACGGGGATTAGGTACTTGTGTGAAAAGGCAAGGAAACTGAATGGTAGATATGTAGCCTACTATCCCAGTTTGAAGAACCTATCACATCTCAAAACCATAGGTTTGATGACGAGGCCAACCGTGGAATTTGAGTTTTCAACTAGGATAGGGGCGTGCCAAATGATATCACGTCTTTTTTGTCTGAGATTGACATTTTATGATTGTAATAATTTGTCTTTTTCTATTGCCTTTTGCTTGATTTTTCTGTACATGACATGGCTTTTTCTGGTCTTCCTCCATATGGATTCAGAAGGTTAATGATATGGGTATAAAAGATGACTAACACTAGAGAGATTACACCTAGATGCAATAAACGAGAACTTACAAACCATGATACTTAAATACTCCTAATTTGCACCTTAGAAAAGGGTGCTATCTCAAAACTGACCTCGGTGTTCCCTATAAGGAGTGTTATACAAGGTAGAGAATGAACCATGATTGGGTTGCCCTAATCATGACATATAAAGGGGTAATACATTATTGGACAGATTTGATACTTTTGTCACAAGAGAGTAAAATGTGGAGGAAAGACAAGTAAATACATTGCAAGAGTTGAGCTACAAGAAACACAATTGATTCGAGGAGACAAAATGACACTCTCAACCATTCCTATTCCTTTCTAAGAAGAACACTTAGCTATGGTTGGGAATCTAAAGTAACAGGTAGGTAATCATAGTAGATAGTTGTTTGTGGGAAGGGCCCTAAGGTCTTACCATACAACTCACAAATTGAAAGCCAAGAGGCATACTACAAGGGATAATTAAGAAATGAATAATAACTAGAAGGCAAAGTAGGGGAAAACTGTAGGAAGCATAAAAAAATTGAGAGGTGGGTAAAAGTAGGAGATAAAGCTATGAAATCTGGCCATTGTGGCTTTTGTCACATTAGTGAGGGGTATGGCCTCAACCCATTTTGTGAAGGATTTTGTAGCCGTAATGATAAAGGTGTGTCCATCATATGAACAGGGTAACTTTCCAATGCAATATAATCCCCACTTGGCGAAGGCCAAGGCTTCTTCGAGTGCTTGGGGCTTGGTTGGGAGAGTGACTGAGATCATGATGGAATTGGCAAGGTTTGCATTTCTTGGTGAAAGCATGTGCCTCCAACTCTAAGGTAGGTCAATAGTACCCATACTTAGGTATTTGTAGGCTGTAGGATGCCCGCTATAATGGCCTCGACAAATGCTCCCATGGGTTTTCTTAAGGAGAGAAGGGGTCTTGCCCTTGGTAACACAATGGAGCAAGGTACCCTCGAACCTACGATAGTAGAGAATGTCATTTTTAAGCGCATACTAGATTTTTTTTTTTGCAGATTCTAGTCTTTTCTTGATAATCTATGTCAGGAGGATAAGTCTGGTTTTAAAGGAATTGGATGAGATCCTTGTACTATGGACTTTTCCTCTCTGTGATGGATTTGATGTGACATATGAGAGTGGTATTGGGGGAAGGTAAGATTGAAGGAAATTTTTGGATTTGAACTTGGAATTGGTTATCTTGAAGGGCTTTATGGGTTTGAAAGTGAGAGGTAGAGGAATCTAAGGAATTGGCAATAAAATTTTGATCTCAAACAATTGATTCGATTGCAAAGGATGAAAACTCCACAGCTAGCTCGGTAACTATCTCGTGGTAGTTTTAAGGTTTTTGCTTCTACATTGGTAATTGCCACTAACTTGTTGGCAGACGAGTTGTGAATCACCCATGGCATGTAGATAGGTGATATTAGTTGCAATGGTGACTCACATTCCAAGAATGAGAGCTTCAAACTTGGCCATGGTATTAGTGACATTGAAGTCAAGGAGAAAAGAGAAAGGAAGGATCTTTCCTGAAGGGTTCGTAAGAACACATTCTGCCTCGACTCCTTGCAGAGGCTCGTCTCCGTCAAAGCGGAGAGTCCATGTGTCTTTGTGCAAATCAATGGTTATTTCTTTGATATCTTTGATTTTAATTCATTGGTTTTTAGGCTTAAGTTTGAGTTCAACCCACACTTTCTTCGACAGCTTGAGCCTCGAGATTGACAATGAAGTTATAGAAGTAGTCAATAAGGGTAAGGGGGTCCATGCCTTTGATGACGAGTACATCTTCATCGGGTAAGACATCTTGGATATGTTGGCCCATTGGGATTGGGGTGGAGGCAAGTTGATTGGCCATCACTTGCTCCTTGACCATTTTTGCATTACAATTCGGAGGTCAACTCCATGAGGGGCGCCATCCATTTTTGAATGCGATCTATAGGTAGGATGGTCATGGAAAAAAGTGGCGGAGAGGATTGGCGCGGACAATAACACATGTTGTTTGATAAAGTACATAGTGTTGAAACTATAAGTAGCGAAATATATAGCTAAGCATGCACGCTCTATGTTGGTGTAGCGCGTCTCATAATTGAGGGGTGTTTGACTAATATAGTAGACACCATGTTCTTTGCCCCTCTCAACCTTTTGTGCCAATATCACCCCAACAGATGCGAGGGTAGATGAGGTATAAAGGATGAGGGAACGGTAGGAGGAAGGAGGTTATAATGTAGGAGTGCTAGTTAAGGATTCTTCATAAACTCAAAGGCTCGTTGAATGTCCTTATTCTATTCTATCTTGGCACCTTGCTTAAGGAGGTTGTTAATGGAGTGCATTCAACAAGTTAGTTGGAGAACAAATTGTTGAATTGCTCCAAGATTTCCTAAAAAAGTGTGGATATGGGGAATGGATGTAGGACGAGGCATGTTAATGATTCCTTGTATTTTTGTGGGGTCCACGTCAATTCCTCATTCAGAGATGTGGTACCTCAAGAGCTTGCCTTGAGTGACACAAAATATGCATTTTCGGGGATTAAGGTGGACCTTGTAATTTTGGGGGAGCTTAGGGGCTTCATCGAGCTCATGAGCATGGCCTTCTACGTGTCAAGATTTGACTAGAAGATCATCCACATAGACCTCAACAATTTTATGGGTCAATTTGTGGATGTGGGTAATTGCTCGTTGATAAGTTGCGTTGGCATTTTTAAGGCCGAAGGGAATCTTCATAGAGCAATATGTGCCCCACTCGGTTGTCAAGGTGGTTTTATGTTGATCTTCGGGAGCAATTTGGTTTTGAATTTAACCTGGGAACTTGTATGTAAGGGATAACGTCTCATATCCGGTTGCAGCGTCGATTATGGAATCAATAGATGATGGAGGAAAGTTATCCTTAGGACAAGCTAAGTTAAGGTTAGGAAAGTCAATGCAAGCACAAATAGCTAAGATGACCTTTTTACGAATGAGTATGATGGTGAAGACCCATTCAGAATAGTCAACCGGTTGAATTTAGTGTCTAAAAGTTTGATGAGCTCCATATGACGAAGTTTAGAAATTTCTGAAGAGAATTTTCTTATCCTTTGTCAAATGGGAGTGGCATTGGGGTAAGTGATGATGCTATGGAAAACAATCTTGGGACCGAATCCAGGCATTGGAATTACTACAAGCATAACCCTCCTTGTTTTTATGAAGAACTACTCGATGTTGTG
The DNA here is from genome assembly GCA_019776745.2 of Taxus chinensis. Taxonomy (NCBI): domain Eukaryota; kingdom Viridiplantae; phylum Streptophyta; class Pinopsida; order Cupressales; family Taxaceae; genus Taxus; species Taxus chinensis. The sequence goes on along the minus strand of CM034146.1, from coordinate 310,978,400 downwards.
TTTAAATGAGGAAAACAATCTCCTATCATAATCGTGTGGGAGTCATCGTCATTGTCGAGTTGGATGTTGAGAGCATCTTCTACAAGCATACAATTTCCGTCTTGGAAATGATAGGGGTATTTGGTAGCTTGGCAATTTCATTGCTTATTGGGTCAACATTGGCAGAAAAACTGTCCAATAGGGGATGCTGCATGGTAAAGTTGCCAAGCTTATGATGTTAACAGGGTAATTGGTCTTTTGTGCATGTAAAGATAGAGAATGGCCTCATCATTGTCAAAATTAGGTAAAGGACCACTATACTTGATATCAATTTTGAGGTCAACATACCTTTCACTATTATGCTTGTGTTTTGATCTAATTTTTCTGACATCTATCACCCTAGCATCAAGAGTGATTTTTATTGGCTCATAGAATGATTCATCAAGATTCTGAACAACATCAACCCTGCTGGGATCAGATTGGTTGATGTAATGGCTGTAATAGGTTTCGAGAAAGCTGCATTGGGGTTTTCTAAAGAGTGGCCAATGCAGTCTGTTGTGGGAGGGCAAATGTAACGGTATCATGCTTTTGGGTAGGATGGCCAATGTAGATTGGCAGATCTGAGTTTTTCTGAACTTCATTGTGCTTTTTAGCAGCAGGACCAATGTAATTAGAATTGTTTGATTTTTAAGGTTTATGCTTTGCAGCCAAGCCTGAAATTTATTTAGTAACCCAATTGGTGATTTCCAGTGGTGGATTAGCTGGGGGACAATAAGGTAAGGTTTCTTCTGCCTTGACGTTGCTAGTATCAAAATGAGGGGGGTTGAAATCATAAGAAGTGGAAATCATGTTGGCGTCACAATTATCGGCATGCATCTTAACCAAGCTCTTATGATAATGGAGAACATCAAGGTGCCTAGCTTGTGTATGGGACAATGTAATCCTCATCATAAGAGGCTAGTAATAGTGCATTCTTTTGTATCGCTATGGCCAGAGGTATAAGTGTTGTTCGGAGCTTTTTTGGCAGTGACGCGAAGGGTACTAAGGGATCTAGGAGAGAGAGATGGATGCTTTTGGAACATTTTGACAGTTCCAAATTCATTGCATTCATAAAGATCCTCCTCTTCCTTGTAAGAGGCTTATTTGCATTACAAGAAGGGTCCTTCTCAATCTGATCTTCAAGTTTGAGAGGAAAGCAGTCTCTTGGTTAGAGAGATGGAGGGAGCCCATCCATAATACATCGTGGTAACCTGTTTTGTTACATTTATTCAGTGTTACACGGGGACGCGCCCCCCCGTTTTTAACACGTCCGGGACGTCCCGGACGTCCTGGGGACGCGGTTTCCCCCACGTTTCCTACTTTACACACGTGGCGTGAAACGCCTTGGGGACGGTTGGAGGGTGGAGGAAACGTTCCAGGGACATGGGGGGGACGGCGGGGACGTCCAGACGTCCCTGGGAACTTCCTGGGGATGTCTAGACTTCCCCGCCGTCCCCTACGACTGTTGCACATTTTTAAATAAAAAAACAGGGTTTTAATACACAAATAATTTTTTATTTATTGTAAATGACTAATAGCATAAAAGTAACATTCCTAACTTAACCCTAACCTTAAAAGTGCTATTTTATGTTATAAATTTACAACATGGGCTCATTTCATATTCACACCAAGCAAGAGCAAGAGCAAGAGTGAGAGCAAGAGCAAGAGTGAGAGCAAGAGGAAGAGCAAGAGTGAGAGCAAGAGCAAGAGGAAGAGCAAGAGCAAGAGCAAGAACAAGAGGGAGCAAGAGGTATTTATAATTTTATTTGCTTACAATACATGTTAAAGTTTTTTTAAAAAAATTTATATTATATTTTGCATTTTTTAGGGGTTGTTTTTTTAGCATTTGCATCTACATTCACAATATAATCACGCATATAGTTTGTACGATTTAAAAAATGCATATTGGCTACGTTTTTTTTTAAATTAATTCATTATATAATCAATCAATCATATAGTTATGGTTGTTTTTAATTCATTGCAGCAATCATCACCATGAGTTCTTCTTCTGAGTATGACTATGAATCAGAGCATGAATCGGAGCAGGAGAGGGTTGAACGGGAAGTTGAGATAGGTGGCCGTGGAAGAGTTGGTGATGCCACAATGGGGGAGAGTGAAGAAAGGACACAAAATGTAGTGGCAGCGGCAACTGGTAGTTCAGTTGGTAGTGCTACCAATTGCCCCTCTCAAATGTTGTCCAAATTTGCCATTGGACCATTTGATAAGAAGAAGCCATTGCAACAATTTGCCCAAATAATTGATAACCCCAAGTTTGGAGGGGGGAGCAAAGTATGGAAGTGCAACATATGTGCACTGACTTGGCATGGTAGTATCACTAGGACCAATGCACATTTGTTGCATCTTACAGGAAGGGGAGTTGGCACTTGTAAGGGCCTTTCACTAGAGCAGAGAGTTGAGATGGTGAGAATCTTCAATGGAAATACCACGGACAAAGTGCCAGAAGTTCGTGGTTCTACGACTAATACTCCTTTGAGCGCTCATAGGACTGGCAAACATACTAATACTCTGGCTGGTTCTAGTTTTGGAGTGTCGGAAGTGGAAAGTAGAGGGAAGAGAAAGGCCGTGGGGGCAGCCCCAAATTCAGTTATTGACATGTTTGATTCAAAGGCAAGGGAAGAGGCAGATGATGCTATTGGGAATTTTTTCTATGTTGCTGGGATTCCATTTAATGCTGCTCGCTCTCCTTATTACAAGGAGGCTATGGCTAAGGTTGTAAAAGCAGGTACAAGTTATGTGCCTCCTGGAGACACAAAACTCGTGACAACAATCTTGGATAGAAACTATTCCAAGGTTAATCTATTGATGGAGGAGATGAAGGTGACATGAGTGCCACATGGATGTAGCATTATCATGGATGGGTGGACAGATATTACACATCGTCATCGCATCAATATCATTGTCTTTTACAAAGATGTACCGTACTTGTTGAGAGCAATTGATTGCTCTGGGAAGCGGAAAGATGTTGAGTTCCAGTATCAGATTTTGAAGGATGCCATTGAGGAGGTTGGACCTTCAAAACGTTGTACAGGTTGTCACAGATGCATCATATGTGTGCAGAGCAGCAGACAAGCTAGTGTAGCAAGAGTATAGACATATTTATTGGATTCCATGTTGTGTGCATGCCATGAACAATGCACTGAAAGATAAAGGGAAGATTTAGTGGGTCAACCAGATAGTGACTGAGGCCAGAACGTGCAGAAGTTCATATGTAATCACCACACATCATTGGCACTTTTTTGAAGCAAATTCAATGAAGGCTTAAACCAGAAGATTGGGACCCCCCGCTTTACAAGGTCCTGGAAGGAATTCTCTATGCACTGACTTGTTCACGGAGCTACATGTCGAAACAAGAGGATGCAAGAGCCCTTGCAAATTATGGATTATGACATCTAGGATTTGGACCTAGGTAGCGTGAGTCCAAGACAGGATCAAGGAAAAATGCAGTGAAGGAAGCTGATGTTGAGGGAAACATCCCGCTTTGCCATGGTTGATATGAAATACATCATATGAGCAATTATACTTCAAGTTTTTAGTGTCATCAAATATGGAGATTCTAACAGCCCCAATCTTTGTGCAAATCTATGAGTGCATTGACAACATGCTTGGGTAAATGGAGGCAGCTATGAGATCTATGAGATGGGAGATTGATTGAAGCAACCTTTCTCTTCATAAAAGCTGCTGTAATGCATTCTTGCAATTAATTCAGACAAATGGTATGTGCAAGAGGAACAAGTACAGTTGATCCCAATTATAAGAATCTGCATATATGAAGCCTGCTGCCCCAAGAATTTGATGTTTTGTCTTGCATGCAAGGCCTTTTAAACATGAATTGTACAACTCCATCTGAGCACCTGTACCACTATGCAGACAAGTTGGAGTGGCTCGACTTCACTGAAGCTTGATGGATACAAAACATCATCAAAGGCGCCACAAGGTTGAAGCAATGGCAGCAAGTAGAAGCACAATGAGTTGCAAAATGTCGACCTGTAATTGGGCTTCCAGGACTATTGCCGGGGCTGCACTTGCCATTGCTGAATAATTAATTAATCCATCAGGTTATGGCTAGCTCCATCTGCCTCTGAGATAACCTGGTCATCATTCTATAATTAATGATTGCCTCTCCTACTCCTGACAATTAAGGAATTAATTAACATGTTTACCTCTACGATTTGAGCAGAGAAACTTGTCACTATACTCATGGCTGCCATTGTGTAAATTAAATGGATCGCAATTTTACACCTGATCTACAAACAAACCCCATTGACATTCACGGTGTGCTTTGACCTAGATGCACCGAGGAGTCGAGTAAGGTTGATTCGATAGATTAATACTGTGTAGCGGGGATTGATTGGACTTACCTTTAAGGACGAGGATGCACTTGTTTGCAACAGAGGGGGTTGCATGAATATTGCTTCAGATGTTGATTCTAATTTTTAGGTTGATACTTGTAGTTGTCCAATCTTCTTTATCCTTTCATAATGCGTTGACAATATCCAATTATGCCTGGTGTACCAAAATTGGGTGAATATGAGATTAATGAATATGATTAAATGCAACTATTGTTCACTTGAGGTCAATCGCACTGTTTGGCAATGGTTTTATAATTCTATTTCAGCTTGTCTCAAATTCAAAATTCAAATATGACATATGTAACCCTACAATGCAGCTCCAAATATCCCATGATCCACCTATGCTGTATTAAGGAATTCCATAATGGGATTTGATGTACCTTGCATGGCAGTTGAGAGTTTCACCTTATTTAAATGCCTCAAATGGTTTTATTTCAGCTTATTTCATAGTGGGAATTTAGTCACCCTATAAGGCAGGTAAGATATTCCCGCTTAATTAGTCATTCCTCTTTCTAATCCCATCAAAATTTCAATTTTTTTTGCCATCCATGGGAAAAAGTACCCTGTCCTAGGCAGGTACAAAATTCCCACCATCCCGATCGCTACCAAAAATGCCATTGTAGCTTAAAACCTAACTATCCCATATATGCGACACTTGTCCATAAGAGGCCTATTTTGGGCATAATATTAGCCTGTTTAGCCAGAACTAAGACTTCTTGTGACAAGGTCCTTCTGGCACGACGTCTATAAAAGACATCCATGATACTCCAGGTAATTTTTGTAGGACTGAACCAACAGTTGGAAGTGCCTCGATAGACATGTCATATGTGGAAACATACACTATGCACAATGGCCTAAAATGCACAACGTCGCCTCAGAAGTCACAGATGATTTCCATGGAATGTGTCATTCCTAGTGAAAACCCTACTGGTATATGCACAATATGGACATGTAAAATCTTGACTAGGCTATACCGGAGCACAATTTACCTCAAACGGGGCTTAAAATGCATCTGACTCGAAATTTCCCTTGCAATGGCAAAGCCTATGCGTAGCAAGACATACACACGAGTTTGGGCATCTGGGTATTTGGCTGAAATTGACCTTATATGACGCATCTGGGAATAGCATGATGCAACACAGACAAGTTTAAAGCCAAACTCAATATTTGCACAAAATCGTCCCATTACTTGTGTGGCACAAGTGGGAGCTTCTGAACATGGGGTATGTGCATCTCTGATTTCAGGGTGAAATCTTGCGATACCATTGTTTGCAATCCATGAAAACGAGGATATCTTCTGAAATAAGTTCCATGCGGGGATTTTTGCATATGGCGATAGAGTTAAGTTCTTTAAGAAAGTTCCATTGATATTTTGGTGATAAAATACAGTCGAATTGTACGTAGGTTGAGAATCGTGGATAAAATCGGCTGAAAAATTGTGGAAAATCGCGGGTGAAATTTGTGGCCCCAAATCTGAGAAACTTTTCCTTAGATCACTTGACGCGGCTCCTTAGGTTGAGGCACTCGAAAATCATGGAGTAGGATCGTCGGGTGAATTGATCAGTGGATGAAGTAGAAGTATCGTTAAGCCCCAACACGTTGTGGGATTCGTTTTTTAGGCTTTTTTGGCGAGATCCTTATGTGTAGGCTTTTTGGCGAAAAATCACGACAGAAAAAAATTTGCACATTTTTGGAGTTAAGATAGTCCATGGTCTTAAGACCTTTTAATGGTACACAAAAACTTGTTCATGGGTGCCTATAACTTTCGAGGTTATGGATCGGTCTCCAATTTCAGGTGTTATGATGTTGATGGCTCTAAAAAAGTGCATTGGCATTTCTCATCGAGCTCTATGGTGGTAGTGATGGCAATATTTTTCTTATTTTCACCTAAGAGGACAATCAAAGGCGATTTTTTTGAGATCTCGCAAACTGGTCATGTAAGTGCTCTTTTTTGGCATACAACCAACTTAATTGAAAATATGGTCATACCATGTAGGCCTATGGCATTCTGATGGATCAATGTCACTTTAATCTAGCATCATTTTAATGATTGTTCCTGAGTTACTATTTAATTTAAGGGCAGGTGGTGAGGGTTTTGAGAGGTTGAACTACTTGGATTGGAGTTAGTTGAAGAAGGAAGCATAATAGATTTGCCGATTAGATGCCGATTGCTTTTGCCGATTTCCGAGTTCAATAGCATTAGTGGCCTGCCGATTAAGGTCCCTTTTGATGGTTTACGATTTTGCTTGAACTCCCTGATAAGTGCAGTTAATCAAATGATAGCTTGAGAGAGGAGATTTTTCTAATATGACATAGTTGGAGAATTCCCGAACAGGACCATGTATACATGTAGATTGGGATCGAGGGCATACTAAATGAATGCATGACAAGTATTTTACACTTTGTACGTCCTCAGATGGATCAACCCAAGCAAGTTTAGATGTAGCACCAAATAGATCATAAAATCAGAATGGAAGAGCTAACTGTTTAACAAATGGATTTCATACATTTATCATGAACTCTAGTCTGTAACCGTCAGTACTTAACCACATTTTTGAAATCACCAGTACAATCTTCCAACACAGCATATTTAGAATATGATCTCTTGCCATTATATACTATAGTACCTGATATATATATATATATATACTATATATATATATGGTCATAGTTACCTGAGTACAGATACGGGTACGGGTACGGTACGCTGCAAAAAGTAATTTTTAAAAAATTTCGGGTATGGTACGTTGTTGGGTACATTATATATATATATATATATATATATATATATATATATATATATATATATATATATGTATATAAAATTATAAATTTAAAGAAGCATTTGCATACTTATTGAAATTTAATACTCAGAAGCACTGAAACGCCCCCGAGGGTCCCGTATCCATGCAGAAACATTTCAGAAACGTGAAATGCGAACGAAACGTGCCAGGCGTTTCCGCCGTTTTTTCAAAGTTTTAAGCATCTAAACTTTTTAAAAAATTAAAAATAAAAGCATTTAATACACCTAACCCTAATCTACCTACTTAGACTTGCTATAGACACTTCCTAAAAGCTATATAATGACCTCTTGGGTCCATTCTAAATCACACTCTCATTTTCTCTCTTGCTAAATTCAGTTTTCACTAAACTAACATTTAACATTGTGAAGAGCAAAGAGACATCAAGGAGCGATTTGAAGGAAGAGTTTAGGAGTTGGTGTTAAGGGCAAAGAGCATCAAGGAGGAATTTTAAAGCAGATTTGGAAGCTTCAAGAAGGAAAAACTAGGTATTTTTCAAGTTTTTTTTTTATAAAGAAAATGTTAATGTGATCAATAATGCACACATCATTCATTATCATTGATCGCAATATCAATATGTAGTTTTAATTTAGTAATTTTAAAACTCTATGCAAAAAATAAAAAATTTGTAACATTTCCTTTGCGGTTTTTAAATAAAAATCATGTTGTTTTTTAAAAATTATAAATTTCATCCAAACTCTGTGTATGCTCTCACCTCACACCTATACGGTCACCTTGGTGATCAAATGCAGAATAGGATCTGTAGGTTTTTTTTTAGCTATTTTAAGAGTTCTTTTTGTATTTATTAAATTAAAAAAATCCGAACTCTGTGTATGCTCTCACCTCGTGCCTATACGGTGAACTTGGTGATCAAAAGCATAATAGGATTAGGTTTTTTTTGGTTATTTTAAGATTTTTTTGTGTGTTTATTACATTAAAAAATTCCGAACTATGTGTATGCTCTCACCTTGCGCCTATACAGTGAACTTGGTGATCAAAAGCAGAATATGATATGTAGGGTGTAGTTCTAACTTCTATTTAATAATATTAATTTATTGTTATCGAAGTTTATGTTTAAAAAAAATTCAATATAGGTTTGATTCTTTGACTCTTGAGATATAAAAACATAAATGGCATCTAGTTCAGCCTCTGTGGGAGGGCATGGGGAAGGGGAAGCAAGTCAAAGTGGGGGTGTGGATCCTAGAGCTCCTCTTTGGAGACATGTGCAAATTGTGGAGAACCTTGTTGGCGGTGGCTCTCGAGTTTGGGTATGCAATCATTGCAATATACAATTCAAATCCTCTTACACCCGCCTCAAAGCTCATTTAATGGGGAAAGGGGGAACGAGGATTAGAAATGTGCCATGGTTGAAGGGAAACATATATTGGCATATATGAAAGAGCAAGAGGCTGATTTGGCAGCTTCAAGAGCTAGATTTAAAACCGCTCCTTTGCAAAATAGGGGTTTTGTAAAACCACCCACCCCATCAAACCATCCATTTATCCAAGTTGCAGTTGAAACTCCATCAGAGGGAGAGTGCTTGTCATGAAAGAGAAGTACCAAAGGCCCATTAGAGCAAGCATTTGCAAATGAGAAAAGGGATGTTGATGAGTTGGTTGCTCGATACGTTTATGCATGTGGGCTGCCCTTCAATGTGTTGTGGTCACCTTATTGGCAACAAATGGTGAGAGAAATTAATGATGCACCACAAAGGTATACAAGCCCTGGTTATCAGAAGGTGAGAACATTATTGTTGGCAAAAGAAGTGGCCCATGTACATACTTCTTTGCAGCCAATTAGGGATTCATGGAAGGACTCAGGGGTATCTATCATTTCAGATGGATGGAAAGATCCCTGAAAGAGACCCCTAATCAACATTGTTGTAGTGTGCCCTAAAGGGGCAATGTTCTTAAGGGCTGTTGATTGTGATGGTGAAGTGAAAGATGCTCAATTTATTGCTAATATTTTGATTGGGGCTATTGAATCAATGGGCCCTCAAAACGTTGTGCAAGTCATCACGGACAATGCCAAAAATTGTAGAGCAGCAGGGATGATTGTTGAGGGGAGATATGAGCACATTTTTTGGACACCTTGTGCAGTACACTCCTTGAATTTGATGTTGCAGAAGATTGGCAAAATTCCATGGATAGAAGAAACTTATACAGAGGCAAATGAGATTCAAATGTTTGTCACAAATCATCATATGTCGCAGGCTATATTTAGGAAGTTCTCAACATTGGAGTTTTCTGAAGGTAACGAAACAATTTCCTAGTTTTTAATTTTTAATATTTATTTGTTAACTTTCTATGAAATATGAAAGTATCAATTGAATTTCTTTTAAATTTAATTTTATATTTTATTAACTTGTTTTAATTTATTTTAATAGGTTGTTGAAACAAGATTTGCCTCTCACTCACTCGTCGTAAGACGACTTGTGAAGGTAAAACAAACCTTAAGGCTTATGGTGATTGATGATGTTTGGTCTATGTGGAAGCAAGCAAACACAGAAAGAGCCATCAAAGTAAAATCAATTATACTTGATAGTTGGTGGGCAAAGGTTGCATACTTGCTTAGTTTTACCGAGCCTATTTTATCTATGATTAGATATACAAACACAGATGATGCTTGTATAGGGGAGATCTATGATGGTATTGACTCTATGCTTGAAAAAATTAGAGACATCATACAACAAAAAGAGCAAGATCCTGCAGAAACCTTCTACAATGAAGTTAGGAGTGTGATCATGAGAAGGTGGAATAAAATGACCACCCCATTACATCTCCTAGCCTATGCCCTAAATCCCAAATTTAATAGTAGTGAAATAATTTTGCTACTTGGTAGGCAAAAACCATATGATGACCACGAAGTTGCAATTGGAGCTAAGGCTGCATTCCGGAGGCTTTTTCCTGATCCAGATATAGCTAGTACGGTCCGCTATGAAATGACGCTCTTTGTCTCTTCATCTAATGGTAGCATGGGTGAAATGGATGCAGCAGTTGACAAGTACAAGTTGACCCCATTCATGTGGTGGTATGTACATGGCCATGATGCCAAGAACATATGACCTGTTGCCATTAAAGTCCTCTCACAGGTATAAAATATTAAAATGAAATCAAAAGTTTGTTTATTATTAATTAATTAAAAATTAAAATTGTATGTTCGAAGTTCTTACTTCTTAGTAAATTAATTTTATTTCTAATTGAAAATTCTAACTTCTTTTTTCATTTTTTTAACAGGTGGCTAGCAATTCTTCAATAGATCGGAATTGGAGTACATATAGCTTCATCCACTCAGCCAAACGGAATAAGTTAGGATCTAAGAAGGCTGAGGATTTAGTGTATGTACACTCCAATTTGTGCATCCTCACACAAGACTAAAGGCTATTGTAAAGGTACCAACAAACTTTGGGATATTGATCCTGAGAGTAGTGACTATGATGCTTCTGCAGCTACTCTTAGCCAACTTTCACTGCTTGGTATTGATGAAGAAGAATCGAGATCCATTGGACAAGGGATGGAAAGTGTAGCTAGTGGGAGTGGAGTTGTCAGTTGTGTTCATGGAGATGATGAGGAAGATCTGGATGATATATTCTAGAATCTAGATTATTATCATGTGACATGTATATGTGAATCATTGAAATTGTAACCATGTTGAATGATGAGTTATGACTCTTTAGAAGTTAAAATTTCAATGAATACAAAATATTTTGAGTGCTTTATCAATCATCTCGTATGGTCTACAAATTTACAATTATAAAATGAGTATTATGCATATATATATATTTTAATAATATATTGTACGGACGCATCCGGTAATGTTTCGTATCCAAGGTTTTTTGAAAATTGCCGTTTCCGCGTTTCGTTTTCGTTTCCGTGCAACGTAGATTTAATACTCATACATTGCATACTTATTGAAATTTAATACTCATACAATCATTTGTTACAGAAATATTGTTCATAGTGTGAACACTTAGGAGTGGTTTGGGTTATTTGGTAGTAATAGTTTTTAATATTTATAAAATAATATATGAGTGTGCAAAACAGTTGTAATGCACAACTCATAGTTGAGAGACATTTGGGATATTGAGAGGACTTAGAAATTAGCCTCGACTCCTTACTTATAGGAGTTCATTGAGCTATTTATATGTAATCTCTCCATTGGAAATTTGTCCCGAATGAATTACAATATCTCTGATTTTATTATTTTATTGTGCAATGTGTTGTTTTTTATTTGATTAAATCATGGATATTTACAAGATCATTCATAGAACATGAAAACAAATTTGAAGATTTCCAATACTTTGAGAATTGAGACTTGAGTTTGTATTGATTCATAATTTTCAAAACAGAATAGTTAACTTAATACATTCAAGTTCTTAACTTGCTTCACTTTCAGTTTTCTAGGCCTAAAATCCTAGAACATATCATCTAGATGATCCTCAAAATCATCTTCATGGATGACACTTGCAGCTCCACTTCCACTGGCTCCATTGTCGAACACTTGTGAAGGTCTCCCTGGAAGTTTTTTGTTAATGCCAAGTAGTGAAACATTTGACAAACAAGCAACAAAAGCTTCAAAGCCCATGGTTTGAAGTTGGATGTCCCAAAGCTTGTTAGGACCTCTAGTATACTCTTCCTTCTTATGTGTTAAGAGGCGCAAATTGGAATGTATGCATACTAGATCCTCAACCTTATTGGATGCCAACATGGTGCGTTTGACTGAGTGGATGAAGCCATAAGTACTCCAGTTCGCTCTGTAGAAGAATTACTAGCCACCTGTGAAAATAACAAAGTATTTTTGATATACAAAAAAGAGTGCTATCATTTAAATTTTAATTCTTAATTGGTAATTTACATATCAAATAACAAGTTACAAAATTCATACTTGTGAGAGCAATTTGATTGCAATTGGTCATAGGTATTTGGCATCATGGCCATGTACAATCCACCACTTGATTGGATTCAAGGTGACTTTGTCACAAAGAGCCTATACCTCTCCCATACTACTTTCTCCAAATACAAACATCTCCATCTCATTGCAGACTGCACTAGATATAGCTGGATCAGGAAACAACCTCATGAATGCTGCGTTCGTCCCTTTTGCAACCTCTTGGTCATCATATGGTGACTGCCTATGAGGCAACCCAACTATTTCATTGTTGTAATATTTGGGATTTAAGGCATAAACAAGGAGATGCAATGGGGTGGTCATTTTGTTCCACTTTTTTATGACTACACTTTTGACTTCATTATAAATTTTTTTCTCAAGGTTTTGCTCTTTGGCTTGTATGATGTCTTTTATTTTCTCAAGCATGGAGTCAATGCCATCATAAATTTCTCCAATGCAAGAACTCTCTTTGTCAAACAAAGGTGTTCTTCAACACCACCATAATTGTGGAGAGTGTGAGGCCGTCTAAGCTTTCATTGAGTGAATGTTGCATGATATATTCATTTTATGATTGACGCATTTATTTGAGAAGGAAATCTGCATGTTATTGATTAATATTGAAGGATTTAATAGTGCTTTATGATCTGCTGTTATTGCTGCAATTATTAGAGCTATAACGACTTGCATAAGAGGTTGTTTTGACATGTTTGGGCGTCTTTTGAGCTAGATCTGTAATCTGATCTGTATTGGCATATTTTTCCAAGTGTGGGGCAGCTATTTTGAGTGTGTTGGAAGGTTGGGAAGAGCTGATAATAATTTATGCAATTTATTCTAACCTTAACAAACTTGGTTTCAAAATTTGGGGGCTGTTTAAAGGTGGTTTAGTTGCTCGGAAAATTTAGATTCATAGTGCATCGGAAAACTCTTAATTTTTACTTTATTATGCACTTTATTTCATAGTAAAAGACGATGTATTGAGCAAGTTATGAATTTTCCAAGTTTCAGCTGTCTGTGAGCAATATTTAATTATTATGTCCCAGGGTTTCATCTACACAATTTTAGATTTCGTGGGTTGATTTGCATGCCTTCTACTTATTGAAAAATTATGTTCTATAGCTTGTTGGAAAGCTAAAAATATGAAGAATCTTTTGGCGTTGGTTTGATAGAAAATTATTGAGTTTTGAGTGATATAATTTTTTTGAAGTTCAGCTATTCTGGGTGCATTTTAAATTAATTAATTGCTGTAAAAAATTTCAGATGTGGAAAAGATTAATTTCCTAACTAGTTCTCCCATCTAACCCACTACTTTGGCCTACTCCAACCCTATTTGGGTTGTATTAGTGCTGACATTGGGTTATTTGAGGTTGAACTAAGGGGATTTAATCCTTATAGAATTGACTTGGTTAACTAATTTGCAGATTTAAATAATATCCCAAAAGGGGATATTACATTCTTTGTTGGGAATCTCCTAATCCTAGCCGACCTACCTTAGGGAGATAAACACCAAAGGAAAAAAATTAAAAATAATAAAAGAAAACTGAAATGAAGTTCAATTACTTCCCTTGTTCACTTATTCTTTTTGGCCATGGGAAGAGAGTGGCAAGAAGTCCTCATTCGACATTAATTTGAAAAAGGGGACATTACATAACAACTTTTTAAAAGTAAAAACATTCGAAAATTGGGGATGTCTCCTCCAAATTCCCAAGTCTCTGAAATGTTGTAATGTCCCCTTTTCTAAATTAAATATGATTAATAATATTATTTAAGTTGGGCCTGGTCATTTCTAATTTTTGAGCAACTTAATATATTATTATTAAAATAAAAAATATTTTTAAATACGTAAAGTAAAATTAATGATTTAACTAAGTTGGCCAAATGTTACTTTATGTTATATTATAAGGCAACTTATGTTTATTATTAAAAATAAAAGTGACTTTTAAATAAAGTAAGCCAACCACCAAAATTGAAAGAAAGACGAAAGAGAAGTTATAAAAGGAGGATGAAGGAGTTCATTTGGGGATCTATCATCTTGATTTTAGGAGCTAAGCACTTGTGCTTCTACTTTCAGCTATTGAGGATGAAAACTCTCTTAGCATTCATCACTTGAGGACGAAAACCCTCATTGTGATCAAAATTTGGGGATGAAAAACCCTCAATTCTGTTGGTGGCCTTACTTAGAAGTCATAGTTGTGCATAAGGATAACCCAAAAAAGGCTAGGGCATCATCAGTGGCTGACAAAAAGGGGTAAAAGCTCCATCACTAGCTGGTGCAAGGGGTAGAAGGGCTGCTAGAGCTTTGGCAGAAGTTTTTAGACCCTCTCTTTGGGTGGCGACTTGCATCTTGGAGGAGTTTGGAGGCTTCTAGGGCATGAAAACCCAAATTTCAATTGTATCTGGCTTCTTCATAATTTTTGGAGTTGTTTGCACTCTTCTGTGGTTGTGTTGGGCTTGGAATCATAATTTCCAATCGTGTTGGTAAAGTATATTTGCTGCTGTCATATTTTAATTTCAGCTGGTCTGAAAAATACAAAAATGTATTTTTCTAGTATTCTCTTGTGTTATGTTTGTTTCGAATCTTGAATAAAATAATTGGGAGGGTTTCTATATTTATTTCCAGCTGTTTTTGCATGCATGATGCCATAAAAAATAAAAAGGGGTAAAAGTTCCATCACTGGTTGGCACAAGGGGTAGAAGGGCTGCTAGAGCTTTGGCAAAAGTTTTCAGACCCTCTCTTAGGGTGGCGACTTGCATCTTGGAGGAGTTTGGGCGCTTATAGGGCATGGCAGTCCAAATTTCAGTTGTATTTGGCTTCTTCATAATTTTTGAAGTTGTTTGTTCTCTTCCGTGGTTGTGTTTGGGCTTGGGATCGTTATTTCCAGCCGATTGGTAAATTATATTTGCTGCTGTCATATTTTAATTTCAGTTGGTCTGAAAAATACAAAAAATATATTTGTTGGTGTTCTCATGTTATGTTTGTTTCGAATCTTGAATAAAAAATTTGGAGGGTTTCTATATTTATTTCCAGCTATTTTTGCATGCATGATGCCATAAAAAATAAAAAATCAGATTGCTGTTACGGTTTGAAGATAATTTTCAGTTTGCTTGTTGAATTTATTATTTGAAGTATTTGAATCATAAAAGTTTCAAGGGAAATCCAAAATTTTCTAGATCTGCCCTAAAAGTGACATTACAAATGTTTGGGCCATTTGGGATGTCACCAAAATCTAGGGGACGCTTCCCCCTGTAAAACTGCTAAAACATGACATGATAGTCATAATCGACAATGCATTCAATTAATCAATAAACAAATATGATTAATGATTAAATACACTTTTGTATTGAAACCATAGTTGCCAAGTCTGGAAATCCAGATCCGTTTGGGAGGGCAATCAAATCAAAACTCTGAGACTCTTGAAAAGCTCTGGAAAAATCCACTGCGAAATATATACCTATTATGTATGAACATAATATTATAAATATACGAAAATTGACAAATATAAGACAAAAATTAATAATGTAATATAAAATGTTAATATATATAATATTCAATAACATATAAAGTTGTTGGGTGTCTTCTTTGCAAAAATTAATTATTTCTAAAGGAAAAATCAGGTTTGACCCAAACTAAACTTATTAGGTCTGTCTGAAATATATGGATTTGGTAATATAATTCAAAACAAAATCTGATAATGTGATAACATTTAGTCAAGATAATCAACCCCAGGTGGTAGAAATCAGAATGATACTAATAAAAAATTGATTAATTATGTCTTAACAATGTTTATTTAAAGCAAATAAGGTCTTTTTAGATCAACTCGCTGAAACAGGTTGGGACATTTTTATTGTTTCTTTATTGGCATGATTCAAGTCTCAATCACAATTGTGAGTAAATTCATCCAGTCACTTCCGGAAGACTATAAAGATATGGAAGACTATAAAGATATGGAACCCCCAAAAGGGTGCACTCTGAATTTCAAGCATAGAGATATTCATCTCCAACTAATGGAAGGATATAACGAATCCAAAAGTTTCCTCGTGGAGCAAATCTGACTATGGCATGTACTAGTCTTTCTATGAAGATGCTAAGGCCTTAAAACATAAGTGGTGAACTCAAGGTGTGCATGGCATGATCTCTATGATGTCTACCATTTTCTTGAGATAACAAGGCGATGTTCCCTTCTCTTGAATAAACCCATTGGAGGAATTTTGGCTGATGACAAAGACATGGCATGTAACATTTTTGAGAAAGCAAATGGACTTCAAACAACTGTGTCGAGAAACAACTTTTAGCTTTGCTTCCCTTAGCATGAGCAAATAACCCAAGGTGATTGTGATTGATTAGCGAGACCTCTTCATAAGCTCAGGCATCTCAATATGCTCATGGGACGGTTATTCAACCTAAAAAACATGTGTTCCTTGTGTCACTTTATGTAATATCCCCTTGTGGGATGTTAATTAGATTTTATTAAACTACTTGCAAATGAAGTAAACTTAGAAGAGAAACCCTTCTAGGTTGACCTGAACTAACCAAGTGTCGGCTTCAATACAACTCAAATGGGGTTGGAGTGAGCCAAGGTAAGGGTTTAGATGAGCTTACTAGTCGGAATTAACACTTCTTTAACCAAATAACTTGCAGCAGTAGTGAAATAAATTAAAAATGCTGAAAATGATTGCAAACTTCAAAAATTAATCTCTGACAAATTTAACTCTTTTTGCTTGAAATAAATTGCAGTTGGAAAATAAAATTATAATATTTCAAATGGACCCACAATCAAAATTTTTAATCAATTGTAACCCACTCAAATCAGCCCCCGAATTTACAGATCCAGTTGGTAGGGTTAAGGGAAAATTGTAAAATTAATTCCAGCTTTAATATTCACTTCCCCACACTCCAAAATCATCACTTTGAGAGCTACATTAATTAATTTATAACAGATCAAAGAGCCCTTCAAACTTCCAAAATATGTTAGAAATTCACCTAAACTAGTCGATTTATTTAACATAAATTCCAGCAAAGTTAGCAGCTCCAAATATCATGAAAACAAGCATATTTGCAAAATAATAATGAGCAAGAACAGTCAGATTTTATTCTTGCAAAAATACCTTTCAAAAACACCATAAATCTCTCTTCACAAGTCGATTTGTATCATGAAAAAACCAACAATGATTTCTAGAATTTATTGATCAAATGATGGCTCAAAACCTCTCCAAATAACTTTACAAACTCGCACAATAATGGTGACTTCACTTAAATTGAATAGAAATGCAAATAACTTATCAATTCAAGCTCTCAAGGGCACACACTTCACAATGGGTGGTGTTGATGAACACCTTTTGTTTTTTTATCAGAAGTGGGCATACATCCCTCTTCAAGCATGAAGATAAGTTATAATAACCGTCAACATGCGAAAAAGAGTGCCCATCATCTTCTTTTATACCTTTTCCTTGCTCAATCTCCAAAGTTCCTTCTCCATTTTTGGCGCCAAAATCTAGGAGAGAATCTTATTTTAAAAAGTGCCTGGAAATCACACTCAAAACAAATATTAAATGCATGGGGAAATTAAATTAAATGATGCATATATGAATCGACCCATACTTAGAATAAATCAATTTATTCAAATATTAATTATTAAATAATCCCAAGAAAATGCGACTTGCTTGGTTACTTTATTTACTTCCAAAAACCAATAATTATCATTCCAAAGAAATTGATTTTCTCTCTTTTAATTTTGATTTGCACAAAAAATATATTTTGATTTTTAAATTCATATGTGCAAATCGATTTTCCCTTATTTTAATTTTTATTTAAAAAGGGGGACATTACACTTTATTAGGAACACAACCAACCTAGGCACCAACTAGCCTGAAATCTCCTAGATTGAAGAAGTCTTTGGAGGCAGAAACGATCATCAATAATCCACTAACAAGAGGCCCTCGTCCTTCCAAGTCAAAAATGACTAATGTCAATATCATAGGTTCAAATCCTCTTCAATGGAAATCCAGTGTAGGCGGAATCAATGATGATAACACAAATGACAATGATGAGACATGTAAAAGAAAGGATCACAATGGAGGAGAATAAGAAATGATTAATAAGAGTAATAGGACCTTGGCCTTGGGTCAAATGATAAGCAAAGATCAAAAGGACCATGTGACCAAGAACCCATCAAGGGATTAGACCTCCAAATCCAAAGGAGAGGTCATCAATCTTTGTTAGCCCTCTACCAAAATGATGATTTTCTGGATATGCCTAAGGGGGTTGACTCTGTATTGATCCACTCTAGAGATGAGGCTATTGATTAAGATGTCAGGTTCAACTTTGTGCTTAGATTTGAAGAGGATACCCTTTTTAGAGTGTTGAAGCATCTAGATTCCCAAGTTTCATGCAGATGGTACTAATATAGGAGGAAATGGAAATAAGGAAATAAAGGTGAAACACAAACAAAAACTACATGAAATTAAGTAGCATACCGGTTGATCTAGAAGTCCATACACTAACAAGTCATCCACACATTGACAAGATGTTCACGAACTAACAAGAAGTCCATGCTTAGGTGGTCGGGCGGTTACTAGCATTACTGAATAAATTTGTTGTTGACCTAAGCACTAACATGGGGGTGTTTATATGACTCCTCCTAAGTGTTCTTAGTGCTATGACTACTCCTATACACTTAAGTTATGATCTCACTTATGTTTTATGTTTTACAAGTTACATAAGTGTGTCAATGTGTTATGGTAACATGAACTATCACACATAACTTAAATGTCTATTTCTATAATATTACTCAAAAGCCTCTTTTTTTGTATAAAAGGGACTAAGTTTAACAAAATGTTTTGGAGGCCGCACTTGTGTATGGGTGGAGAAAATATCTTAGCTAAGGCACTTTGCTCATATGGACTATTTTTGGAGTGCTAAGTTCTTTGGATTTGATCCCTTAGCACATTTTTTAGCAGGGGTTGAGGTTTATTGCATCAAGAGTATAAAAGCATACACATTCTTATTTTGGGCATGAAGAGCTATCTTTGCCAAGGATTTTTGTGTGTAAGAACTATTTGTTGAGCCCCAATTTCATGTGACGTGACACTTAAGAAGGTTTTTATATGCTCTGCTCTACTCATGGTGGTTGATGGAGCAAGTTTTCATGACAGGTTGTGAAGTTTACATCAAAAGTTATTTGGCATATCCATACCTACTTTTAGGCATTTTATGTGGGGTCAAAGAGTTCTCAGTGGTATTTCTTAATGATGCATGTTAAGACTTCTGATGAAAGGACCTTGTTGTCATGCAATTTGACTAGCCCAAAAATTCAAAACTTAAGCCATGACAACCAAGCCATAATGCAAAAAATTGCTTCAAAATATTCCTGAATCCCTCTCTCGGTCATCCTGCCTCTTGTGTCATAGTCATCTTGGCCTTGAATGTTCTCCTAATGCATTGAATAAGCATGTACAAGTTTTCAAAATGATGCGATAAGGTCAATTCTTCCATTCAGTAAAGTGCAGTAGAAGACTAGTTCTCTGGCAGGCCTAGAAATGCCAATTTTGGCCATTTTGGGGCCTATGTACATCCTTCGGGAGGATTCTGAAAAGGTCATAAATATCCGGACGTGGTATTGGAGAGCATTGAAGGTGTTGGATGTAGTTTAGGAAGAATTAGGAAAGATTGGTGATTTAGGCGAAGTCTATGCGAAAGCGGGTTTTTAGGTGTAAGGAATGAACAATCAAATTGTGACCCTGAACTTCTCGGGGTGATTCCGGGAGCTTTGTAAGGAGTTATGAGGAAAACAAGTAGGAAATAGAAAGCTTGAAGAATCCTCTACATGGTGGCAAATTCAAATTTGATCCAAGGTCTAATGATTTCTTGAGGCAGTTCAAACTTTGCAAGTGTACCTCGCTAACCTGATAAAAAAGGGGCCATATTTTGGAGTTGTAGGTAGAATTAAGGTATGAAACTTGTTCCATTGGTCTTATAATGTCTTTTGGAGTCAGCTTCATAAAAAAATTGACCTCAAAAGTCCATCTTGAGCCTTTGGGGTGAAGATTTCATGTAATATCCCACTTCTGGGATCAATGGAAAATATGCATTAATATCCTTCAGTATTTGCTTTCAAATAAGTTGATGGCTCCTAGGAAGGAACACACCTTACTACAAGCCCCAAATCAGATCCTAGCACACCATATGAAGTCAATGTGACTAACAGATCAGCATTACAAAGTCACTATACATATAACTCAATACACATGCATGAGAGTATTAAATTACCAATCCGAGAAAATCGCTGGTTAAAGAAAGAATAACTCTGATTGCTGGGCAAGGAAAAAGCAGCGGACACTACCAAAATCATTCCCAATCAAGTCCGAGCTGATTGCTGCAATGAAGAGACTAAAATACCATGCACAATATTTAGTCGATCCACTTCAATATATACTCCAGATCAGTCCACATCCAAAATAGAAGAAATTGCTGCCCATGAGGGTTATTAAGCACCAATTACCATGCAAACATCCAACCAAATTACCTCAACCAGACGTCAGCCAGCATGCACATTTATAGAGGGTTATTTGATGAAATAAAAACCTTGGAGTAATTCGCTATAATCAAAGAATATGCACCACGAATCTGCCCAGAACTCCCCAGATTAGATCGCTGTCATACATGACTCTAAAACCCTTCTCAAACCATGCCAAACACCAACCGATCCATACCCAAAAAAAACACTTTAACCAAACACCAAACAATACGCAGACTTATGGAAGGTTACATCAGAGGAATATTGACTTGAAACGAGTTGCTGAAAGCTACGGATAAACACTACACAGTTCGCTGTCAAAGGGGACTGTCAAACATCATGCAATTGCAGATTTTGGAGTGTATGAAATCAATCGCTGTACCTAGTGAATAAATGCCACCAAGTTCGCTGCACAGCTAGGGCACTAACCGTGAATCAAACACTCGAACTACCAAAAGGAGTCCCTACAGTTAGGTAGGAAAAACAGATCTATTATTTTAAAATATAGATCCGTTTATGAGATCGCTGGAGCTAAGAGCGAACAGCAGACTGTATTAGTAAAAATCAGATCATTTATTGCTTTAAAACAATCCACAAACACCATGAAACAAGTCGCTAGGGTAGGAATGAAGCCTTCAACCCAACAATTTGCAAAAGCACACAAAAAACACTTCACATTGATATCAAAATCCAGTTGCTACAGTGACGCTACAGTAAAATGGCAGATTTCAATAGTAAACTTCATCTAACAATTGTCCCAAAGCCAAAGACATGGATCTCACAAATAAATACTTCAAATAAATCTCAAATCAGCTCGATCCAACCTCCCACGCAAAAGAGAGAGAACATCAAAGGGCATGCATCCCAACTCCAAGCATGGAGTATCAAAATAAGTTCATCATAGCATAATGATAATAATGACCCTAGCACTCCTTTTATAAGCAAGGAGGCACAAAATTCGAAAACCCTAGGAGAGGGAAAACATTAAATAAAAACAGTTTGTTTTTCCCTAGGTGTGGCATCCCCTTTGCAAAGGGTGATTTTTTCAATAAAAGCCACCTAACTTTTTATTTAATTAATTCCCCATTTAATTTTATATATATATATTTTTTTGGGAATTAAATTAAATAACTTTTATAATTAAATAATTAAATAATTATTGCTCCAGGCAATAATATTTAATTATTTAATAAAAATGTTCCCCTTGCACATCTTGAAGCCCACGGGGACGTATAGGCTAAAGGTCTTCAGAAATGGGGACTATAAATGGGAACATTATAGTCCTCTCTTCCCAAGCTTGCTTGCTCTCAAACATTAGCAAGCTCATGCCTCCTGTACCACCATGGTAGTCCTCCAAGAACCGAGTTCCCATGACACTCAAGTGGAGGAGCATTTGTAAGATCTTTGGCTGCTTTATCCTCCTAAAAGTGGGGATTGAAAACTGCTGCAATTTATTCCTCAAACCTGCACATGAAACAAACTAGCTAGAAAAATGAGTGTTGAAGAACACTCTCCTTGCTTCTTCTTGGTATCTCCATGGCTTGGATGGTGCCCAACTTTTTTTCATACATGGGTTGCCCCCATAATCTGCTATGCAGTCCCATATGTTGTTGTAGTCATGTTATTCTTCACCAAAAATCAGACTTATCTTTTCCCAATCAATCATGCATGAATTATAAACAAACACCCATAACCACATCATCATGTGAACATAAAAAATCTGAACTGTAAAAGGAGTTAAGGGGCTGATCATGACGATGTTAGATACCAAAATGATGGGGCAGTAGTTAGTCGTCCATGTCATCATCCCAATATCAATTCTTGTGTGTTGGGTAGCAATTTTAGAAGCTATCAAACTGAAAATATAGGATACAACAACCCCATCTTGCATGGGAAACAACTCCAACAATACATATTCAATTTTCTTGCCATTTCCTAGCAAGTACTCAATGTGCACCTATTTTTTCTTGTTTGGGCCAACAAGATGACATCTCCCTTGTTTATATTCCAAGATAAACTCTATGCTCCCAATACTTACTTCAACAACTAGAAGTTGTAAATTATTATGGCATAGGGAAAGTAGAAGATTTGATCCCAATATGCAAGACATCAAAACATTCATGTGAAGAAAGGACATACCCCTCATAATGATAGAATCCATGTTTGTATCTTTATGCCATCTCCCAATCTCATTTGCATGAAAAATGATAGGCAACACATGATTGATGCTTTACCTTATCACTTACCAAGTCATTTAGAAGGTTACTTCTCCCATGCTTGGCTGCCCCTTGTTCCTCTTCCTAAGCTGCCATTAGAATCATAGAATATGGATCATGTGAAGACCTTATACCATGGCCCTTCTTCTCCTTCAAACTCTTTGTAGAAGCCCCAAAATTTGTAGCCATGCAAGCAATGTCAATAAGATCCATCCCACACATTTCCTTTATCAAATTTCCTTTTGAAAACACAAAAATCAAATGTCCAAGTGACAGCCCACCATGTACAAATTTCATAACAGTAAGATAAAGTGTATGAAGTGACTCTAAACGGACCTCAATACTGTGAAGAATGACTTCGTACCTTTGAGGGATAACATTACTTAGGTAAAAACCCTCATCATGATTGAAATTTGAACCATGCACAATCCACAAGAGTTGAAATTTACCAAGATATAACTGCTGTACCAAAACTGAAAGTGAATTTCGTACCATGTAATATGTGGTCCATGTAATTCCTTTATTTTGAAATGCCTTCATGATTACCACTCGTGCCTTGAACTCCCCAAAGTGAATGGTTGAATATTGCTTTTCCCATTGGTGAGAAGGAACAAGAGAATCAACAAGATGAGACACATCTTTCTTTAAAGCACTACCGAGCTTCCCATGTTCATCAACAACTTCTTCATCCTCATTAGCCAAATCAGATTCTGAATAATCTATTACCTTAGCATTTGATTTTTCTGTGCCTTCACATTTGGTGCAAGTATTAGATATAAAAAGCTCATTATTATGCATCAAAGAACTCATACCTTGAGGATCCATTCCCATTTCCTTTTCTGAAGACTTGGCTGCCATATATATCTTCACCTTTATTTGATTCATGACACCTTTTGCCAAGGTGTGAGAAATGCATGATGCCTCATGTCTCAATTCTTCCTTAAGCACATTCAACAAATGTTGATGAACATTATCATATTCATCTATCACCGTAGACATGATACTCTGTATTGCAACCATCAGATTTTCTGAACGATTATCTTGTATGACCCCAAAGAATACCTCGAACATATGAAGGACAAGATCATTACAACCAAGATCTAACATCAATACACAAGATCTTACCTTTGCCATAGTTTTCAGAAAACTTCCGACCATGTGTTTGAATATGTCTCTCACGATATCATCACTGTAGGGCAGATTAGGCGCTGTGACTCTTGTGATTTTAGCAATGCAAGTAACAACCATAATTTTCACTCTCACATCTTCATGCCAAAAGATCCTAGGCTTAATCAACTGAAACATCAATAGCTGAATCATATACTTATCTGATTGTTCGACCATGGCCAAACAATTTGCTGTTTCCTCCAAGTCTTTAAGCAAGGAATCCTCGGAATGATGCGGACACTTAAGCTTCTTCCCAACCCTGATGATCCTTTCTTTCAAACCACATTCACTCATTAATTCCATGGTTCCACTTAGCCTCTTATCTCTGCATACAAATATGAAAATACAAATCCTGCATTCACAAATGACCCACACAACTAGAGGAAGGAAGCTTTGATACCACTGTAATATCCCACTTCCGGGATCAATGGAAAATATGCATTAATATCCTTCAGTATTTGCTTTCAACTAAGTTGATGGCTCCTAGGAAGGAATACACCTTACTACAAGCCCCAAATCAGATCCTAGCACACCATATGAAGTCAATGTGACTAACAGATCAGCATTACAAAGTCACTATACATATAACTCAATACACATGCATGAGAGTATTAAATTACCAATCCGAGAAAGTCGCTGGTTAAAGAAAGAACAACTCTGATTGCTGGGCAAGGAAAAAGCAGCAGACACTCCCAAAATAATTCCCAATCAAGCCCGAGCTGATTGCTGCAATGAAGAGACTAAAATACCATGCACAATATTTAGTTGATCCACTTCAATATATACTCCAGATCAGTCCACATCCAAAATAGAAGAAATCGCTGCCCATGAGAGTGATTAAGCACCAATTACCATGCAAACATCCAACCAAATTACCTCAACCAGACGTCAGCCAGCATGCACATTTATAGAGGGTTATTTGATGAAATAAAGACCTTGGAGTAATTCGCTATAATCAAAGAATATGCACCACGAATCTGCCCAGAACTCCCCAGATTAGATCGCTGTCATACATGACTCTAAAACCCTTCTCAAACCATGCCAAACACCAACCGATCCATACCCCAAAAAAACACTTTAACCAAACACCAAACAATATGCAGACTTATGGAAGGTTACATCAGAGGAATATTGACTTGAAACGAGTTGCTGAAGGCAACGGATAAATACTACACAGTTCGCTGTCAAAGGGGACTGTCAAACATCATTCAATCGCAGATTTTGGAGTGTATGAAATCAATCGCTGTAGCTAGTGAATAAATACCACCAAGTTCGCTGCACAGCTAGGGCACTAACTGTGATTCAAACACTCAAAGAACTACTAAAAGGAGTCACTACAGTTAGGTAGGAAAAACAGATCTATTATTTTAAAATATAGATCCGTTTATGAGATCGCTGGAGCTAAGATCGAACAGCAGACTGTATTAGTAAAAATCAGATCATTTATTGCTTTAAAACAATCCACAAACACCATGAAACAAGTCGCTAGGGTAGGAATGAAGCCTTCAACCCAATGATTTGCAAAAGCACACAAAAAACACTTCACATTGATATCAAAATCCAGTTGCTATAGTGACGCTACAGTGACGTCGCTACAGTTAAAGGGCAGATTTCAATAGTAAACTTCATCTAACAATTGTCCCAAAGCCAAAGACATGGATCTCACAAATAAATACTTCAAATAAATCTCAAATCAGCTCGATCCAACCTCCCACGCAAGAGAGAGAGAACATCAAAGGGCATGCATCTCAACTCCAAGCATGGAGTATCAAAATAAGTTCATCATAACATAATAATAATAATGACACTAGCACTCCTTTTATAAGCAAGGAGGCACAAAATTCGAAAACCCTAGGAGAGGGAAAACATTAATTAAAAGCAGTTTGTTTTTCCCTAGGTGTGGCGTCCCCTTTGCAAAGGGTGATTTTATCAATGAAAGCCACTTAACTTTTTATTTAATTAATTCCCCATTTAATTTTATATATATATATATATATATATATATATATATATATATATTTGGGAATTAAATTAAATAACTTTAATAATTAAATAATTAAATAATTATTGCTCCAGACAATAATATTTAATTATTTAATAAAAATGTTCCCCTTGCACATCCCAAAGCCCATGGGGACGTATAGGCTAAGCGTCTTCAAAAATGGGGACATTACATTTCATGCTTCTAGGCTATTTCGGGTAAGCTAGTGCAAAAACTGGCTTTCCAAATGAAGTAAGGCGCGCTTTGTTGCACCTCTTGTCCCTTTGGACAAAGGGGACAAAAAAGTGCTCCCCAAGACATTCTTTTAACTCTCCAACCACCCCTGAGCAGTCAAATCAACCCGGGTTGAGTTTAAGCTCAGTTAGGGAGAAGTATGAGTGAATACTCATCCTTAGTCAATTTTCCATTGTGCCATGTGTCACCACCTAGCTCCAAGGCGCCCTTTGCTATCCCTGATGTCCCTTTGCTCCCAAGGGGACAAAAAAGTGCGCCCATGCTCATGCCTCAGCTCCTGGTCTTTCATGTGATCTCTTTTGGCTCTGTAGGGTGCTTGCTTATCTCCTCCATCTCACTCACCTTCACTCCGGTGCTGACACTTGTCTCAATGTTGCTCCAAGGCACCCTTTGCTGCCCCTGCTGTCCCTTTTGTCCGTTTGCACCACGAAAAACCAGATTTTAACTCCAGACAAACTCACATTTAACCCGGGGTCAAACCATGGTCAACAGGTAAACACAAAAGTAAAGTATAACTCATTTTAAAATCTTTTCTTCACCACAGATTGCCCATCCACCATTGATGTTGCTGTAATACCTTGAAAAACACCATTTTTTACTAGAGATGTAGGCAAAATTGTTCCAGAACAACCATAGCCTTGAAAACCAAGATTTCTTCATATCTCACTAACCAAAAACCGGATCACAGTGAAATTTGGCCAATGGCTTTCTCTCCAGAACGCCTTTGGGATGTGTGTGATAAAAAATTAATCAATGCCCTAGCTTTTTTGATACAATAAACTAATATCGCAAACCCTAAGAGTCGTTCCTTTTTGATTTCCAAGAGTTCCAGTGAATGAAAAAACAATGAAAATTGGAGCACTGGATCCCGGTGCAGAGCCAAACACAGTGCAGGTGGTTTTGTTGCAATCCGACACCGGTAAGCTCACTTACTAAAAATAGCATATGCTCTAAACAATGAGGTGCTAAAAATAGTAAGTTTCCTAAAATTGCAAACCCTCATCATTCAGAACATCCAGAAATAGTGAGAAACATCAAACAAGGCAAATTGGGCAATTTTCTAAAAATAGCAAGTTTGGAAAAAGCAAATGTCCCAAAATAGAAACTTTTTAAAAATAGAAAATCATCATCATTGGAAGTAGTCTAAGTGTGTTAGGAGCTTCAGAGACCAAGATTTGTGCAAAATTGACAAAAATTCCCAAAAATAGCAACTCCTGACCCCATCTGCTAAAAATAGAAAGTTTCCGATTTGTGCCCAAAAAGTTGTAGGTGGCTCTGTTTTCACTCATATTGTTGCTTTTTTCCATCACCGTGAGGTCAAGAAGATGTTTCATGGATCAAACAAGAAAATTAACCCTCCGCAAGCTTTCAAAGGATCCTAAATCATCATTCTAAATCACATTTGTGTCAAAGATCATGTTAGAGCACATTGAGGTGTAGTAGGTGAAACCAAGAACATTGTGAGGCTGACAAAGAGTTTGAAAAGTGTCAAGCTCATTGTGAGCAAGAATGGAAGCCATCTCAAGCAATGCATACCTCATGAAGTGTTTTTAAACACTTGATCCAAGCTTGATAGAAAGCCCACATCTTGCAAGTCAGAGGAGGCGGAATTTGCGGTGTCTCAGTGCAATTTGGAGGTCAAAACATGTAACTCATCATCAAACTCCATTCAAAGGTTAATCCTCCCATCTGGAGAAGGAAGTCCATTTCCACGAGGAACAAATTGAGCAATGGTGTCAAGATGTTGCAGGCATGTTTCCACTCAGGTAACATCTTGGTCAAGAAAGTGAATTGTGAAGGTAAACGAGTGTCATCATGATCAAAAGTGAAATGAGAGATTCATGGAGCAAGTTGAGGGTCATCTCTTCGAGAAGCAAGTCAAAGTGAGCTAGTCAAACTATCCAGGTACTCAAGCCATCATATGTGAAGAATCAAGGAATCATCTTCTCCCATCGGAAACATATGAGCAAGAAGGTATGTAAACATCCCAAATCTGATTTCATTCAATAAGTACTCTAGAGTTGGGAAGGGTAAATAGGTGATCTTCAAGTGTGGCATCATGTGTGCAAGAGCGGGAAAACATCCTAATTTCATTTGATGTCATAGTGTTCTTAAACACTCAATCAAACACCTGGTAATGTGGACATTCCTCAAAAAGAAGAAACATTGCAACCAAGGGCCATTGAACAAGAACCTTCAAAAAGAAAGATCGTGAAAAGAGGGCGCACATAGGTTCCCTATTCTAGGGAGCTTCATAAGAAGGTGAAATTCATCGAGAACCCCATAAAACATCTTGAGCCATGGATCCACCACAACCCCCTGTTCTTCATTGGCATCCAAATGTGTCTTTCTTGGTGGTGGAACCCTCTCATAAGAGACAATTGAGCAAAAAAGTGCAAGGGCATTCTAAGGATGATTCCATTCAAAGAAGATTCTGGAGCTAGGAAAGTGTGATCATGCCTCAAGAAGGAAAGATATTGCCATCTCCTCGTTTCATTCCAACCTGTGGCCACATGACACGAATTTCACTCAGGGATAATCCTTTCACCCGCATGATGAAGACTCATCTCGGTAAGAGGAGGGAAAACATCAAAGAGTTTGAGCATCATGGAGTTGTTTATTGTGATCATTGGAGTAAATTGTGAAAGCCTAAGAAACAAGAGAGTGATTATTATGTCCTAACTCGTGCTATTGAAACCATCATGTTTCCCATCATCGGTGCAAATATCATAACAATGTTCTTCAACACTAATTCAATGTCTTGGACTGTTTCTACATCTCATTAGAGGAGTAATTTGCAACCACGGTGTTCTAACTCCATAGATGGTCACTCAAGCAACGGGTGAAGTCAAGAGCATTATGAAGCCTATGCGGGTGTTGAAACATCAGAATTTAGGTCATTAAGGCAATGGTCATGAGAAGCATGACGGGAGAGGATCACCATGGGTGATGCAAGTGGTCCTCCAAGGTTCAATTTGCAATGCCTTGCAACAGTGTTTCCAAACACTTATTCAACACTCTGGAGTGTTCTTGCATGTCACAGCAGGAAGAAGCATATGCAATCTCAGTGCTTCAGTTCAACAAGTGATCAAAGGTCGAGATTCCCATTCATGAAGCATTCCCTCAAAGGTCTATCAGCAGAGCTTCATTTTCATCAGATCAGTCAATCCCTTCTCTCTCTCACCTCCCTTTCTCTCCATATTCTAATTTCTCATTAAGAATGTACTTTTTGCTATTTCGTCCTATTCACTTAAGTGACCCTCAATTAAACATTGTAAGAGTCCTTTTTTCATCAATAAGAAAAAGACTCACCTCCTAGGAATGTGAAAGGTCACAAGTGATGAAGATAGGTGAAAAGTCATGTGGGGGGTAGATGAAGAGACATGTTTGTAATTCTATAAATTGGAATGGCTTCTCCATTCCAAAGGGTTGACAATTGTTGATTGAATGTATGTTGTTGAGATTACCACTTCTACATCAAGCAATAAAAGCTGCAATTCTTCTATTTCTTGTCTTATGTTCCTCTACTCTCTCTTTCCAACTTTGCATACATGATAATCTTGTAAAACCAAGAAAGGTTCTGCGCCTTTGATAAAGAGTCGATGGAATTCCGTGTCTATGATTTTTTGGTCTTATCATTGTTTGCATTGTTGTGTTCTTCTAATTGAATGTGGACTTACTTTGGTTATTGTATGCAAACTTTGTAAGCCTACTCACAATAGTAACCCTCTCTCTCCTTATTTCCCCAACTCCTCTTTACCTCTCTCCTTTGCAAATTCCTCCCTTGTATCTCGTACAAACATTTGCCACAAGTTCAGTGGAGTATTTCTGTGTGATCCCCGGCCTAATAGCCACCCACAACTTTATGTTAGTTTATATTCAATAATGGGAGCCTCCCCATGCACAAGAAGGAGGGGCTTAGCCCTGTGATCGTTGGTGAAAACTCAATAATTTGCAACCCGACAAATTATTTCACCAACAAACGTTTTTTTGAAGTTCTTCAAGGTTCTTATCTTTGTGTATGGCTGATTTGTGGGTTGCATATCAGTGCATGCACATGCATGTATCTGAAGATTTCCAAATTCACATGACTTGGAGTTGGGAAATACTTGGTAAGCCAATAATAATGGTGAACTCATCATTTAACAAAAAATGGAAGGTTAGAATAAAGAGAATATTCTGATATTAAAAAATGATTAGTTAATGAGTTTTTTAATATCAAGAGTTTTATGAGTCATTGTCAAAGTTAAGATGAGTTTTTGCAAAATCGAGCTGAGTCTTTGTTGAGATGAGAAGGCATCAACCAAGTCTCTTAAGTTTAATATATTATTTCTGATTCTTCTCAGAAATGCTTGAACTTATTGAACTTTACAAGTTACGGCGAGTCTTGTTACTATAAATATATCTTGCATACTTTATCATGTTGAGGATTCTTCTTCGTGCACAAATATCAACACATCTCGAGTCTTCCTTCTACATTTAGTGCAGAAGAATCTATATTATGCAAGGTTGGACCTCTGGGTCATTCATGACTTTAAAAATCGGAAATTTCCTTGAGCTCTTGAAGATTTTTAGCAGTTTAGACCTCTGTGGAGAGTATTTGGTGCAATCTATTAGCAATATGAACATGCATATTAGGCAAGAAAACATTCTATTTAAGGTTTTGTTGATCTTAATCGATTGGGGACTCTTTTTAATTATGTGGACAGATTATTGAGGTACTTAATGGTGGTCGTTTATACTTTTACTGCAATTTTCTGTGTAAAGTCTGCAGAAGTATTTTCTTCTTCTTTCATTGTTACAGCATAACCATTCTGAGATTTGCTGGAGAATAGAGCTTAGCTCATAAATATTTATGTCCTTGGAAAAGATTAAAGTCTGTTTAACTGAATGAGGGTTGTAATAAGCCTATCTTAGGGGTGTTAGTGCACATAAGACTGATGAAACTCTCACTCTGCCTTTTATAATTTCTGAACATAATGAGGCTGGAGCTTATCTGTCAAAATTAAAACTTAGCGAATGACCCTGAACGTTTTGTTTATGTTTTAGTTATTATATCTAAATGTTTATTTTGTATTTTAGCACAGCTTTCTTCTTGTCAGTTGATGAGTATCTTAAAGGCAGCACGTGGCATGAACTAAAAGGGGAGCAAAGTATTGTACTGTCATTTATCTGCAATAACAGCAAGAATTCAGGAAATATTAACTGTGAGACATAGCCTTTGTAATTGTTTGTTGCAGGAACACCAGCCTGTCCAGAAGGGAAATTCTACTGCACAAATACTGGGCATAAACCTATACGATTGTTTTCTTCTCAGGTTAACGATGGTGTCTGTGGTAGGGATCTGCATTAATTCCCACTGAGAAAAGATTTTCTTTAAGCATTAATAACTATTCTATCCATGTGCATGAACATTTTCTCCTTGATATTGGTTCAAAAAACTGATGGTTTCTATGATCTATCCTGGTTTATCACTTGGTTTCCTTATCTGATTCTTTTTTTTGTGAAATCATGTTATACAAACATTTAGTCCCTAAAAACAGTGTCTAATAATGGACATAATACAAAAGTATTAGCTTTTCTAGGACATTCTTTTTCTCATACGAAAGAATCATTTATCTTTAGCATTCCAACTAAGTTACTAGATAATATTTTCTTATTATCTTTATTTTAACTATCTATTGTTTTTTGCGTTAGTTTAATATTTTTTATTATTATCAAATATTAATCAGTATTACTTCAACATTGCAAATTTAGTTTTGTTATTTTGAGTAGTTCCGAGTTTGAAACACTTTAAAAGACTATCTAATGTTATGGACATTTCATTTTATTATTTATTTATACTTTAGTTTTATGTTTTACATGTAATATGTGTTACTAGTAAATTTATTGAACTTTCCTTTATAACCCTAGGAGCACTAGATGGACCACAAAAGGAAAAAAAATCAAATTTCCATTTTATGAGATTATGTAGCACCAGATAAATCAGGGGGCTACCTTAGCCACATTAGATCACACTACCTCTTACATATATATGACCAATGCCTACCATTACATACAGAACTATAGCATATGATTGCCACTCTCTATTACATATATTATGCTGACCATTTTGAAATTTACTCATAAGATTTCAAATCTGGATGTAGGGCAGTTGTCAATGTCTTCAATATACTTGTAAGATGGGTGTCCAATTGTTTAATGGTCTATTGCACTTCGTGATTTCAATGACCCTTTGGTGGATAGTAAGTTCTGACGATCGTTGAATGGAATAAGTTCAAGAAGATGAATCTCAATAAATTCAAGAGTTTCATTGATTAGCCAATTATGTTGTAAATTGATACCCTCTATGAGATGGTGTAAGTAGTTTTTGTGATGATAAAGCTAGGTTGAGTCAGACCTTGAGGCAAGGATAATCTATTTTCGGGCTTGTTCAAAGAAGTCATTACTTGACCAAAAATGAATTCTGATGATGAATCTCTCAAGCTCAAGGAAGTGCACAATATGATATTGCTCCCAAATCACCACTCAATTGTATTAGATCCATCCAAATACGATTCTAGAAGATCCTAATCATATCATGAAGCCAAGGAGAACAATAAAGATGTTCAAGTAACCCTAAATCCTCCCCAATGTGCTCAAGCATAGGTTAGGATTCCACATGACCAATTCATACCCAATTAAGCCCTTGAATCTAGAATTAGAGGTCAAAAAGATGAGCAAGATTGTGCATAGGACCCACTACATGTTTGCATACTAATATGTGTGGTCATGCCCCTTCTAGCGTTAACATGTGTGGCCTTGCTCACATGCGTGTGCCCATACTTCCTTTCCTGTGAGTATATTTTTCAGATATTTTCCCTAGTTATTATCCAATTTTGAGTTTAATGAGGATTCTGTATGCACCTGAACTTTATATTTTGAGGCGCCATATTCATGACCTATGATGGTCTTAACTCTCCATCGCTTAAATGTGTACCGTCACATTTCAGTCCTAGGTTGTTGCCTTTGTATGTTTTGTTGCCCTCTATACATGGCTAACATTTCAACCTTGTCTATGTGTTGGCTTGTTTCTTTTATTCACCTTTTTGTCATTTCCACACATTTCCCAAAGCAGATTTGAGTCCATTTAACTGACATAGGAAAAACTTTCTTTTGAAGGTCATAACTTTGTCATATGGATTCTGTTTGACCCCATTTTTGAAGTGTTGGAAAGGGATCTCAGACATCTACACATTGGTGTGTAAACAAAACTGCCCCTTGCAGCTAAACCCATCCCCAGCAGTTCTTCCTACAAATGGGTGATTCTGTCACAAATTCTGGAAAATGAAGTGAAAATTCAGGGAAAGGGAAGTGAAGGGTCATAGGCATCTCTACGTCTTTCCACATCCCTATCCCTTCATAAATGCTACTATTAGTCTTGTCTTTCTTCCAAGTCTATTTATAGATCTGTGCTAGAGGTCCTCAGGGATAAAGAAGTTTGCTTCCAGCCAGATCTCTGTTAGTATTGCTTCCATATAGCCCCATTATGCTGTTATACTGCTCATATCAGGTCTTTTAGCATCATATTGCTATCATATCATCTTGCTAGTGGTACGAGCGTTGTATACCTTGTCAGGTTGTCCTCTTGGTGGTCTACATGAAATTTCCTCTCCAAGAGGTCACTTTCTTAGGACACTGTGCTCCAGCCTCTTCATCACACCAATCATTGGTCTATCACTTGTCCGAGTGGCATCAATTTGGTAGGCCCTATCTTATGTGTTATAGTTTCATTTACTTTCTAGCATTGGATTGGCATTGTTTGGCACAATTTGTACAGTATCGCTTGTGTTGGATTGTGTAATCAAAAAATCTTATATTATACTTTAGTCTATAGTTTATATTTTGTACTAGGTGAAATAAAGTTAATCTTAATCAAATTTGATTAATATAGGTAGTTGTAGTCGGTAATGTGGTTGTGACAACAAATGCTTTATATAGCATTCTTGTATTGAGCAAAAAAAATAATGAAGCTTGAATGTTATTTGCTATCAAAGCTTTCATAAAGCCAAGCATGTGAAATGGAAGGTGGTTAAATTCATGTGTGCAAATGCATTTATTCTATAGGAGGTGGTGTGAAGAATGAAGAATGAAGAATGTCAAAGGTCCTGAGGGTTTTTGTTTGACTTGCTGATATATATTTAAGATTATGTCGGTTTCCATGATGTTGTGTGTTTGAGATAGAGATTTCTGGATCCATCATGTTATTAAAAATTAAATCCAACATTTTGGGCACATTATGGGTACTCATCCTCAGGGAGAAGATGAATATGAAATTAACTCCAAGTTTTTAAAACTCTGAAGTATTCCTTAATAATAAACCATTGAACATAGTGGAATAAGGTATAGAGTCATCTTTTATAACCATATGCCATCAGGACCTTTATTTGGTGATCTTTCTCATGTTTGAAATGTTCTGGGTCTGAGATTCTGACAACTTTAGTTGCCAAAGAGTTAAGGACAGCTGATTCATGGGAAGGATGATGGTGTGAGTATGCTTGTAGGTAAAGATCAGTGTGCATCTTCTTTCCACAAACTTTACAAGGTAAAGTGCCACCCTGTTTCTTCGAGATATGTACATCAAGGTAAGGTAACTTGTTATCTCTTTTCTCCATAGTGAACTGGATCTGGTTCATTCTTCCATTGAAATGAACAAGGGATTTATCAAATGCATCGCTACCACGACACTATTTAGCATTGGTGTCATCTACAAACCTGTCCCACCATCCAGGTTTTAATGGATATGATTCTAATGCTTTTAACTCAATATGTTCCACGAATAAGTTACTTACAATGGGTGATAATGGCAACCCCATTGCCACTCCCTTCGTTTGCTTATAATCTCCCTTCTAAAGGTGAAAAAAGGTGATTGTAGGCACAATTCCACCAAATCTGCTGTTTGGGAGTCAGTGATACCACAGATGACACTCATAGTTTCATTGAGTCGTATCTTTGTATATGATGATACCACATAGCTCACTAAAAATATCATTTTCATTTACTCTGTGATCCTTGACCTTGCATGCAAAGTGTTCTGAATTTTTAATAAAAGAAAGCATATTACACATTAAATGCTTTAATTTTCCAGCCAAACATCTAGCAAGAGAATAGGTAGGAGAGTTCCTTGTATTGACAATAGGTCTAAGGGGACACCATTCTTGTGGTTTTTTGGTGCTCTCTAAATTCTTGAAATATTAGGTGCACGTAGGAATAACCATTGGTTTTCCCAGTCACTAATGGTTGATAACGGTTTCAACCACTTTCAAAGGATTCTTTGTAATATTGCCCTAGCTTCCACTCATATTCAAATGTCTGAAATTTTGTCTTCATAATCTTTTCTATTGAAGAGCACCGTTGTGTTACCCTTATCTGCTTTGAGAATAATGTCCTTGTGTTCTATGAGACTCCTTATGGCCTCCCATTCCTCTTTCATACTATTTCTTTTTGGTGGTTGAGCTTTCTTTAAAGCAAGGGAACATTCCATTCTTAATTCTTCTAAAACATCCACTTTCAAGTTTCTCACATCTATTTCTATCCTGGGGTTAATGTCTTCATACTGGAATTTTGATGGGGCAACCACATAGCCTAAACCATGGCTTAGGAATCTCTTATTTGGATTATTTAGATTTAGATTAGAAAGGTTAAGGGCATTATTATTGATCATACTCTTTATATCATCCCGAGTTAGGTTATTAATATCCGGTAGGTGATTAATCTCCGGTTGTGCAACAATAATCTTGTCTTGGCCTTTTATAGGTCTTAAGTTATATCTACATTGGAGACTCTAAGCCCACTTGCTCGATATTGTATTTACAACTGATTCTTGTGTGTTGCCATTTAATTCCATTGAAACTGGTTACTAGATATTGTATTACCACTATGGGTTAGGGAAAACTCATTAGGGCAGCCCATTCTAACAATGAATGATGTCTCGAGCTAGCAAAATCAACGTTAGGTACCGAGGATAAAGTATTATTATTCTGTGAAGGTAAGGAAACTTTAGGGCTGGTCACACTTATGCTAAATGGCTGGGAGCGCACTGAAGATGGCGAGCTGCAGGCCACATTTCCCATCACGCATGAATCACTGATAGAATTGATGTTTCCTCAGCCCCAAAGAGAACAACAATTGGACACCATATTAGGCAAATCTAAGTTCACTGCAGGTAAATCTGCATTCGTAGCTACTGATAAAGTGTCGATATCCATACCACTAGATGGAGCATAAGATACACTGGCCACTGAATTTCTGGTTGTAAAAGGGTTCCTGGGTTGAGACATGTGATCTTGTCATTGTATGCATTGTGTTCAGATTGTATTCCCACAAACCTCAATTTTTTTCTTTTCTTTATCAGTGGTTCTTAACAATTCCAATTCTGCTTTTACGAAAATATCAACTTCAACAGATATCAAATCTAATAAAATTAAATGGAGATCATATAATTTGCAAGAAATCCTTGCCGAGTTTCTTCCAACTCTCTTTTTTTTCGGTTCTTATCATATGTAAGCTAGTTGGGCAAAACAAATTCTTATTCCTGTTCAAAAGGTGATGTGAGATGCTGTAATGTCCCCAAATGGACACTTTTGAACCCCAGTTGGATTTTTGGCAAATCCAAACCCCCTAAGACAATTTATAAAAGATATAACAATTAATTTTGATGCAGATCTGATTTATGTATGAAAATTGCGACTAGGGTAAGGAAGGAAACTCATAAAAAATCAGCAATTAAACTTTGATATTTCTACTACAATCTGATATACTGAATTTATGAGGCCAAAATATGGAAGAAAAACCAGATTTCAGAGACACAACAATGCTGGAATAATTTAATAAATCTGCAGATAGGCTGCCCTTGAAAATTAGTAAAAATGGTACCTTCTGAACACCAAAAATTCTGAAAATGGACTGATTCAGTCTCTAAAAATTAGCTTTATTGATAGCTCTCCAAATCAGATCAGAAATAGCCTTCAAACATACCAGATTTGCCTAGAAGTGGGTCGCTCCACATGAGATAATAAAGAAAAACACAGCTGCAATCTTCCCTTCAAATCCTTGGACAAAATTCTGCAAATCTCCTTCATTCAACTGCTGGAAATAAACTGAAAATATTTGCTAATCCAATGATGCACAATGGAAACCCCAAGGTGGAGAATCCCCTTGATCTCTTGGAGGGTTTTCGTCCGCAAGAGAGTATTTCTAAAGGGTTTCGTCTTTAAAAATATTTTTGACAAAGCTATGAGCTTTAGACAAAATCAGAAATAAGAAAGTAATCAAGTATTTTACCGAAGGCAAGTTGACTTGTCTATACAGTACTTGTGACCCAAAATGGCCACCCTTGATGACCAATCAACTTTTCCCTCATTAAATGCTCTTTTCCCTCCAACTTTCTTTCTTTATGCAAGTTGCATTTCCCTTGAATAATTCATTTTTGGTTAAATGCCTTTTTGCTTTTGTTTGCCTTTTCTATTTTTAAGTTGTCATTAAGTTCTTCATAATTTATTATAAGTGTTTTTATAATGTTTTATTTTATTTTCGCACTTTATAATAAAATATTATAACTTAAGTCTCCCTTTGAAATTTTCCTTAGCCGTCGGGAAGACAAAATGGGCTAAAGGTCTTCGTCATGATTATCTTAGGAAGTGGGACATTTCAGAAGCTTGACAAGTTAAGAATAAATTCACAATCTCTGCACCATTTGAGGAAAGCCCAAGCTGCAAGTACTTTGGATAATTTCATCTTCTACATCTAGAAGGGATTCAACTCTGTAAGTATCCCCACCATTTACGGTCAAGATTTTATGGGTTCATCATGTTATTTAAAATTAAATCTGATGTTTCCCTCGGGGAGAAGATGAATATGAAATTAACTCCGAGGATTCGCATCATAAAAGTATTCTCTTAATAATAAACCATTAAGCATAGTGGAATAAGGTATAGGGTTGGCTTTGCCTCACATAATACTTAATTAATCTAATTAACAACCATAAGTTAATCAACAAAGATTAATAAATCATTAAAGAATTATTCACCTAAGCTTATCCATGTTTCACATGATTCACGTTGGTTCTCATGAACTACCGTACTGAGTCCAGTGCGATCCGGTTTGCCGGATTTCTTATGCATAAAATAAAAAACCCTTAAAATCCTTGAAAAACTCTGCTCGGGTGTTTAGTAGAGGTGTTTGGCTATTTAGACTAGCCAGTCTATTTTCAATTTCAATAGTCTCCTTTATCTTTCTTCTTCAATAATCGTTTTCTATTACAATCAAATTTTCCTTGTTGATACATATTTGGTGTTTGGTAACATAAACTATTAACTTAATAAATGTTTTTAACATGGGAATGTTTAGCTAGACGACAACCATGTATGTTCTGGAATGGTCATTGAGCCTAGTCTGGTGAGACCTGTGTTTCACCCACATAGTGTTTATCATAGGAACATGGAACTATGCAAACACCTTTTTGTACTTTAGGACTGAAAAGATCTTTTGTGGAATCCAGACTAGTGCTAAGGGTGTTATGGGGTTTGAAGGCATTTTGTATACCAACTTTCCTCACAATTCTTGCTAATTTTTCTGAGACTCGTTATGTAGGGGATTGTGATCCTAGATTTGTCTCCACATTCTAGCGTTATGGAAAGATATTTCAATTTCCCACATTTTGTAATCATCTTCCATCAAGACCTTTATCAGGTGATCCTTCTCCTGTTTGAAATGTTTTGGATCCGAGATTTTGATAGCTCTAGGTGCCAAAGAGTTATGGACGACTGATTTATGGAAAAGACGATGTTGCGAGTCTGCTTATAGGTAAAGATCAGTGTGCATCTTCTTTCTATAAACCTCATGAGATAAACTGCCACCCAGCTCGTTCGAGATAAAGACATCAAGGAAAGGTAAGTTGTTATCTTCTTCTTTCTCCCTAGAAACCTTGCAGATTAATGAGAGCAGAGGCAAGCATTTTAATCTTCTGACGAAATGTTCTTCTGAGGATGGGATGAAAGGCCATTTTCTTATTTAGAATTTTACCTAATTCTAGACTTGTAATTCTTAGACTTCGTCTTGTCTTGAGACTTTAAATCTTCTTTCCTAGGCCTTTTCTTCAAAATTTGCGAGAAAATCTATCGGCCTCTTTCAGAGAAGAAATGTGGAGAAAATCAGTTAGATTGGATGTATGGTGACTATGGTCTCATGCCTAACCTATATTTCAAAATGAGATGTCCGAATTCTTGAACTTTCAATTTGGAAACAAGACTGTGAAAAGTGTTGTGTTCTTGAACAAATTGATCATGACCTTGTTCCAGCTATGAAAAGTTGATGTAATGGTTATCATAGTACCCAACAGGATAATAGGTAGCCTTTAAGGCTTCTACATAACCATTCTAGGTATCTACAAAAGAGTCCAAGTCATCATCTTCATGGGCAGTAGAGTAGTTATCCTACCATTACTTTACAGATGAAGAAACTCTTAGGAGAGCACAGGTTGTCTTTTCTTTACGAGAAAACTGATTTATCGCTACCATGAACATATAAGACTCAAGAAACTATCTAGGGCACTTGCATCTATTTTACCTTCGAAAATAGGGATGTCTAAACTCACTTGTATCTTGTACGGTGTTTGACCACTGAAAGATCGATGTCTCGGTAGGATAGTGAACACACTTAAGAAGTTGATTCTGGGTCTTTCGTGTCCGTGGTCTGCTTCCAAATCTTTTTGTTGCCTTTGCAAAGTATTCTCTATCATTTTATATAGTTGACATCTTTGGTGTGCCATTTGAAGAAGTGAAGGAAGTTATAATGAAGGGCCACAATTTTCAAGCCCTAATTTCATGTAATCATACCTCATATTAATGGGCATATAAATAGATAAGTATTCAGTTAGAAACTTCAATACGACTAGGATTTAATATGAAGTGTGTATGCTTTAATAACAGTAATCCGTGACCCATGAGGTATTTGTTGGATAGACACACTTAACGGATAAAATTTGCTATGGTCAAAGCCTAGACTGCCTGGAAACGCCAAGTACCCTCCTGTACCAGGCCTGATATGCACTGGGTATGGGTACGGTTTGGGTACGCTGTGGGTAAGTATCCACATGGTTATTTTTTTGAAGTGCAAAAAAATTAAATAAAACTTGAGGGCTTTGACTGGAATTGAACCTTGGAAAATTCGTGTGAGATTCAATATTGCCAATAGGTTCCGAACGGCGAAGAGAGAGAGATGAAAAGGACTTCATTTGGTTGACTTACTATTTCGGTGCTTTCTTGTTGCTCCTCATGGGTCCTTTATTATTCAGTCAATTTGGAAGGCATTGGAACAAATGAAGCACTGGGTGGTTGGGCAGCCTATCTTCTCTTCCTTTGACACTAGGTGCCAAGCCTACAAATCGATTTTGTCGAATCTGGAATATAATGACAAGATCCTTGCCTTGACAAGAAGTTGCTCTGCCCTCCTTTGGTTTGAGAAAGGAATTAAAATATTTCATGACTTGTACAGATTTGGGAAGTGGATGGAATGGACAGACCTTAAAGCTTTCTATAAGCTTCCTCAATCTCAGTTCAGAATGTATACAATGCTCAGAAATGCTTTCACAGCTCCCTCTACTGGACTAATTATGGAGGATGAGAATGACTTTTGGGATACTATGAGGTGGCTCAAAGGGTCCCTTATCCAAGAGGCTACCTCCAAACAACTCTATAAAAAGATTGCCTTCTCCCCTAACCTTTCCCGCCCTGGGCCTTAACAATAAGTGGAATGTTTGTGAGCCCATTAGTAGATGGACTCATAGATTTAATGTTTTGTGGTCTTCTTGTATTCAGTCAAAGAAATCTTGCTTTAGATGGCTTCTGATTCATAATAAGCTTGTTGTTGGCTTCAAATATTTTATAGGTTGCCGAGTCTATAAGCTTGTAATTTTTTTTAAATTTTTATATATCTACATTTTTTACTTTTTAAAAATATATTGTATGAACGTACCCACAGCGTACTGTACCCGAGGTTTTTAAAAATTTGCCGTTTCAGCATACCGTACCCGTACCGAAACAGTCTAGGCCAAAGCATATATGTAATGATATAGAATGAAAGATATAATCAGAGTGTTATGAGACAAGGAGAATAAAAACAGTGTGTTTGAACCCTAAGTTCCAAGATTTAATTATGTAATTGTTCTGTACAATGATCTGACATGTCGGATGCGTTACAAGATGTATAACCTCTATTCTACTTCTTATTCTATCTCTCCTTATTCAAGTAATGGATAAATACACTAAGATACACGTGGAGGAGATGAGGAGACTCTTTAACCATTACAAGAATGGCAGTTGCTCGCTTCATGATTATTCAAATTCTTGGTGTCATTTTCTGGAAAACGATGTTGCACTTTTGCACAGAACAATGCTGACACTATCAGAGCTGTGCAACATCAATAAGAGGAGTTAGGACTTTGTGGTATAACCATGTGTGCTTGGGATTGTTCTACAGTTGATGTTGAAGACATGATACAGAGTGCCACTGTTATACTATGAACCGCTCAAAGGATCAAATCCTCCTCGATCGCAAAAGTTAACAAAAGTCCACTATGCTATTTGGGGTCAGAGAATGAAAGTATTCTTTAGGGTGAAAGGGGTAGGAGACTTATTAATGAAATGGAAAAGACCTTCAGATGGGGATGCGATGTAACCCAAATATGATAAATCTAACCTTTAAAGCCTTTGGTACATTGTCAACTCTATTAGTGATGATATTGTCCCCGCTTTGCTGATGCAGAAAATGGTATTGTTGCACAGAAACAATTATATTCTTTGTTTTCTGAGTCAAACAAAACTAGGATACTTTATTTGAAAAACAAACTTTATGAAGCTACAGGAAGGTGGATCAATGGGTGATCACTTACACAAACTGAAGGACATCAAAAGTCAACTTGTAAGTGTAGATGAAAACATCGATGAGAAAGACTTCAAATCCGCTGTGTTAAATATTTTTCCTGAAGAAAGAAAGAAAGAAAGAAATTATATTAATGCCCACAAATGTCCAAAAGTAGGTCAATAGGACTGAAGGATACAACCATTAGCAATAGAAAGTTCTAGGAAGAGAGAATGCTAGAAGCGAACCGACGAAGCAAACTACAAAGATAAAATAAAGCAGCGTGCTCATGAAGGAACAATTGAAACTTTGTCAGTTGCCACAACAACCTAAGATTCTGAGAAGATTTCAGGTTATTTATTGCAGAAACAATGACAGATGCATAACAAAGAAGAAACTAAGTTTGAAGAAGAGAATGCTCCTGTAGCACACAAAATATAAGGGAAAATGACAATACAAGTCAACACCTAATGTGAGCAGAGAGAGTTATGGTAAACCACATTTTGTATGTTATTATTGTGGTAGGCATATTGCCATGTTTTTCAGGAGTCTGTATATTAATAACTAAAAAAATTAGTAAAATATTTTTGCTGGAACTTGTAGAAATGGGAAATACATAAAGGAAGCAAAAGAAGATGACAATATGTATGTTCTTTGATTGAAGGGTTCTTTTGACGTGCCCCCAATTTTAAATTTTTTGTAATGATGTCTAATTGGACATTATGTGGAGGGGGGTGGGGGTATTTGAAATGTAATGATCATTTAATGTTTTCGATTATAGTTTATAATATTGAGGTTATAGATGTTAAATATATGTGAGGTGTCGTTAGAATCAAATAAAGTGATTAGGTATTGGTGGTTATGTAATGCCTTGTGGTAATGTATAAATATGACATCAAGTTATAATAAAGATGCCCCATTCTTACCTCCCATTTGTACATCCTTTCTATTCGATATCTTTCCCACATCTCCTCAGCAAAATCTTCAATATCTATACAGCTCATATCTTTGTTTGTAGCCAACTGCACATGAGATTTGATCTGCGGCAACGCCAAAATGATAAATGAACTTAAAAAGGTTTGCACAGATTTTTGTGATCAAATTAGAACCTAAAATGATTGTGATTAGGATGTTTTATCTCAGAAAAATCCAGGGGTTGGAGGCATTAATTGCCACAGTGATGGAGTTAGAGGGGGTGAGGAGAGTCAGTGCTTGTCGAGAATTGTGTTCTGCATGCTACTCGGCTTTCAACACTTGGTGTTTTTGTATCATGCTAGGGCAGTTGGGGATGATGACTTTTGTACTTTAATCCCATTGGTTTATGTTGAAAACTTGTGTTTTCCCTCAACGACCTGATTTAAACACTCAGTTGCTTTTCTCATTTTGGGAAGGCATCAAGGCATTTTCTGCCTTTCTCACTGATTTGATCTCAAAATTCAAGCCTTTAGCCCTGG
Source organism: Taxus chinensis (assembly GCA_019776745.2). Lineage (NCBI taxonomy): Eukaryota > Viridiplantae > Streptophyta > Pinopsida > Cupressales > Taxaceae > Taxus > Taxus chinensis. Next base: position 310,934,844 of record CM034146.1, on the reverse strand, counting down.
GGACATTTAGTGCAATATGAAAACCACCGTGGCGTCAAGGATCTGTGCAAATTTGGCCTCTTTGACCTTCCATCTGAGGCCTCGCTTTGCTAAAACCTCTGTTTGGTAGCTAGCCAGGTATCCCCATCTAAGGTAACTTTAGGAATTTTCCCCCAATCTTTCACACCAAATGTTTTGTCATGCCCCTGAGAGGACTTGGGTGGTTTTTTTCACTTTGAAGGTTTACTACGTGGTGTGATTTTCAGAAGTTTGACAATTTTAAATATTTCACATTCAATCTCCAAGCTCTGGTAACACTTCATGAAAGTTCATGACATTGGGCATTAGGGGCCAGGATAGATTTTTGGCTTCCGACTTAGTTCAAAAAATCGATTTTTTCCCCAGGTATTCTTAACGAATTTTCATTGTGCGGGGCTCAGGGATTGTTACTTACTTGGAAATTGTCATTTTAAAACCTGCCAAATTCTTGGGTGCCCTTGAGAAAACATAGTCAATTAAAGCCTTCAAATTTTGGGAAATGCCTCCACTTCATCAGATTATCCTTTCAATATATAAATTTAAAAGATAATTTTCACTTGATGAGTGTAGGATCATTGGAATGCAGAAATGTAGATTGTAGAAGCTGCTGAAAGCTTTTCCAAAATGCAGACATGCTCACCATAATCTTATTCTGGAACAGGAATCTGCGAGCAATGATGATCTCCATGTAGAAATTTGAACAACTCATATAGACCTGAACCAATAACGATGTGTGATATAAGGACTAGTTTTTTAAGTTTGGAAATCATGGAGGTATTTTATTGAAAATGGCCATCGGTAGTACCGATTTTAACTATTAGAAAAATTAAGTATAGCTTGTCTATAACATAATAATGACCTACTTAATCAAACAATATCATGTCATATATTGGCGGACCTTTTGTCCGTAGCAGATATTGCTGTTAAAAATTTGTTCGCAGTCTTCAAGCAATGATGATCATATAGACTTGACCAATGACAACGCATGAGATAAGGACCAATCATTTTCATATTTGAGAACTGTGGAGCTATTCTTTTAGAAATAAATTCCAGAGTTACTGATTTTGACACTGATGAGAATCAGCTATAACAAGGATAGACCATAGCAATGACCTACACAACCAAACAATATCTAGTCATATTTAATTGGACCTTTCATCCGCAAAAAATCTCTATTAGAAACTAATTTACAGTACTTGAGTGGGGACTTGACAATGTTGTCCATGACAATGAAAATGCTGACGTGGAATGTTAGAGGAGCTCTTGAAATTGGCAGTCGGGCTTTTATTAAATCAATCATGGATGATCTGCATCTAGATATGCTTTTCTTACAAAAGGTGAATGTTATTGGATTGAGTCAATGCACAAATGGAGTGGTGAATATTGTGCTGCTACTCACGAGGAAGGTAAAGTAGGCAATGTTTGTGTCATAGCCACTTGGGTTACACCCCACATTATAGATAAATAGGAAGACCCTGTGCTTGGGTGGGCAATGGATTGATGGATGACCAGAATTGTAGCTTGCAATGTGAGGGATTTTTGCTAGGTGTTTTTTGGTGATGTTTGTAGGTAGTAGTGAGTTTGTGAAAAGGTGTACCAAACCAAAAGACCAAGGTTTCAACAAGTTTGCCATCTTTGAAAAAACTATATAATAAAAAAAACTATATACCTAATATAACACATTTTTGAGAAAGAGATGAATCATATTAGGTGTTAGACTTGCCTAAACATGAAAACTCCAAGTGTTCGTAAATCAAGACTGAAATTCTGGCTTAGAAAAATTCGCAAATGGATTTCTGGCTAGAAACAAATACACGGGAAACAATCAAAGATCCAAAAATGAAAAATTGACGGACAAGTTATGGAAGTCTTTTGGACACTTTATTTTAATTGGATCACAAAGAATGATGTACTTCAGTTAGATATACGTAAATGGATAGACTGCATAGTTTATATGACTGGTAAAGTAACTTAAGGCACACTCACATTCATTCTAAGGAAGAGTTGAATAAGACAGAGTTGTAGAGGCAGTGCGCAAGTGCAGGAAGACCTGTGTCATCTGAAAACTCTATGATGAAATTACCGGAATAATAACTCTGCTAGCTCCGGACCAAATATACTCTCAGCTCTGGACCAAATATACTCTCAGCTCCTGACCAATCATACTATTAGCTCTGGACCAAACATAATACCAGCTCCGGAGAAAATATACTACTAGTTATCTGTCCTTTCATCAAATGACAATCAACAAAGATAAGTAAGAAGTCCAAATTCTCACTATGCACTTATTACACCCTCACCTTTAAAATGTTTAGATATCCTTCTTAATGGTTTTGGATTTGTGTTTTATCTCCCTTGTTCTTCATGTCACCCTTTACTCTTATCTCTAACCTTGAGTACATCTTCTCCAATTCTCTGACCTGTACAATTTACACACTGATCATGAAAACTCAAATATAGACTATGAAAACTTGCACACTACCCTGCACAGTTTCTTTAGTGATCATGAGAACTCAATATGAATTATAAACCTACAACTATCCTGTTTCATATGATAAACTCATTACTTGAGGTTCAATTGTCTTCTCTCTTTGAGATTCTCAAATACTATATTCTTTCTTCAACTATAAACACATCTTGTAAACTCTGTCCTTCTGTCAATAAAAGAGGACTGTCATGGTTGACCTTTGATGATGACCTTGTGAAGCTTCATTCGCTATATGTTTAACCACATTCATTACCCTTATCATCATACTTGCCATTTTCCTGTCTTATCAACATGATCAAGAAATCAATTCATTTCCTCGAGATCTTCCTTTTCCATCTAGTAGTCTGTCATGACTCTGCCTATTAGGTCTGTCCTGAGACAATTTTGGGTCTAAATTTCACTAAACTCAGCTTCTGGAAACACTGTTAAACTTTTCTAATACCCTTTTTCGTGTTTTAGAAGGCCACCAAATTTTAGATCTCAACTCTTACTAGAGGTTGCCCAGTTCACAAAAGAGTAAGACAAATTAGGTCTCCCGCGGATTTACAAGCTGCTCCTTCAAACTGTCATAAAAATATCTCACGTGCATCCACAAAACATTATGAAACCTTTTGATTCTTGTAAATGACCTCCTGAAGATTGTTTCTTCCAAATTTCAGGCCTTATGACGCAATAATGACAAAGATATGATGAGTTGTGTTTAAACCCTAGGTTAGGATCTCTATGAACCTGATAGAAGAAATTTAGCTTTAATTTCTTTTGTTTGCCTTTTCAAACCCCAAAACCAGTTCGGCGATGTCTGTCTGTCCTGATCTTATACATCTTTTTTATTCAATAATTTAAGCCTGCAAATGCCTAATTAGATCTGTACAATAAGCTTTTCCTATAATTACATTCTAAGTGATTGGAAAACAGACAACCTTCAAGGTATTTACAAAGTATTATGAACTCCCGTGACATAATCTCTGATCCTTCTAATACACATCAACCTCATCAAATGGACTCGAGAAACGAGAATTCACAACCACTATTCACTAACTCTTTCTTTGATCAGTTTGATTGGGCAGAAAATCTTAGGATACACACTTACTTGGATCATTTAATTCTCAAGAATGCATTGTTTTAATCTTCCATAAGTTTGTCAAGTTTCTTACCACGCCTCTCCTTGTTGTGGATACCATATGTTTTCCCAATCAACCTGCATAATTTCAGTATACCCCCAAAACACAGAATTTCTTATAAGAGAAGGTGAATCATACTTTCACTAGTCTAGGATCAACCTGAACATTATCATCACAGCATCACAAATTTATTACTATCAAAACAAGTATATCAAAGGGACCATTAACCCGTCATATCTTCATCTAACATTTGCACGCATATACAAGACTACATAGTTTTATTGATTCAAGATCTGTCCTACAAATTATCATGGCTATCCACAGATCCTACTGAGCCTTCATGGCTCTCTTCACCTGATTACAACCTATCCACCTCTCCTACATCTGCCTGATTGCTCATCGTCCATACATTTTTATAGCTTATCTTGACTTCTCTAAAGAAGATTCGTCCAAACTGACTTTCCTTATCTAACTCCATCAAATCTTGTCTCAAATCATGGGTTTGTTATGAGGATAAGCTGTCTTGATCTCCTCCTACGTTGGCATATCTTCTTGAGCTGGATTTACATTGTCATGGAGGTAAAATACAATAACAACACAACAATAATGCCTTATGACTTATTCAATATATTTTAGTCTTCTCACATATGCCCATTATCCTTATAATTCATGCTAAGAAATTCAAACTTTCAAACTTACTCATTTTGGAGGGAAAATGAGTTTTGACTCCTAGAATGGACAATTTAACTCTTTCCTGACTCCTAAACATCACTTGAAGACATATTTACAAGTTTTGCACAAACTGCTTATGACGTTCCTTCATCACCCTAGGGCCCAAGAACACTTGAAAATCAGTTATACATGACAGGCTCAAGTACAGCCAATTTTACCAAAATGTTTAGCTACAGCTGAACGCATTCTTATGTTTGTGTGGTGTTCATATGGTGTTATCAGTATTGCAGATTGATGCTTTCAACTAAGTCAACTAGTGCAAGAGGAGAAGGTGCATTGGGTTCTTCGCAGCGAGAGATATCAGCAAGGATGTAAAATAGAGAAGTGATAAGGGGTATGTCCTAAGAAGCGGAAAGAGCACAAGATGATGAAGAGAGATTCTTGGAGTTGGAAGCATAGGTTTCAAGCTAAGTTACCGAAACGTTTTGGATACGGGAGCGGGATCGGGGTATCCGATACGCGGAAACGGCAAATTTTTTTTTGGCCCCGGATACGGCGTAGGATACGGCAGTACAAAAACTATATAAAAATTAAAAAATATATAAATTTCAGCCTTCTAAATAGGAATTTAATTATTAACCACATATTATGCATATGAAAGACAAGATAAAAGACAAGTTATAAGCTAAATAAGTGAATAACCACAACAAACAAGCTAGGATACCGATAAAACTTAGAAACTTAAAAGCTTAAAAGTTAAATTAAAATTTAAAATACTTAAATCAAACACAATGTGAATGTCATGAATCTCATGATATATTAAATTCAATCATAGATCAATATTCAAAGCTCAAATTATCTTTCATTGTCAATATTCATCATATTCCTCTTCATCAAGAGGATCAAAACCAGCGACATCATCATCATTATGTGGTTCATTAGAACCACGTGGGCTCGAACCACTCGCACTAGGGCCACTGCCAGTTGCACCCCCTTGTGCATGTAGGTCTCGTGGTGCCACAGAGCTCGTCTCATCATCATATGCTCCATGGTGGGAAATGGAAGCATCCAAGTCAACTATCTCTGGATCAATGTTCCAATGTTTTGTTGACCCTTCCTTGTACTCTGGCTGCTTGTGGGATAAAAGGCGCAAGTTGGAATGTATGTATACCAAATCTTTAGCCCTTTTAGCCCCCAATCTGTTGAGCTTCTGTGAGTGGATGAAATTATACGTACTCTAGTTGCGCTCAGAGGAAGATGAACTTGCAACCTATTAAGGCAACCCAAACTTCAAAGTCAATGCAAAGTTCAACTTCAGATTTAAACACTCAAACTTAAATTTTAAAAAACTAAAAGAAAAGAGAATAAAAAAATTAAAAAATTACCTGTGCCAAGACCTTGATTGCAAGAGGTTGCAAGTAAGCCGATGAAGTACCATGGAGGTACCACCACATATGTGCATCCATCTTGTATTTGCTCCGAAGAGCGAGAAGGCTATGACCCGTTTCTGCTATGAAATTGCCAAACTCTACCATAACCTGGTCTTGGGCCTCAGGATCAGGGAATAGCCTAGCTAATGCCGCCATATATCCCTCACTGACTTCTGCATCCCTATATGGTGCTACCCTCCCTGGCAAGGAAAGGATCTCTGTGCTATAAAATCTAAGAGTCAATGCAAAAGCTAGTAGATGTAATGGGGTGGTCATTTTGTTCCACCGCTTAATGAAGATTGACTTCACTTGTTTGAAAAATATTTCCTCGAGATCTTGTTCTTTTGCATTTATGACGGCTTTTATCTTCTCAATCATTGAGTCGATGCCGTCATATATCTCTCCTAGACATGGTTGATCCGTGTCAGTAAACCGGATCATGCTCATAATGGGCTCCGTAAAACTCAACAGATAACCCACTCTATCCCACCAAGAGTCCTCTAAGATCAAGTTCTTCACTTTTTGAGCCCCTTGAGTGTTTGATTGCCTCCATACAGTCCAAAGATTGGATGTTACCATCCTCATGAGTGCCTCTCGCACCTTCACTAGTCGTCTCAAGACGATTGTGTGTGATGCAAACTGAGTCTCAGCAACCTAATAAGAACGAGGAACAAAAATTAAAAATAAAATTTAAATTGTAAAATTGAAAGCTAAAAGAATACTAAAAAACTTATATTAAATATTAAATTAAAAAGAAAGAAAGAAATAAAGCTTGTCCTTACCTTCAGTAGCTCCAACTACGAGAATGATCTAAAAATGCCCTGTGACATGTGGTGGTTGGTGACAAACATTTGGATTTCTTCAGCTTCTGCATACACTTGCTGGATCCACTCTATTTTGTTTGCCATTTTCTTTAGCATTAAATCCAATGAATGCACAACACAAGGTGTCCAAAAAATATGCCCATACCGTGCCTCAACTAACATCCCTGCAGCTTTGCAATTTTTGGCATTGTCTGTTATCACTTGGACAACATTTTCAGGCCCCACTGCCTCAATGGACTCAAAGAGAATGTTGGCTATGAATTGGGCATCCTTCACTTGCCCCTCACAATCAACCGCTTTCAAAAACATTGCCCCCTTAGGGCATACTGCAATCACATTGATTAAAGGGCGGTTTCTTGCATCTTTCCATCCATCAGAAACAATGGACACACCAGTTTTGGTCCATGAGTCCCTAATTGGTTGCAAGGAGGTTTCCACATATTTTTTTTGTCTATCCAAAAGGGTGGTGCGGATCTTCTCATATCCTGGTGGTTTATACCCTTTTGGTGCCTCATTGATGGCTTTCACCATCTCATGCCAATAAGGTGATCTCACAACATTAAAAGAAAGACCATTAGCATATACACACCTTGCAATGCATTCATCTGCAATCTCCCTGTTCTCATTCTTAAAGGCCTTTTCCAATGGCCCTTTTGTCTTACTTTTCTTTCGTGCAAGGGAAACATCCTCATCTGTGGAGATAGGAGCCACAAATGGATGTGGCATGGCCACAATTGGGGATCCACTAGGTGATGGAGCAACTGGAGGCCTTGCTGAACGAGATGAACCTCCTCTTTTGGCCAATGGATAACCCACTCTCATAGCCACTCTAGCCTCTGCATCCTCCTGCTCTTTGATATATGCCAAAACATTTTCTTTTGGCACCCCAGCATTATTCCTCCCCCTACATACTCTTATACCATTACCCGTTATGGCACACAAATGGCTTTTCACCCTACTGTAAGAGCCTTTGAATAGTCCATCACACTCATTGCATTTCCATTTAAAACAACTACCACCTGCAAGTTGTTGAACTATTGTTACGTGCCTCCATAACGGTTAATTTGGGTCAAAGCCTTTGGCCAAAGATTGCCCAGAAGAAGCAGAACTTGTTGCCATTGTAGAAATACCTACAAGGTTTAAAAAAACAAATTAAGCAAAGAAAACAATGGCATGCAATTGCATTGTGATTGAACAATGAAAATTAAAAAAATTAAATGGAAAGAGCAAAATAAAATGAACATAAGCAAAAAAATGTAATGTGTGAAAGATTAAATAATAAAAAAAAAATAGAGGAACAAGGCTAGAAATTAAAAAAAACTTACTTTCACTTAGTAAACCACAAATCGAATCCTTCACAAATCCTCCTTTGCAGCTCCCCACACTCCTCCAAGCTTAGCAATAGCTCCTCACACTCCTACAAGCTTAGCAATAGCTCCTCAAACCCTAGACAAGAAAAATGCAATTTTTGAAAGCCAAATGTAAGTTTCTTTGCTTTATGTTTTGTTTTTGTGTTGTTATTTTGTTTTATTGCTTAGAGTGATCTTTTCGGGTGTAAATTAGAAAAATATTTAATTTTTTTTTTATGTTATTGGACTTTTAAAACATGAAAAAATAAAAAACAAATTAAAAAAACTATTTTAGGCGACGAGAGTGGCTTGGGAGCAGGTAGGGAGTGACGAGTATTGGAGTGGCACGGGAGTGGAGCAGCGACGAGAGTGGGTAGGGAGTGGAAAGGGGCCCCTCACTGCTCCCTCCCCCCTCCTGTCGCCACTCCCGCTCCTACAGCCCCAGGTTTCAAGCATTTTCGAATCAATAGAGAAGTTTTTATTGGATGGAGAAGATTATGGAGGGCCTTATTGACAAGCTAGGGATTTCCATGGAAATTCTCTCGGAAAGAGAAAATGTGAACAAAGAGTCGCTCAAAGACCATAAAAAGGAACAGCCAAATGTCATCCAAATATCCGCATCCCAATCTCCATTCAAAGTCATCCAAAAATAGAAATTCAGCCCTATGAAGAAGAGGTAGATGCTGAATTTTTTGATAATGGGCTTTCTGATGTAGATCGGGTCAGGGTGCTCAATGAAGAGAAACCTTGCACCTCGCAGCCCTTAGAACACACCAAAATATATCATCAACAGAAAGGAAACATGCATCGACATAAAGATCAGATGAACACAAATTTGAACAAAACAAAGCTTTGGGATATCTTATTCGGAGAAATAGCACCATTAGACTAATTTCCAACGATTCCACCTTTTACACAACATATGAACATGGAAAATCCTCCATGCAAGGTAACTCAACACTTGTGTCACACCTCAGATCATAGCGACACATTCACAGTTTGCACACATTACTATGGTTATTCATCCATCATCATAATTCGGTGAGCCTTAAGCTTGCATCCACACTATGTTCTTAGGAACCTTGAAGTTCCGAAAAAATTGAACTTGAATTATTTCCCTAAGGGAATTGGCTCTACTTATACTAGCCATTCATGCCAACTCCTTGAGACTCCTAAATTTACAAAATTCAAATGCAAGGATCAAAGGGCCCCAAGAAAAGACCCAAACACAACTAGTTGGCATCTTCTCTAAAACTCATGCCTTTCAAAACATTCAATTATCCCAAGTTCGCGGTTCAAACAAGATTTTGTGGAGCAATAATTCACACTGGACAATCATGTGCAAAAGATTATAGATTACGCAAGGAAACTATATACTTCACAATTAACATTGACGGAATGGACTTGTGCACTCAAATAAATGCAACATCTATACTACAACTCATTTCCAAAACACATTTCCTCATGTTTGTACATCTAAAATACTCCAAAAAATGCATACATAATTGACTCAATTGTTTTTGGTTGATAGAATATTGCTTGTGTGCCCTAGATGCTCCTACATCATACACTTCGGGATAATAGTTGAAAACTTGATAATTTTCTCAAGGAACCAAAATTCAAAGTTGTGTGACATCCGCAACACTTAGCCAAGTCACATCTTCAGTCTTTTTCCTTTCCACTTGACAAAATACCTTTTGTATACTCCTTGTTACATGTCTTCTTGATTTATTTATTATTCCTTTCGATTCATCATGCTTCTTTTTGGTATCAATATTCCTCCAATCTACTCTACCTCCATCTTCTACATTCTTCATCCTCTTCCTGTGTTATGCGTGGTATGGATACAAATATTTCACTACATTAAAGATGCTTTGAGATATCAATGCCTTCAGGCAACTCAATCTCATAAGCATTCTATGTGTAAATTTCTGATGATTATGTATGGTCCTATCTTCTTCCACTTAATCTTATTGTATGCTCCATTTAGGAAACCTTTCCTTTTGTAAGTATGCCAAGACCATCTCTCCAATTTGATATTTAAATTCCCTTCGTTTCTCATCTATGCAATGTTTGTATTGCACATTCATCTTTTGCAATTGATTGCACACTTGCTAGTGCACTTCTCTCATGTTTTTTGCAAAATATTATGCTTCAACACTCTGTTCTTCATTACGTCAGGTAAGTCTCTCAACTCCACAACTCCTCTTGGGTTTTTCCCATATAATTTGGAATGGTGTTTTCCCTGTACTCTCTTTCACCTGAATTGTTATAAGTAAAATTTTGTACTACCAAGTCCAAATCCCAAGCTCTGGTTGACAAATCTTCTAGGAAAACATCTAAGAAAATTTTGTTCCAAGTGGATGGTATGTTTACAACTTCTAGATCTTCCACCATGACCAATGTTTGTGAGATGGTATGCTATAACTGAATTGCAACATTTCGTATCTAACTTCTTCCACAATGTTTGCTAGAAATGATTGACCATTACATTTTGTGGAGTCTCTATTCAGACATATAAACACTATATTTAAGAAATTCATGCAGTCTCACAATCTCCTTAAAGAATATATTTGCGATATGTGTTGCATCATTGGTGTTCCTGTAAGCAATGAAATGTGTCATCTTTGAAAATATGTACACCACTATGAAAATGGAATCAACACCTCTTTATGTTATAGGGAAACCTAAAACAAAATCCATACTTATGTCTCCCCAAGGAGTCTTTGAAATGGTAAAAGGTTGATACAACCCCATGTTTATAAGATCTTACTTTATCCAACTTAACAAATGGAATTCTTGTTGTACAAAAAATTCACATACACACTCATTCAATGGCTAAAAGTAACTCTCCCCTAGCTGCATTAAGGTTTTATCCAAGCCAAAGTGCCTTTGGTAATCCTCCTAATGATTTCTCTCTCACCAAGTTTTCTTGCATTGATCCCTTCGGGATGCATTAGTTTTTACCTAAACAAAAATATCTCCTACACAAAATAGTCCACCCAAGGTGTCTTGTCAACACTTGCGGGTACTGCACATGCCTCCCATGCTTCTTTGAAATTTTCATCTCGCACATATAACTCCTTCATGGATTCAAAACCCACAACTTTTACTCTCATCTTTTCAATAGGGAACTATTCCTACCAATTGAGCATGCATTAACCACCTTGTTAGATTTTCCACTCATGTGATTCAACAAAATGTGTATCCTTATAGGTACTCCACCTAACTTCCATGCCTCTGATTCAATTTTCCCTGGATGTTAATAAACTGCAATGCTTGATGGCCTGTGTACAACATAAACTCTTCAAGAAATAAGTAATGTTTCCACTTCTTCAATTGCACAATTGCATAAAACACTTGATCATAAGCACTATACTTTCTCCTCACATCATTCAACTTTTCACTGAAATATGCAACGGGTCTATCTTCTTGACTCAATGTTGCACCAATGGCTTTGCCACTAGCATAATTGAACCTGAAATACTTTTGTAAAATATGGAAATGCCAACACTGGCTGTTTTGTTATTCTTTTCTTCAATTCTACAAAACTATTTTATGCACTATGCTCTAGATGAAAATTATTCCTATCTCCTCTCATGGCCTCTATAATGGATGCACATACACCACTGAAGTTCTTGATGGAACTTGCAGTAAAAATAGCCAACCCATGAAAATTGCATGCTTCAAAATAACTCCATGGTGATGGCCAATCCACAATTGCGTGTATCTTTTCAGAGTTCCATCTTAAATCCTTCTCTACAAAAACACAAATCTTAGATATACCAATTCTTCTTGCATAAAATTGCACTTCTTGAAATTAATCAACAACTTCTCTTCCCACAATCTTTGCAACACTTCCCTGATGTGTAGCAAATGATCTTCACATGTCCTACTGAAAATTATAATATAATCTATGTACACGATCACAAACTTGCCTAAAAATGGTCTTTGGACATGATTCATCAACCTCATAAAAGTTACTATGTTTGTTGCTCGATCTGAATGGTATCAGAAGCCACTCATACAACCCTTCTTGAGTCATAAATGTTGTCTTCCATTCATCTCCTTCCCTTATGCGAATTTGATGGTATCCGCTCTTCAAATCAACCTTGTTGAAATACTTTGCCCCACCCAAACAACCCATAATGTCATCCATGCATGATGATAAAAATCTGTACTTGACGGTGATCTTGTTTATGGCCCTTGAATCAATACACATACACCACTCTCCACCCTTCTTTGGTGCTAAAATTGTTGGCACTGCGCACAGACTCAAATCTCTCTGATGAGTCCTCTTATCCAATAACTCTTGCACTTACTTCTATATCTCCATATTCTCATATGCGGTGTCATTTTGTAAGATACCTTGTTTAGAAAACTCGATCCTAGAATTAAATCCATGTCGATGACTAATATCTCTCACAGGTGGTAACCCTTCGGGTAACGCACTAGACATAACTTCCACAAATTTGTCCAACATTCCTTTTACTTCTGGTGGCATTGTTTCCTCTTTCTTGGCCGCTTCCACATTGCCTTCTCTTTACGTGGTACACACTATGAGTGCAAAACATGCACTATCCTGCTATACCTAACTCGAGAGTTGCTTAACTAAGAGCAACAACACTTTTGGCGATCGTTCACCCTTCTCTTGTAATGGGTTTAGAGTATACTTCTCTCCATCCTTCTGCACCGTGTAGGTGTTTGTTTGGCCATCAACTCGTGCCTTTGGGTTGAACTGCCAAGGCCTACCAAGTAGCACATGATATGTGCCCATGGGCATGATGTCACACATCACTTCATTTCATATCTCTCGATATAGAATTTTACCAAACATATTTCCTTCACCAAGTAGTGCTCTTTTTGCAATGATGAAACCCTATATGTATTTGGATGCTCAACTCTCTTCATCTTCAATTTATCTACCATCTCTTCCGCCATGAATCTATTTGTGCTTCCATTGTCCACTATTACCTTGCAAACTTTTCCCCCTGACGTGCACACTGTCCTAAACAAACTTCTTTCTTGCTCAAGACAAATCTCTTCCTTCTTTGGTTTCAACATTATGTGCTTCAACATTAGTGCTTCTCCCATCTCTAGTTCTTCCTCATGACTTGAAAAGCCATCTCCTTCTCCTTGCGCAATATGCGCATTGCGCTTACCACCATTTTAGGTTTGTGGACACTCATATGCTCTCTATCCTGTTTCTCCACACCTATAGCATCTGTTGTCGAATCCGTGACCTCTTCCCCGACCAAAGGATCCTCTACCCCTTGATGCATTTCCACCTCCTTGAGATGCTCCTTTATTTTGCATAGTCGAACATGAATCCTTTCACCTTCTGCAAATTTTTCTCTACCTTTACTCTGTTCTTGGCCTTGTGCGACCTTTCCCTTTCCATGATTAGCACTCTACTTTTTGCGTGTCATCTTCTCCTCTACCTTCAAAGTATACTGATAGGCTTCTTCCATGGAATGAACTTGCAACATACTAATCTCATCCCAAATTGCTACTCGCAACCCAAGTCATATACGTGGAGATCCACTCCACACCATTCTCCAAATATCCCTCTCTAATGGCGAGCCAGTAAAATTCCTCAGCGTATTCTTTCACACTAAGCTCTCTGTGTTGCAAACCTTACAACCTTCTGAACAAATTGAGTTGGTAATCTATGGGCAAAAACTTCGTCTTGAGCTTCATCACTAGCCTATCCCATGTCTTGATCTTCAACTTGCCACACTGCACTCGGTTGGTTTGGATATATTCACACCAAAGAGATGCACGACCTTTCAACTTCGTGCACACAAACTTGAACTTGCTGGGATCTTCCATATCTTCATACTCAAAATATTTCATCATATTTGTTATCCAATCCACAAGCTCTGTTGGTTCCAAACTACTAGAATAACAAGGGGTATCCAATCTTGTAGTGCCATGCTCGTTGTACGCGGTCGGAGATGGTGCGGGTCTCTTTTTGTAAAATGACGTGTCGTGAAAGCCCCAATTCAGTGTTGTTGCCGAAGATTTTGCGGGCATTGAGTACACGTTTCTAGCAATTGTGTCATTGATATTCTCTTTGGCGCTCTCTGTTCCTTGCAAAGCATCCCGGTTCAGCGTGTTGGGTGGATTAAGGCTTACCAATTAATTGACCCAAGATCGTTATAATAATAATAACAATAATAATAAGGTGGAGTTAAAATAAAATAACACAATATATATATGTTTAAAATTTAAAATAATAAAATGATAAATAAAAAAGTAATAAAAATGGAAATAATAAAATAAGATGGAATAAAATAAAAAATAAAATGGAAATAATAAAACAAATTAGATCAAGCTGTTTAGGGCATAGAGGATACATTTAGGGTTTCTCCTGGGAGGAGTGTTTTTTATTTTGTTGGTTTTGGGCATAGGTGGGAAGGGGGTGATTTGGTTTTGGTGGAGGCGCCATGGTAGCGCCAAAAAAATAAAAAATAGGGGATTTAGCTTGCTGTTAGAGGGTTCCATCCTCCAGATCTGCGCTTGGGAGGGAACACAGAAGACAATGGTATCTTCACCAAAATGCAATCAGTAGGTGTCCACATGATCGGTTGCCTTTGCTAGCACATGCCCAACCTGTGTTAAAATAGGAGCTTTGAAACAGGTCATGGGCATACTCCAAGCAGGATGGGGAAGGGATAAGGCATAGGTTAGATGTTGTAGTTGCAAGTTGTAATATCCCTTTCAAGGGCTGAAACTGAAAAGTAGGGAATTAGCGCAAACCCAAATATTATCAAATCTTATTTCTAAACCAACAAACTGAAATAAAACCCAGATTTGAACAACGATAAGATTTTTAGGACAACAATGCAAAAATGAGTACAAAACATTTGAAACTCTTCAAACAACTTTACCAAAATAGATATATGTATTTTAGGCATCAACCAAACCGATATTGAATATGAAATCTGATCCAAAACACTGTCGGAAATTAATTAAAAACCAATGAAGTACAACTGCAATAAAAATGATGAAATGAGGGTTTAGGAACCCCAAACTCCACAAAGAATTACTGATTCCAGCCTTATAAATAGTGACAAATCTGAATATGAAATGAAAATCAGATTCGTGCCCTTGAAGGCACCAAACAACACTCTAATGCAAGTCACTCCACAAGGGAGAGGCTCAATAATGCATATAAAAATGTGATTACGACTTCTTTCCTCTCAAATCTGCAATATGCCTTCAAGCCAAACAAGGAAGGAGGGTTTTTGTCCCCCCAACCAACCACAAGAAGGGTTTCCGTCCTTCTTGGAAGATGCCACACACTTGGATTTTCGCCCAAGAGTGGAAGAACAATGAGCAAACAACCCACAAGTCTAATTTAGATAAAATTCGCCAAAGTAGATGTCTCCAAATGAAGTCTTCATCTCCTTCTATACCTCATCTTTGGTGCCAAGGCTTAGAAGGACAAAGTTGACCCAGATAAAGTCATTATAATCTTTTAATATGCTTTTTCCAATGCACCAAACCCAACCGACCTGCTAAAAACAAAAACACAGTAAAAAAGAAACATTAAAAATTAGAAAATAAATGCAAGGGAAGCTCAATTCCTTTTCTCAACTCTTCCACTTCGTTGCCTTGGAAAAGTGAATGGCAAGAAGTCCAAAATCAGGTCCTTAAGTGGGAAAAAGGGATGTTTCACAAATGCTATGGTAGATATGTATGCAAGCGTGGAAACATGCACTTGGCATGTGAACTGTTCAACTACATCCCTGAAAGAAATATGGTCACGTGGACAACAATGATTGCATAAGATGCACAAAATGGGTTTGTTGAAAAGGCTTTAGAAACTTTCAAGCAAAAACATTGGCAGGTTAACAATCCAAATGCATTTGCCAACGTCTCACTATGGTGGTAAAGGAATATTTCCTTTCCTCCTTGTCTGTGTCATTTATACATGTTTTGAATCTGGAAAATGTCTTGCTGCCTTCATCTCCCAATACAATTTCGCCATGTATTATCCTGCATCTGTGGTGTGATTTGTCTCCTACAAAAAAGCATGTACAGTTGTATGACCTTCAATCCAACTACACCCAAGTAATTTTTAACTTCTGTCTTTCATGATTCTTCTTACCATTTGAACCTCATCCCGCTTGTGCACATCTACTTAGATATTTGACAGAAGAGCATAACTTATAGCATTTTGAGGAATGAACTCAAAAAGAAGAGTCATTGTAAAATTGTAAAGCCATATTCTTATGTGCTCTACAGGCACCAAGAAAACACATCCACACAACCACTAGAGGTTTAATTGGCAGTTTTAAAAGCCAAATTCCACAACCTTTGCAAGCATCCTACCTACTTGTGCCAAAATGGGAGCTTTGGAGCAGTGTATGGACATTCGAACAACATTTAAAAGTGGATTTTTATCAGATGTACAAAATGTGGAAGCATATTGAAGGCACGGGAATTGTTTGACAATATGCCTCAGCGAAATGTGGTCTCATGGAATGTGTGCGGAATTGCCTGGAGCACCCATCGTACCTTGCTTTGATTGCTCATAGGCATGGTTTTCTTCCTCTTCTAGTATTGTTCTCGTTTGAATAGTTTCCCCTTCATGTTTGCATCGAAATCAAAATCAAATTTTGGGTGTAATTATTTTATTACAACCGATCTTGGTGCCCAATCTGCTGAAAGTTAATAACTAGAATGCCCGTTTGGAATGTGCACTCGGCTCACATAATGGGTTGAGACTAATTGAAAACTTAGGTGAGCAAAAAATAGAAAAATGTCACCACTGGTTGTAATTTGAATGCAAGATTTTGGTGTAAACACTCCACTTAAACACCCTTGCAAAAGCTAATGAAAGACATTTTAGAACGAAGTGCAAAACACCTTCCCCACTCTTGTAGAGAAGATGTCAACATTTGACTCTGTTCACTAGTGACATGGAGTGTCACATCAACCCTTAAACCAACCTTGGACAATCGTTTGATCATTTAATGACATGCGTTTTTGAGCCTAGTTGGCTGTTTCGCAACTTGGGACAATTGCCAAAAGTTAGAAATTTGTTTTGGTTTTGGCTCGTGGTTTGGGGACCTGTGTTGGGAAACAAATTTCTGCCACCACATACTTGTAGAGTTTCACCATGACAATTGTAATCAACCTTTAGTTTTGAGAAAACTACTTTGGGAACCAATTTTGCAAGTAGGTTTTGTAGGCCGCTTGTTGTTCTGCAACATGAACGAACTGGTACATTTACGATTATCAACTCCGGAAAGGTGGTCACACATTGAACCTTAGTTGCCAGAAATGAATTTTGTCGATACCGAGGGTTTCTCTATATATAGGGGAGTAGATGGGAATTGATAGAATGCATGTTTTAGTCTTGGACATTGGTTTTCGAACTCAATTTCGTATCCACTTTGTCTAAATTGGTCACTTTTGTAATTTCACAATGATAATTGGTAAACTGTCGTGGGACCCCCTTAAAGCTTACTAACTGTTGAGAGACTTTATGACACCTTCACATGACTGTATGGAACCTCTATTAGTTAATTCTATTGGGAAATTTCCTTGTGGGAAATATGGTGTTTTTCTCTCTTCTCTCTCTCTAAAGATGAAAATGCAATGAAACTAAAGATGTATCCCTTACCCTCTCTAATTACATGCAAAGAGTTTGATGTCGTTGTGAATGGAAAACATGCATACGTAGAATGTGTTAGTATGTAGGAGAATTACCATGCCAGCTTCTTGGGTTGACCATGCTTTTGGTTGTAGGTACCTTGGACAAAAAGGATTTATTAGCATTATCTTGTGGTTTTGCATTAGTATTTAATCTTAGAATTAAATATAATTAAAATGAATGAATCATCGTTATTGTTATGAATAGAAATGTAATTATTGATTCTTGTAAAGATTATGAAAATGTTATTTCATTGGGATGCTAGTGACATGGGTGTAAATTGTGATTACGGGTTATATGCTTATAAGGGTGTAAATGTATCTATTAACTGAACAAGAAATGACATTTTATAGCGTGCTTCTGTGTGGAACTGATGAATGTGCTCATTGTGTGTTTTACTAAATACTTTGGAACTCAAAAGGAAAGAACCAAATTGAAAAGAACGATCTAAGAGTAAATTTCTTGTGTGAAATGGTCGTACGTGGAATCACCTTCATAGTGTAGAGAACCAAAGTTGTAAGGATGATCCTAGTTGCATTAGTACTCATTGGCATCATCTAGCATAAGGAAAATAAGATCACAAATTTAGGATACCATTTTGAACATGCATGCTAAATGGTGAAGTGATATGAAGCACCTTGTTCGAATTGCATATGGTCAACCCCTTCTAGGATAATGGCCTAAAAGAAAATCACGAGGACCCTAACTTGTAATCCTTGTGAAGGATATTTTATACCATGTGTTAACCATATGTTTTCTTCCAAATTTGGAATCAAAGAGAAGTTGTCTATCCTAGTCTGTAGTGCACACCCATGTGGGATCCAAACATAGGACCAAATATAGCAGGATAATTTTTTTAACTTTCATTTTACTTGATACAACTATGCAACACCATAAGGATTCACAAGAGATTGCACAACACCACATGTAACGTTTACAATAACATTCAAGATGACAGAAGATGCAACCAACATCACACTTAGATGAACAAACGAGTATGAAACCACGACCCAACCACAACATGAACATCCGAATAGGCACCTTCCACAATATCAGATTTCCATGGTTAAATCTTTATTGTAATCCTATTTCCTTATTAGCCTTAAAGTTCTGATGAGCACTTAACATGAAAGCATACATTTTCCTTTTTCTAGGCTGCGTTGCTTTTATTTTATTTAACACTTAACTTAAGATGGTTCCGTCTTAACTACGATTTAAAAACACCCTTGTATGACCTTATAGGTCCTAAAATCATTTATCCTGTAAGCATATATTCATGTTCACAATGTTACGCATTATTTTTTTTTTTTCAGATTCAACTTATACAAATACACTTAAACACAGGAAAGGAGTTAACAATGGTTTTAAGCGAATAGATTCCATATTTTGTTTACTCAAAAGTCAACATCTTAGGGGCACTTTTCGATAGACAAAGTTGACAATTTGTTTCGAACACCAAGCTTATAAAAAGGTCCTAGGTATTAATTTATTTCCATTTTCATCAAGGATTCATGTCCAACTAAAAGTCAGTTTTAAAGTGGTTCAAAACTCCTTTATCTCACAAACTTCCAAGTTTTACTTTCTTTCAAAAACTGCCCCTCAGGAATACTATTTAAATTCTAAAGGCTATTAACATCTTAATGATGCAATCGAGAACACAACTTGGACAATGGGATCTTAATGAATAACTCATTCACAACTAAGCCTTCTAAGGAATCTCTCAACAAACATCTCCTCTGTGAGCCACCCTAGACTCTCTAAAACACTCATGTACAATAATTAATAAACATGTATTAAGTTTGAATCGATATTCTGTTGAGATAAAAGCAACATGAGGGAACCACCGCACTTCATGGTTTACCAAAGTTTGCTTGATTACATTACAAAGAATAATAATTTCCATCCCTATTTTCCTTTACGATACCTTACACATACACTGATTATCCCTTCCAGGGAGGCTAAGTATGTCAGACAACCAATTAAAGACATGTTGATAACCATTCCTCATTCATGTCACTAAGTGAAACTGTACCCCTAACTATAATGACATCCACACTTCCACATGCACGTAAGGCCCTTTTTTACATGTATACCTAAATAGTACTACAAAGCCTTTAGACCACCTGAGGGGGTTAAGTTCATGGCCTATTTCGAAGCAAAGAGGTGGTTTCTAAAACGAAGTCACCTATTTGCAAGACAATCCCTATGAGAGCCATTTAGAGATCTAACTTCACTTAAAACCCAACAAGGTGAATGCCACACAAATAACACAATGCTCAAGGGTTGATAGATTGGGTTCATTTGAGTAACTTTTAAAATAACCTCCTAAAAGTGGTCAACCATAACCATTCCTGAATAAGGCAGTTTCATTACGTTTGAGTTTTCCAAGTATTTTAGTAAAGCACACAAGGATACAAAATCACTACGTTCACATAGGAGCACATTATAACATGTTCATTTCATTTCTAGTTAAAATGTACATCTACACCGTTAGCAAGATATATACCTATAATCAAAATCACCCCTAGGATACAATGCCCATTTTCCCCAAGATACCAATCCTCTACGATTTCTCACTCATCACAAATTAACTCATAAATTACATTCATGATTATAAACATAGTATAGATATACATCCATTTAATATTACATGTAATTCAAGGATAACTCTTTATTAAAAAAACATATAGAACACTGCAATTTTCTTCATGTCCCGAGTACCTACAACCACCGCATGGTCAACACAACTGTTGGCATGACATTTAACTACAATCAAGCATGATTTTATGATTTCATAGTTTTCCAATAATAATGAAATACTACCCAACACACTTTTACGGGGAGTAAAAATACAAATGCCATTTCATTTCATTTTCAAAACCAAAAGACAGGGATAGAGAGAGGAGAGAGAAAACACCATTTCTTTTCACATTCAATATCTTTTCAAACAAGCGTCAATGAGGTTTACTACAGTCATATATTTGTGTTTACAAGGTTTCCCGATCGTCATTTTGCTTGGATAAGGACATATAACAATTCTCTCCAGTTACAAGTTTTCAGAAAGCGTCAAATTCAAACAAGTTGCTCAAAGATCATCATTCAAAAACACTTTATGAGACTCAAACACACACGGAAACCAATTCCTATCTACTCCTCTATATGCAGGGAAACACCCGGAGTTGACAGAATCCAAAATTGGCAAACTGTGTTCAAAATTGGCAAACTAGAGGCCTACAAAACCTATTTGGAAAACTAGCTTGCGGGATGCTTTTCTCCAAACTGAGGGTTGGTAGCAATTATCATGGAGAAATACTAGAGGTATGTAGAAACCAAAATCCATTTCTACCCAGGGCCAAAATGACGGGTCAAAACCAAATTGCATTTTAAACTTTCAACAGCTATTTAAAGTTGCAAACTACTCTGTTGGGCTCCTAGACGTGTTACAAAACAAGATCTAACAGACATCTGAGGAACAACCCAGGGTTCGGTTGGACACTCCACATGACAAGGTACACGGCAAAATTTTTCTTTTCTCATTTTAGAGTTGATAGGGATGTTTTGCGCCTCCATGAAAACAAATTTTATGTAAGTTTTACAAGGTGGCCAAGGGGTGGTTTTCACTAATCTTTTGAGTTTAACCCACCAACCGCGTGATTTCCGAATCCAAAACTAGTATTGTGGTTTAGAAATCCTTCTTACAAGGTAAAAGAGTAGTGTTTTCATTCCTGCTTATTGGTTTAGTTACATACAAAAGAGGTGCAATTTGCAATTGAATAACACGTTTTCTTTTAATTCACCTAAACAATTTATTCTTCATTAGTTTGATTTACAACTCCATTAACATTAGGAAAACTAGAACGTTAAAAAATATGCAAGAGAGGGTAAGATGACTGTTATCCATATTTTCGCCCCCGGGCCGAATATTGGATCAGTCACGACCCCGCATAGAAAGAATCTGAGAAAACTCATTCAAATCTTGTAAATAGGTCGCAGGTAGACTCAACAATAGAATAGTAGGGTCAGAAAAGGAGGGGTAGTGCCGCAGATGAGCCAGGAGCAAGAAAGGGCAAAAATGGTGAAGTTTCGAAATTTTTTCGGGCTCGAAACCGTTTAGGAAAGAGTCCAAAATTGGCTAAGTATAAAGTGCAAGCAGAGGTCGCCAAGTGTTAGCTTGACGCATCTCCAAGAGTTAGTCCAAAGGTGGAGACCCAAATGAGCACGAGCTCTCCACGTGGCCCAGAGTCCAAAAGGATAAAAGGGACCGTTGAAAAGTCCATAGACCTGCGGGGGCTGCCAAGTGTCAACTCGACGCTCCTTCAAAGGAAAATTTCGAATCGGGCTTTCAAGCGAGCGCGGTGCCTCCACGTGTCCAGTCTTAAAAAGGGGCAGAGTTGGTTGAATAGTCAATGCATGGGGCAGACCGTGCGAAGAGTGCCAAATGTCTAAATGACGCTAATTCAAGGATTGAATTGAGAGAGGGTTTCTAAATGAAGTGCCAGACTGTCGCATGTCCTAGTTCAAGAAATATGACCCCACCGAGCAAAAAGGACTTAACCAAAATATAGAAATTAGGTAGGCAACGGAGGAAGTGCCACATGGCAAGCCTAAACTAGCAGTGCTAAAGCGGGCCATCGGGGGGAAAGTTGGTTTTTTGCCCCTTGTTATTCCAAAGGTGTAAAAGTTGAAAAATGGGCCGCAACTCCGCCCAAAGGAAAAATTCAACATTTGAGCCCGAGTCAAGGTCAAAGCGGGGAGTCGGAGGAAAAGGTGAAAATTTTCCTTTTGTCAAAAGACACAAAGATAAAAATTGAAGCGCATCTCCCCAACCAACCAAAGGGTGCCACGTGTCCAAGTGGAGCATTTGGGCCGCAGGAGTTTTCTGAGTTTTGTGTTTTTTGCGGAAAAGGGGGAAAAAGATAAATCACAGACCCGCAAACCTGATTTTTTCCCTAATCTGGCTGCCACGTGCTCGTATTAAAAAGGAGACTCCATTTTTCAAACTGTTTCCCTGCCCATTTGTACGAACCTGATACAAACTTCAAAGGGGCATATCTTTCGACTCAGGGCTCAAAATATTGCAAATCTTACACCGTTGGAAGCGTCTCGACGTCCTCTACACCATGGAAAGATAAAAAAACATTTTTTCAGGCCCTGGTAGGTGAAAAATGGAGAAACGTCTTCAGGCCTTTAATGCAGGATCTTCTTACCTCAACAACCAGATCGGATTCCGCTCCACCATTTCTTCCTCCTTCGAGGCACCGAATAAGTATTTGATGGAGTCAAGACAGATTTGGGGTAGATTTTATGGGAGACATTAAATAGTGGTGGTTGAGCTTGGAGCTGTTTTTCCCGCTTCTTTCTTTTTCTCCCGTCTGTATCGAATCTATAAATGTAGGGGCGGGATTCATTGTAAAGGGTTGGACATTCTTTTGTTTTGCAGGCTCCCTTTTCCTTCTAGCAAAGGAATTCATGGAGTTCAGGCCTTCCATTAAAATTGCAGTATGTTCTTGCCTCCTGGCTATTTTGTAATGCATTGTATCAATCTGCAGAGCAATAAAACACGTTTGTGATCGATTCTAGATCCTTTCTGTCTCTTCTGCTCACATCTGGTCTTTCATTATAAATTTGGTTATCTGTGCTTGATTATTGTATGTATTTTTTTGGTTTGTGTCTATCAGCAAAACTAATGTTCATCATTCCTTCGGTGCATCACCTTGTAGTTTAGTCATTTCTTATTTCTTATATCCCTTTTTATCCCTGTCTCCTTGGCAAATTTTAGATTAGGTATAGAGATAGATCCTCTGCAAGTTCTCATGTATGCACCTAAACAGAGGAATAGGAACCAACCTTTAATCTGGAGAGCTTTTCCATTTGCAAGGTCCCACACCTTGGGGAAAGTTCAATGTTATGCAGATCACACCAAATGACTCTGCCTTAGAAAATTAGATCTATAAAACTCAATTGGGGGTGCTGTGTTTTATTTTGCACTAACAGTTTTGGCATGCCCAGTGGGACAGAGAAGTCTCCATCTTATTACAGTAAGATTGATGTGCACTTGTTGTGATTCTAACTTTTAAGAAGTTTTAAAATTGTACATCTGGCGACTCCAAAAGAAACAAATCCACTGGTTTCAGCAGTCCAAGCAAGTTCATGAGAAGGATACAAACAAGGTCTAGAACAAGAGAGGAAGGACAATTTGTACACATACACTTGTCTCCAGACAGAAGGAAAAGAAGAAGAGCCCAGAGGTCTCCATCTCCCCCAAACAGAGCCTTATCAACACCTCCTCCTAGTAGGTCATTCTTTCAATCAAGAAGGGTACTCAGGCCGATCAGAATGGCTCAGCCAAATCCTTATGTCAACTTCACTGGCAGCAGCCCACTCGCCTTGAATGCACAAAATCCGGTCCCGATTGCAGCATTAAAGAGCATCCCATATTTCACTGGGGAAAACCAGACTTCTCCTGGTGACCATGTCCAAGATATTGCAAATGTCTGTACAATCCACGAGATCCATGAGATGGATATTGCAGTCAAGTTGCTAGCCTCTTCACTCAAAGGTAAAGCTTCACAATGGTTCAGGAGCCTTGAAGCAGGCTCTATTCAAAATTGGAACCAGCTGTGCACAGCTCTTCACAACCAGTTTGGAGAAAAAGGTGATAACTTGTCTTTGTTGGAGCAACTGACAACAATCAAGAGAGCCCCAAATGAGCAACTGACAAATTTCAACCTCAGATTTCAACGGACCTGGGACAGGATTCCAACAGCAGTAAAGCCCACTAATGAAGGTGCCTTCTTATACTTTCTTAGGGCTTTAAATTCTGATATTTCTTTGATGATTCAGTCAATGGGGGGCACAACCTTACCTGCAGCCTATAGCCTTTCCATAGGAGCTGAGAACCATTTGATTCAGGCTGGCAAACTTACTCCTAGGCCATCCATGCCCCTTTACCCCGAGTTAGGAAACCCAGGTACCAGCCAAACACCCACATTAGCTCCTATACCCACCCCCAGGAGTCAAAGTTCAGCTGAAGCCTCCACTTCATCATCTAACACCTCAAAGGAGCTTCAGGAAGTGATGAAACAACTTCAAAACCTAGGAAATGAGCTAGTAACCATCAAAAGACAACAGGCTCAGAGTTCTAGGCCATATCAGCCCCAGGCTCAGTATCAGGCTAGACCCCCATATCAGCAAAATAGACCACCATCCCAGGCTGTAAATCAGAGTCAACACCAAGGGCAACCTCAAGCTGCTAGACCTTTCAGGTCATATGACCCAAACACAGTTTCAACATCAAGGGGATTGGTTCCAACACATAATAACATGGCACAAGAGTATGAATGGTGTTTCCCATGTAATCAGCCACATAATCAGTCAATGTGCTTTAATGGTGCATTAAATCAGGCTCTGATGGTGCAAACCATTGGTGTGTCACAAGAACCTAGCCACGAAGAAAGTCAGCAGCAAGGAGCTCAGCAAGAGGGACCCCCAAACGAAACTATGCTTGTCAATTGGCAGGCTGAAGACTTCTGTGGAATGAATCAGACTCCTTCTCAAAGTATAGCTGTCAATACACGGTCTAAAAGGAGAAATATTGGAGAAGGACATTCACCAAGCTTAGGTGATCCTCAACCCTCCATCACTCAGCAAGGTATTGGCATTCAAAATACAACTCCCAATGTGCAAAGTCAATCCAAGCCACCTTCCAAACCTACTCAGGCACTGGTTGTAACAACCCAGGTGCAAGAGAAAAATGTGCCTGGGAAGGGGCAACAAAAGGATAGCTCATTCAACATCATTGAGCAAATGAAGAGGACAAGTGTGAACATTTCACTATGGGAGTCACTGGCCATTCCAGGGCAGAGGGATCTATTGCAGACTGCTATACAAAATTGGTCAAGCTCAAATCACACCCCTAACCAACAAGAGAAAGTGCTTACCAATACAGCTCAACCTGGGGAAAACCATCGAGAACAACAAGGTAAGAACCTGAGACCTCCTCCATTCTATGTTTCATTGATTATTGGAGACAAATTGGTGCACAATTGTATGATTGATTCTGGGGCAAGTAGTTCTGTAATGCCCAAGCAAATAGCTGATCAACTGGGTCTCCAATATGAAGTCATCTCTAGAGGGGTAGTGCAATTAGATGGGACAACAGTGACAACTGTTGGAATCATCAAGGATCTGAGCCTCACTCTGCATGCCTGCCCCAATGTGACTGTTTTGCAGAACGTATCAATCATAGATTTGCCACCACATTTTGCTTTGTGTTTGTCCAGGGACTTCACTGCCAAAATTGGAGGCTATCTGTCTGTTGATTGGTCACATATGCTCTTTAGAACAAGGTATGGGGCAAAGGCCACAATCAGATCTGAGCCCATTGCTGATTATCATATTGAATCTTATGTGCCTAGCCCAATCAATGCCAACTGCTCAGCTTTTGATCAAGAAGACCTCCTAAGCACTTGTGAAGCAGATACCAAGGTGGGATGTATCCCAGACTTGACTCTCGATGAGTGGGCCAACAAAAGACATGCTTTTGACCCCTATAAGGAGATGGAAGAATCTGAGCTAGGTGTCTACTGTCTACATGAAGAGAATCATCCTCTTCCTGACCTAATTAAGCCAGAATATAAAGATGACAATGAGGTATGGCAATTGTTCTTTGATGGCTCAAGGAGTAGACAAGGAGCTGGAGGAGGAGCTATGATTGTGTCCCCCAAAGGTATGAAATATTATTCAGCCTTCAGATTTCAATTTTCCTGCTCAAATAACACTGTTGAATATGAGGCTTTGGTCCATGGTCTTCATTGGGCAAGGAAGCTAGGAATCAAGAACTTGCAAGTGTTTGGTGACAGTGAACTAGTTGCCAATCAAGTCAGAGGACTTAATGCTGTCAAGAATGACCTGCTCAAGAACTACAAGAGTAGGGTATGGGATCTCATGGAGGATTTCAAGGCCTTCAACATTGTGTCCATACCCAGGAAGGAGAATGAAGCTGCTGATAGGCTTGCAGCAGTTGGAGCAACGTTTGATGTGGTCGACAACATCAAAAGAGACAAAGAACAACCACATATCCATATAGTTGTGAGGCCAGCAGTGCCAGATAACAACACATGCTGGCAGGTGTTTGAGAATGATCAGCAGATCATTAATTTTTTGCAAGAAGAAGCTGAATTCTCAGCTAGAAATCAAAGCAGATTAGAGCAGCAATACATGAATCAAATAGTACAGCTGCATACAAACAAGCTTCCCAAAGGCTTAGTGACATTGGAGTCTATCTTCAATCCTAATGATCAGTTTAGAAAAGAGAAGGCTAACATACAGATCAAAGGAGAAGATTCAGAGTCAATCCCAGTTGGAGAAGGTAAAACACTTCAAATTGGCAAAGTGGCCACCGAGCAAGAAAGGTATGAATTCATACAACTTTGCCAAGAATTTCCAGATGTATTTTCTTGGAGCTATGAAGACCTAAGAGGGTTCAATCCAAAGCTAGCACAACACACAATCGAACTAGATCCAGCTGCTCAGCCCATCAGGCAAAAGTAGAGACCAGTCAATCCACACATTGAGCCTCTGATGAAGAAAGAGCTGAACAAGCTGATAGAGGCAAGTATCATATTTCCAATCAAACACTCAAGCTGGGTTGCAAACCTGGTCCCAGTCAGGAAGAAAAATGGAGAGATTAGGTTGTGTGTAGATTTTCGAGACTTGAACAGAGCTTCCCTCAAAGATCACTACCCACTCCCTTCAATGGAGCAGATCTTGCAAGTGGTGTCTGGATCAGAGAGATTCTCCCTCCTAGATGGCTACTCAGGGTACAACCAGATCATGGTGAAAGAAGATGATCAATTCAAAACAACTTTCACCACCAAATGGGGCACCTATGCCTACAGAAAAATGCCATTTGGATTGTCTAATGCTGGAGCCACTTTTCAAAGGGCAATGGATATGGCATTCAAAGGGCTGATCAACAAAATAGTACTGATCTATCTGGATGACATTACGGTGTTTTCCAAAAATGCAGCAGACCACCTTTTCCACCTAAGGCAGGTGTTTCGAAGATGTAGGAGTTTTGGGGTATCATTGAACCCTAAAAAATGCATATTCTTGGCCCATGAGGGCAGGCTTCTAGGCCATATTGTATCAAAGGAAGGATTGGAAATTGACCCAGAGAGAGTTGAAGCAATAAGAGCATTGCCATTGCCAAGCCACAAGAAAGCTCTTCAAAGCTTCTTGGGAAAAATCAATTTTGTTCCGCAGGTTTGTACCAAACTTTGTTGCCCTTGTTAAGCCAATAACGTTGATGTTGAAGAAGAGCTTAGCATTCAGGTGGACAGCTGAAGGAAAGGCAAATATTTGAGGCCATCAAAGAAGCTATATCACAAGCCCCAACTCTCATGAATCCAGATTTCTCTAAAGACTTCATACTGTATGCCTTTGGTGGCAGTGACACAATTTCTGCAATCTTAGTTCAGCAGAACAAAGAAGGTACAGAACAACCAATTGCTTTCTTCAGTCAAGGTCTGGAAGACTATGAAGTGAGATACTCCTTCATTGAAAAAGCAAGTCTTGGTAGTAATCAGAGGATTAAAGAAGTTTAAGCATCTGGTTTCAAATAATAAAATCCAATTGTTGGTCTCCCATGCGGGAGTTAAAGAATTCCTTCTCAGCAAGGATCTGAATGAAAAACATGCAGGATGGATCACTCGTGTCATGGAATATGACATTGAGATCAAGGTCACTAAGCTGGTCCGTGGGAAGGGGTTGTGTGAACAACTAGCCTCAGGTCAACAAGACGAAGCAAACAGTGAAAAGGAGGTTGTTTTTGTTCTACAGGATAATCAAGAGGAAGGAAATGATGATGTACCTACTCCTTGTTGGACTCAAGACATGGTGCACTTCCTTCAAACAGGCATGTGTCCTCATGGGATGAGTAAAGCAAAAAGGATACATTTCAGACTACAGGCCATCCCATATGTTCTTATTGATGGTGTCTTGTTCAAAAGAGACATCAATGGCATTCTGCTGAGATGCATTGAGACAGATCAGGTTGAGAGAGTGTTACAAGAATTCCATGTTGAAGCAGCTGGAGGCCATTTTTCTCCAAGGGTGACAACACTCAAGATCATGAAGGTGGGTTATTATTGGCCCAGGGTGACACTATTCAAGATCATGAAAGCGGGTTAGTGTTTAGTGACTGCTATGC
Source organism: Taxus chinensis (assembly GCA_019776745.2). Taxonomy (NCBI): domain Eukaryota; kingdom Viridiplantae; phylum Streptophyta; class Pinopsida; order Cupressales; family Taxaceae; genus Taxus; species Taxus chinensis. The sequence continues at coordinate 310,906,063 of CM034146.1, read as the reverse complement.
ATGGATCAAAAGGTGCAAGAATTGTGCATTCTTCAAAGGCAAAGAAAAGCTAGCAGCACTTCCATTGCACCCAATTTCAGTCGACCAACCTTTCATGCAATGGGGATTGGACTTCATTGGAGTCATCAATCCAAATTCAAGCCAAGGCCACAAATGGATTCTGACAGCAACAGACTATTTCACCAAGTGGACCGAGGCAGTGGCACTCAAGGAAGCTAATGAGTCTAGTATACTAGATTTCTATGAAGGGATAGTGACCAGATTTGGAGTGCCAGCCACCATTATATCAGACAATGCATTGGCATTCATAGGTTCCAAGATCACAGGATGGGCTGTTAAGAATGGGACTTACTTGAGCACTTCATCAAACTATTACCCTCAAGGTAATGGCCAAGCTGAGTCCACAAACAAGAACCTGCTAAAGATCATCAGAAAGAACTCTTGATGAAAATTAGAGAACCTGGCACAAAAAGCTCAAATCGACCTTATGGGCTGATAGGATAACACCCAAGAGATCTACATGGAAGCTCTCCATTCAAACTTGTCTATGGGAAAGAGGCAGTGTTGCCTATATCACTTGAGTTGCCAGCATTGGAGCTCGTGAAGCAGCTAGAGATGTCTGAATTTGAACCAATGGAGGCCAGGTATGTAGAGCTGATAGAATTGGAAGAAACTAGAGAGCATGCACTCCAAGCAATAGAGAAGGATCAAGCCTCAATCAAGAGATGCTTTGACAAGAAGGAAAAAACAAGGACCTTCCAGGAAGGAGACCTGGTTTTGAAATGGGATGCAGATCGGGCAAAACCAGGAAGGCATTCCAAGTTTGATGCCATTTGGAGTGGCCCCTACATGGTCACAAGATGTAAAAGTAGCAATGCTTTCCAATTGTCTACGTTGGATGGTGAGGAATTGCAGATTCCAATAAATGGAATCTATCTTAAACACTGCTACTAGAAGGAAGGTTATCACCTTGTACATATTGGTTAATTGCTTTTCCTCTAAGTGCTTGTGCACATTGTCTTGCTGTAGTTTAGGTTGCTTTTCTCCTAAGTGCTTTGCACGCTCTGCATGTTCTATTTGGAGCATGTATGATTTCAAATTTTGTATATAGTTGTGGTGCTGTTTTGTTGCTCTTATGCAATCCATTCAGAGAAACAGATGAAGCCCCAGGTCAAAACAATTTTCTACTCTCAGAAACCTTCATTTCAAGATTTCTTATGAAAATTGAGAGTGCAAACAGCCAGGCTCATGAATCAGAGGCAGAATCAGTATCAGACCGTCGTTCTCGACTCCATGCCCAATGAATATGACAAGGCAATTGGTCTTTTCATCTAGCAGGAAGATACCCCTGTGAGTCGCCAAATTGTTATCCATATTTTGCCCCCCTGGGAAAAAATATTGGATCAGCCATGACCCCGCATAGAAAGAACCCCTGAGAAAACTCATTCAGATCTTGTAAATAGGTCGCAGGTAGACTCAATAATGGAATATCAGAGTCAAAAAAGAAGCGGTAGTGCCAAAGAAAAACTAGGAGCAAGAAGGAAAAAATGTGAAGTTTCCATGTCTTAAGTTTTTTCAAGCTCAGAAGACCATTCAGGAAAGAGTCCAAAATTGGCTAAGTATAAAGTGAAGCAGAGGTCTGTCAGCTTGGCACATCTCCAAGAGTTAGTTTCCAAATGAGTGGGATGGCTCGAGCTCTTGTGGCCCAAAGTCCAAAAAAGGATAAAAGGGACTTCAAAAAGTCCACAGACCTGGGGGGGCTCAAACAAGTGTCAACTCGACGCTCCCAGGCAAAGGAAAATTTCAAATCGGGCTTTCAAGCAGCGCGGTGCCTCCACGTTTGTCTAAGTCTCAAAAAGGGGCAGAGTCGGTTGAATAAGTCAATGCATGGGGCAGACCGGTGAGAGAGTGCCACAGTGTCCAAACAAAAGGATAAGAGCTAATTCAAGGATCAAATTTCAGAGAGGGTTTCCAAACAAGCGCCAGACTTCTGCGTGTCCCAGGTCAAGAAATATGACCCTGAGTCGAGCAAAGGACTTAACCAAAATATAGAAATTAGGCAGCAGCGGAGGAAGCGCCACATGGCAAGCCTAAACTAGCAGCGCTAAAGCGGGCCATTGGGGGGAAAGTTGGTTTTTTGCCCCTTGTTATTCCAAAGGTGTAAAAGTTGCAAAATGGGCCGCAACTCTGCCCAAAGGAAAAAGTCAGCGTTTGAGCCCGAGTCAAGGTCAAAGCAGGGAGTCGGAGGAAAAGGTGAAAATTTTCCTTTTGTCAAAAGACACAGAGATAAAAATTGAAGCGCATCTCCCCAACCAACCAAAGGGTGCCCGTGTCCAAGCGAGCGTCGGGGTTGCGGGAGTTTTTTGAGTTCTACGTTTTTTTTGCGGAAAAGGGGGAAAAGATAAATCACGGACCCGCAAACCCAATTTTTCCCTAATCTGGCTGCCACGTGCCCCATATTAAAAAGGAGATCCATTTTTCAAACTGTTTTCCCTCCCATTTGTATGGACCCGATACAAACTTCGAAGGGGCATATCTTTCGACTCAGGGCTCAAAATATTGCAAATCTTACACCGTTGGAAGCATCTCGACGTCCTCTACACCATGGAAAGATAAAAAATCATTTTTTAGGCCCTGGTAGGTGAAAAATGGAGAAACATCTTCGGGCCTTTAATGTAGGATCTTCTTGCCTCAACAACCAGATCGGATTCGATCTGCTCCGCCGCTTCTTCCTCCTTCAAGGCGCCGAATAAGGATTTGATGCAGTCAAGACAAATTTGGGGTAGATTTTATGGGAGACATTAAATAGTGGTGGTTGAGCTTGGAGCTGTTTTCCCGCTTCTTTCTTTTTCTCCTGTCTGTATCGAATCTATAAATGTAGGGGCGGGATTCATTGTAAAGGGTTGGACATTCTTTTGTTTTGTAGGCTCCCTTTTCCTTCTAGCAAAGGAATTCATGGAGTTCAGGCCTTCCATTAAAATTGTAGTATGTTCTTGCCTCCTGGCTGTTTTGTAATGCATTGTATCAATCTGCAGAGCAATAAAACACGTTTGTGATCGATTCTAGATCCTTTCTATCTCTTTTGCTCGCATCTGGTCTTTCATTATAAATCTGGTTATCTGTGCTTGATTATTGTATGTATTTTGTTGGTTTGTGTCTATCAGCAAAACTAATGTTCATCATTCCTTCGGTGCATCACCTTGTAGTTTAGTCATTTCTTATTTCTTATATCCCTTTTTATCCCTGTCTCCTTGGCAAATTTTAGATTAGGTATAGAGATAGATCCTCTGCAAGTTCTCACGTATGCACCTAAACAGAGGAATAGGAACCAACCTTTAATCTGGAGAGCTTTTCCATTTGCAAGGTCCCACACCTTGGGGAAAGTTCAATGTTATGCAGATCACACCAAATGACTTTGCCTTAGAAAATCATATCTATAGACCTCATTTGGGGGTGTTGACAAGGATCACACGAAGCTCAAATCGTGTCATTCTGAACGCCAAGTTTTTATCAATAGCTCCTGTGCCATACTACAAACAATTCATAAAGCCAACAGGATCGAGATAGAAGTCGATTCGAGATCCGATCTCAAGAGGTCAAGCTCTGTTAGGGACCCACTCATATTGCCAACAATCAACAAAATCCAACTGAGCCCACCGTTGAGTTGGCATGTCACTTAGGCCACAGAAAACAAACATACCGGTCACAATGCATGAAGCCAACTTGAAGTAAAGGAGTAGCCAACTAGTGGCCAAAGGTAATGACCAAGGACGGTCCCTAGACTCACCTTTCTCCTAGACATTTCGTCAAACGGTTTGTGTTCTGAACTCGTGCTTTCACATTTTGTAAATATCTTTGCCACAGTACTAGCAACTAAAACATCTGGCCATGCTCATCTTCCATGGCACTTTGGTGGACGCTGCTACCTTGATTCAAGCCCCTATACTCGCACATGCTGGGGGGATACTGGCAACCTAAGGCGTTTGGCTTAATATCTGTCATTTTCATCTGCTGGAAGCTCCAAATGCATCTTTCCCTCATCCCAATGTGTGCGTATCCTACAACAATGGCATTCTAAGGAACCCATTTCACAATGGCATTTTATCAAACAATTGACCTTCATGGAGCGGCCAAAGCCAAGTGTATTCCTCCACATTGAAAATAGTTTCCCCATGGCGTTAGCAACCCTAAAAAACAACTGTCAAAAGTCACTTCCTCCAAATGCTTGGCAGGTGTCCACACTGCGTTGGAAGCTCCATTGTTTTTTGCATGGGATGGAAGTATGTTGGTGCGGCTGTGGAGATTGGTTTTACACCAGTTGATTGCACATTTGTTGAAGTTTCCAAGGCCTTATTTTAACATACTATTTTGTGCAACATCCCGTTGTCAACACAGTCCATGTGATCACATTTTTTTTGAGGCATTTTTACAAACAGCTCGCTGTCCTGGCACAGGGGCCATGCTAATATTCTCCGAATATTCTCTGCATCGTTTCAAAACCAACAAACAGTCCATGGAATGTGCGTGTGGCCCTATTAGCAATACGTGTAATCGCATAAATGAGTTGACATATCACATGAACCTAAAACAAATAACTTGGAACTTGTTACACTGACAGAACGCTCATGCAAACAGTAGTGTGACCTGATGGAAAAACCACCAAAGATAGAATTCGCTGTCTTGCTGTAACATCCCATAAGATACATGTTCAAACACTAGAGCCGGTTATAAGATGTGTATCTCCTTGTGGTACATAATGACAACAAGAGACATAGCTGATATGACCACTAAGAGTTTTCGAAACAGGTAGATGCCCATCTTTATCACTCTGGGAGTTGAGATTAAAATGGAACAGACACTATCGAGCCCCCTGCATAAACTAACTGACCACCAGGAGAAAAAGCACTTGTCATGACCGAGGCACAAGGGATCTTAGTGACAGGTGTTTTCAGGCTTACCAAAGCATTCCAAACTATCAACCGCCCATCTAGAGATACACTCACAATTTTATTTCTTTCCCCATTCTAATCCAATGAGTAACCCTTTTCCATTAATCTATGTTTTTTGACAACACCAAACAGACCGTCCACACAACCACTGCAGGTTTACATGCAAGAAAATGTATGTTTGAAGCTTCCACAAGCTAGTAGGGCACCAGTCAACAACAACAGAACACATAGAAGGCCAACATTCCTCTCACCAACCTTTTGATACACATTCAATCACACAAAGACCAATTTTTTTTAAAATCCTTCTCACGCACAAACCTCACATTAACCCAAAATTCTATTATTTCTTACTTGGTAATAGTTTTGGCACAAGCCTCAATGATTTGGTAGAATTTAGGGATGTTTTTTATGTTTTATTTATAATTATAAGAACGTCCTTTTATTATGTTAATTTCCCTATTTATTTTATAATTTTAAAAAAATTGTTTTGACCAAAACCTTAACAACTCCCCAATAAGAACCTTATTTTACCACGCAGTAATCTTCATTAGAAAAATAATGAGGATTACCTTTATCATTACCCGAAATCAAATAATTCAATTTTAAGAAGGTGCTACTATTTTTCTTATACCGTATATAATTATTTTATTTTACGAATTTATCCATATTGTAAGCACAACGCTAAAAAACGAACTCGATCATACCAGAGCCAACTCGAGCTCACACATCTAAGGTTGAAAAGGTGGTAGTAATGAGAGGGGCATTACAGACTGACATGAGGAAGAGGAATGCATGACATTGGTCAACCTCGTTAATGAACCCACAATTTACCTTGAAATGTGTTATGGACCCAATCTTCATATGTATTCCTGGAGACCTTGTGGTACTTGTATATGTATGTGTGTAAGTATTTATGATGCGAAGCGTCCAATGGTATGGTTTTACTTTTGTAAACACGAGGGATGAAAATGTCTAAACAACACGATTGAATGACACACTTTGGAAAACTAAGTTATAATGACAGTGACTAAACAGAGTATTTGCATGGGTTTGTGGGAGCATTTAGGGAATGCGATGATGCGACATTGTAAGGTTAGCAAACCGGCATTAGTAAACAATAAAGTGAGGTGGAACCCTCACGTTAGTACATCAAGGGAAATCCTTATTTGAATGAAATGCAAACTAAATAAGACTTGTTATACTATAGAAATGAGTGGTGTGGTTCTTGTTTAGGTATGTTCTATTGCATTGCGAAATTGTCATAACTACTATCGAAATTTCACCCAAAGATGGAAACGAACAAGGAAGGCCACTATTATTGTAACATAATGGTAAACAATATGACACCCGAGAGTGATTTGCAATATATTGACCTTGGGGGTTACGATACTTTCCCCCTTGGAGCCATTAGTAAACTTGATTTTGAACACCTTGGTGTTGAGCCACAGGGTCTCCAGAAGGGAAACCATTTTTAGGGAATCTTGTTAGTGGTTCTATGCTCTTGTGAGGTAGAGATGTGGTAGCTACCCTATTGTTGAACCGTGAAAGTTGTTGACATTGGATTGGATTTCAGCTAATCCTAAGACCTCTTAAGAGGTTGTCTGTGGACGAAACATGTATTCAATATTAATCACTAAAATGGTGTCAAAAAAGTAGAGAAAGATGTTATTGGAAATGAAAAGAGTAACTTGAGCCATCCCTTTTTAACTTAATGTTAAACCCTTTTATGTTGATAAGGTAAAACGAATTGTTTCGTGCGAAAGCATATCTTCTGGAAACATGTATCCTTATCTTGAAGACGAGTCTTGATATTCATATGCATATTAAAAATGATTCCATTGGTAGTTGAGATTTGAAAATTTGACTACTGTAAAGAATGTAAATATATAAAGTGTACTTCATGTGAGTAAAGGTGTAAATGACATTAGAAATGTGCAAGTTTTGAGACAAGGGCATATAAGTTGTGTACATTAAATGTGGTATAATCAATGAGGTAAAACAAAGAAATTCAACTGAAACAAAGATGTAAACCATGAAAACTATGTACATTGTGGAACATGTTCTATCTTCTAGTTCTTGTTTGTGGTTATATCATTATATTGTGATTCGTTCCTTTGAGCAAACGTGGCATTAATGTGAATCTTGTGTTATTATGATTGTGTAAAAGTTTCATCATGTTGGGGTGAGATTGCATCATTGTTATTGGAGGAATAATGTGTTGTTAGTAAAGGGAGGAATAAGGAGTATTGTGTGTTGTTACTTTGGAGGAACCAAAGGAATTCGTGGCTAGTCTTAGTGGAGGCATAAGCGCGTGTTATAATGGAGGGATAAGGGGCCTGTCGAAGTTGATGTGGTGTATTTCATCTTGGAAGAACCAAAGGCTAGCCAAGATTTCTAAGTGGAGCTATAAGTGGTAGTTGCAATGATAATCTCTCCCCATTACAAGCCTTGTAGATAGGATTGGTAGTGTGAGTCATCTTTACTTTTTGGTGCCGATCACTTTCTCATCCTATTGTATGAGTAGGTCTATGTTTGTGTAAGTGTCTCATGTGATGTTGAGTTATTCTAAGTGAGCCCAAGTGATGTTGTAAAACAAGAAAATACAGAATTTGTTTTTATCTTTTGGTTTATTTTGGCTTGTGTTTTGGTCCTACATGTGTGGGCGTTACAAATCTAGGCTTAATCCCCATTCTATTAATTGCACAAAGCAATCTATCATCAGGACCATTTTGCACTTCCTCTTTTTCTTATCTTTAATATATTTATCTTATCTTATCTACATTTGCGTTTGTATTTGTAACTCGCGTTCCTTGTTGAACGGGTCTACCTTCATCATCACTATGATCTTCCACAACTAAGCGTTTTGCGGCTTCCATGGCCTCCAAGCAAGATTGCATAATTTGCATCATTTCAGCCAAGTCTTCAACTTTTGTGCCTTGATTTCGGCGTCCTACGTTGTTATTCCTTTGGTGTGCCATTTTTTTCGTTTTCTTTCTCTAAAATTTGCCACCACAATCTTCTATCCTTTTGTCGGAAGATGCCTGCAACAACCTTCTACCTACAACTCACACTGTGGAAAGTTGTAAAACTTGTTACTTTCTCTCACACCTTCTACCCAAGTGTTATCTGTTGGAAGATGTTTGCAATGATTTTCTACCCACACTTGCAAATGTGGAAAACCGCAAAGATTTGTCGTGCCTTTGCTTGCAAGGAAAGTAATCCTGCTCTAATACCAAATGACGTAGATAGTGTGAAAGTTCTCAATGAAGAGCCGCCTTGCACCTCTCAGCCCTTAGAATACACATGGAATATCTTATCAATAAAAAGGAAACATGTGTCGATAAAGATCAAATGAACACATGTTTAAACAAAACAAAGCTTTGGGATATCTTATTTAGAAAAATAGCACCATTAGACGGATTGCCAACAATCCAATCTTTAACAAAACATCTAAACATGGCAAATCCTCCATGTATGGTAACTTAACACTTGTGCCACACCTCAGATCATTGCTACGGTCTCATAGTTGTCACACCATTACTATGGTTATTCATCCATCATCATAATTTGGCGAACCTTAAGCTCACATCCACACATTGGTCTTAGTCACTATGATCTCCCAGTTCGAACTACTTCCCTAAGGTATTTGGCTCTACTTATATAGCTGGTCATGCAACCTCTTGAGACTCCTAAATTTACATAATTCAAATGCAAGGATCAAAGGACCAAACAATTGACCCAAGCACAACTAGTTGTCCTTATTTGAAACTTGTGCCTTCAAACATTCACTTATTCCAAGTTCGCGGCTCGAATAGGATTACATGGACAATACTACACTGGACAATTACGCAACACAGAAGACATTGCATAGGGAAACTTAACACTTCACAAACATTGTGCAATGAACTTGCGCACTCGACAAAATGCAACACTGCACTCCACAACTCGCCATCAACAAATTTCTTCAATGTGCGACCCACAAAATACTCCACAAAATGCAAACACAATTTATTTGTATTGACTCAAACTGTTCAACTTGTTTTGGTTGATACATGATTGCTTGTAAACCCAAATGCTTCTACATCTCTTTCTCAACTTGAGGTATACTTTAATTTGCATTGTATTACAAAAGAGCAACAAATTTCCTTTGCATGTTTAAAATTGGCTAGTCATTCATTCCTTATTATGCCCCATTCTTAGGCTTTGAAGAAACTACCCCAATTTATAAATGGGATGAATTTAAGAAGCAATTTAATCCTATTTGTTATGAAGAAAAATGTTCTACTAATTGCCAATACTTTAGGCAAAGGCACAGTCAAAGGGTGCAAGAATATTCTATAGAAAATTTTGAAAGAGTTTTTCAAATGGGGAAGGACTCGTAAAACTAAGACACCTTGGTGAACTACATTATAGGACTTCATAACCATCTAAGAGGTCCCATTTTGACGGCTAAGCCTAAAGATATCGAGGCATGCTCCCAAGCACAATATCTTGAGATGGACAAGGATGAGGGTCCATCAACCTCTTCATATGCTTCAAAGTAGTGAGGCGGTTTCAAGTCAAAGGTCAAAAAGAAATGGAACGGTAAGCGTCATGTTACTACTAAAGGGATAGTAAAAACTACTGTGGCCATTGCGATGTGAATGGTCATACAAAAGAGAAATGTTGGAAGCTTTATTTGGAATCGCATCTTAGCATTAAGAAGGTTATGACTTCCTCTATTGAAAGGAAGCAAACAAGGGACAACTATCGATGTGGATGAGAAGATTGCTTGCACTTCCATCCAAAGAAAAGTATGTTTGAGAAACGAAGAGGCCATAGATCGGAGTGAATTGACCAAATTCTTTCATATAAAGATTCAATATAAGAAGACAAAAGATGACGCTCTTTTTGATTCTTGTTCAGAAGAAAATATGATTTCTTAAGAGTTGATTGACAAACTTGGGTTGCTTACATACGAGTATCTTCATCTTTAATCATTGTGTTGGGTAAGACGAGGAGTAGAAATAGAGGTCACTAGAAAATGCAGAGTATAGTTTGGGATAAATGTGTATTTCATGGATGAGGTTGTGGTAGATGTTATTCCTCTTTATGCGTGATGCTATCTTTATCAGGAGAGCCAATAAATCCCACTTAGTCAAGGATGAAAAAGACTACATCATCAATGCACATGAAGATAAATAAAAAATCTTCATTGCAAGTACCAATTAAACCAAAAAGTTGAGTAATGCTAGTGGGAAGTCTGGTTTGCTTCTTCGGAGAGATAAGCAAGATAATGAGGGTGTAGAATACAAGGTTTCTTGTAGCTTGTTAGATCAAGGTGTAATTTATCATGACACTTCTCCATGTGGTTCTCCTTTGTAATTATGCCTTAAAAATATGGTTCATTGAGGATGTGTATTGATTATAGGGTCTTTAATGAGACGGCCATCGAGAACATGTACCGTCTTCCATCGATTGATTGCTTCTTTGACCAACTTCAGCATCCTAAGTACTTCATGAAGTTGGACTTGAAATATGGGTATCATCAGATGATAATAAACAAGGATGTGCAAAAGACAACATTCAAGACAAGGCAAGGTTTGTATAAATGGTTTGTGCTTCCTTTTGGTTTATGTAACGCTCCTACTACTTTCGTAAGGATTAATGAATAAGTTATTGAGACCATTTGGATGACATTTTTATTTTGCAAAACTTATGATGAACAATAAGTTTATAACACATTTGAAACAAGTTTTGCAAGTTTTGAAGGAGAATAAAATTCTGCTGAATGAGAAGAAGTGCAAGTTTGAATAACAATCACCAGTCTATTTGGGGCATTTGGCTGGAGGAGAGTTGAGAATTGATCCAACAAAAGTGAAAGCCATCGTGAAGTGGCTGAAGCCTTCAAATAGGATTGAAACAAGGATCATTGTAGGGAGTGTCAGATGCTTGAAAATTTTCATACATTCATTCTCCACTATAGTGGCATCTTTGTATTCCATAACAAGAAGTGACAAATCCTTTATTTGGAATAGAAATCAGGATTGTGCATTTGAAGAATTGAAGCATAAATCCAACAATGCAGCAGTTTTAGCTCTACTAATTTGCAGTATCCATTTAAGGTGGAAACTGATGTAAACAACCATGCTATGGGGGCTGTTCTGCCGCAAGTTGGTAAGACAGTCCGTTATCATTTTTAACTTTTCCATGGGGTAATTTTGTATTATTGCACATACGACAGAGTTGTGTGCACTTGGACAAGCAGTTAAAAAGCAGAAGTACTATTTAATTGAGAAAGAAACCATTGTCCACACAGATCACCAACCACTTCAATTTGCAAGCACAATCAATATTGCAGCAAACAAGGCATTAGAAATGGATGGGTTTCTTGCAACTATTTTATTTGGTTATTAAATGTAAAAGAGGATTACTAACAAGTTGGTTGATTTGTTGTCTAGACCACCTTTGCCTTTAGCTTTGGGAATATTAATTCAACTTTAATCATTTGCCTGTGAGGGATATGGTAAATAATATGAACGCGATACAAAAGGGAGATATATCAGCTCTCGAATGGGGTAAATAGTGCAAATTTAAAGCCCAATGAAGATTACCATCTCCAAGATGGTTTTCTCTACAAGTTGGGGAAGCCTTGTATTTCAAAAGATGGAAGAGTTCAGCTAATGAGGGAGGCTTATACTTTGAAATTTGCTGGTCACTTTGGCATTCCAAAGACCTTGGCACATTTGTAAATGTATGTGTTATAGAAAAAAATGCAAGATAATATTACAAAATTCATAAGTGGATGTCTTTGTGTAGCGCAAGTAAGCCAAAATAATAGAAATTTGGGGTTGTATATGCATTATCGGTTTATTGTAGGTCATTGGAAATCATTTCCATGGATTTTATTGGGGATTTTCCCTTGTCAAAGGACATGATTACTTGTTTCTCATTGTAGATTGGTTTAGCAAGCTGTTACATACTCATTCTATGCAAGAAGAATCTTAAGGAAAATGAAGTAGATGATTTGATTTTTTCTAATGTTTGGATCACTTTGGCTTGTTGAGTTCCATTATTTCAGATAGGGATGCAAGATTCTTGGGAAAATTTTGGACCACATTGTGAGAGAGAATGAACACAAGGTTGAAGAGGTCAACCACTTTTCATCCACAAATAGATGTCCAAACCAAAGTAGTGAACAAGACATTTGTGCAACTCTTGAGGTGCTATAATAGGAAACATTCGAAGACTTGATATGATTATTTGGCATATATTCAACACTCATACAATGGGGTAGTTTGTTCTTCCACCAATAAATCTCCTTTCGGAACTTATTTTGGTTAGTTTCCTCTTAATCCATTTGATGTTGTGATGGGACATGGACAAATAATGCAAGAAAGAATTGACCCAAAATCTCAAAAGGATGAAAAATTAATCATCAAGATAAGGCAAATAAATATTCAGGTGAAAGAGAAGTTGAATTAGTCTCAAGCTAAGTACAAGGCAAGGCACGATCAAAATAGGGTTGATTGCAATTCCAAGTTGGGGACAAAGTGTGGCTTTACCTAAGAGAAGAAAGACTATAAAAGAATATAAGGCTCACAGATTATTACTAAGTCACTATTAGTTATGGATTAACTAATGAATGATTGTGACCTCTTCAACCAAGTTGTAACTACCTCTTGCATGATAAAATCATAATACAGAATTTTATTTTTCCGGTTGCATTTATTTCTGTGCCTGAAGTAAAAAATTCATAATATAGACTATAATTATCATCTTGCGGATCAGATAGTCATATGGGTGTGAAAAATGGTAAAGATTCAAAACGTTGTTCACTTGGAGGCGCAAAAGTTGATGGGTCAAAACTATAATGTCTAGAGTCGTAAAATTCTAACTATTGCCAAATATCGAGACTCTAATAAAATAACTAGCAATCGCACGTGAGGTGTGCGATGTTAACACCGAAATGGAAATATTGGTGAGAGGAAAAGGAAATTGAGACGGAGAGAAAAACACCTTGTTTGGATCGAAGTTGATGAAGAGAAAACATGACTTTTTGGTTGATGTAGAGAAAAATGTAATGTTGCAAATGATCTATAATCAGCCTATCAGGAATCAAAATGGTTGGTTGCTTTTGAAAAGAACTCGGTGTTCATCTTGCTTAATGCGCGAGCTCAAGAGTTCATTCATAGGGTGCAACCGCCTTGACCGGATCGAATGAGGACACCCGCTTAAAGGACTGTTGTTGTGGATTTCACGCCATTGCCACCGCAACTGTGGCCGTTGTCACAGTCCTTGCCGCTACATCTCGAACATCTTCTTTTTCGTTTGTCTTTCCACAATATGTGCACGCTCGGGTTTGAGGCGGTTTTGGGATATTCAAAAAGCGAATGGCTCAGGTTTGAGGCAGTTTTGGGATATTTAGAAAGCGAACGGCTAGAGCTTGCCATCAACCAAGTGATCCGAACCGTCCGTGTCTTGTCTGCATTAGAAGGGAGGAGGGGTTTCCCTAGAGTGAAAACGCCTTTCGGCATAAAAATAGTCAACGTAGCCACACATTTTGAATTTTCTTAATTTAATCAACCTTACTATTTGAACTTGGTACCTATCTCAGATTCATAAATTGAATATTATCCTATAAAACCCCAAATCTCTAATCTTTGGATCACTAAATATTTCCTATATTCTAAATATTCCATTAACAATCACTAAATATTTCCTATATTCTAAATATTCCATTAACAATCAAATCTGTTTGACTGATTTACATCTAATTGCGATTAGTATAGCAAAACTACTTTTCATGTGTCCACCGCTTTGTATACATGTCCAACTCACCTTCTAGACTCCTCGCACATTGACACCTCTTCCAAACCTCTGAAACATGTCTGAAATCTGTTTTTTCGCGGCATCACCAGCGCGAATTGGTGCCGTAAGGTACTTCGTGAATTTTTACTGGTTTTTAGCTTTCAAACAACGTTTTATAGAGCGGTCAGAACGTATAATCTTGATTCTGAGGTCCGAAATGGAACATTTTTCTGCAATTGTACTGCATTATGTGGTTCTTTACACATTTCGAGTTTTAAAATATGGTCTTCTCATTAGTCTGGCTTGTTTAGATCCGTAAGCGAGCACTTTTCAGTAAAATTTGTGGCATTCTTTGTTACTATGATTTCATGCTTTTGAATGTGGGTTTTGCAGCGGCCTGCTGTTAAAATCTCGTTCTTCAGGCCAAAAAAGGAGCATTTTCAGCAAGTGTACGGTTCATGAGATCCCATACACATTTCAAACTTTTCAATAAGGATTTCAAAGCAGTATGAGCTTCAAGTCTCGATTTTGATATACGAGGAGTATTTGAAGCAAATCTAAGCTTCAATGGCGGCACAAAGGTCTATTGTTTTGGATCTCGACACAGTGGAGAAGAATTAGAAGCTAGACAATAGGCACAAATGACATTCTCCGCTCCAATCGTGGTACAATATTTTAAATGCAGGTGTTGTCGGTATCGGTGTCCACCAGAATATTGGCTGCCTTGACATCTCTGTGAATGTGGCCATCGTTGTGCAAGTACACAAGCACTTTTAGGGTCTCCTTTAGGATGGTTGCAATCACTGCCTTCTCCAATCCGTTCTGAAATGATGTTTTGAGAATGGCGTGAACAGATCCAGCAGCCATAAAAGGCATGACTTCCTAGAGATGGGTGTCGACGACGACGTTTGGATGGGAGAGCAATCTCAGAGTTTGTGCTTCTTGCTCCACTTTGTTGATCATGGCGGCGCTGGTCTTGTCGAGGTCCATGCATTTGATGGCCACAATTTCTGTGTATGGAAGGTAGAGTGCGCTGTAAACCACTGCGCTTCCTCCCCGTCCAATTTCATCCGCCAATGTGTATTGTTCAGCCACGACTGAATAAGATTTCTCTATGCAGTCCGCTGTCTCAAAATGATTTCGTACACGTGTAAGGTCTAAAAATAAACATACATTGTCGACCAAATAATCTGGGCTTTCCCGAGAGTGTATACGCCTTTCGGTGTAACAAGATAGAGAAACAAGGTCTTGATTTTATTGTTCGCATTTGCCGTCAAGTAAAATTGTTTGAATAATACAGATCACCTCCATCACCCTACCAGTGCCATTGACGACGTAATTACTTGGGAAATACGCCAAAAATGAATTAACTACGGCGGATGCGTCAGAGCCAAATTTTTTTCCCACCGTTTGATGGTTGATGATGCAATGATTTGCGACTGTCGGATTCTGTTAGAGAGGGATGGGCTTCCCACCTGTGTTTACGACTTTCGGCGTAATAACCAACATGAAAGGAAGGCTGGTTATATCCATTGTTGAAGATCCACCAAATGCTGAAAATGGTGAGGAATTCACTGATGGGGAATACATATTTTAAAGAAGTCCCACACTTTGAAGACAATAAGGGATTGAGTGTAGATGAAGCTCAACATGGATGGCTGCCAAGTTAGTTCGGGCATTTGTGAATCTAGGGAATTATACCCTTATGAGGGGCACGAGACAACATGGAGTACTATGGATGTCACTCGATATGGATGGTTGTCTGATAATTAGGGAGGTTCGTAATTCGGTAGTTTGGGGAGGTGGGATCCAAAACTTGGGAATTCAACTCGGGAACGACACCTTTATGAGGGTTGCGAGTCAGCTTGATGGATTTTTACTTGGTTAAAGAAATATTTTCAAAGAGAGCTTTTGAAATATGCATGACTCTGTTTAGTTATATTATTTTAATCTTCTGTCAATATGTTTGTTTTTTGCTTTTTGTAGTGTAAGCCTTAAGAGTGGGTATAAGAATATAAGGCTTATAGATTATTATTAAGTTATTATTAGTTATACATTAGCTAATGAATTGTTATAACCACTTCAACCATTCTGTAACTATCTCTTGCATAGTAAAATGATGGACACACAATCTACAACGTGTGCAATCCGCTCCTTCATTATCTCTTTGTTCAGATCTTCTAACAGACTATAGGGTCAAATGAAGAAGATAAAACCATTTAGATATGGTCCATTTAAGATTGTTGAATAAGTGGGCGCTAATGCATTCAAATTAAACCCTCCACTTTATATGAAGATTTCTTAAGATGTGATTATTGAAAATAAACCTATGTTCCACGGGGACGCGTCTCTTATGTTTTTTAGCTCGTCCCCATACCGGGGACGTTTTGGAACCTCGGGGACGAGTAGGAAACGTCCCCTTCCCATCCCCAAACTTTGCAAATTTTAGGAAACGTCCCAGGGACGTAAAAAAAAAATAGGGGATGGCTGGACGTCCCCGGTACGTTTAGGGGACTTCTAGCCATCCCCTAAACGCACTAGGGACGTCCAGTCGTCCCCTGCCGTCCCCTAAGCAAACAGGCTTAAAAAAACACACTTTTAATTAAAAGTAAAGCAATGTGGGGGTCCACAAGGACCCCCACTTTCATTTTTAAGTGCCCTAAACCTAAAACAAACATCAAAACAAAAAAGAAGCTCATTTTTGAATAACAAATTTATTGCATAAGGTAGTGTTCAAACTTCAATACAATCACTTGGTACAGGGAGGAACTGTCACATTAGTGCCCTTCCCCTGAAATGAATCAGTCTATTTATATGACAAAAGAATAAAAGAACCAATGATTTTCGGTTAAAACACAACTGTCAACTACAACTAAACATAACAAAAGAGTCGATAAGACACTACTAAAAGCCAACAAGAGATTAATAATAACAGAAAATAGTTGGTTACCAAAACAATGTTTATATTTAAATCAATGGTCTGCATTGATTAGATAATTGAGGAGATTGAAGATGAAATGGGCTGGTATATTCCGCTATTATAATTGAGAGAAATACTTTATATGCTATTAAAAGTCACCCCTTTGTTTTGGATATCTTCAATCCAAGCTGCATGCTGGCTTCGTTCAAAAGGACAACAACAGACCTTTAAGAAGTCATGTGTCATTAGTCTAGTTATCATCCATTGGTATAATCTATAAGGTTGTGAGAGAAATGAATAAAATAGTTCTATTATAAAGTATGGGGCTTTGTAATGTCCCCTCTGCCCGCGTGAGCCTGGGCGAAGACCTTTGGCCCTTTATGTCTACCCGACGGCCAAAGGGGAAATTTTAGGGTGACTTATCATTATTATTTTTATTATAATGTGCTATGTTTCAAAAATAATAATATCATGAAAAAGCACATATAATAAATAATAAAGTATAATGATGAATTAAATTGTCAAAAATACAATTAACAATAATTGTATTAGAAAAGAGAAAGTGCGACTTACCTTAGGGAGTCAATTTTTGGAAAATGTGCAATCAACCCCAAAAGGAAAATGCGCCCAGCATAGGAGAATGAAACAATTTTTATTGGCTGATTTGGGGGTGGTGGTTGGCTGATCTCCCTTTAAATAAACAAGTCGACTTGTAGAGAGATCATCCAGATTTTTAATCATCTATTGCATTGCTAAGAGCTCTGAGCTTTTTACCAGAAATTCCAAGGACGAAAACCCTTGTGAATTTATCTCTTGAGGACGAAAACCCCAGGAGATTGAGAGGGGATTTCACTCAGAAATTCCTAGTGTTCTTCATCAGACTTCCAGGTTCAGTTCAGCCATGAGTGGAAAGGGATTTGGAGGTATTTTCCAGTGATTTTGCAACCAGCAGTTGGATCAGTTCCTTGTAAACAGTCTGGCAGCGAATTCAGAGGTATTTTCATCTGAAAATATTTGTCAAATAATTGCCATCATTCTGTAATCTGATCACTGTACTTTTTTATCATTTCTGAAGTGTATTTTGAAGATTTTCAAGCTGAATAAAACAGGCTTCAGAACTGATTTTCTGGGCTATTTTGGGACTGTATTAAGTTCAGTTTTTATATAAATCTGCCCCCCTAATATCTGAACAGTCCTTAGATATCAGAAATAATTTATTTGGCATGATTTATACCGTTTTCTCTCTTCAACGCTAGTCGCATTTTCCAGAATTGCACTAGGAACTTGACATAAAATACACAGAAAACTGTATTTGTTGTTTTTGATTGATTAAAAATCAGTATAGTGTAAGGAGGATCCATCTAGGGATCTTTCAGGCTTATACTTGTAGCCTCTTTAGATTACATGACATTGATAGGATTCTTATCGTGTGATTTCATTTTGAATTTTGAGGCCTGCATGTTGTTTATCATCCATCCTTAATAAATTTATATGCCACCCACACAATTCAAACAGTTCTATCAACATTTACTTATGGATGTCTACAGAAAATATATTGTAGCGCTTTTGTTTCCATAGAAATATGCCACAAAATGCCAGACTTTTTGGTCTTTGATCTTGGTATATCATATTCTTGTTACAAACCAATTTTTTCCTACATGAATGGGGAGTTTTCATGCAAGAAGACAATGAGAAATGCTTTAACTTTAAGTTTATCAATGTGTTATACTTATCATATGAATATTTGAAATTTCCTATATTTTTAAGGTTAAATGATAAATCTTATGTGAAATCTCAATTCAACTCTAATTTTATGTATTAAGGTTTGATTTAGCAATGTTATCATATGAATATTTGAAATTTCCTATATTTTTAAAATTTTCCCTTATTTTTTAATAGCCGTCCCCTGCCGTCCCTGTCCCAGAAACTTGGCAGAACATAGAAATAAACCTTTCTTTGAGCATTCAATGCTGGATGAAGAAGAAGGGCTGCTGTTGCTTCCATTGGAGCCCTTACACTAAATTCGCAAAAAGAGTGGGACAAAAAGGAGGGGAGAGAAAAAATTCCCCCACTTTTCCTTTGTTATACCAAATAGCTTTTCTTTGCAAGTGGCCCTTAAATACCACCTGCCAACTTTCTTTCTCTCCCCTCCTTTATGTCCCCACCTAGTCCTTAAACTTTGGGGGATCAAAAGCCTCTCAACGGGGGAGGTGTGATCCAAATTGAACTATGAAGTATGATGTTCTTCAGTTACATTCTTGTAAATGGATACACTTCATAGATTGTATGACTCGTGAAGCAACTTAAGACATGCTCATTCTCACTTTGAGGCGGAATTGTGCAAGACACAGTTATAGAGGTAGGTATAGGAATAGGGAAATAGGTGCAGGAAGGCTCAAGGTTGATCCAAACACCATGGGGCCCAAACACATGAAACTACATTATTCGAGTGCCATCCAAAGAAGTTAGTGAGTTGAAGCTCCCCCATTTCAGCAGATTTGATTTCTCTTATTTCAATCGGAACGCGTACATTAGGTTGTGTACTCGTCATTGAGTCCAATCCAACTTTATCGATTGAATCCAACTGACCATAGTATCAATTGCTCGGTGAAGCTGCCCACCCTTTCCAGACTCCCTTAGTGGAATGGCCACTTGAACCTCAAGTCACTCACTGGTGAAGCCATCTACACTTTCCATAATCCTACCTTCGAGCCCATGGAAGTTTTTAATCCTATGAATCCTAAGATTGGTACTTAAGGAATTGAACTCTTCTAAGACTTTTCCAAATCTAAGGCATTGAACCTACCTGCTGAACTATTAGTATCATATAAGCAATAAGATTAAGTAATTTGAATGAGTAATTCCTAAAACCTCTATCTTAGGTCATAACAAAGGCCCTAACATCAATTGAGTGCCTACTGCTCAACCTGATTTATTGATTGGCTGATTGCAACCTGCTGATTTTGGTTATCGAGCAAGAAATGGATTTGATCGATGCTATCGTACCTCATCTGCAGAGGACTTCTTGGTTGGATTCTGTATCTTAAGATGGTTGCCACCGGTTGCTGCACTCCCAATCAATTGCTCCACTATATGGTGACAACCATTGAGACTGGAAAGTGTAGAGCAGAAAAGGAGGAGCACCAAAGTATGAGAAGAGTTTTGTGCTGGAAAATGTAAGCACTATAAACACACAAAAGCTCTGCAAGAGGAGTGGAAAAATACAAATTGAGAAAAAGATGATGAATAAGACTGAGCATCCAGGTACAAGCGCCGATTGGAGCTTGTACATAGAAAAAAAACCAAGAATTGATTGTTGACCACGCTGAAGCTTCATGAAATTTTATAATTTGGTAGTTACACAAGACAGATGTTGATCTTTAGGGAACAAGAAGTGTTTGTGTCATTAGAGGACGAAAATACATGTGTGAGGTGTCATTGGGAGAATGCATGCAAGCTGGAAAGAAAATGCTTTAAATATGGACAAAAGGCTCACTGTAAAGGATTAGCTAGTGGTATTAAGGATAGGATTCACATTGGTTTAAAGAGGGTTGGGGAATAGCTTGATTGCTTGCCCATTTAGGTAAGTGAGGCAACATTTTTGTAATGTAGTTGCAGATATTCATGGAAGTGGAGCTCCTGTGCTGTTATGTGTTTGTTTTCTGTTCTATCTTGTGTTATGTGTTGTTTTCATACTTTTTAGTGGTATTTTCCTGTAATTTGTGCTCATACTTTCATAACGGCATTGATGCATGAGGGTTTGGAATGTAGAACCTGTTTTTATCTTCCTAATGCGTTGTCTGCATGACAAGCCTGCTCCCATCTCTCTTACGTGCTCTAAGTGAGACATCCTTTTTAGGAAGACATCGTAGGATGTGTCAGCACATTGGAGTGACTAATTTTAATGTTTGGGGTATTGTTTGGAGAACATGGTAATAAGAGCACCAACATTTTGTCCGATTGATGGGATTATGTCTTCTTCATGTTTGCAGAGCTTTGGGAGGGTTTTGCTGGATTTGTTTTTGTAGATTTTTGTCATGTTACTTTGAGCATCATGGACTGGTTTTTGGGATTATGATGGTCGTTTTTATTCAGTATTCATTTGGCTCTATGCACTGTAGTTTTTTGGCTTTGTATACTATAGATGTCTGGCTCTGTATATCGTAGTATTTTGGTGTTTGTAGAAATATTTATGGATATTTCTTGGATTTATGTATGGAGCATTTGGTTGATGTTTTTAAAGAACTATACAGGAGTGTATAAAGTGACTCAAAACATTTGGTGTTTGATACTTTGCAGACACTTGAAATGAGCACTGGAAGCAACCCTTTGTTTGGTGATTGACTGTTCGGTCAAAAATTTGAATTAATATTAAAAAACTGGGGGTCGAATGTGTCTTTTGACTGGCGGAAGGATTTATGGTGTCTGTTTTGAAAATGTGGAATAAATTTTCTATGCGTGGAGATACTACAAAATATTTAGTTGATGCATGTTTCACCTGGATGTTGGAAGTTGTGGGTTAATACGACCATCAAAACATTTGGTGGATGGTGCAAATGTTGGACATCTTAAATGAGCATTGGAAACAGCCTTCAAAACATTTGGCGAGCGACATTACTTCAGTCGAGCATCTTAAATGGATGTGGATCAACTAATAGAACATTTGATGTTTAGTGCTGTAGTAGAACACTTTGAATGAAGTTGGACAAATCTGAAGAAGCAACTGACGGATTGGCGCTCAAATTTTTGAATTAATATTGAAAAACTGGGGGTCCAATTGTGTCTTATGACTGGTGGAAGGATTTATGGTGTTTGTTTTGAAAATGTGGAATAAATTTTCTATACATGGGGATACTACAAAATGTTTTGTTGTTGCACGTTTTCGCCTGGATGTTGGAAGTTGTTGTGGGTTAATATGATCGTCAAAGCATTCGGTGGATGGTGCAAATGTTGGACATCTTAAATGAGCATTGGAAATAGCCTTTGAAACATCTGGTGAGTGACAGTACTTCAGTTGAGCATCTTAAATGGACATGGATAAACTAATAGAGCATTTGATGTTTGGTGCTGTATTAGAACACTTTGAATGGTATTGGACAAATCTGAAGAAGCAACTGATAGATTGGCGCTCAAAGACATATTGAGCCTGTAGGTGTTGGTGCACTTTGCAGAGGTTGGAGCCCACATTATTGGGACTGAATGGTGGGAGAGGATGGTTAAAGATTTTGTTCTTTTGCATAGACTTTTTGATGTTTCGTGCTTGAAGAGGAAGATTAGCTCTTTGAGTTTGAAAGAATGAGGAGAACCGGGGTATGGAGTATAGAGTATAGAGCACTAAACTGGAAGTTTGGGCTGGTTATCAGGTGCTTTTGAGCACCAAGGTAGTTGGATTTGACATGTCCATGAAGACAGGTGGAGGTTCCAGTTATGTACTGTTTTTTGGTAATCTATGTAGTCCCAATAAGCACCAAAGGAGCTTAAATTTGGCATTGGGAAGCCGTGCAGGTATGTTTGCAACTCTGCAACAATTTGGTGTGTTAGATCTTATTCTTGCACGCTATAAGTAGAGATGATACTACAAAGATGAGCTGAGGGGTAGGTCGAAACGATCTTGAGTATGTTGGCACAGAAGGATTGACCACCTTTTTGTGCTACAGATTACTGGATGTTCTTGCCGAGGTTCCTAGTGGTCATTTGTAATGATGAGACCAAAGGGACTGAAGATTCTAGTGGTGATGGATTCGAGAATGGAGCTGATTTGTAGTGGGGCCAAGTTGCTTGTGTTCTTGTGACAGAATTCTAGGGACATCACCAAGGACAATATGCTGCAGTGCTAGATCTCTCTTTTATTTTCCATATTGCGCCAAAGGTGTGTGGAATAATGGGAGTGACACTAAAAGCCTCAATTTAAGTGCCTAGGAATGTGAAGGAACTTAGAGGAATGAATGATCTTTGCACATAGTTCCTTTCACTATACGCTAGGCGGACATAGTGGTCGGCATGCATGTGTGCCGATAGGGTGAAATTGTTACCATAGGGACATTCACGGGAAATTGTCACACATTGGTTATTTGTGAAGTTGGAATATGAACCCTTGATGGAGTGGAAGGAGTGTCTCTAACATTTTTCCTTTATAGGAGATCTTATAGTTTCGATAATTGTTTTAGACTGGCGCAGAAGGAAAGTTAATGTTTACTGGTGGTGAGCCACTGAGGAGATAGATGGTGGTGGATTGTTGGTTACAGAACCAACATGCAAGGAGCCACCAAAGGAGGAACCACATGTACACATATCATGCCATAGCACGGTAAGGGGGAAAGCATAGAGAAAAAAGGATTTGGAAGACATATGTGCCAATGCCCTAAGGAAAGAACATCAAATAAGTGTGGGGAAATGTTGGCAAAACATATTACATTGAGAGCAGAAGTGCTTAAGTGCTGAAGTATGAGAAGAGTTTGGCTCTGGAAAAGAAAAGCAACAGAAACAAACAAGACCACGAGGGAAGAATGAAGAATGCAAATAAAGAGAAGGCTAATGAAAAAGAGTGAGCAGCAAATTACAAGCGGCAATTGGCACTTGTACATGGAAAGACAAAAGGCGGTTTTGACAATTGACCATGTTAGAGCTTCACAAAATGCTGCCATTTGCCAGTTGCATGAGACAAATATCGATCTGTAGGGATCAATGAAATATGTATGTCACTAGAAGACAAAAAAGCACATGCGAGGTGTCATTGGGAGAATGCATGCAAATTGGAGAGCAAATGCTATAAATATGGATGAATGGATCGGTGTAAGGGATTAACTAGTAGTATTAAGGATAGGATTCACGTTTGTTTAAAGAGGGTTGAGGAGTAGCTTGTACAGAAAGTTTGTAGTTCAGCTTGATCCCTTTCCCATTTGAGCAAGGGATGCACTTTTGTCATAATATAGTCGCAGATATTAATGGAAGTGAAGCTCCCATGTGTTGTGTTAGTTTTTTAAATTTTTGTTGTAGTTTGTGCTAACGCTTTTATTGATGCCATTGATGCACGAGGGTTTGGATGGTAGAACCAGTTTTTATTTTCATACCGCATTGTTTGAATAACAAGACTCCCATTGGATCTCTCATGTGCTTCAGGTGAGACATTCTCGTTAGGATGACATCCTTCTTCCATGAAGGATGTGCCAGCTCGTTGGAGTGACTATTTTTAATGCTTGGTATTGTTTGGAGTGCAACATGGTAGTAACAATACACCAACAAATAAGTATTATGATTCTAAAAAAAATGTTTTCTTTAGCATAGGTCTTAGAGGACAAGTAGTATAATCATTAATACCAGATCCCACATGTTAAGATTTATGTTGGTTAATTATGAATGGAATATCTATCCTGATTATGCATCAACTTTGTATGGTCTTGACAACTTAGAAAAACTATAAGGAATGACTTTTAGAAATGATAGAATATTTCAATTTGTTGTAGCAACTTATTATGGCCGTTTTGTGTATAAGCTTGAAACTAAAAAGAATGAAAAGATATATGATTCCAAATCCTTTGCTTGAGCACTTTCTACATTGGTGGTGGTTGTTTTAATCTTTTTCATTTTGCATATTTAATGTCAGTATTCCTGAAGGAAAGAATCCTGTCTATTTGCAGCTGGCCCATTGAGCATCTCTAGTCACATTTGAATGCCAATTTTTTTCTTTCATTTGATATACTGTAGCCATTGTCACAAAATATGTAAAAGGCATGTATGCTGTTCCTAACGTACAGCTTATCAAATAAGCATGAAAAACTTACAGAAACATATAACTTTTGAAGAGGACATGCCGCTTCTAATGCAATTCTGCAATTCCTTGGTTTGCTTCCTCCAGCTCAGCTGGCGCTCAGTTGTTTACAAAGAATTGCCATCTGTGCACATGATTCAACTTGATTGAGACATCAAAAAAGAGGAGTGTTTATTTTGGGAAACATATGCCACGTGAAATGAAAAGTGTAACATTTCAGAAAACAAGGCTTATATAATTTATGCAAAGTTACTTTAGCAAATCAAAACTTTCTATGGTTCCAAGAGGCTTCTTGGAAACTAAGGTTCCCTTTATTGAGCTTCTTGAGTGGGCTCTCTGAATTCTTTGCTGAGTATAGTAGCTAGCTTCTGCTCCCAATAAGTCAGTTTCTGTGTGATTTCTCTGAACGGAATAGTTGGATGATCTGCACCTTTTTCTTCTCAATTCGTGGTCATATAGAGTATGATTTTTAGAACTCTCCTCTCATTTATTTCTATTTTTCATTAATGATTTAGAAGAGACCTTCACATTGGCTCTGTGTTTCTTCTCAAACTAAAATCAATGCATACTCTATTTCAATGCAAGGTCCAAACTAGTTTAATATCTCCACAATATCCAGCTCAAAATTTTCTTGTGGCACATTTAGGAATCAGGATCATTTCTGGTGTTCTACTCTGACAGAACGAACATGTTTGCAGATTGTTGTGATGGAAGTGACGAATATTATAAGAGACAAAGATGTCCAAATACATGCACCAAGGCTGGACATGCCATTGCTGAGAAGCGGACTGATAAACTTTCATCATACGGTGATACGTTCACTCTCAGAAAGGGAAGCAGGGAGCATGTCAAACAGAAACTTTTGGCAGAAGAAGCTGATTTATCGTCATTAAAACAAGATGAGAAAGAAATAAAAGGCATAATACAAAAGCTTAAGGGTAATGTGCTAGTTTAATCGATATGATGTTATAAACTCCCTTATGTTATTCTTGATACTGAAGACTATTTTTTCCCTGATGGATACCGTTTACTGTCCAGGAATTGGGAACTATAGGATACTATAAGATGCATTTAAGTGATAGAATTGAAGATCAATTTATTCAAGCAGTAAATGATTTTATTGAAAATTTTAATGACAGAATCAAAGATTTTACTGCTGTTCGAACTGGTTCTTGTTGCTTCCATACTGCTCTGTTCACAAAGTGGTTGTTGTAGGCATCGTCGTGTACACTTGAGGCGGAGGAGGAGGTCTTAACGAGCACTGGTCAATTTTGTTGATCCAAGGTCAATTCTTATCAGCATGCTTAGTTGCTCCTGGAATATGCAAATATTTCACTATATTTTTCACATGAGTAAATATTGCTAGATGGGCGATTCAGTACTGACATGATAAGTTTGCTTTGTATTTACAACAGTATTTATTGAGTGGATGTTATGCACAGAATAGTCAGCAGCAAAAACAACAATAGAGAATAGATGCAGTTAAGGGAACAATATCTTGGCATGGAAAGAAATTGGAAGTACATATTCTCCTCTCACTTCTGATTAAGGTTCAGAATTTTCTCAGGTGAATGACACTTCACATCTTATGTGGGATTTTGTATCATTATCAAAGCAATATATTGGAAATCCTACTTTGTCATGTGTAT
Organism: Taxus chinensis; assembly: GCA_019776745.2. NCBI lineage: Eukaryota > Viridiplantae > Streptophyta > Pinopsida > Cupressales > Taxaceae > Taxus > Taxus chinensis. The sequence goes on along the minus strand of CM034146.1, from coordinate 310,879,987 downwards.
CTTATTGTTTGGAAAGTGCCTGCTGCTTAACACATTCAAGAATATTTTCAAGAAAACAATAGCATAATAGTTTTCTCACTTTGTCAGATGTGTGGGGTTCTAGCATCTTTCTATTTAGTTGTTTCTTTCATATTGTTTTTTCCACGTTTCTTTAGAGTTTACACCTGCTTGTTGATAGGAAGACTATTATGTTCTTTATCTAAAACAAGAACAATGATTGGTAGAAAATAATGTTGGCCGATAAAATGGTGAATATTGTTTTCATGACAACTTTAGATTTCAAATCTGTTTGCAAGTGTGTTTTTACTTAGCTATTTTGCTTGTTTTCTCTTGATACTATGTTCTGCTTGTAAGTTCCTTTGTTTTGCTCACAGTGATGAAAATAAGACTGGCAAAGGTAGCCTCTTTTATAAGTATTCTAGAGGTTGTTCTCTAGAAAGACATTCCAGGAAACATTGACTCCCTATGTAATTAAAACATGTAAAATTTGCTACCTGTTTTAATGGCATAAATCTGTCTCCTTGTCCTTGTAAGATATGACTAACATATAAATTTATCTTCTTGTCCCTGATGAAAGATTATGTTGAGAGAAGAATCTGGGATAATGTTTACACATTTTTGGACATCATTAAAATTTTGTTACTAAAAGTAAATAGACAAATCGAAGAGGGTTGTGATCCAGCCTTATTTACCCCAAGCACATCATTTTTGAAGGTCTTGTGGCCCAGAATTGCTTCTACTTTCTCCCAATTACTCTTATATTTTATGACAGGTTGGGGTGCATATGCTAGAGTGAGAGGGGTGCGGGTAGTAGATGTGTATTTGGGGATGTAATGGGTCATGGGGACATCAGCAATCAGTTGGGGATGTCTTGGAGTCCCCCATGTTAATAGTTTAAAAAATACAAGAGTATATTTGGGTAGGCATGGAAAGTGGTTTAAGTCAACAAAATGCACTAACGGACTGCACTACATTTGCGATAAGACTTAGTCGAGATTAAATCAATAGATTCAGACCTAATTGCATAAAATAGGCTACCTAGGATATTGGATTTTGCATGAATTCGGGGGCAATTGTTTGTGACAATATGTGGAAAATAGGCCTAGAAGGCAAGAAAAACAACTCCCTGAAAAATAAATCACAGAAATTGTGTTAACCGATTTTGTCAAGATGTGACCAAAATTGTGGAGATCCAAAACCTACAAAACCAACACGATCGGTGTGAAAATAGCTTTGTTTGTGTAATGGTGGATGTGATGATGCAAATGCATTCTTCATTTCCTAATCTGCTGAATCCCCTCTTACATTTTTTTGGGTTTTGTCGTGAATTACTAGAATTCAATCTCCTTGCCAATACCTCAATTTGTGCTCAGATCCTTGCAAAACACATAAAATGGGGGATGTTAATGGATACTTGTGGCATCCCTCCATTATTATCAGGGCCATCATGATTTGAAAAAATAGCAAACAGTGCAAGTCATCAATCAATCCGATGTATGCAAGTGTCCCGAACCTTATTTTTTTAATGCATACAACTAGCATAGGCTAGAATGCATCTCTAAATGCTTGAATTGGACTTTCGGCATGGGATGCTCTTGAAACACAATAGATTCTGCTAAGATAACTTCAATATCACTATTGTGTGAAGGAATAATTCAATGTATGATTGCCTCTTGTATTCTAAATGCATTAATGCACCTATGTATGTATAGGCTTCTTAAATTCAAATTAGGACCCAATTGGCGTGCAAGTTGACACAATTAGCGGGAAAGACAAAAAGGGACACAAAATTCAAGGACAAGTTTGGTCTCAAAAGGGCCCAAAAAATGCAGAAGACTACTTTCATAGATGTGACTGAAAATGTAGGTATGTTTCTGACATGAATCCTATGAAATTGGTCAAAGTCTAAGACCAAGCCATAAACAGGGTAGGAGAGAGAAGCCCAGGTGAAAGGGGGAAAACCAAGGTCATCAAAGACAAAAAAGCATGGGAATAAATGGGGTTAACAGGGGGGAACAATAAGGGACCTGAAGAGAAGTCAGTCAAGGGTGTAGGTCATAGAAAACAAAACGAGTGACAACATATGGGAACATGTGTCAATAAGAGACTAACTTGGACCAATACTCAATAAACACATAAATGAACTAACAACAAAGCAATTAACTAGCCCCGCGCCAAAATTAGGTGAACATAGTTTCCCACTTTAGTGTGTGTGTGTGTGTGTGCGTGCGCGTGTGCAGTACAAAACATTTGTGCTCATGTGTATGGATTTTTTTTGTTCCTGTAAACATATAGAGACAAGTGTCCATATATATATATATATAGACCCATAATCAAGAAATTACTGAAATTTAGGAAATACAAGGTAGGAACAAACACACTGGTTGTGCCAAACTGGTGGGAATACCTCTAGAGTATGTGCTGAATTTGAATCTATTACTAAAATGTGCCTCACGATGAGACTAAGGTATTTATATCTATTATTGGTAGTCATCTCAATTAGGAAGTGAAGAACGTGTCCTAGAGAGTAAAGCCAAAGATCGAATATCTAGCCCCGTTTTGAGTTGTAGAATAAACATGTGAATCACATATCACAAAACAAAGGGATGAAGTGCACCATGTATATGATAGGAAAATAAAACATTGGGGTAAACATATATCATCGTAGAAAGCTTGTACGTAGTATGTAAATTACCCAGATGCATATGGAGCATAAGTCATATAAGGACCTTAGTAGAATCATGTGCTCAAATGGATGGATGTAAATCATGTAACCACAATATGAAATGCCCATAAGGTGGACACTATGTAAACATTTTAGTCTCGAGATATAAAATATGTATACTCCAATATGTTTGTTTATAATCGAGGCACAATAGGTGTCTCCCCACAGACATTATATGCTCCAGGTCTCCCCTTTAATGTTTAGTGGGGATACATGTCATCATCATCATTTTATTAGAGAAGAAATTACAAACATCACCTTGTAATGGAATAATTTACATTGTTTCCGTCTTTCTATAAAAATAATTATAATCCTCAAATCATATAGGTTGATTTGGGGTTGACATGTAAATGGGATTAAAGAAAACAACCTTAAGTTTTTCACGGATATGTGCATACATAATGTACTATATGACTTTCTAGAGCTTTTGATGATACGAGGAATCTCTATTACACAATGCTTATCTGGGTTCTCTGTAAACAAGATGATGGTTACAGTAAATCACATAAGATGATTTTTACAATGTTTTTGTACAATAGAAGTATAGAGAAGAAAGATACAATAAGGTGATGAGGTGGTGGCATAGTCATACACACTCCTCAATGATAGCTTTGAAAGGCCCAACATTGCCCTAAATTTGTTAAACTTTATGGTACAAAGAGTTTTAGTGAATGTATCTACCACTTGATTATTTGTTGGACATAATTGAAGATCTATTTCACCATTGAAGATTTTTTCTCTAATAAAATTTATATGAATTTCTATATGCTTTGTACTTTGATGCCGAATTGGATTGTTTGTAAGAGCTATGCAACTCTGACTATCGCAGGGAAGTGTTGTATTTTTATGGACACTCATATTAAATTCTTCTAACATGCTTGTCAGCAATATGGCTTGTTTCACAACTTTCATAACACTTCTATACTCAACTTTTGTAGACGAGATAAATGTTGTAGATTGTTTTTTGTTGTTCAAGGTGATAACACCTATACCAAACAAAAACATGTCCAAAAATATATTTCTTATTTATAGTATTACCAACATGATCAACATCACAATATCCAAATAATTTAGCTTCATTTGTACAAGAACAATAAAGACTACAATTAATTGTTCATTTGATATATCTTACTATTATTTTTGCTAATTTCCAATGATTTATGTATGGATCTTGCATGAATCTTGAAGTAACACCTACAATATATTAAATATATGGCATATTAATAGTTAGAATGGTTAAAACTTCCAGCTAGTCTCCTGTATAATTAGGATTTATTTTCTCGTATGTAGTTTTTGAATTACGTTTGATGCCAACTTCAATAGGTATAGAAACATGTTCACATTCAATCATGTTAAATTTGATGAGTAAGTTATGGGCATACGATCGAGACACTACTATTGAGTTATGATATTGAAATATAACCATGTCAAAAAAGTGATGAAGTTGGTCTATATCAGTCATCTCAAAGTATTATCATAACTTAGATTTATATTTATGAATTATACTGGTTTGATTGCTGGTTATGAGAAGATCATCAACACAAACTACTATTAAAATAATATGATTATATTATAATTTTACAAATAAATCATTATTAGAGAAACAATTAGTAAATTATAGAGTTCTAAAATAACTTTTATCTTTGAGTACCAAGTTCTAGGAGCTTGTTTTAGACCATAAAGGGATTTTTTGAGCCTACAAACATAATGTTTTTTATTAGGTTTCTAAAATCCTTTTGGTTGAGTCATGTAGATTTCTTTTTAAGGATCACCATTCGATAATGCATTCTTAATATCCATTTGGTGAATTTCCTAACCATGTTGGACTACGACAACACTAAGCATCCTTACAATGCTCATTTTTGCAACAAAACCAAATGTTTCTATATAATCAATCCTTGATTGTTGAGTAAAATCATGAGAAACTAACTTTGCTTTGAATTTGTCAATTCTCTCGATAAAATTGTATTTGATCTTGTAAAGCCATCGAGAGTAAAAAATGTTTCTTTTTGTTGGTAGAGGGACAAGTTACCATGTTTAGTTTTTTATTTGAGCATTATATTCAAATCTCACAACATCCCTTCATCTCTCATCTTAGTTGGCTTCCTCGAAAGATTGATGTTCACTTTAAAAAAGAATCATTAAGGCATGGTAAATATGTTGACTCCTAGTCATTTTGTTAAGGTTTCCGAAGTTAGAATTTTGTAATAAAGAATGAGCCCATCTAGGTCTTTTGGATTGGTCAAAAATTTGTATCATCTTCATATAAGCCATCAATGTCTTCACTAAGAAAAGCTTGAGAGGGTTTTACATAAAACCGACAAAATGGTTTTTAAAGAATGTGAACATTAATATTCTCAACGATCTCTCATTTGGGTGGATTAGAAACCCCTAATACTTTAGTGTTTCCTCCATATCTTAACAATATGCAAGAGTATGAGTTAGGCTCAAGTTTCTTCCATTTTGGTTTAGAAATGAAAATAGAAGCAAGACTACCAAATGTTATTAGATGATAAACATTTAGTTTCTTCTTTGACCACATTTCTAGAGGTGTTGTTTTGTGAAGAGATTTTGTAGGAACTCTATTGAGGATGTGGACAAAATTGTTCACAGCTTATGCCCACATAAATTTGTGAACATTAGCAAAGTACAACATGGTTCATGCCATTTCTAAAATGGTTTGTTTTTTCTCTTTGCAACCCCATTTTTATGTGGAGAATAAGTTAACTCACTTTAGATTCTACAAGATGTGTAGAATTTGCATCGAACTCTTCACTTATATTCTCACCACAATTATTAGTTCTTAACCATTTTATTTTTAAGTTAGACATGTTTTCACCTATAGTTTATTTTTTTTTAAATTTAGATAACACTTCATATTTCTTCTTTATATAGTGGTCCCAAGTAGTACAAGGGTGATCATCAATGAATGATACAACAAAGAGACCTATTATGAGAGGCTACTGCAAGTGGTCCCCTTACATCATTGGGAACATGTTTTAAAGGATGAGATGAATTTGCATCATGATGTTTGTGAAAAGGTTGAATGTGTTGCTTGCCACATAAGCAACCTGTATAAGTTTCATGATTATATTTGATTTTAGGTAGACCTACCACAAGGTTAAGTCTAGACATATAAAAAAGACTCTTAAAGTTGAGATGACCAAGTATTTCACACAAAAGTTGAGTTTCATTTATGATATATGAGGAAAAGAAAGTGTCACTAGAAAGGTCATAAAAAATATAAAGCCAATTCTTTTTAATGCCTTAAACCATAATGGATTCAAATTCATCTTTAATAAACTATTTATCATTGAACAAATTTACAATAAAGTTATCTTGAGTAAGTTGAGAACATGATAAAAGATTCTTTTTGAGTTTAGGAATAAACAAAACATTGTTATTAACCCATTTAAATTATTTTTTTACCTTAACCTTTTGCTTCTTTCTATGACTAGGTTGTCTCCTAGATATATTATTTCACAACATTCTTTGACATATGTGAGGATATCACACATGTAAGTCACGTGTTTTGAGACACCACTATCCAAGATCCATTCCTTGTCATTTGAAACAAAAAGTGAAGTGTAAAATGTAATAATTTGTTTGAGACTTGATTTTGATTATTATTGATTTTTTTTCCCTTTATTGTTTTTAAAGTTTTTGTTGTTCGAAACTTCCATGCCATGATAATAGTTTTCTTTCTTGTGGCTAAATTTGCCATAGTTAAAGCAATTACCATTGAATTTGACTTTGAAGTTATTGTTCATAATTTTCTTACTCCCTTTATTATCGAAGTTAGAAGATTTAAAGTTTGATTTTACATTTCGAGTTCAATTGTTTTTAGAAACAATTTTTTAAGATTTTGAGTGAAACGAGACTGAGTAGCATTTTCTTAAGAGTCAAAGTTGGTCATGACCTACCCTTCTTGGATAATGAAAGTAGATAAGGCGGCTAAATTAAGAATGTCAGTTTCATTTTGATATTTTAGAGTTAAGAATGGAAATGAAATTCCTAAATATTTAATGAATATTCATCTTGATGATAAAGTATAAAAGTTGATCTTGGATTAGGTTGTAGTTGCAACCATCAAACCGTGATTTTATGTTTTTATTCTAGCAAGATAATTTACGACTTTTTCATCTCCCTTCATAGAAGTGGTCATCAATTCTAGGATGATTTTGATGATTTTTTACATATGGAAAAAATACACTTCTTAGTCATGACATTATCAATCACATTAGTTCACATCATTATCATCTCCACAGGCATATTGCCTAAAATCTTGCACAGACTCTTGAATTTTGTGTATGGAACTATGTAGCTGGGAACCATCCCATGGTTTGGTCCCAATATGAACGGTCCTATCTCTTGCTACTTAATGGTCATATTTCTAATTTGAATCTTTTTATGGGTTGGTTCATATCTCATAAGTTGGCTGTAATGCAAAATTAAACTTACGAACACATATAAAAGAAAGTATAACCCATTCATTTAATAAGTTTAACACTTTCAAGAGCATTCATTGCAATATACATTCATAAAGTGCTACAATCTCTCCTAAATTCCTTCAAAGTAGAAACACAACCTAGAGGCAACCCATATACATGTCTTAAGCCAAACAAACTAGGTTTAACAACCATCTCTCTCATTCTATATACCTCCCAAGTTGAGCAAATCCAAGTTCAAACATGCCATGCCATTAGTACACATAGTCAAAAGATCAATTTGCCAAAGTAGCTACGTCCATATAGATATCACATGCTAGGTGGAGGACTACGTGTGGTTTATAACCTCTTTAGAGTAGTTCCTATATAGGGGTGCTTCAATCCAAACACTAACCTTTTTGTAAAGGTGTTCCACTTGTAGTTAGGGTTTGAAGGTATTTCACATCACACAAAGGGTTTTGCAGATTTGTGACACCTTGGGTTACAATGTGAAGGTCATCACAAAGTGTGTCAAAAGTGCACATGAAAATATAGTGTTAAGAGAATCACTGTCTGAAACTGTTCATCTCGAGACAAGATCGTACCATGCTCTAGGATAGGCCATATGATTATATAAATGTCTAGTTTGCGGTAACAATTCTAGAGATGAAGCACCTTTAGGTCATTTTCAACCTCCTTCTGTAATTATCTAAATACACTTCCCCTCTTGTGTTTTAAGAAATTGTTTCTATAGTTATATCTTACAAATTACTTTGGAAGCTCTATTTTGGTTTTTGCATTAATGCTTCTTAATTAATTAAAAGATACAACTTGTACTACCCTTACACATTCAAATAAACAACTAATAAAATCTAAACCCTTATTTAGGGTGTAAACATTTGGTGAACTCGACTGTTGTTGGAACCCTAGGTGTTTCTAGGGCTTACCTTCCTTTCTTTAGTGCACGATCCTATTGCTTGTCCCAGGATTTTCTCTTATTTGTGCTATCATGGCCCATGACCCTAATGCTGACATCTCCTTCCTTGAGCTATGCCAACAAGATCTTGAACTCAAAGATGAATTCAATAAAATGTTGCAATGAGTAGATGTCCTTGTTAATATGGACGCCCAAATGTGTTATATCTTATCCATAATTTATGTCTTTAATTTGTTGCCAAAATACCCAACTCTTCTTTCCTCGAGGCCTCCCCTACTTGTGATATAACAATTGTACCTATTCTTGAGCATACACATTATACACATTATGATGATGGTTGCAATTACGATGATGATTCTAGCACTAATTCTTATATATTGGACATGACGATTCTTATTTTCCTATTATACATGATCGTGTGAGGAATTCTAACAATGAGTCTGTCTATTTTGAAATGGCCAATGATAAAATGAATGCCATCTCAAATTATATACTCGACCATTCTCTTACTATGGAGAATGTTACACTTGAATGTGTAGTTACATACACTAAATATCTTTCTCCTATAGAGCATGTTACCAATGTTTCAAATGATGCACTTCTATTCTTGTTAGGAAAGATATATGCGCTACTATCGATGACGTGTTTCTAAATCTTACATATGGTGCTCGACCCCTAGTTGATGATGTCATATCATATCCCACCTCTACTCTCCCCATTGTAGATCTTCTCTCCTATGGCTACATATACTACTACTCCATCTACTGTGCCTATATATTTGAGGGCAACCCATACCCCCTCGTAGCTTGTTATAATGTTTATTCCTCTGGCTTCTACCACGTCTACATGTAATACAATGCACTAGCTTACACGTTTCTAATGCGTCCAATACTTATATATCATTTTTTGTTAGCGATTAGTCTTGTGCCTCTCTCGTACTTTGAGTTCGATATAAGAAAACCTCATTTTACTGACTCTTTTGCACATATCTTAGAATCCTATTTTCATATGTTACTATTTATTACTTGCGCACTTGTTACAATTGCTTCCATTATTGTTGTTACTATTAAAAATGGTGGTCTCACTTTTTCCATTCCAGTTACTAATCGTTTATATGCTCATACTGCTAATACATTGGTTCTTATTCCATGTGTATCTAAACCTTTTGTTTTCATATTGCTCTTGTGTTATGCTATACATATGCTATTCCTAGACCTAGGGTCAGGGTTCATTTTAAGAAGACCCCTTTGAAAAATTACTTTCGAATCGTTGGCAAATCTCAAAAATTGACTTTCAAATCGTTAGCGAATATCTGAAAAAATGTTTCGTGGAAAAGGTGATTACACAGAGAGCATTTTTCCCTCGTTTTGCAAAGTTGGTCGGGTAGGTTGGTAGGGGGTTGGGCGGGTGGGTTGGACGGGTGAGGGGTTGGACGACTATTGGGCGGGTGGGGTTGAATGAGTGAGGGGTTGGACGACTGAGGGTTGGGCGGGTGGGATGGACGACTGAGGGGTTGGATGACTAAGTGTTGGGAAGACAGGTTAGATAAGTGAGGGGTTGGACGGGGGTTGGATGCACGAGAGGTTGGATGACTAAGGGTTATACGTGTGAGGGGTTGGACGTCTAAGGGTTGGACGGCTAAGGGTTAGACGGGTGGGTTGGTCGGGTGAGGGTTTGGATGGTTGAGCCTTGAGGGGTTGGACGACTAGGGGTTGGGCGGGTGCATTGGCCGCTGTGGGGGTTGAACGGCTAAGGGTTGGGTGGCTGATACCAATGAATCAATGATTTAATCATCCGTCCAACATGGGTTGAAACTTGAGCCGGATTGGGCGTCACGACCAGCTAATAGTTTACCGCCACGTGTCCTTTGAACCATACAGACCCCTATAAATACCCCTTCAAGGTTCATTTATTCACTCTTCTATGACCAGTGCTCTGAGCTCTCCAATCTTCAAACTTCTCCCAAATTTCATAAATGGCCAGCACCACATCTATTTCTACACCCAAATTTCAATACAAAAACCTCATGTGCCCATAGATTTTAGCTCTACCAAGAGTAAAAGACACATAAAAGGATTGGCTCGGAAAATTAGAATTTACTGGGCTTGTGGACATGCCCCAATTCGATACTAATACTTCATTCCTTGATTACCTTCTCGCCTCTTACAACGAGAGTGATGGACAATTTTCTGTTCTTCTCGTGCATCCGAGATGTTGTCAAATTTCTTTCTCAATTGAACCCGAGGATGTACATCAGTTAATATGTTTACTGTTTGAAAATAAGCCGACCGTTACTACAAAGGCTGTCTTTATAGATGAAGACAATTTTTTTTTGGAGTCTCATTACAATGTACAGGTTGATGGTAAGTTTATTATTTTCAAATGCTTTTTTTATTAACATTACTCGACCACCCAAGGCTCTAACGTTTCTTGTCTGTTATTGCATCTCCTCTTAATCGTTCATCAAGAGGCCTTCTTCTACAAGGTATTACAAACAAATTCTTTATTGTAGTTGTGTCACTTTTTCAGGCCAGGATTGTATTACAAGGCAGATCTGCAGACATTCTGTATTGGGCAATTCAATATTTATTGCGGACAATAGCAGGTCAACAATTCAATTGGTGCAGTTATTTGTCCAACAAAATAAAAATAGATATCTCCCATGCCCGCAAAGCCAATCAATCTGATAAATCCAGGGTTGTATTCTCTTGTTGCAATTATATTCTTGCTTTCTATTATGAAGCGTTCTATGAAATTCCGAAAGATAAAATTCCAATTGTAATCAATGATCAAATGATTAGTCTTAGTCTCGAAAAACATGATGTAACAATTACTTTTACTGTTTACATGTTATAATGATTTCAAATTCAATATTTTTGAATAAAATAATAATTGTAAGATTTTTTTCGCAGAGAAAAATTATAGCTGCAACATCTCATAAGGAGGCAATTGCTAGAGGTAAAGCCCCTCCAGAGGTCTCTACTGATTCTGACATGGATTCAGCAAAATCAACATCAATATGGCCTCCTCGTCAAAAGCGACCTAGGGGGTTGATATGCGCATCACGTTTACCATCACATTTAACTACAGGTATGAAGTTATCTTTTTATATAAATAAATTATTCAAACAATTAGTATATATTATTTATGTAGTACTATATTTTAATATTTCTATTGTTCTTTTCTACATTTATTGTATTCAAAAACTACTGAGTTTGATGATGAAGATCAAACTCATTTCGGGTGTGAAGATCGAAATGTCACGATTGTGTCTTCGTCTATGCAAGATTTATTGTAATGTATACTATTTAGCATGTTTTGTTTCCTTACAATTTTTTAGCATTTACAAAGCCCAACCATAATATTCTAACAATTTGTTGTTTGCTTCATGCAGGTAATATGGCTTCTAGGCACATTCCGTTGGCAAGGAGGCCATGAATACCTCCAACATCTCCAATCTAAACAAAAAGAAGAAATTCAGGAAAGAATATTAGGTTTCCTGCAGAGTCAGCAGGAACAGTTCATCCAACAACCACATAATTTCCTGGACTGTCACTAGGTGGTGTTTTAAGTGTAACAACCACAACTTTTCAACAACATCACTCTTGACGAGGAGTATTTGGGCTTTGATAGTGGCGATGCAGACAAGGGTAACTATTTTGACAACCACGATATGATTCAATCTACTCCGCCTCAACCACAACAAAATGTGAATGTAATATAGGGCAGTGACTCTCCTCCTCCTCCAAGAAATGCTCCACAAACAAATGATGAAAAGACACATTTTATATTAGAAAATATGATATCAGATAGTATGGGGGCAACAATTCAAGAGGTTGTAATGTCTGATGTGGATTTGGTGCGGTCTTAGGAGAGGAGAGCTAAAATTTTGATAAAAGAAATAAATACATGATACCATAATCACACTCAAAGGCATTCATTGTTCACTTCCGTAGAGAGCCAACCAACATGGCAGGACGTTTTGCTAAACAAATCTTAGTCAGAGACAATTTCATATATTAATGATTACAATGATGAAATAATATACATAATGCTAAACAGGTTGGAGAATCTGAATGCTGAAGCACAAGCTTACTACAACAAATGGGCTAAAGACAAGACAAATGTTTTAATAACAAATGTAGAAAAAGAAAAAGTTGTTGTGAGTGGGCTTTTAGTTTTACATGCAAAATACTAATATTATAAGCGCTGCAATATATTTTTTCATTTTATCTAATAGACTAAAAATTCAATATTTCTGTTTTGTAGGAAAAATATGAAAATTTAAAGAAAGTAGTTGTATTTGAAGCACATTTGAAGAATGCCCGCAAAATCCTGAATTCTTTTATACAGTTGAAAGAAAAGCTCATTGTTATAAATAAACAACATAATACATTGAGAAGGATAATAAAGGAGCATAAAATGGATCCAGAAGTCTTATTGAAGGAAAAGACAGATGTAGATACAACACTTTTGTCTACATGAGATGTAGCGAGGGAGGAGGTGAATATTCTAAAAAATATTAATACCGTAGCATGAGATCTGCAGGTATCAGGAGTTATAGCAGATAGCTCTGTACATATGCAACAAATTCCTCCACCTCTTACGCAAGAAAAAGAACAAGCTTCACATGCAACATAAAATTATATATGTTAGTAAAGTGCACTATGTGACAGGTGTGTTGTCACAATTCCGACACTGGCGTATGAATTAAAAGATTGTGGCCAACCCTTTTAAGTTTTTATTCTGTGTGGCAGACGTAAGGACAACTATGATTTTGAATCATAGGCAAAAAAAAGGACGGCCTCGTAATGTGTCCTTATATGACAAAACTTGTCTGGAAGCTTTGATATGTTATGACAACCCCCTTTTTGTAATTGTATTGGTCGACAATGTTTTATGAATTTGTACTTTTCTTCATAAAGTAATCCGACACATGAGAGATCGATTTTAAAAGAATTGTACAATGTTACTATATGTTGTCAATACAAACTATGTTTCTTTGTTATTGTTTACGTAAATGTTGCTTAAATTTACTTGATTTTGTTTCTTTAAAATATTTACATTTCTGATTTGTTGCAGATGTAAAATAAATCAATTAACAAATATAAAAGACAAATGTGTCCTTATTTCAGTCTGAATTTGAAAACCAAATATTAAAAACAAATGGGATAGTTGAAACATATAATGACATTGTTCCAATGGCAAATGATCAAATACAAACAAATATAATATTGCATTTATTGAAAGTTGTAATCTCTATATGAAATACATCAATACTTATTACATCACATTATTGCAATGAAATCTATGTGAATTGGAACGGTCTTGGAGCAATGCTTTCATTTGTGTCTTGGAAATCAATTGTAGCATGATCTGTGGATGGGTCTCAATCCCCTGGGTTAGGCAGAATATTACTAACTCCTCTTCTTTTACTAGTGAATTCCACAATGCCAGTGCTCTATCATAAGGAAAAAACTCCACTGAGTAACGTGATACATACAATCTGAGACAACTTTCTAGATTCCTATCCAATCTGTTTCAAAATTTTGAATTTAAAAAGGATAGTGCACTGAAAACCCTCTCATCTTCCACATAACCCAGAATCATTGTTTGACAGAGCTTATACAACTTAATATACTCGCTCAAATCTTCACTTAGAATACTACTGGAACATATATTCTTCCAAATCCTTTTCATGGCATCGTAATCGTGTGGGTTTTGTAGAAGTTGAACTTGTTGTATCATAGTATTAGAAAAATCCATTGACTGTGAACTAAGTAGTTTTCTTTTCAAAATACCTTCTAAAGAAATTCCATTTATCTCTTTAGTCTTAGAGAAATGATCAATTAGATCACCCATGTTTTTGATAAATAAAGGACAGATAGATGTATAAGGTTTGCTGCTTGACAAATTCCAAAACTGTGGATTTATAACTCCCATTGCTTCAAGTATTTTATCATTTTTGAATATTTCCCGGATCTCTTTAGCTAATGATTTAGAGATCTTTCTCAACTTATTCCTAGTTTCCATTAATATTGCATCATATAAATTTCGTGTCACTCTTACTTCTTCTATTTCTTAGTTAGCCATATCAACTCTTTTTTGGAAAGTATGAAGTGAAATCTCTCTTTCTTGTGTTGTTATACACAGATGATCATGTATATTGTACTTTAAGAAGCACCTGAAAATTTTCAAATTTGTCAATGCATTCCAGTTTTAAAAAGAAACACCCTGAAAACTCCCATCAGAAATATATAAACTTTCTAGACTCTAGTAAACACGTCTTCTGAGTCTTATGAAGTCTATAATGTAGAAAGACTGATCTTGTGCATGCTTTGTTAAAATATTCAGCTCCCTCAACATGGGCAAAACACTACAGAGTGAGTAAAGTTTCTATGTCAGTTAGATGACACTATAGATCTTTAGCTTTATCTACATCCCTGCGGTATTTAAATATAAATCTTGTCAGTGAAGGATATTCATCAAATATTCTAAAGGCAGGTTCACACATAGATATCCATCTAATATCTATATCTTTGAGAAGTTTATTTCCCTCTGTCAGTCCAATAGCAAATTTTTGAAATTCTAAAAATCTCTTCAGACTGCTAGAATAATAGGCATACAGATCACATATCAATTCCTCCACTTTAGCTATATTTTCAAACGTGCTCACAATTTTGTAGGCGAGATTCATTCTGTGAGCCATGCAGTGGACAACAACCATATACGAAACAATAGTTTTCTGAAGTCTAACACACAGACCATTTCTGGATCCCTACATTACAACCGCACCATCGGTTCCAACACAAACTAATTTTGTTGTAATGGAAAAGTCATCCATTCCGGCGATATCCTTCAAATTAAACAACACCAATTTATAAATATTTTTTAGAATTGCAATTCTCAGTGATTTTATGAATTGCTAAAAGGTTTGGAGTCCTTATTTCATTAGCAAATGTGTAAACATGAATACATATCCATGAAGTATTATCGACTACAGTAACCTCATCTAATGAAAGGGAAGTACACTTTGCTTTTTGAACACACATTTTCAGATCCTCATTTTCTACCATAGATAGACATTTTGCAATCTCCCAGCCACTCGTATTTGACCAATGAGATTGAAGAACGTTCTCTAGACCAATAACTTGATACATCATTTTATTTTCTCCAAAATTTGACATCAGTCTTCCCCTTTTCATTATATGAAATATGGTAGCAAACTGAATACCCTTTGCTTGCATTTCTGCCTTCATAGCTTTTATCAATTTGGCTACTATGGTCCCACCTTTTTCATTTACATATTTGATACGTTTTTGTTCCTTTTCATACTCTTCTTTCTATTTAACATATAGACAATATTTTGCATCTTTCCATTTGTGTTCTGACTATGCTGCCATCTTTTAGCTTTTGAGAAATGTATATTTTCCCACAGTGCTTTTCAATTGTGTCCCAGTTTGAGCTACATCGTGTGATCCTTACCTTGTTTCCAACCACATATTTTGCATCGACATCGTGTTGGAACATCATTACAGTTTTCAGTGTACACAGGTTTAATAAAAGGATATTTTGTAGCCCATTTGAACTAGAATTTCCTTCTAATGGTCCAGTTTTCCCTCTTGCTTTTGACATATTTTTTTCTTGGGATTCAAATTCTGCATCTGGGCTGTCATGAGGAATATTTTGATTCTCATATATCCTTTTTTTGGAAATAGACCTTGAAGTAGAAGCTTCCTCTCCTGGTGTATCATGAGAATTCGAAGAATTTTCTTGTACTTCTTTGTTATCAAGGGACAAAATGTTTTCCTCAACATATAATGGATCATCGATATCTTTAAATTGATTATTCTGTGAATGAATTTCCGAAACATCTGCATATAATTCTATAAAATTGTTACTTATATAGTATTAATTTTATCTATAGTTAAATTTTTACAAAGTACAAAGAGTTCTAAGAATAGTATGATAAACATAATTATTAAATTCTGTAAGATTAAATAACCAGTAAATAACACGTGCCACATACCGATATTTTCAGCTGATGCAGAAACTGACTTCATTTTTTGTGATATTTCAAATTCTCAACATAATTGCTAGTTACGCATATGACTGACTTTCAATTCCCTTGTGATATTTTTGTATTTACATATGTGATTGATATGTGATTTGGGAAAATTCTAGTAAGTCAATTTTTCTCAATCAACATCAATAACCCCTGCACCATGGCTTGGTCTCCTCTAGCCCTTGAATAGGTATAACATTTCATTTTAGTTTTCATTTATCATTGCATGTATTTCATGTTTTGTATCAACCTTGAAAAAGTTAGGGATTTGATCGAGGCAAGCCCTCTAGCCACAAAAACATATTAATATTTTCCCTAATTTTATTTTTGCAAATTCATATTCAAGAGTTAAGTTACTTTATTCATGAAAACCTTACATGATGTCCCCTTTATACACAATGGCAAAAAAATATCATATTTTTAACACAACATTATTTGAGTCTTAGTTGATTTGATATCTCTAACACTTTTGCAAGGTGGCTCATTTCTTTATATACATTTTGGAGACCACAGTGGAACATCTCTTTGTATCATTGTCTCATCTCCTTAGCAAAAAAGTCAACAATCATCGGTCCATCCTCACATGCTCAATTTAAGTAATATAAAACATCCCCACTTTATGCATCAACTCCATCTCAAGCTAAATTATCTCCTAGAACGTGATACATGAAGGGTTAGAATATGTGTCATACCATGCTCTATAGTAGCCCTTGCACCCACCAAAACATGCCTCCATCAATCATATCCTAGTGACATAAACCAAAATCATCAATACACAAATATAGTTCACGTGGTTTTAATGCGATCGCAAGAGAGGACTATGTGTAAATATGTCTATAAACAATTCAAAAGATCACAAAATATAAAAATGCACTTACCTTAGACTAGGTGGCCCTTTGTCTTGGTGTCAATTTCTCCTGCTCCTGTGACTAACCCTCTCTCAACGCCAAGTCACACTTGCAATTGACCCATAGTTGACTAGTTTGATCCACGACTAGCCTGCAACTAACTTGTGATCGACCATCTCCTAACGTATTTGTTAAATAATCACCTTTCTCTAGTGCCAGGTCGTACTTGCGACCAATCCACAATTAACTTGCCATTGACTTGAAATAGACCCGTGACCAGCACATAACTGGCTTGCAACTGTGATCCTTCATGTGAACTCTAATTTGGCATTGCACGATTTTCCTCCCACTTGCACGATCTGACCATGTATGCACTCAGGGCATCCCACTTGCTTCGATCCATCCCGTGTTCTCCATTCCACTGACGTG
This sequence comes from Taxus chinensis, assembly GCA_019776745.2. NCBI lineage: Eukaryota > Viridiplantae > Streptophyta > Pinopsida > Cupressales > Taxaceae > Taxus > Taxus chinensis. Next base: position 310,862,556 of record CM034146.1, on the reverse strand, counting down.
GTACGCTAGACCTACCTCCATAGTGCCTCGCCATGGCTTCTACTCACCCCCATGCCTTCTCTATCCCCCCCCCCCCCCCCCAATGCTACACCATCTTCTAGAGTACCTCAACAATCTTGAGTCCTAACACTTGGGGGAAGGTCTTCCTAAGACGAATTTTCACCAACTCTGCAATGATCCCCTTGACCCCATGGTGCTACGCTATTCCTAACCTCTCCATTTGAAAATTCCCACATTTGACGAATTAACAAGCTCTGAAGACACCCAACACCACTTAATCCTATTGTTGTACACATGCCACCTCCTCCATCATGACGATGTACCTTTTATGCACATTTATGCTATCATTGAAGCCAAGAACTAGACTAGTACATGTGCCTCCCACAACATAACATACAATATTTTCACAATTCACTGATGTTTTCTTCAATCATTTCTTCAATTAGATTGCTCCCTTAGATACTATGGCTGACGTCCACATGCTTTCAAAATTCACCAATGAAGCCATTATATCCTTCATTGCATGTTGGAACACACTTGTCCATGTTCTTCCCTTTCTAGTTCCACATTTGTAGCTCATCGACATCATTTCCAAAAGATTCTTCTCCCAAATCTCATGTCACTGGTGTGCACTTTTAATGAGGCCATACTCATGGATCAAAATCGTGAAAGTGTTTACTTTGGGCATCCAATCACCTATCCACATCCTTTGCCTCTTCCCCTACCTTCTTTGCCACCACAACTGCAAATTCACCATTTAATATGACATGACTCTCATCCAGCTACATCCTTACCTTCTTTCAGTACTTACTTGCAAGAATCATCACCTCCTTCATGCACTCACTTGCAATCATTCTTGTCTCCTACAATGTCAACCTTGTGTGAAACTTCGAATAATCCCCCACTTGTATCACCTACAAAACATCCTTTCAAGGCTTACAACTTCTTCCAATCCACTTGTGAATTCACTCATTTGTTTGAATCACTTTTTGCCATCCTCCAAAAATTTCTCAATTCCATGTTGATCACTCTTCCTTCCATTCCACTAGTATATTCTACTATCCCACTACCCCTATGGAAAGCATCCCATGCATGGTGTGTCTATATTTGTACTTACGACCATCCCACCGACTCATGTCCTCAACTTTGTAACATCATACATGACCTTCTTTTCATTGACGATATACATCCTATTTGAACCTATAACACCCCATGCTTTGTCATCTAATATCATTAGCACCCAACCGCCACATGAAGCCATGGATTACATCCCTACAGAGTGATTCATCCCCCCATCCTCTTTTCTGCATGCACTTGTTAGTGATGTTGTGTAAGCAACATATTCTATCGTCCCTTCGATCATTCCTATCAACATTTATCCTGATAAAATCTTGGTTGTCCCCCTCATTAAAACCTTCACCTATCACTCTCCCAAAATCATAAGTGTCACCATCCTTATCCTATGCTCCTAATTCCTTATCCTTTATGGCATCCAATCCATCATTATCCTTGTGTGCAAGAATTAGTTAGCTAAAGAAATAAAATATAAACTAACACCTAATAGTCTTAATACAATGCTAAACTGAGATCTATGCACCATCATGCTAAGAGCTAAAAAAGTAATAAACATCAACACTATGCATTAGAACCTTGAAAATAAACCTTAAGCTAACATGCTAACACTTATTGCTCTACTCTTTAGAAAGATAAATCAATGAAATGGACCTAGGTATCTACTTTAGCTATCAAAGGGTTGATAGTTGTTGCTTGATCAAAGAGGATTGAGGATGGAGGTTCATCAAGTCATGGCAACAAGGCCTTTCTTGATTAACTCCATTGATCTTCACAAGAAAGCTTGGATGATTGAATGCAAATGGATAATGCCTAGCTCCATTATAAGGAAGAATGCCCTAGATTGATGAAATGGCTATAGTATAGGCTCAATGCCCATTTAGGTGTAAGTAGAAAGGTAGGAGGAGGGCTCCTTATGTAGCCCAATGGGTAAACGAATCTCTACATCCCTTTACATGTGGAAGGTTGGGTTAGTTGTGGATAAGGAAGGTTTAGGGAGGGTCGAGTCAACCTTAAGAGAGTTTAATTTGTCCTTTAGTGACCCATGCGAATTAGGGGTGTGATGGTACCCAGATTTAATCCCCTTCAAAGGCCGAGAAACATTATGGATTTGACAAGACACCCATAGGAAGATAGATGATTATGTATGTTGTTTTGTAGCCGGGAAAGCAATCTGTTTGACTTTTTAGCACTCATACTTTAAAGAAGTGGGTAGCACCTTAAAAGGATGTGATCTTATTCTAACTATTTTAGGCCGTGCCTTTCAACCAAGGTAAGAGAACCTATTTTGTAACCTCTGTTATTGAAGAATGCTGGTAAATCCTTCTTTTGTACAAATTTTATAGAGAAGACCATGAGAAAATATTTTCAACACACCAAATTCGACTCTCACGAGTTGCCACTTCTAGATTATGGAGATATTTTCAATACAAGGCAAAGGTTACTAAAGACATTTGGGATCCTGATTGCTCCTGCATATTTTTGACAGTGGGATTTTGCATTTGTTCATACACAGGACAAAACAGGGGTAGTTCAAGGTGGATCTATGGTTTTTAAATGATTTTGGTGGGAGATGAAGCAAGATAAAGTTGATTATACCAGATCTTTGGAGGTACTTCACAATAATGAACAACTTCACAACAGAAAGCTTCAGAACAGTAAATACATTCCTTCAACCAGAAGGTGTGCTTCAATGGAGGCCCAAATCAACACATTTTTACATAATCTTTGAGACTTCAACACGAAGGCTCAAATTGGAAGACTCAATTAAACGCTAAAGTTTCTGATTAATCATGCCTAAGGTACACCCAAAGACTTACATACAATATTTATCAACAAATGGCAATGAATTGATTTTAAATTTGTTTATCTCATCCAAGATGAAGGCTCTTCTTGAAATGAAATTGCAAATACCATTAGACTGTCACAGGGATGAGATCTTGTGTGATTTTACAAAAAAATCAGTGTAAGATTGCAATAGGAATGAAAGAAACTATTTGCAGACATTCTGAAAATAAAGTAGACAAAAAATTACTAGAGATTAGACACAAATTAATTCCAAAATTGCTTAGATTCATCAGGAGGGGAAAGCTTCCAGAGAAATCTTAGTGCTTATCAATGGCTATACATCTGCAACCAACTTGACACGATAGAAAATGTAACATAGAAGAAAATAATAGGTTATCTTGGCTTTGGTCTCTTGAGAAGATGACTTTCTCAAAAAAATTCTCAAGAATTCAAACTATGACCATTTGCAAGAGTATTCTCATTACATTTATACACTTTTCTCACTCAATTTTCCCCCCAAAAGAGAAGAATATTTGAGGGACCTTTGCTTGTTACCAATTTGTTTCAGACAACGACGTTTAACAAATTCAGATCCGAAATCTGCCAGGTGGACCAATTGTGAATTGATCACATTTCTTGGGCGCTCAACTAATGACTAGGATGCCATACCACAACTTTTCAGGAGTCCCTTTAATCATTCTGATTCTGTCATGTGAGAAATCCCCTTTTTAATCATTTTTCGGAGCCTCTGCATAGCTGGACTTGATAGGTCATCCCTTTTTGCTCTCGAGGCAATGCCTTTTTCACCTTTTACGCCTGCACTTTCATCATTTCATCCTTTTTCCTCTGAAATTTTACTCTGCAACTTCTAGATCTGGAATTTTGCATTTTTACACGAGCCCGAGCAAAAATCCACTTCAAAAGTACTTCAGATTTACAAATTGAGCTCCCAAATTGATTCAATTGAACTTTATAGACCAAAACAACACAAATTTTCCAAAAAATTGATGAAGAATGATGCAAAAAATGCATCTCCAAACATCCTAGAGCTTCAATGGCGGAAAAATCAAATGAAATGCACAGCTACTGTTGATCTTGCCTTTCAAATTTTAATCTGAGCCCTCCACATGGAAAAATGTGATTGGAAACGGGCCTGGGAGCACTTTTTGACATTTTATAACTTTTAGAAAAAAGTAAAATTTTGACATTTTTCTCCGCCCCTCCACCCTTAGAAAATGGGCTTGACACGTGTCCCAATGTGGGTCCCAGAGGAACCGCAGCTCGATTATGCTATTTTACCTCGTTTTTGGAAAAAGGAAAATTTTCCAAATTTTCCCTGCAGCTCCACCCTTCCACCTTTAGCTTCTGATGTGGGTTCCAACGGACCTGCGCTTCATTTTTTCACTTTATACTTATTTTCCAAAAAGGAAAAAGTTCCACATTTTCCCTGCAGGCCCGCACCTCTATTTTTTGACTATTCAACGCTGGCATTACTTTCCTGTCGGGGCTGTGCTTCAACTTACAATTTTATCCCTTTTTACAAAAGGCAAAAAACCTTAAATAACCTCGAAGCTCCATTTCTCCATTTCCCCGCCTGCCACGTGTCTCAATGGCGCATTTTGAGATGGTCTCAAAAAGTAGAGACCCCAAACAAGTGCGGGCTCAACACGTGTCTCAGTCTGACAGAGTCTGTTAAAAATTTGAAGGTTCAATGGAAGGTGCCATGTGTCTAAGGTCCGAGACAGTCTCCTTCGGCCGTTGAAAAGTCCAAGCAAAAAGGTATAGTGAGCGGAAGCCTCCAAGTGTCCTCCTGGTGCTTCTTCAAAATAAAACTCAGGGGCCAGTCCCCAAACATGTGTGGTCCCTCCACGTGTCCCAGACCCTTTAAGAAGTTGCTTGAAAATTCTAAGGGAAAGGAAAGCCTGATGGAAACCTCCACGTGTCTTTATGGCGCAACTTCAAGATGGTGCCCAAGAGTGGAGACCCTGAATGAGCGCAGGCTCACCACCCCCTATCGCAATTGTGTCCATGGCCCGCCAAAAACTGTACCGACTACATGAAAAATTTGTCTAAGTCTGGGAAAAGTAGCGGAATCCTCCATGTGTCCCCTCGGTGCAACTCCAAGGCCGAACCAAAAGACAAATTTTCAAACGAGCGTCATTCCTCCACGTGGACAAGTTTTGGGTTGAAGTGAGCCATAGATTTTTTAGAGTGCCCCACCGAGCCGCATCCAACCAAAGAGGGCCACGTTTCCACTGATGCAGAGATGTAAATTTGACGGGGAAAAATCACCCGTCAAACTGTAAAAATGCAGGAAAACCACCATTTGAGCCCGAAGATGAATTTTTCTTCAAGGAAAGAAAATTTGGAGATGTTATAAATTTCAAACCTGATCCTCCGAGCTACAGCCAATCATGTTTCCTTAGGTATTTGGGATAAAAATGAAAGGGACACCAATACACGATTTGCAGAAAATAGAAGGAAATGAACCACCTAAGTTTTACGCCCAATTTACAGACTCCTTCAGATGGACAGAGAAACAAAAAACAAATTCTGGACCTTTAAGTGATCCTTGATCATGGAAGGGAATGACTCTGGCAACCAAATGGAGGACAAAGTCTTCAAGCACCAACACGGGGAGATAGAAAACATGACAGAGGCCACAAACTGAGGAAATTCAATGACAAACAGGGTGAGACTAATTTGAGCACCAACATCGGCTCCGACTCGGGGATGGGCACTCCCTGTGAGTGCCACAAGAACAAATAGTAGACCAAGTGCCAAAAATAGACCATTGGGCAATGGAGTCAAAGAAAAAGCTTGCAGAGTAGAACAACCACAACCATCCTCCAAAAAACAAACCGAGAAACCAGCAAAACCAGGTCACCAAGGACCAGAACGAATAAAAAACACTAAAACAGACGAGAACAAAGAACTATACACTGTACAAATGGAGCATACCTTGATTCTGAGAAATCAATCAAGGAAATGCTTCAAATGCCTGCCATTAATAGGCAATTCAAGTAGTTCCCCATCTAAGTCTTTTAGGAAGAAGGTATTTTCACCAATTCAAATATCAATTGAATAAGGGCCCATCCACAATGCATCAAATTTACCATGCTTTCCCTTATCTTCATGCCTGCTATCCCATAAAAGCACAAGATCCCCAATGCTGAAAGCTCTGGGTGTCACCTTTTTGTCAAATAGCTTCTTCAAATTTTCTCTGAACTTCACATGCCACTGATGGGATGCCCTTCTCTTTTTATCCAACTCAATCATCTGATTGATTCAAGCATCATATGAACTAACTTCTTGGTCTTCAATATGTTGAACAAACTAAAATGAAGACAATTGCAAATGGAGGGGCAAAGAGCTTGTGTTCCATACACCAAATCAAACGAGCATTTTACCAGTAGCTCTTTTGACAATGATTCTTTCAGCCCAAACAACAAACTTCAGTTGCTCACCCCACTTCCTTTTGTTCAGCTCCAAGGTTCTTCTAATGATCTTCAACAAGTTTTTATTACTGGACTCAGCTTGTCCATTTCCTTGGGGATTGTAGTTAGAAGCATATGTCAAATTGATCCCATATTCTTTGCACATTGCCACCAAAGGTTTGGCTCTGAAACTCATGGCATTATCAACAACAATTTTAGCTGGCACTCCAAATCTGCATATGATTTGATTCAACATGAAGTCCATGATCACTTGGTGTGTTGCCTTCTTGGTGGGGATTCTTCCACCCACTTAGTGAAATAATCAGTGGCTACAAGAATCCATTTATGACCAGCACTAGAAGGATCATAAATTTCCCCTATGAAATCCATTCCCCATTGTCTGAATGGGGCTTCAACTGACACAGGTTGCAAAGGAAGGGAGCCTAAAGCTTTCATTCTTCCAGAAAAATGTTGGCAACTTTCACATTTCCTCACCAATAGAGTTGTATCCTTGAAGAGAGTTGGCCACCAATAACCAGCCCTCAAGATTTTATGTGCTGTAACTCTTCCAACAAAATGTCCCCCACAGACCCCTCCATGGAGATCAACAATTATTTTGGGGGCCTCATTTTCAGTAATGCATCTCAAGAGCACTCCCTCGAGGTTCTTCCAAGCTAACCCAAAATCAGTAATGACATACTTTTGAGAGGCTAACTTAAGAGCTCTTTTCTGATTTTTACTCAAATTTTCAGGGCAGCATAGATGTCTGAGATAAAAGATTATATCTTTGTACCATTCAGAACTTACCAACTTCTCAAGGACATCCACCCTTTCTCCTTCTACTTCATTCACCTCAATAGTTTGCAGGTTGCTCTCAGCCATAAGCTTAGCTAGGCCCAAACCTCTTACCAATTTCGTGGTTTGGATATCCATGTCATACTCCTATAACTTGTTCACCCATCTGCATCTTTTTCTTGAGACCTCCATCTCTGATAAGATGTCTTTCACCATGGTGTGGGGAACATAAGCAACAAATTTAGAACTTAAGATGTAGGGTCTAAAAACCTTTGTTGCTTTCACCAAGGCAAATACTTTTTTCTCCATGATGGTGTATTTCAACTCAGCTCCTTGTAATGCCTTACTGAAAAAAGGCAATTGGTCTCTCAGCCCCTTCATCATCCTTCTGTAACAAAACAAAGACAATGATGTTTTCTGAAGCAAAAGAAAACACTTGAAAAATGTTTCTTGTAATTTGGGGCTGCCAAAACAGGGGCATGCTTTAGTGCTTCTTTGATCCCATCAAAAGCCTGAATGGCTGCTTCTTCCCACTTGATAATCTGGTCTTTCTTCAACATGCAAGTGATGGGGAGAGTCAACTCAGCAAAGTTAGACACAAATCTTCTAATGAAATTGATTTTCCCAAAGAAGGATTGGATTCCCTTCTTGGTTCTTGGAATTGGAACCTTGCTGATAGCCTCTACCCTTTCAGGATCAATCATGACACCATCCTTTGATACAATGTGACCAAGCAACTTGGCCTTTTGCACTCCAAAGTGGCACTTCTTGGGATTCAATGATATGCCAAATTCTCTGCATCTAATCATAATCTTTTCCAAGTGCTGCAAGTGATCATTTCTCTTCCTGGAAAACACAGTTACATCATCTTGATAAACAACAATGAAATCATTAATGTAACCAGAAAAATCCACATCCATTTCCCTTTGAAATGTTGCTCCAGCATTCATTAGACCAAAAGGCATTCTAACATAGACATATGTTCCCCAAGGAGTGGTAAAGGTAGTCTTAATTCTTTCTGATTCCTTTACAACAACTTGATTATAGCCAGAGAAACCATCCAATGTAGAAAGCAACTTAGATCCAGTCACTAACTGCAACATATTTTCCATGTTTGGTAGAGGATAATTATCTTTCATTGATGCTCTGTTCATATTTCTAAAATCCACGCATAGCCTGATATCACCATTCTTTTTTCTAACTGGCACTAAGTTTGCAACCCAAGAAGAATACCTTGTTGGCTGAATAATCCCTCCATCCCTTAGCTTCTTCAATTCTTCTTGCATCTTCATGGAGAGGAGTGGATTAATCAGCCTCTGCTTTTGTCTGAATGGTTTTACATTTGTTTCGAGAGGAATTTCATGCTAAAACAAATCCTCTCTGTATGCTTTCAGCTCAGAATAAGACCAAGCCAAACAGTCCTGATATTTCTTCAACAATTAGACATAGGACTATTTTTCTTCCTTACTCAGATTACTTCCCAACCAGATCTTCCTTGGTTTCTCCTTTATGCCAAGGTCATGCTCTTCAACATCCCTTGAGGCTGCTATATGTCTGTTAATAATGCAATCAACATTATCAAAATTTGATTCAAGAGCAACCAGCCCTCTAGGAATGGTATTAGTTTTCAATTGGATGATGTCTTTGCCAAAAAAAGTTTCTTTTCCTTCTGCTGCACACACCATTGGCTCCCAATCAATACACTGATCATCAAACTCCCCTTTGTTCTGCAGAAACCGTTTCACCTGGGCATCATCATCAAATACTTGCCAATTTTTTACATTGTCAGGGACAGATGGCCTTGTTAGTACTTCAACATTATATTCACAATTGGGGGACATTGAACAAACATCAAACCAAGATCCCAAGACTGCAAGCTGGTCTGCAACAACATTGAACTTTCTATCATGATGCACAATATTAAATGAGTCAAACATTTCAATCAAATCCCAAACTGCATGCTTGTATTGTTTCATTCTCTGATTTTTAGTAGCATACAGTTTTCTAATTTGTTTGACAATCAGTTCTGAGTCTCCTTTGACAATGATATCTTTAATATAATACTTCCAAGAAATTCTAAAACCTAATAACAATGCTTCATACTCAGCAATGTTATTAGTGCATTCAAAGTTAAGTTTGAAAGAAAATACAAACTCTTCTTGGCTTGGGGAGATCAGAACAATGCCGACACCATTTCCAAACTTGGAACATGCTCCATCAAATAACAAGGTCCAAGGTAAACCAACTTGTTCAAGACATTTACACTGATCAATCTTGTGCTCCTTGTCATCAGAAAACCCCACAAAGTTATCTGCATCCACATCAACATATAACACTTCATAAGAAACATTATTTGAATCTTCAATGAGGTGCAACATTTTCTTCTCTCCATACAACTTTACAAGGTTACCTTCAATTGGAATGGTGGAAAAAGACATATCCATCTGAACACTTCCACCAACACTTGTAACCCACTTTCTTGATAACAACATGCCCCATTTGGCAGGGCAATCAACAATGACAACATCAAGTTTCAAGTTCTTACCTGGATAAGCTGCAAGTTGTACCACCAAAACTTTCACACATCCAACAACGGGCACCTCTCTAGAGTCCATGGTAGTGCATCTTCCATATGTTGTTGTCACTTTGATATCCATCTCATTCATGACCTCAAGAGGCATGACATTGCATGATGCTCCGGAATCAAACATATAATTGTGCAGCAGTCTATCCTTAATGATCAAAGTTGTAAAAAATGGATCAACATTTAATTGGGATTCAACCAAAGATGTCCCCAAGTAAACCTCAGGTGCTTCTCCAAGCTCTTCCAATGTTGGTGGTGTTTCAAGGTCTGCAATGGTTGGAGGATGAGTTTCTACAATGTTTACATTTCTGCCTGGGGTACTCTTTTCTTCTTTCAATCCCAAGTACTCAAATGCTCTCTTCTTGTGCTCAGGAATCCTAAGCAACTCAACAATTGGAACACTAACTTTGATTTGACTCAAAACTTGGGCAATGTCATATGGAACATTCTTTGGCAAGGCAACATTGGAAGGGAGATTAGAAAACTCATTAGATGGCATGGGATTCTTGACAGTTTGGGCATGAGGAGAAGTATGAATCTTGTTTGGGACAACAAGGCCTTTGGAAGGTGTATCTTTCTTAGGATCCTCTTTAGGAATACTAGTAAGCAATGGAGTTTTAGGTTTGGCTTGAGGCCCTACTCCTTTGACAACTCTACTCCTAGTATTATAATCCTTTTCTTGAGCAACAACAACGTTCATCAATAATTGCCTATCTTCCTTCAAAGGGATTCCTCCATCATACTTTTTTATCATTAAATATCTTAAATACTCAAAGTCATTATTAGGTATTTCAAAAGCTTGCACTACATCTACTTCAAAACTATGAGAAGGAGAAATAAGTGGTACCCAGTGAATGTAATCGCAAAAAGTTATAACAGTTTGAGCACTTATCACTTCAGTTGAAGTTGATCCTTGTTGTGAGCTTGAAGAGAAACCCATCATGCAAACATCATCATCAGTACCATCATCATTATCAACTTCTTCTTCTTCTTGCTGATTTACTTCACATGGAGGATGGGGTAGAAAGCATCTATCACACCAATCAATCTCATTGGCTTCATCAACAACAATAACCAGGGCAGTCAGAGGATCAGGCACCATTCTACTTTCACGTGCTTGGGGATGTCTATTTACATATCCCATGGGTCCTTTACCTCTTTCATCTGACCTCTGATCACCCCTAGGATGATTGCCAAATTTGTCATGATTTTGTGCCTTTTGCTGACCTTGTGAACTCTGCCCAATTCCTTTCTCTGCCCAGGCTAGTTTGTAAGAGATTTCTTTGACAACCCCTGCCAAAGTTTTAACAACCTCCTCAAGATCCACACTCTTGCTTGCTTGAGGTTTTTCTGGGTTTATTAGTTTAACACCCTCCCTCTTAGGAGGTTTTCCAATGGCCTTAATGTTGTTCTCAATTTACAGAGCCATAGTAAAGGCCTGCCTCAAAGTTCTAGGGTTTTTATCCCTCAAATAGTATGCAGCCTTCTTGTCAAATGCATCTAAATACTTTATCAGACATGATTCATCACATGGCCTCAAATTAACAGGAAGTCTTCTCAATGTTTTGTTAAATCTAGTGTTGAAATCATGCACTGATTCATTAGGATTCTTTTTTATATTTTCAAACTTTGATAAAAGAAACCTAAGGTTAGTTTTATGACTGTACTGCATTCTAAAGGCATTCTTCATCTCTGTCCAGGAGTCAATGGAATTATCTGGCAGAGATTTATACCAGTCCCTTGCATCCTCTTCTAGAGTATGAATAAATAATTTAATGTATACATATTCAAACTCTATTTTTAAATCCTCCATCATATTGACAAAGAGTTTCAAGTGCTGATCACTAGTTATTTCATTATTTCCTTGAAAGTTAGGCAATCTATTTCTTACATCCTGTGGCATAGCATTTGGATAACCGGCCATACCTCTAAAGATGATGGGATCAAAAGTATTAATGAAAATCGGAGGTCTGGGTGGAGGCTGATTCATATTATTCAGAGGAGGTGATCTTACAGGAGAAACAAAGTGATGAGGAGTGAGGGGTCTGTGTGGTACAGTGATACCATTTTCAGAATGAATGCCCTCTAAAGTTTCCATCTCTTGGAAAAATCTATTAGATTTTGAAAATACAGGGGCAGATCGAGAAGTAAATGTTTCAATTATAGATGATGGACCCTCTCCAGATGGAGAATTTAATTCAACAAAGAGGCTACCTGATTCAGAAGCAATTGAGGAAGTACTGAAATCTTCAATCAAAGGTTGATCAGTTTCACCAATAGAGATCTCTTTTCTTGATGCTTGATCTCCAACAGCCTTCCAAATTCTTCTGCCTTCTGACTTTGACTTTCCTAGCTCTTGAAACAACCTTCTACTAGGGTCCTTGACGAAGAAAGATCTTCTTCCTTCCATATTTGTAGATATTAATGAAAAATCTCACTTGATATATGTTAAGACACTGATATTTATAAAGAATTTAAAAAGCATGGAGTCACCACTAAGGATTTTCACCTTAGTTGTGCAAAAAATGCACTATGAAATACCTATCAAATGTCTGTCAATACTGGAATCATACAAAACTTACAAGATCTGATCTTCTTTTACCCAAATTTATCAATCAAAATGTAACAAATCTTAACAATAACTGCATAACTAGGAAATATTACACTCAGAATAGCATATAACTTTGAAAAATTCTTACAGATATGAACATAGATAATGAATTCTTAACAATGTATTTGCACACAACATTCGTAAGAAACATTACCAAGGTTTGATATGTATCAGAATATTTCAAATATTTTCAACAAGATCCCCAGCAACGGTGCTAGAAGCGTGTTGGTACCCAGATTTAATCTCCTTCAAAGGCCGAGCAACATCATGGATTTGACAAGACACTCAGAGGCAGATAGATGATTATGTATGTCATTTTGTAGCCAGGGAAGCAATCTATCTAACTTTTTAGCACTCAGGCTTTGAAGAAGTGGGTAACACCTTAAAAGGATGTGATCTTATCCTAACTATTTTAGGTTGTTCCTTTCAACCAAGGTAAGAGAACCTATTTTGTAACCTTTGTTATTGAAGAATGCTGGTAAATCCTTCTTTTGCACAAATTTTATAGAGAAGACCTTGGGAAAATATGATCAACACACCAAATCTGACTCTCACAAGTTGTCACTTCCAGATTATGGAGATATTTTCAATACAAGGCAAAGGTTACTAAAGACATTTGGGATCCTGATTGCTCCTGCATATTTTTGACAGTGGGATTTTACATTTGTTCATACACAGGACAAAACATGGGTAGTTCAGGGTGGATCAATGGTTTTTAAATGATTTTGGTGGGAGATGAAGCGGGATAAAGTTGATTATTGGAGGGACTTCACAATAATGAACAAATTCACAATAAAAAGCTTCAAAACAATCAAGACATTCCTTCAACCAGAAGGTGTGCTTCAATGGAGGCCCAGATCAGCACATTTTCACATAATCTTTGAGACTCCAACATGAAGGCTTGAATTGGAAGACTCAATTAAACACTAAAGTTTCTGATTAATCATGCCTAAGGTACACCCGAAGACTTATAGACAATATTTATCAACAAATGACAGTGAATTGATTTTAAATTTGTTTATCTCATCCAAGATGAAGGCTCTTCTTGAAATGAAATTACAAATACCATTAGACTGTCACAGGGATGATATATCCTGTGTGATTTCACAAAAAATTTAGTGTAATATTGCAATAGGAACGAAAGAAACTATTTGCAGACATTCTGAAAATAAAGCAGACACAAAATTGCTAGAGATTAGACACAAATTAATTCCAAAATTTCTTAGATTCATCAGAAGGGGAAAGCTTCTAGAGAAACGTTAGTGCTTGTCAATGGCTATACATCTGCAACCAACTTGACACAATAGAAAATCTAATACAGAAGAAAATAACAAGTTATCTTAGCTTTGGTCTCTCGGGAAGACAACTTTCTCAAATTTTTTTCTCAAGAATTCAAACTCTGACATTTTGCGAGAGTATTCTCATTGCATTTATACACTTTTCCCACTCAATTTTCCCCCCAAAAGAGAAGAATATTCAAGGGACCTTTGCTTGTTACCAATTTGTTTCAGACAACGACGTTTAACAAATTCAGATCTGAAATCTGCCAGGTGGACCAATTGTGAACTGATCACATTTCTTGGGCCCTCGACTAATGACTAGGATGTCATGCCACAACTTTTCGGGAGTCCTTTTAATCATTATAATTCTGTCATGTGAGAAATCCCCTTTTTAATCATTTTTCGGAGCCTCTACATAACTGAACTTGATAGGTCATCCCTTTTTTGCTCTCGAGGCAACACCCTTTTCACCTTTTGTGCCTGTACTTTCATCATTTCATCCTTTTTCCTCTGAAATTTTACTCTGCAACTTTTGGATCTAGCATTTTGCATTTTTGCATGAGCTTGAGCAAAAATCCACTTCAAAAGTACTTCAGATTTACAAATTGAGCTCCCAAATTGATTCAATTGAACTTTGCAGACCAAAACGACACAAATTTGCCAAAAATGATGAAGAATGATGCAAAAAATGCATCTCCAAACATCTTGGAGCTTCAATGGCGGAAAAATCGAATGAAATGCACAGCTACCATTGATCTTGCCTTTCAACTTTTAATCTGAGCCCTCCACATGGCAAAATGTGATTGGAAACGGGCCTGGGAGCACTTTTTGACATTTTATAACTTTTGGAAAAAAGTAAAATTTTGACATTTTTCTCCACCCCTCCACCCTTAGAAAATGGGATTGACACGTGTCCCAATGTGGGTCCCAGAGGAACCGGGGCTTGATTACGCTATTTTACCTTATTTTTGGAAAAAAGGAAAATTTTCCAAATTTTCCCCGCAGCTCCGTCCTTCCGCCTTTAGCTTCTGATGTGGGTTCCAGCGGAGCTGCACTTCATTTTTTCTCTTTATACTTATTTTCCAAAAAGGAAAAAGTTCCACATTTTCCCTGCGGACCCACACCTCCATTTTTAACTATTCAATGCTAGCATTACTCTGTTGTTGGGGCTGCACTTCAACTTACAATTTTATCCCTTTTTACAAAAGGAAAAAAACCTTAAATAACCCCAAAGCTTTGTTTCTCCATTTCCCCACCTGCCATGTGCCTTAATGCCACATTTTGAGATGGTCCCGTAAAGTAGAGACCCCAATCAAGTGCATGCTCAACACTTGTCTCAGTCTGGCAGAGTTTGTTAAAACTTTGAAGGTTCAGCGGAAGGCGCCATGTGTCTAAGGTCTAAGAAAGTATCCTTCAGCCATTGAAAAGTCAAGCAAAAAGGCATAGTGAGTGGAAGCCTCCAAGTGTCCTCCTGGCGCTTCTTCAAAATAAAACTCAGGGGCTGGTCCCCAAACATGCGTAGTCCCTCCACGTGTCCTAGGCCCTTTAAGAAGTTGCTTGAAAAGTCTAAGGGAAGGGAATGCCCGATGGAAACCTCCACATGTCTTTATGGCGCAACTTCAAGATGGTACCCAAGAGCGGAGACCCTAAACAAGCGCGGGCTCACCATGTGTCCATGACCCAATAAAAACTATACTGGATGCATGAAAAATTTGTCTAAGTCTAGGAAAAGCAGTGGAATCCTCCACGTGCACTCACAACACAACTCCAAGGCCGAACCAAAAGGTGAATTTTTAAACGAGTGCTGTTCCACCACGTGGACCGGTTTTGGGTTGAAGTGAGCCATAGAGTTCTTAGAGTGCCCCACCGAGCCACATCCAACCAAAAAGGGCCACATTTCCACTGATGTAGAGATTTAACTTTGACGGGGAAAACTCACCCGTCAAACTGTAAAAATGCAGGAAAACCACCATTTGATCCCGTAGATGAATTTTTCTTCAAGGACAGAGAATTTGGAGATGTTATAAATTTAAAACATGATCCTCCGAGCTATATCCAATCTTATTTCCTCAGGTATTTGGGACAAAAACGACAGGGACAACAATACATGATTTACGAAAAATGGAAGGAAAGGAACAACTTGAGTTTTATGCCCAATTTACAGACTCCTTCAGATGGATAGAGAAATGAAAAATAAATTCTATACCTTTAAGTTTTCCTCGACCAAGGAAGGGACTGACTGTGGCAAAAAAATGGAGGACAAAATCTTCAAGCACCAACACGGGGAGATAGAAAACATGACAGAGGCCGTAAACTGAGGGATTTTAATGACAAACTGGGCGAGACTAATTTGAGCACCAACAAGATGCATATAATTAATCAAAGGTGATTAATTAATGTGGAGATGAGCCTATTAGGATAGCTTAGATGAGAATTAACATGGTTTAAGGGACATGAAAGATTATATTAGATAAATGGAAGTTTATTTATCTGATAGAGGAGGATACTTAATTAATTAAGAATAATTAATTAATTCAGGTAGAAAGGGATTTATTTAACAGAAGGTCGTTAATTGTCATCTTTGCTAGATAGAAGGGCCAATTAACTAGTGTAATGTAGTTAATTAATGACAATAGAAGAGAAAATGTGCTATATTAACCATATATCATCTATTTGCGGGAAATGAGACAATTAGCGCAATTAGAATATTTAAATTGTTGGAGCTAAATTATAGGTGTCTACATTTGCTCCTGTTTGGGGTGGCATAAGTGGCACCACTTCAAAGATAGTAGACAGGTAAAATTTTGAAGAGGTAGAAGAAAAATTAGAATTGAGAGATTCCCCCTCGAGTGTCGATGGGGTGATGAAGGAAGGCGATCAACAATCGAAAAATATGAGAGAAATGGAAAGAAAACGAGGGACAAGATGCCCCTAGTGGATGAGAAGAATGGGTAAGGGTAGGATGCCCCAAACAAAATGGAAGAATGGTGTCAAGAGGAGAAATATATAGATGAAATATGAAGAAAGGGAGAGGAGAACTAGCCTCAACCCATTACATTGGAACAACCGTATTGTCATCATATAGCCAAAGATCTATGTCATCGATCTTTATTAAAAATATAAGCATATGACAAAAGTATAATGACATGAAAAGCCATAATATGAACAATTGTCCATTGCTGAAAACACCAACCCAATGCAACATAAAAAAAATGCAATACGAGAAGTAAAAAAGCTCATGTAACATGGAAACAAGTATAAGCACACATACTTAAACCAACAATAGTCAAGACTGTTGCACACAAATCTATTTGTTATCAAGCTGAAAATCCTAAATGTTTGTGATTGATGACAAGGGTTAAAAATGATGCCCCAGGCAAGAAAATATATGAGGGAAAGTGATTGAGGACGCAATGGTCCAATGATAAAGCATTGTGTGCAATGAAACCGTATCAGGCAATTGAATGTGCCTTAGAATATTGACGAAGTAAGCAAGCTAGCTTTGTAAATGGTTGTAAAACTGACAACCCTCAAGTCATGTGGTTTACGAACACGTGAATATTTTAACAATATATGGAATGAATACCATGCGTAAGACATGTGTTTCAGCCGTTATGGGTTGTTTACCTATTTTTGTAAATTTTACAATTTTTAGGATTTTAAACTGATTTTCTTTTGAGTTTTGACAGATTATTTTAATTTTTATTGATTTTTAAGTCTTTTAGATTTTTTAGATTTTGAGATTTTGAACATAGAAGAATTCAGAAGAATCAAAAAGAGTCTTCTAGGAGAGAAAGAAGTGTCCCATGGAGAAGAATGAATTGCTAGGTGGCAGGTACTACCCCAACGTAGCAAAAAATTAATAAGATAATTATTTAATAAAAATAACTATTCGTGGAGTGTGTAGGAGTGATATCGCCTAGAAGCAATAAAATTGTCCTAGTGAGAAGAAGCAAGTGCTAGGTAGAAAATAATGCCTCAACACAATGAAAAATTAAATTAAATAATTATTTAATAAAAATAATCATTCATGGTGAGCAAAAGAAGGGTTAGAATGATCATAGTGGTCAAAACATGCCCCTAGGGCATCATGGCGGGTGAAAATGGCTAAATATACCCCACGCGAGGGATATATTTTGATATTTATGATCTCTCTTGCCCCCATTTGATGATACGATATGTGATGATTAGCTTAAAATTCATGTATGATGTACATTTAGCTTTTTACTTATATATGATGTATAGATGATGTTAAATGTGATGATATAGATGGAGATATGATGATGTGATAAAAAAAATATGTACATGCGACAAGCAAATGTTAACAAACCTATCAAATATACATTGCTAAACAACATGAATTAACACAACTATGTATAATTATTTACAAGCATGCAAAAACACACTTCATATGTACAAGTAAGAATGAATCTAATCTAAGTAAGAAAAGATGAATCTAACAAAGTATGTTTAAGCAAAAAGCTATACACATGTACAAACAAGCAGAAACTCTACAAGCAATCAATGTACACAAACTAATAAACAAAGCAAGAAACAAGTAAACTAAAGCTATGTTTTTGTGGTACTGTTTTTCAATGCATTTTGCATTGTTTTGGGAAGTTTGTTAAACAATTTTCCATTGTTTTTGTATTTTCTGATTTTTCTATTGTTTTGGGGTTTTCAAGTGTTATGTGATTGTTTTTGGAGATTTTGAACATATTTGAATGTTTTTTGAATTTTTTGAACACATTTGAATGTTTTTAGATTTTCAGAACATATTTGAATGTTTTTGGATTTTCTAAGGTTTTATGAAGCTATGTATAGGAAACCGAGAAAAGTGGATGCCCCCAACGTTAGATGGGAATATACAAGGGTAGGTGCCACATGATATATATAGGAAAGTGAAAGCATGAAGGTGCTCCTAACGTTATATGGGGAATATAAAAAGGAAATCCCTTCACCGATTTTCAAGAGGAGAAACAACCGGATCAAGACTTGCATGATGGGATCACAAGGAATCACAGACATAGGTGTGGAACTAGCCCTAGAGCTAAGTAAAAGTACCCCTAGATAGAAGATGCCTATGAACAATGAATCTTCCCAAGGCGCTCGAAGCTGGTTTTCACCAAGGGATCCATCAAAAGTGCCATCATTGCATGGTTTTCACTTATGGATGACATGTTCTCTCTCTCTCTCTCTCTTTGTATTTTGACCCTTTTTTACTTTTTTGTTTGTTTTTTGATTTTTGCGCCATGTTTATGCATATAACCACTTAAGGTGGATGGATTTTATTAGCTCATGGAGCTCATCTCCATCAGGATGGGCAAGTTTATATGCTCATGTTCCATATTTTGACACAATGACGTAAGTTCCTAACTAGTGTGATTCGAACTTGCCTTTCTTCTCTCTTTTTGCCCTTATGTTGAACTGATTCTCTTTCATGACCAAATATCTGACCTCAAATTAATGAGGCATGATCCTTTTGTTGTATTTTTAGGAGACTCTGTTTTGATAGAACTTGAGATGGTTAAGGGCATGGATGTGCTTTTCATCGAGGAGTTCCAATTCTGCTAGCCTGACAACTCTGTAATCCTCATTTTTGTCCAGATAATCCCTGAGAGATATCCTTAGGGAAGTAAGATCTATTTCTAATGGGATGATAGATTTTGTTCCAAATACTAGGGAGTAGGGTGTTGCACTAGTAGGAGTGTGAATGGAGGTCGTATAAGCCTAAAGGGCTGGGTGAATTTACAAATTCCAGTTGCGACCTGTCTTACTCACCATCTTTTCCATGATCTGAACCAATGTTTTTTTAGTGGATTTGGCTTGCCAAGGTCACAAAACCAATGTACTACTCTTGCCCTTGAACCATGGAAAGTGAATGATCCATCAAATTAGATCTGCCACATGACAGGTTCTTCAATATACATTAGTGATGAATCTGACAGCTCTAAAATTATAGGCTATGTTCCCGGTAAAGGTGTTTCTGCTAATTGGGTGGCAAGTAATTGTCCTTTAACTAATTTATGGTGTTTGTATTCAATTTAAAATTCACTTAGCATAATGATCCAATTAGCCATTCTACCTATAAGGGTGGGTTTTGACAATATGTATTTAAGTGGGTCAACTTTAGATATAAGCTTGGTTTTATTGTTCCATAGGTATTCACAAAGTTTTTGAAAAGCAAAAACAACAGCCAATCAATCTTTTTTAATTTGGGGATAGTTGAGCTCATAGGAAATCAAGGTACGACTAAGATAGTACATGACTTTATCTTTTTGGCTTAGCTCATATTGTGCAAGCAAAGTTCCAATAGACAATTGGGTAGCTGATATGTATAGCAAAAGTGGCTCACCAGGGGTTGGAGGCATGAGGATATTTGGATCGGCCAAGTATTGTTTAAGCAAGGAAAAGTATTGTTGTTGCTCTGATCCCTAAATGAAATAAACTTCCTTCTTAAGTAGATGAGTGAAGGAATAAAATTTATCAGCAAGCTGCGAAATGAAGTGGAAAATAACTTGTATTTTTCCTTCCAGGCTACGCAACGGTTTGATATTCTTGGGAGGAGGCATTTTAGTAATGGTAGTGACTTTGGCTGGGTCCACTTTAATCCATCTCATTGATATAATGAAGCCTAACAACTTCCCTGATAATACTCCAAACACACATTTCTTTGGATTCAACCCAATTTTATATTCCCGTAGATGTTCAAAGATACGTCATAAAAATTCAAGGTGGTCGTCTCTTGTCTTGGACTTTCCAAGAATATCATCTACGTAGTCCTCCATGATATCATGTAAGATATCATGGAATATTAATGTCATGGCCCGTTTATAGGTCGTACCGGCATTTTTGAGGCCGAAGGGCATTACCTGATAAGAGAATGTTCCCTAAGGGGTTGTAAAGGCCGTCTTATATTGATCTTCTTCTACTATCTTGATTTGGTTGTATCCTGAAAAATCCATCCATAAGAGATAACATTTCATATAAAAAATCATGTTGATATTGGGCAAATGAAAATCATCTTTCGGACATGCTTTGTTGATGTCCTGAAAGTCTGTGCAAATTATGATGCCAACCGATTTCTTTTGTACTATAACTACATTTGATATCCACTTGGAATAGTCAATGGGTTTGATGAACCCTTTTGCTAACAGTATCTCTAACTCCTCTTTAACCAGAAGGGCCACTCGTGGATGCATTTTCCTTAGCTTCTGTTTAATAGGATTTGAGTCTGGATGCACTACTAAGTTGTACACCACCAAAGTTGGATCTAAGCCCGACATATATTTATAAAACCATGCAAATATATCCACAAATTATTTGAGAAGCAAGGTGAATGTCTTCTGTTCTTGTGTTGAAAGCGAAGCTCCTAGCTTGACTATCTTTGGGTCTTCTTCTGTTCCAATATTTACGTCAATGGTTTCTTCTACCAATATTTTTGACATATCCTCCATACGCGTAGGATTGGGAGGAAGGTTGAGATCTTCTTCCAAGGTTGTCTCTATGAGATTTTCACCCTTGGCATGGTCACTTTTCTTGTCCATTGATTTTTTTACTTGTTTGTCAACCAGTGCCTCAAAGAGGTTTTCACTACATGACTTGGATTTTTGATTTTTTCGAGACTCTTCGTTGGAACTTTTTCCCTTTCTTTTTCTTAAGTTTTTTCGACCACGAAGCTCAACTTCCTCTCTAAACTAGGTGCAGGTATATAAGTCAATGTAGAAGCCTTTCTTATGGTCTCCAACTGGAATTGTATCTCGTATTCCCATAAAATCTGTAATGGCCTCATCATTATCAAAAAGGTCCAATGGTACATGACGTTATTGGTCCCAATCAGCAAGGGAAGGGTAAACAAGGTCAATTTTAGGCTCAGTGGGGGTTAAGATAAGGACAACGGTATCCATGAAAATTTTTGTGGAGGAAAGATCCTCATATTGGCTTCAGTGGGAATCTGTGTCACAGTGCAAATAATCAGAGCCATCCTCATGCTCAGAATAGGTAACATCTTGATCATTGGGGTGCGATCCATAGGGTCAAATACCGATACATATATTTCCATTTTAAAATGTGGAAATGGAACTCATTCTCTTGGTATTTTCTTATTATTTCCACATCCTAGGCCCTTGTAGCCCATATAATACATCATTCAGTTAGAATTTTCATATTGTGGGATTTGGTAGCAGGTCAGCTGAGTGTCCTCCAGGACCCAAGTCATAGGTGGGTCCAACAATTTTTCTTCTACAAGTAATTCCCCAGGTAAGAATGTCCCAATAGTTTGCTCATCTTTAGGCCGTTTGAAACAATAGTTGGGTCAGCCTCTTGTTTTAGGAGACAAAGATATGTCTGAAACTAGGAGAGCTTGTTACAAATTGTATTATCCATAACCATACTCTAGAACTTTCATCTCTCTTGAATCAAAAGGATTAGTAGATGTAGAATCTTTATGAGCGTAAGAAATTAGTGAGTCTGAATGTACCCATGATTCTATAGCTTCTAATTGAAGGGGAACATCTATATCAATAGAAGGATATGCATATGTACCCTTACAAGAAAAGCTATTGAGAGCTCTACAGTGAGCAAAAGGTTCTAGATCTCCTTGTATTGTAATAGTGTGTCCCTCATGTTTTAACTTGATGCACTGATGGGATGTTGATTGTATTGCCTGCATACCATGAATCCATGGGCGACGAAGAAGCATATTATATGGAAGTTCCAAGTCTAAGACATGAAATTTTTTATTGTGACAGGTTGGTCCTACCTCCATTGGCAATGTGATTGTTCTAGGTGACTCCCGCTCCATGTTGTCATAAGCGATTATGGTAATAATATGGGACTATAGATCTTCCTTTGTGTGCCCCATTTTTTTAATTAGTTTCAAAGTGCATATATTCAATCCCAACTCGTTGTCCACAAGCACCCATTTTATCTTCCGACGGGTACCAAATACCTCTATATATAGGGGAGATTATGTGTGTGATCTTCATTGGGGATTTCCTTGTGATTAAAGGAGATGTATTCATCCAGTGCAATGTTTGCCACCACGGCTTGTAAATGTGAAGGGTCTACTTCCATTGGCACTCCTGACCCTTGGAGGGTTTTGTATAAGATGTCCTTATGTACATTTGATATCTTAAGAAGATCTAAGATGGAAATCTTGGCAGATGTCTTCTCCAGTTGTTCTAAGAGGTTGTATTGAACCTCCTGAGGGGTTGACAGAGAGGGTTTTGGGATCATGAGATGGGTGTGCCTTGTTACTGTAGCACAATATTTTCCTTTGATCCTAATGGTATTCACATGTTCATTAGAAGAGTGGACACATCCAATGAGTGAGTCATAATGATTATTGTCACTTTTGGTGTATAGATAGTTTGCAGCTTTGTAACTTTGGGATGACTCTCTTTGATCTGGTCTTTTCTCATCAAATTTTCCATGTTTAGGGAATGGTTCTTTGAATATCCCCATCTTTTCATTTGGTGTTTGATTTCTCTCTGGGGTGTCAACTTCTATCTCTCCATTGTCAATGAGATCTTGGATGTAGTGGTGAAGTCTTAGGCACTTGTCTATCTTGTGTCCTTTTACATGATGAAAATCACAATATTCATGCTCTTTATACCATGATGGTTTAGGAGCATTTTCATCAAAAGGTTACGTTGTAGGATAAGTCACCATGTGGAATGCATCCAATTGCTTCAATATTGTAGACAAAGACTCATTAAGAGGAGTGAACGTCCTACGCTTAGGTGGTGGTTGAATAGGTCCTTTGGTTAGTTTAAAAGGTTGACCAACTTGAACTATTTGTACTCATTTGGAATCTGTGATTCTGTCTCCCACCACGTTCTTGTTTTTGTTAAAGATCTTTGGCTTTTCCATTGGTTTGGTATTTTGATTATCTTTAGAAGGTGATTTGATTGTTCCTTTTGCAATGAGGGATTTTTCTATTTGTATGCCCTTTTCAATGACCTCTTCAAAGGTACGAACACAATGCATTTGCAAATGAAAAGTGATGTCTAGGTTTAGATTAGGCACAAAGATGCTCACAAGTTGTTTTTTGGGAAACACGCAAGGGAAGCGGTTGGCTATCCCTCACCATCTTTGTAAGAAGCTAGTGAATGTTTCATTAGGGTGTTGTTTAGTACTACACAAGTCTTTCATAGTTATGTCACTTTCTATGTTGTATGAGAAATGTTGAACAAACCTTTCTGCTAGTTCAGGCCATGTGAAGATAGACCCACAGGTAAGTGAGTGAACCATTCCAAGGCTTGTCCCCCTAGACTCTTTGGAAAGAGTCATATGAGGTAATTGTTGTTATATGCCACTTCTTGGCATGCCATGTAAAAATATTTCACATGATCTCGTGGGTCGCCTTTCCCTCTATATTTGTCAAATTTTGGCATGTCAAACTTCTTAGGAAAGGGTTGAAGCGTCATAGCTTTATCAAATGGATGGGGGCATAGCTCTTCGTATTGGTACTTTTTGTTATTCCCAACATTACTTTCTTGAAGGCTTGTAAGCGTTGCTTTCATGGATTGCATTTCTTGTGTAAGTAATTTCTCTTTAGTAGGAGAAGCAAGGATATATACGTGACTATATTCCATATTTTCTCCTTCTTGGTTTTCCATGTGAAGTTCACTAGCTTTGACCTTAGGCTTCGCCTTATGACATTTTTGTTTGTTTCCTTCTATACATGAGATGTTAGTAAAGCTAATTGTCGACTAAGGTTTTGGATTTGTTGTTGAATAGTGACTTCTTCCTCAAGAGGTTCTTCTTCTTTGTTGCATTTGTGGAGGTTGTTCTACATTTTCATGTTCTAATCTAACTCTACGTGGCATCTTGATGAAGGGAATTTTATAACCCACCATATTATCATTTCCTACATTGGATGTGGAAGCATGCCCATGTGTTAGGATATCTTCCATGTTAATGAGAGGTTGTTCCTCTTCATTAGCCTCATTCATGGGTGGGATTGTCTCATGTTCTATAGGCATTCTAGATCCTAATTCCAGCACTCATGCTAGCACTCTGATCTTTGTTTCTATAAAGTAATTCATCTAATAATGTGAGGTCAATGTAAAATTCTATGCATGGTGACCCTAACTCATCACCACTATGATCTACCATCTCCTCCACTTCTTTCTCTATGGAAAATAAAGGCCTGAGATCATGGCCAATAAAGGGATTTGACCCTTGTTTGTTTGAAGTTTCCCAAGTTTGTGTTTGTTTCGTTTCAAATGCCTACTTTTTGGCTCCCAATCTTGTTTTAGGGGCCATGATGTATGAGAGTTTCACTAAGGTGTTTTGAATTTGTTCAAAAGGTATTGATTAAGCCTAAGTGAAATGTAAAAAGAATGTTAATAGTTCAAGAGTTATAATGAATGGTAAAGGATAAATGTGTCCAAGTGATTGTTCAAAACAAGTAAATCAAAAGGTGAAAAATAAGATACAATCACACGATGCTTAGTTCCAAAACCAATCAGCCAAATGATATACTTCCTAAGTCTATTTCCAAAATGGTAGTTGGTGTTTTAAGATGATTAAAAAAATGTCACTACTTATGTCAGGTTCAAAGAAATGAACAAAGCGTAAGTAATAACAAGGAGTTAACACGATCCCCAAACAAAGTATACTAAAAGAAAACCTGAATCCAATCAAGACCTATATTCCAAAAAGTGGCAGTTACGATTGTGACAACACAACAATTCCACCAAGATATGTTAACCAAACTTTGTGAGAAAGTAAGGTATTAATATCAAGATGATATTGATATACCATGCACAAGTGGTAACACTCAACACTTTTAAAAATTGAGGTAGTAATTGAAATCAAAATAAATCTAGAGTATAACTAAGAATTGTTAAAGTGTATATATCTTAACATCATAATATAGATATTTAGGTCAAGTTTACAAGAAACAAGACGTAAATACCAAAATTGTAGCGACACCATATAAACAAGATAACAGTTCAAAGGAGAGTTAAGGTGATGAATCCGACCTAACTATGATGACGATCTTTACTTGGGTATCAAGATCAAAAAGGCTACCAATGATATGAAAATGTCTCCACACACTTTAGACGTTTAACAACTCAACCAAAAACATGGATGAGCGTAAACAGACACAAAAGTGGCGAATACAATCAATTAGTAACACAAGGGTATTCACTCTTCTATTGATTAACAAAGTTTCAAAAGAAAGTGAAGGAAGTAATCAATTGGGGGTGAAAAATGTTTGCCTCACTTCAGAAGAGTTTCACCTCGCCTTAGGGCGAGTGAAAAATTTACATGTTTCGTGATGAATAATGGCTCTCAACTCAAATTGGTTTTGATATTGTCAAAGTTGTATCCTGGTCAAAGATAGCTTCCTAGGTGGTTCACTCAACTAGGTGTCACAAGTTATCTAGATGCGAGCTTGATTTACCAAGAAAGTTACACTAACTAATCTTGGGTTATCTCGGCTTTACTTTACCCCCTTCAAGTACAATGGGAAATAAATGCATCCATTGTGTACTCTTAGTGGGGTCGCGATATAGATAACTTTGACGCTAAATCTCACAAATGGTAAAACTAGTCAAGTAGGTTGTGCGGAGCACTTCCTGTTTCATCCACAAGGTTCCCTCTTGCGTGGATTACTTTAGGGTTACTAGAACCACCCCCATTGTTATAGCTTAAGGTGTTATGCCAAAAGGGTTATGTTCTAGTTGAGTGGATAGGACGTACCCTTTTCCGAAACCTACAAATATGGTGTGATGTTTGTGGTGTGTTTTTTTATCTTGTTTATCTTAATGTGGTTTTCTTGAACACCTTTTGGCAACCTGCACGGAAACTCTATTAGTAGTTTTTGTTTGTTTTGTCTCATTTCACCTTTCTTTTTCAAGTCATTTAGGTCCTGCATGACGGATTAGTAATTTTCCATACACACAAAGAGGAAAAATGTCATTTCTGATTCTCAAGATCATCCTAGGATGCAAGAGAAGAGCATATGTGACAAAAAATTCAACTAAGAAATCAACAAGTGGAAAATACTTTATTCAAATACGAAATATGTTCATCTTAACCAAATTTGACATTCTCAATGTTTTTCAAAGTAAAATAAAGAGATAAGAATCGTTTCTGATTCCCAAGATCGCCCAAAAAGGCGCAGGGAAGAGCATACACGACTTTACTCTTATGATTAAGAATACAATGTTTATCCAAATTTAATGCAATTTAAACAAAAGCATGTAAATACACCTTGTAAAATAGAAATTAATTAGAATAAACCTGCAAGATGTTAGTATTTTAATGACACAATCCTTTGTAATTGTTAAACTGATATTCAAAACTGGACTATGGTACCTACGCTCAGACTAGGGTATATGCACGTTGGTTATGGTGCTTGCGCGCCTCTGTGTGGACTAACAGAGCTACAAAGTTCCTACACTACCAGAGAGATGTATGTGCCTGGCTTAGAGCACCTGCGCTAGCGGATAGATGTGTGCATGTGGGAAGAAAAATAGACAGTCAAAAAAACATGACAGTGTGTGCACTGACATAATGATATCTGCGTTAGGAAATGGGTATATGCGCAGCTATACATGACACAAACTGTGTGCACCATCATAAGGATGCATGCGCTATGGTTTGGGTGCCTCGTTGGTTTGACAGTTTTGACAGAAAACATGGTACAATACTGTGGGCACAATGCGTGTGCGTTGGTAGAATGATTTCTGCTCTAGGGAATGAGTGCCTGCGCTTAGGTTTATGTGCCTACGTTGGTCTGATAGTTTTGATAGACAACATGGTACAACACTCCAGTAGTACGTGTGTGCTGGTAGAATGATGTTTGCACTAGGGAATGAGTGCATGTGCTCGAGTTTATGTGTCTGCGTAGCCCCTGTAAAAATGTACCTAGTGATGACGTCAAAATATGAATAAAATGATGTAAGAAAACTCAAAAAGCTCAAAATTTTAACATGTTAGCTTAAAATTGACAATAACCCATCAAAATTAAACCCCTAAACAACACTCAACACATGCAAAGTTAGTGAAATCATAAGAAATTTAACATTATTTCACACATCTGCATATCAACTTAGGTTAGCCAAATATTAAAATAACAACAAAAATTGAACTACAATGTTAAGGGACTAAGGACCCGTCCCACCGGGTGTGCTAAATGTGTGCAATAATTAGTTAGCTATGCAAATAAAATCAAGACTAACACCTAATAGTCTCAATACAATGCTAAAATAATATTTATGCACCATCATGCTAAGAGCTAAACAAGTAATAAACATCAACACTATGCATTAGAACCTTGAAAATAAACCTCAAGCTAACATGCTAACACTTATTGCTCTACTCTTTAGAAAGATAAATCAATGAAATGGACCTAGGTAGATCCTTTAGCTATCAAAGGGTTGATAGTTGTTGCTTGATCCAAGAGGATTGAGGATGGAGGTTCATCAAGTCATGACAACAAGGCCTTTCTTGATTAACTCCATTGATCTTCACAAAATAGCTTGGATGATTGAATGCAAATGGATGATGCCTAGCTCCACTCTAAGGAAGAATGCCCTAGGATGATGAAATGGATATAGTATAGTCTCTATGCTCATTTAGGTGTAAGTAGAAAGGTAGGAGGAGGGATCTTATATAGCCCAATGGATAAAAGAATCTCTACATCCCTTTACATGTGGGATAATAGAGAGGTTGGGTTAGTTATGGATAAGGAAGGTTTAGGGAGGGTTGAGTCAACCTTAGGAGAGTTTAATTTGTCCTTTAGTGACCCATGGGAATTAGGGGTTATAATTAATCAAAGGTGATTAATTAATGAGGAGATGAGCCTATTAGGCTAGCTTAGAAGAGAATTAACATGATTTAGGGGATATAGAAGGATTAAATTGGATAAATGGAAGTTTAGTTATCTAATAGAGGAGGATAATCAATTAATTAATTAATCTAGGTATAAAGGGATATTAATTAATGGAAGGTCGTTAATTGTCACCTTCGCTGGATAAAAGGGCCAATTAACTAGCGTAATGTAGTTAATTAATGAAAATAGAAGAGAAAATGTGCTATATTGACGATATATTGTCAATTTGCGGGAAAGGGGACAATTAGCGTAATTTAAGTATTTAAATTGTTGGAGCTAAATTATAGGTGTCTACAATCCTCATATGTTATGACATCACCTAAATGTGACTCAACCTCTAAGTCATCTCCTTCATCACTTTCCTTGGATGTGTACCAACCCTTTATCATTCTTCTATAACCTAAACCTCCATCATGTTCCTCACCATGTCTAGAGAAACATATTGCTTCGCCCATCTCCTAGTCATCCTCCACACATACCTCACTACCCGATCATCATTGGTTCAAGAACCCTTCCTAATTCTCTCATATTCATCTCCATCACCACTATCTTCCTCACCTAATCTCATTCACACTATTCCATTCACTAATCACATTTCCATTAAGCCACCCCAAGTGTTTGACCAATTTATTCTCATATTGACCCATATTCTTCATGTGTGGCTGAATCTTAGTGGGTGAAACCTATCTTGACATTGTCCAATCTACCTATCATGAAGAACTTTGGTCCTTTGTTGATTCCAATACTTGCCAAGAATTTAATTACTCCTTATCATCATACATCATCTATTGTTTCCATTCACAATCCTATCACAATTCTTCCCCACAAGTCCACCACATTTATTCTCACAGTTCCCCCTAACACATAATTATTCTCAAACCCTCATCTACCCAACATATCTTCCACATACCTCATCCTGTCAGATGGATTCATACTCTTACTGCCAATTTTCTTTACACATCCACAACACTTGGTTTCACACTTCTTCCCGATATTAACTTGTTCTCAATCCCTAGTCTACTTGACCATGTTACTTTCACAATGCCTCATCACATTGGCTATCCTAAAAAATACTTGTTCTTAAGTCTTTATCTACCTGACACAATCTCATATATGCTTCTTCCAAGTTCTATCTTATTCTCCTTGTATCCACCTCCACATTTACGTACCCCAATCACTACCATTTTATGGTTTCTCATTGACATCTATGTTTCACTTGTTTCAAATATCCTCACACACCATCTAATTATCTACCTTATTTTTTGGCTTTTTATTTACATCATGTCTCTCCTTCACCCTGTCCCTATCAAGATTGGGGGAATTCCATTAATCTTAACTTTCACACTCTGAACAAAAAGTATATCTCCTTTTGTTCATTTTCCCGGGTTGAAAACACATATTTATTTCCCACACATTCCATCTTGTCAATGTTGGTGAAGATTTGGGTGCACCCTTCTGATTTAGGAAATTATCCAAGTGTCTAAAGGTCCCTGCAACAACAATGATATTATCTCTAAGGTGTGGGACCTTAACCCTTGAGATAAAACTCTATAAAAAGGATGGCTTCTATCCTTACAATCTCTAGAAAGAGTTCTAAAATTTGAAAACAATGGTGATACACCAGATTATGAAGGGATAAACATAGTGAAAAAGTGGTAGATATGAGCCACAATATTTAGTCCTTTGTAAAAATGACATAATGGACTCAAATTATGCAACTGTAACTCCCACACATCAAAAAATAACAAGAGAGAAAGGTAAGATGCAATAACACAAACCAAATGATAGATAATAATCACAATCAACTATATATTATTGCTTGAAAAATACACAATCTCTAACAGTTGTTGGGAAGGCAATGAAAACATTGCACAATTAAAACACAAAGGTCTACATAGACTCAGAACACTCAGAAACCAATCGGGAAGCATTTCTTTACATTCAGGATAGGATAGTTTCATTTTTGAAACTCATTACATTTAAGAAGGAGAAGAGAGGAGAAGGGATTTAAATATGCCATAAGAGATGCTCAATTTTCTTGACCCTTCCTACCCTAGAACTGGTCCGAAAGTTAATTCCCAAAATTCATGATGATCTAAACCCATGTGGGTGCCTTGGCTTGCAAGAAAAATTTCAGATATTTTATATGTGGATGAACTCTAACTTAGATCAATGAATATCCACGAAATCAAAGAGATAGATAAAGAGGAAACTGATAGATGTCCACTTTTGGTCACAAACATACTTTGGACCACTGAAAATGATGCATTTCTTGTTACACAAACCATTCAACCCCGTTTCACGGGGGCAAGATGAGAATATACCATCCAAGAAGCATCAGGAGACGAAAGGGATCAAACACAAGTATATACAACTAATTTGGGCATTATTTGATTGAGAAAATGACCCTACATTCTATCATTAAAATATCCCAAGTATTTCCATCACTCCCCTAAAAAGTGGTCATTTAGTGAAGTCCTCTGAAAAAACTTCCAATGAGACTAGTCTCATGTCAAACAAAGCTCTAGATCAAATGATATGGTGTTTTGAAGATTCATGTCAAAATTGTGAAAATCCCCTGTACGGTAGATTTTGGAATGGGTTTTTGGAATTCCTTTAGTCTTCAACATCATTTGATATTTCTATTGTGATATGGGGCCTTGGTTTGATCTCCATGGTCTTTCACAACTTTTAGCATCTTCCACATGATTCATGGAATTGTTCGCTTTATTCTCTTGATCTGGGACCATACTTTTACTTTATGTGGCCTCCATTACACCACAGGTATGAATTCTTTGCATAACTCCATGTTATGTGGGTTGCCAAATTTTCATGTTCTGTGGATTACCACTTTTTTGTTCCATAACTTTATTTTTTACGTGAGTTAGGTAAACCCACGAAACACTACATTTTCAACTTTTGTTGAACACTAATTTTTCTAACTTCCGGGGAACACCAAGATTTTCAACTTCCATGGAACACTAAGTTTTCAACTTCCGCATAACACTAAGTTTTCATCTTCCCCGGAACTCTAAGATTTTCAACTTCCATAGAATACTAAGATTTTAAATTTCTTCCATAAAACACTTCTCTTATCCCCATAATACCGCAAAGTACTTAGCCTTTATTCCACAACTTTTATAAACCCACATAATGTTACGTTCCATATTTCCATAGAACATTGAGTTTCTTTGTTCCATGACTATTTTTTAAAAAAAGCACCAAATTCCTTATCTTAAATGAAGTTGTCAAACATAACATTGGTGCTATTTTGGACAATGGGAAAAAAGTGAAGCAACACAAAAAGTATTGTTATTTTCAGGTAAGAAGGTACTAGCTGAAGTAAATTAAGATAATGCATGTTTTTTGCTAATAGTGCAGACCGCACACAAGGAAGGTGAGTCAAAAGCAATTAAAGGAGAATAAATAATACTGCTAGAGGTAAAAGGAATGTTAGAAGAGTTTGTGGAAGTTGTTTCTAGTGAGATACCTCAAGGGTTACTGCCTATAAGAGACATTAATCATCACATATATTTAATTATAGGACCAATTTTTCCAAATAAGGAATTTTATAGGATGAAATCATAAGAGAATATAAAGATATAGAACTAATTCCAAAATTTGTTGGATATGGGACTCATTAGATAGATTTTAATCCCATGTGAAGTGCCAATAGTTATACCACCATGGAAAGGTGGAGAGTGGCATATGTGTAATGATATAAATTCCATAAATATGATTACATCAAGTAAAAGTTTCCATTGTTATGCATGGAAGAAATTATGGATTGTTTGAGCTGAGCAAGGTAGTTTAGAAAGATTGATTTCAACAACATATATCATCAGATTCGCATAAGGGAAGGAGATGAATGGAAGAAAATATTTAAGACTCAAAAAATATTATATGAGTGGTTTATAATGTCATTCGGATTGAGAAATACACCAATTAATTTTATGAGGTTGATGAATTAAGTCCTGAAATGGTTTTTAAGAAAGTTTGTGATCGTGTATCTAGATGATATTTTGACTTTTAACACGACCCATGAAGAGCATTTACTACATATTAGGGAAGTGTTGTAGATAATGTGGGTAGATAAATTACAAATTAATATTAAGAAATGAAATTTTATGCAAGAAGATCTGGTGTATCTAGGATATTTGATTTTTGGAGAAGGAATGAAGATGGACCCTAATAAGGTACCTGCAACCATGCAATGACCATCATTGAGAAATTATTTTGAGGCATGTAGTGCCTATGGGTTGGAAATATTTTGCAGTAAGTTAATTGGGAACTTCAGTGGTGTATACACACTTACTACATATGTCATGAGAGGAGATGGGAAAATTTTCATCTAGAGCACAATTGCTAAAAAAATATTTGTAGTGCTGAAGAAAATAATAATAGAACTAGTATTGGTATTGCCAGATTTTGTAAAAGTATTTCATGTCGATTGCAATGCTATTGACATAGCCATTGGTGAAATATTAAGCTAAGGCCATAGACATGTTATGCATTTCAGTTCAAAACTGAATGATGGAAAGAGGAGGTATAATGTTTATGATCATGAATTCTAAACAATATTGCATGCATTAAATAAGTGGAGACAATATTTGTTTCATAAAGAGTTTGGATTGCACATGGACCATCAGGAATTATAGTTTGATAATAGCCAAGGAAAGTTGAACCAGAGGCATATGAACTAGGTTCAATACCTATAAGGATACACATTTGTGTTGAAAAACACGAGCGGGAAATATAAAAAGGTGGTTGATGTGTTAGTAGGTGTAATTGTCTATTAAAAAGATGAGGATTGAAGTTTGGGGTTTTGAGTCCACAAAGAATATGTACGTGTAGCATGAAGATTTCAAATAGGCATGGGAGGAATGCACAATACTCACAAGTGTTAATAGTACACCTTGGTTGGAATAATTTTTGCAAGGATTGTTATTCAGGGAAAAATAGTTATGCATTATGAAAGGATCAATACGAGAGAATTTAGTAAGATACATGAAATTCAAGGGGGAAAGTCTGCAAGGTGATAATAGATAGTGGAAGCACTAATAATTTGGTGGCAGAAGAAATGGTGGACAAGTGGAAGTTGAAGATAATTTAGCATCCAAATCCATACAAAATTTCATGGTTATAGAAGGGATGTGAGTTGTTGGTGATGGAACAAAGTTTACTTAGATTGTAGATTAGGAGATATGAAGATGAAGTAATTGGTGACATCATTCCCATGGACACGTCATGTGCTACTTGGCAGGCCTTGGTTTTTTGACCATACATTGTAACATGATGGTTGTGTAAATACCTACATAGTGGAGAAGGATGGAAAGAAGCACACTCTGAACCTTTGTGGGAGAAGGGTGAAGAAGTACCAAAAGTTTTATTTCTCTCAGGTAAACAATTCTTGATTTAGGTAAAGTAGAATAATGCATGTTTTTCACTCATAGTGCATACCACACAAAAATAAGGCATGGAGGAATTGGTTGAGAAATAGGAAACAATACCGCCTGAAATGAAATGAATGTTGGAATAGTTTGAGGAATTTGTGTCTATTACATTACCTAAAGGGTAAGTACTTGCAAGATACATTATTCACTACATGGGTTTAATTCTGAGATCAAGTTTTCCAAGCAAGGAAGCTTATATAATGACACCACTAGATAATGTGAAGATATAGATGCAAGTTCAAGAGTTTTTGGATAAAGAACTCATCAGGGAGATTCTGATTCCATTTACATTGTCGGTAGCATTAGCACCAAATAAGGGTGGTGAGTGGCATGTGTACTTATTCAAGGGACATAAAAAAGATCACCATCAAGTAAATGTTTCTATTTCCACCTATGGATCACGACATTACGAATTATTTGAGTGAAGCAAAGTATTTCAACAAGGTTTATTTGGAAAGAGAATACCATCAAAATTTCATAAGATATGGAGATGAATGACACTCAAGAAGGGTTGTATGGGTGGTTTATGATGTCAGTCAAATTGATCAATACATTGAGTATTTTTATTGGTGAATTTTTGCTAATTCATGAATATTTAGATTTTCAAAATTTGCATTTGGTTATTTGGAGGAGTTGTACGAAGCACCATTTCACATAAAATATCGAGATGCAAGTTACTTTTTTGAGTCATCTCGTGTAGATTTTAAAATAAGTTTCATACTTATGAATGTAAATCATCGCTACCTCAAAATACAAATGTGGCACATTCACCAATATATACTTATAAAATCCAAGAATCAATCACTCGCTTGCATAATGGTCGACTATGTGCCACTAAAATTGTCCCTGCACCAGAAATGCACATGAAAAAGTGTCAAGATTTTCTCCTGTCTAGGTTTTTGACATAGTTGCACGACTACCTAATAGACACAAACACATGACCATTAAAATTATGGTGTTCAAACACATGACTACCGTATAAATGCATGAATTTACAGACGACCATCAAAAATACATACTCTTATAGTCATTCATCTACATTGGAGGCATCCATCAACAACCTCTCCCAAGTTTTCACATTTGAAATAAAATCAATATTTGATGGCCTTTGCTGATAATCAAAAGGTGGCAGGCCAATCATAAAAAAGTAAACCTTTTATCTTATTGTAGTTTGTCACAAAAGGGGTCATGTTGATGTAATCGACATCCACACCAATTAGAAAAACTTTGTACTAACTAAATAATTAAGTCTTTTTAAATTTATTTTCACTTGTTAGTTCATACTAATGTCCAATAATTATTTATATTACAAGTTTCAAAAAACCCTTTTGCATGTTGTACCCACTGATAGTGATATTCCATGTGAAATAATTAATCGGAATCACAATAAATTTTCACCACCTCAAAAAATTATTGATGATGACATGCCTCCACAAGAAGAAAATCCTCATTATGTGCCTTCATTGGATGACATTCATGATTATGATATGCAATGATATGATCCTCATGTGGATTTCGCTAACTTCTCGATGTTTTGGTGTGACAGTTCATTACATTTGGTATCAGAGCCACATCAGAGCCTCCATCCGTGTTCAAATCCCACTCGGTTGGTTACGCTTTGTAGTTGGGGCCCATGGGGCACGTAAATGTCTGTGAAGCGGGGATCATACGTATGGTAGTGCTAGCACATACCCAGCCTGAGGTCGGGCTTTACAGAAGTGTGGTAGGATGATATGATCCACATGTGTGGATTTCACTAACACCTTAAGGTTTTGGTGTAATGGTTCATTATATTCAATAAGAAAAAGACATTTCCTATCATCAAACACCAACTTTGGTTGGAAATTCTACTCTCAATTTTGTGTTAAAGAAGAGGAGAATAGAGGACATTCCAGATGATGAGATCCAACTAACAAAAGCTATTTCTACGTGTAGACGCCTCAAAAATACCTATTATACATTACAATGTCCAACAATAATATTGTTTGAACAACAATATTCTTACACAGGAAATAATATAATGATATTGTATACGACTCTATTGAATTACATTCATAGGCTATTATATAGCCATATACATAGCCAAAATAACCTCCTACAAACTAGGAAGGTGTTACAACAAATAAACCTATTTAGTTGTGATTGTTACTCCCGTAACAATACACAACTCAACACCAATAATATATTATTGTTTATATAACAATAATATTTTAATAACATATTAAACTATATAATAATAATTACCAACGTAATTATTATCTTGCACAATGTAAATACTAATTCATAACATTCCCCCCCTTAGTGTTTACATGGTAGAAACACATCCACACTCTCAACTGCAGTATGCTCACCCCTGTGGCATGTCCAACTCTGTGACTCATGACCTTGATCCAAAAGAAAGGCTCGCTCCTTCCATGGTTTTAAACAGGATTACCACAAACCTTAAAGTGACAGGAACCTCATCAACTATCCACCTCATGTGGTTTTCTGGATCCTCCCACAAACCCTTTCAAGATCCATGAACTGACTTACTCTGGTGCTATTGTTCATCACTATGCTTATAAAACAGGGAATTATGTAGGAAACACAACTTGCATATCACAAAATTGCACAATAGAAGATATACTGAAAAAATTTCACATTACTTCCTATAAGAATCGTAATGTTCTTAATCATAGTCTCTGTCATTGATCACTGCCACTCGATCTTGAACAACATAGAAAACTGCCACTGCCACTGGAAGCTTGCCTTGACTAAGTCGTTTTGGGTGTAGAATGGGAATGGAACATTGGTATGTATTCCCCCCCACGATGTGAAATTCCACTCATATAGATAATGAGAAGCAAAATGCATTGAAGTATTGGTATAGCAGCAGATTTACACAATAAAATAATAGATTTCTTCTTAAAAAATCATGCTAATACAATGGCTATTATATAGCCAGGAATGTTGTTGAACAACTTCCTATAAAATAGGAAGTATACAAAACAATAACCTTCCCGTACTAATATATTGTTATACATTTTTTATAACAATATAAACATACTAACCAATTATAATAAACCATGTGAATACTAATTCCTAACATTTCCCCCCTTAGTGTTTACATGGTAGAAAAACATCCACACACTCAACTGCAGTATGCTCACCCCTGTGGCATGTCCAACTCTGTGACTCATGACCTTGATCCAAAAGAAAGGCTCTCTCCTTCCATGGTTTTAAACAGGCTTACCACAAACCTTGACGCGACAGGAACCTCATCAACTGTCGACCTCGTGTGGTTTTCTGGATCCTCCCACAAACCCTTTCAAGATCCATGAACTGACTTACTCTGGTGCTACTATTCACCACTATGCTTATACATCAGGGAATTATGTAGGAAACACAACTTGCATATCTCAAAACTACACAATAGAAGATGTACTGAAAAAATTTCACATTACTTCCTATAAGAATTGTAATGTTCTTAATTGTAGTCTCTGTCTTTGATCGTTGCCACTCGATCTCGAACAACATAGAAAACTGCCACTACCACTAGAAGCTTTCCTTGACTAAGTTGTTTTGGGTGCAGAATGGGAATGGAACATTGGTATGTATTCCCCCCCACAATGTGAAATTCCACTCATATAGATACTGAGAAGCAAAATCCATCGAAGAACATACTCCTGAATGGATCTTGCTAGTTAGGTCTTGCTGCACATGGTCACTAATGCTAGTGAACGTATTCTTCTAGCTGACCATCTTCCAATGAAGTACGGCAGTCAGAGGACCAAGTCAGTCAGAGGATCACTGACAGTCATTTGCGCTCCAACACAAATATCTTTCCAACATCCATCAAATACCACACAAAACATGAACACTGCAAACTAAAGCACTATGAGAAAATGGAAACCACACTGAAAATCATATACTCACACCATACATATGCCACCACAGCTTCTGCGTGGCCCCGTCATTGGTGACTGATGAGAGGTCACTGTCTAACCTCCAGCCTCCGATGCCTCCATCCTCAAGTAATATGCTACTTAGCTTAGCAGATTTGGAATTTGAGGCTCAAAAATTACACACCTTACCCGAACGTCAGATTCCACCGAAAATGCGTTCGTAAGGCAATTTTTATTTTTATTTTTCGAACTTAATACAATGACACGACTTTAACACTTGACAAGACAATAATCCTAAAATCACCTATTTAACATTGACTACCTATATTCACCTAGACATATATGATGGAATTAACATTGACATACACATTGATGTCTTACAATTACAACAGGACAATTCTTGACTAAAACGTTTGACATGAAATAAAAGACCTATTTCAAACTCTTACGGAAAGTGTGTAAAATGACATATTGAAAATAACACAAATAAAACTATTGACTTATTTGAAGACAATAGAAGATCGAAACACAAAAATGACACCCAAACTTTAGAAAAAAGATTTGTAATATAGACTTATTACAAATCGAACACTAAACCAAACCTATAACCATGCAGTACATTGAAATAAATTACACCTTTGTATTCAAACTCTACGTGCCAATACTAGTTGGGTGGATCTCAAAGTGTGAGCCAGATGTCAACAACTAAATGCAACTCAACACATGGATCATGCATTAAAATTCAAACCTGTGAAAGTTGAAACGCAAATGGTCGACCGCCGTTGGAGAAGAAAGACGAATCAAACAGAGAGATGCCATAGAGACTGCAGATTCACAAGATATCTTTTTCCGGCTTATAATACTGCATGTCAGAACAGTCTATGTGAGAATCACCAGATTTCAATGGCATTGGGTAAATGCACTCCTCAAATACGACTAGGACAACAAATGTGAGATCTCTTAATTTTCCGACTATGTGAATGACAATGCAAAATCAGGTCTTTCTATTTGGGAAATGATCTTTATGAATGTTTCACCAATCTGCAGGTGTATTCTCCCTCTGACTCGCCGCATATGGCGTCACGTCCTTTTTTTCAATAAAAGAGCCAGAAAGAACGTCAAAATCAATGAAACTGCAACATAGATCTGACATATTTGTAAACACAATGAGTTGTCACTTGTTCGCCAAGTTTTAGACAAACTTCAGGGAAATTTGTCTTGTTAATGATATCAACGCTTTGCCAATAAATCTACACATAAAATGCACATTGAGCAATAATACTAAAACAACAGATTTGATGGTTGATAGTATGGTGCAGGAGGATATACGGCTCTATAATTTGTAAATAAAATTCTGAGAAGTCATGAGAGCTCACGAGTCCCGAAAACTTAAAAAACAACAGATTGAAAATAAATATTCCAACTTCATAAACTGGGGCGATAACTAAAAAAATAAGCCCCTGCAACAAAAACTATTTCTCCATTGGAGCAAACTTGCTTTGATACCAAATATTAGTATAGTAGTAGATTTACACAATAAAATAATAGATTTCTTCTTAAAAAATCATGCTAATACAATGGCTATTATATAGCCAGGAATGTTGTTGAACAACTTCCTATAAAATAAGAAGTATACAAAACAATAACCTTCTCGTACTAATATATTGCTATACATTTGTTATAACAATATAAACATACTAACCAATTATAATAAACCATGTGAATACTAATTCCTAACATGAAGAACATACTCCTGAATGGATCTTGTTAGTTAGGTCTTACTGCACATGGTCACTAATGGTAGTGAACGTATTCTTCTAGTTGACCATCTTCCAAAGAAGTATGGAAGTCAGAGGACCAAGTCAGTCAAAGGATCACTGACAGTCATCTGCACTCCAACACAACTCTCTTTCCAACATCCATCAAATACCACACAAAACAGGAACACTGCAAACTGAAGCACATTGAGAAAATGGAAACCACACTGAAAATCATATACTCACACCATACATATGCCACCACAGCTTCTGCACGGCCCTGTTGTTGGTGACTGACGAGAGGTCACTGTTCGACCTCCTTCCTCCGTTGCCTCCTTCCTCCATCAACATGCTGCTAGCTCAGATGGATTTGGATATGATGCTCAACTGTTTCCACATTGTTTATTCTTTTCTTCCCTCCCGCAATGTGAAACACGTTATTTTGCCAGACGTCGGGTAACACAAAAAATATGTTCGTGAGGCAATTTTTTTTATTTTTCAAACTTTTTTTTTTTTTT
The DNA here is from genome assembly GCA_019776745.2 of Taxus chinensis. NCBI lineage: Eukaryota > Viridiplantae > Streptophyta > Pinopsida > Cupressales > Taxaceae > Taxus > Taxus chinensis. The sequence continues at coordinate 310,822,524 of CM034146.1, read as the reverse complement.
TTACAATGACATGACTTTAACACTTGACAAGACAATAATCCTAAAATCACCTATTTAACATTGACTACCTATATTCACCTAAACACAATTTTAACAATGTTGATACCTAGACAATACTAAATGACTTACAATGATGAATGACTTTTACAAAAATAAAAATAAAAACTAAACTTATGAAGGAAACGATATATATATTACAAGACTATTAACTAAATACGATCAAAGAGTCGATGACTTAACTGACATACAAAACCAAAAAACATCGACCCACCAATAAAACTAATGACTATTAAAATGACGCTTTTAAATGACTAACATAAATTTGATCCCATGTGGCTGTTTCATGCACAAATAACTGTGAATATCATTTTTATGGCTCCAAGATCAAACTTTATAGATCTACGCATGGATCTTGGATGACTCTATGTAACAGGTTCGACACTATGTGGCCACTCCATATTTTACACTGTCTAAGGAAATAGCATGCAAGTTTAGTTGTATTCACAGACCCACCAGGATAATCAGTAAATCACCTCCCAAGCTCCAGCTAAGGATACCAGGACGTTCTTAGCAATAAGGCTGGTGAGAAGTAACACTTACAATGAAGTCCACAGATCTATACAGCCACACCAAGAAACACTAAACACATACAAAGGACATGAAATATGCAAAATCCAGATCAATGTCTTTATGAGCCCATGCACTTGCCGACAATTTTGTCTTGCAATTGCTGACTATTCTATCTATGATATATCTTCCTCCACATAGATTCAGATCTGAATACGGCAAAGGCAGTGACTGTAGATGCACCCGATCCAAAAACAAATGCCTGTAGAGACGTCTCAAGCCTGATGATGATCAAATCATACGAGCTGGTAGATGGATGGCACACGGATTTGGCATGTGAGAGAATTAATCTGACCAAAAACGAGCACAGGCTATCCACATTTACATAGATGCACAATACAATAACTTTTACAAACTACATGAACTATATCTAGAATGCTCACAAAAAAAAAATCTCTCATTAACCAGGGAAAACGTGAATAACAAAAGATTTTCCCTATATAATATATCATGGATCCATAGTCGCTCTAATACCAAATGTTTGAACAACAATATTCTTACACAAGAAATAATATAATGATATTGTATACGACTCTATTGAATTACATTCATAGGCTATTATATAGCCATATACATAGCCAAAATAACCTCCTACAAACTAGGAAGGTGTTACAACAAATAAACCTATTTAGTTGTGATTGTTACTCTCGTAACAATACACAACTCAACACCAATAATATATTATTGTTTATATAACAATAATATATTAATAACATATTAAAATATATAATAATAATTACCAATGTAATTATTATCTTGCACAATGTAAATACTAATTCCTAATAAATATTTGGTTCATTATTCACCCATATCCCACTTCTAGAATCAATTTAATTAATTCTATTACACTCACTATACATTATACACCCCTTTGATTAATTTAATTTTTAGGAAATGAGGGGTTAAATTATAAACATAGATTAAATATTCACCATAAATTTACAAAGGAATATAGTTTATGATTGTACAAAAAATTATAATGAATTAAACATAGATTACGGATTTATAGAGTACATTATAGTTTAATGTAAAGAGCCCACAACACATTACAAATAATACATGATTTAAGTGGAAAAAAATTTCGGTAAAAAAATTACTAAAAAATATCACTTATCTTTATTGAGAATTTAAACCAAGCACTCGCACTATTTATGGCGGATCCCCTATAGTAACACCTTCTAAAAGGAATTAAAAACTTTCAACAACATTCACTCAAGTGTAGAGATCAAGCTTGTATCTATCACATTATATATCATGCATCCTCTTCCACTACTCACATATCCAGCATGTGTGTGTTACATACACAACCAATCTCAAATGAGATCACCTTGTTTTATACAAGACAGGTGGCTCATTGCATGGGTTACTCTTATGATTCAAATTTAAATATCCATAGACGTGGTATGGGATCCGTCACCTTATGTTTTAAACATAAGCCAAGACCTTTAGTCTTTGGCGTGTTTTAATAAAATGGTTTCCCTCTTAATATTATAAACTCCAACACTCCCCTTTAATATTAAGTAGGGAAACATGCCAATTCACCTTTTTATAAAAAAGGAATTACAATCCATAAATCATCAAAATGATTTAGTCTAGCATGCAAAAATCTAATAGTCATTCCTTATAACACATGTCAAGTCACCTTTTTATACGAATGAAATTACAATCCATAAATCATCAAGTTTATTTAGGATAACATGCAAACAAAGCTCTTAGATCCACAAATTTTATAAAATCCGCAATACTCTGCTTTAGTCCTCTGTGGGTTTTGAAAAAAACATATTGCGGTGTCAAGCTTTAGTATTTTGCAGATTCTGGAAAATATGCAGTTCAAGTCTTAGTGTTATGCAGATTTAGAAAAATCCGCAACACAGAGCTTTTTAATATTCTTTGGGTTTTAAGAAAAACATGCCGCGATACAAAGTAGTAGTGCTTCGCGGATTTTGGAAAAGCCACAGTACACTGTATAGTGATCTGTGGATTTTTTAGAAAAGCCACAACATAAATATTTTTTAATGTCTCATGGGTTTTAAGAAAAACATGTTGCAATACAAAGTTGTGCTTTGCAGATTTTAGAAAAAGCCATGGTACACAGGAGCAAACACAATTATCAAGATAAGGTGATTAAGTATGAATTTTTACATATAATTATGGAGTCTTATATAAAATAATAATATCATATCTAATGCTTCAATGGATATTACAAGTAAATTCACATGAAGTGATTATTTACTTAAACACAATGGAAATAGTTTAGGGAGTTTACAACAAGTGCAATCAGGATGTTAAGAGGTGGCATTGACATGCTCATTCCCCCTTAAGGGAAAGTATGAAAGGCCAAACACTCATTTGATTTAGAGGTGAAGATCAACGTCATTCACATGATCAATTGAGTCATGCTTATCTGATTGAGAGGTGAAGATCGAGGTCATCCACATAATCATTTGAGCCAAATTCTAAGAAGGCCTAACATGGCACAAAATTTGCATCACATAATAAATTTCTAAAAACATCTGCTACTTGATCTTCAAGAGAATAAAAATTGAGATAAGTATCACCATTTAGAAATTTCTCTTGAAAAAGTGTATATATATTTCAACATGCTTTGTTCTTTGATGCTGAATTATATTATTTACAAGAGAAATGCAACTTTGACTGTCACATAGAAGAAGAGTACTTCATTTGACACCCATATGAAGTTCATCCAACAGTCTTTTAAACCACATGAATTCCTTTGTTGTTTCCATAACACTTTTATACTCTGCTTCATTAGAAAAGATAGATACTATTGGTTACTTCTTGCTACTCCAAGTGATTGCTACTGCATCCAACTTGAAAGCATATTCAGAAGTATATTTTCTATCCACAATGTCACCAACATGGTCAAAATTACAATAACCAAATAAATTTGCATCATTACTAGAAGAATAATACAAACCATAATTGATTGTGTTAGGTTCGAGAATTAAACTAACATAATAAATAATGTTTAATAAAACATGAAATAAGTGTAATAAAGTAAATAACACTGTACATAGATATAACGTGGAAAAACCCATGAGGGGTAAAAAACACTACAAAAAAGTGATTTCCATTATTTGAGAAACAATTACATAGTCTAGTACTTTCTCCTCTCCTCACTTCTCTCCACTCCGGAAATTCACAATGCGAAGTCCATAAAACAATGATTTGAAAATCATTTGACCCCTGTAGGTCTATTAAATATTAAGTGACGGGATGTGACTTTTTACAAAGCACTTTGATTTAATAAATCGATTTAATTAAAAAATCATAGTTTATATTAAATAATTAATAATATAAATATTCTGAATTATTTAATTATTAAATAAGGTTTATACTAACACTTAATATTATGTTCTAACATATTGAACCTTTGGTATACCTTAGATTGTTTTTTCCATTTTCCAATGGTCCTCATAGGGATCCTACATGAATCTAGAAACAATTCCAACTGTATCGGATATATCAAGCCTAGTGATAATTAAATAAATTAAATTACCAACAAACTATCTATATAGAGTAGGGTTAAATTTATCACAAGAAGACTTTGGATTTAAGTTAACACCAAATTTGGCTTTGTGTGATTTGAATTTTTTTGGTATGTTACTCTGCAACCATGCCAGGCCCTTCTGGTCTAGCCTCAGATCCTCTTCCCGACACTTTTGGGGACACATTGCCACGTTCCCCTCCTAGCAGTGGAAGAATGTGGTTTTTAGGTCTCCTAAGGTGACTCATTCGGTTAAGCTTCAACCACAATTTGTGGATGAGATGTTGTCCCTATAGATTCCCTCCCAGGTTACTAATGTAACTATGGCTTCGAGAGATTTGTCCTTGACTGGAAATATTATGTGCATCAGACCCCCTTTGGAGGACATAAAGAAATGGGTGTGCATGAATTGGTCCCCTTGTGGCCCCCTTAAGGTTGCCGCTATGCCTAATGGCTTAATTTTATTCACCTTTAACCTCAAGGAGGATTTCGCTCAAGCTCTTCTTGGTGGGCCGTGGTTTTTTGGAAGGTGTGGCTTCTACCTTCGAAAATGGACTCCAAGATTTAATCCTCATACTGAAACAATGACTTAAGTGCCGGTTTGGGTTCAGTTTCCCGGTCTCTTGCTTGAATTCTGGGATCCTACGGTAATAGAAGGTATTGCTCTATCCTTAGGTACTTTCATTGCCATTGATTAGGCTACTAAGGCTAAATCTAGACTCATCCATGTACATTTTTATGTGAATATTGATGTCAGTATCCCTTTATCTAAATCCATTGATCTCCTATTGGTATTTGGTATATGGACTCAACCTATCAAGTATGAGTATATTCCTCAAGCTTACTCTATCTACAAGAGCGTTGGCCATAAGGCCCCGACTTGTCCTTCAAAGCCAACTCCTAAAAAGAAATAACCTGTTATTTCCCCAAAGAAGAAAGGAAAATTTATTCCTAAATTCATTCTTGAAGTTGGTACATCTAATACCTTTGTTGGCCTTTTGGAATATGGTGAAACCCCCTATTATGAGGATTTTTAAATTCCCACTTCTGAGGCCCCTCCTGAGTAGCAGCCTATCGACCCATCTTCTACTACTCCTCCTTCTTCAGTCTCTCCTCTTGAGGTTGACCTTGCCCTTTTTCCTCCCTTCCCTTCTGTTGAAGCTATCTCCTCTTTTCCTCCTTCTCCTCCCCCCATTATTTGTTTGGAGGATAAATCCTCCCTTCCCTCTCCTTCATCCTTGGTCTCGGAGGAATGTAATTAGTGGAGGATTACTCAAAGTAACTATAAGAAATATATTGATATTGGAGTCAACAAGCAGAAAGGGAGACCCCCTAACAAATTAAAGCTTCATCTAGAGACAACTCAAAATATTGCACAAGAGACTCAGGGTACCCTCATTATGGAAGGAGGGGGAAAACCCAAATCTAAAAAAATGAAGATTATCTCCTGGAATATCATGGGAATTAATCCTACCCCCAAAATAGAGTCCTCAAGGATATTAGATTAAAATATTCCTTGGACATCATCATGCTTCAAGAAACTAAAATAAAAAAGGATTTCATCCTCTCTCATTTGTGGACCTCTGCTTCTTTTACAGCTCAATATTCTATTGGTAATTCTAGAGGCCTTTGTACTCTTTGGAACTTGAAGGTCCTTTATGGTGAATGCATCATCAAAAATCCCCATTTCATGGGCACGGTTTTTCAATATATTGGTACTGATATGGGTTAGATTGCAATAAATTTATATGTGCCAAGTATTAAAGCTCAAAGGGAAATCATTTGGAAAGACCTTATGGAATTCAAAAACATTTGTAAACATCCACCTTAGCTAGTAGTGGGAGACTTTAATACCACTCTATACCCTTCTAAAAGATAGGGTTGTTCTCCAGCTAGTTCATGCAACATGGACTCCTTAGCCTGCTTTATTAGACAAGGCGAGTTTTTTGATTTCGATCTACATGGAGCTTCTTTTACTTGGTCAAATAAAAAATTGGTCTTAATTGCATACAATGTAGATTGGATAGAATGCTTGGTTATATGGATTGGATTTTACACTTCTCTAATTTTTATCTAAGTACTCTTCCCAAAGCTACTTTAGATCATCAGCCTTTATTCTTAAGTGCAGTATCGTCCCAAAAATCTAAGAATCCTCCATTTAGGTTTTAACTGGCCTGGCTCTAGAATCACAACCTTGATAAACTTATGGAGAATTAGTGGAAGGTGGAAGTACATGGTTCTGCTATGTAAATATTTTCTAAGAAAATTAGCTATGTCAAAAAATAACTCAAAACTTGGAAAGCCAAAACCTTTGGGGATATTCGTGAAAGAAAGCATCAACTCTCCCCGAGGTTGTTAGATTTTGATACCAATATTGAGAAACATGGTAGAATTTTTTATCTCCATCAACAAGAATCTTATTTATTAAGTGACTACCATAACACTTTTGTTGAAAAGGAATCTTATTGGAGGTAATGATCTAGGGTTGTTTGGCTTCAACAACGGGATCAAAACACTAATTTTTTTCATGCTACAACTTCCAAGCACGGAAGAAGGGATAAGATCAAGGAGTTGATATCTATGGATGGTAGACACTTGAATACCGAGGAGGCTATTTCTATGGAGATGATTAATTTCTACTCTAACCTTCTTCAAGAAGAGGGTCCCCTACTGTGAATGAAATATCAAAAATGCTGCAACACATTCCAAATCTGATTTTAGATGAAATAAATGATAATATCACTCAGTCTTTCTTTATTGAAGAAATCCATAATGCAGTCTTCACAATGAAAGGAGATAAATCTCCTGGTCCTAATGGATTCCCTGCAACTTTCTTCCAAACCTATTGGGAGATCTTGAAGGATGATATAATAGAGACTGTTAATGAGTTTCAAAGAAGTGACTTTCCCTTGAAAGAATGGAATAATACTTTCATTTATTTAGCTCACCAGTCCATGGGATCCAAATGTATTTCTAATTTCAGGCCAATTAGTCTATGCAACACCTCTTACAAAATAATAAGTAAAATGATGGCCTCTAGGCTGAAACCCTTAATGAATAAGCTGATATCGGAACAACAAAATGAGTTTATTGGGGGTCGTGTGATTTAAGGAGGCGTGATCACTATTCATGAAGACATCTATTTGGTTCAACACTCCAAAATGATAGGGATGATGCTCAAGCTTGACATGCAAAAAGATTTTGATCTTGTTAGCTGGCCTTTCCTACTTAGAGTGCTTAAAATTTTTGGGTTTTGTGATCAATGGTGCAATTGGATCTACAGTTGTAATTCTTCCTCACAATTATCAGTACTAGTGAATGGTGTTCCTGCATGATACTTTTCTAGCAGCTGATGTATTAGACAAGTTGACCCCTATCTCCTTTCCTTTTTGTTATCATGACAGATACCTTAAGCAGAGCTCTTGAAGTTGCTAAGTGAACTGCTACTATTTCGGGCCTAAAGATGATGACCATAATTCCTTCAATTAATCACAGAAAATTTGCTGATGATACTCTTCTCTTGGGTGCTGTATTGGTAGTGGAAGCTAGAGAATTGAATAAAATTCTTGATTTCTACTAGTCTACCTCAAAATAACTTATAAATTTCACTAAAATTTATGCTGCTTTCCTTAACACACCTCCAAGAAGATAGAGAAAGATAACGTCTATATTTGGTTGTAGCATTGTGGACCTCCCTTCCACCTACTTTGGACTCCATTTCTTCAAAGTAAGAAAACTTAAAAATATATGTTTTCTGATTATTGAAATATTTCAGAAGAAGTTGGTGGGTCAAAATGATGCCCTCCTTAGTCAAGCAGATAAGCTGTAACTTGTGGAAACTACTCTTCAGAGTCTTCTTATTTACTTTATGTCCTTGCTCAAAATGCCCTCCTCAGTGGTTACTCGCATTGAAAAAATCCAAAAACACTTTCTTTGGTCTAGTTAAGAAGAGAGGAAAAGGGTTCACTTAGTCTCCTAGAATATTGCTTGTAAACCAATGCATATGGGAGGTTTGGGGCTTCAAAGAGTGGCATATATGAATGAAGCCATGTTGGCCAAGACGGGTTGGGATATTGCGTCTATCATGAAGACATGTATCTAGTTCAACATGCCAAAATGACAGGGACGATGCTCAAGCTTGACATGTAAAAATATTTTGATCTTGTTAGATGGCCTTTCCTACTTAGAGTGCTTAAAAAATTTGGGTTTTGTGATAAATGGTGTAATTAGATCTACAGTTGTATTTCTTCCTCACAATTATCAGTACTAGTGAATGGTATTCCTACAGGATACTTTGGTAGTAGCTGATGTATTAGAAAAGGTGATCCCCTATCTCCTTTCCTTTTTGTTATCATGACAGATACCTTAAGCAGAGCTCTTGAAGTTGCTAGTTGAACTGCTACTATTTCGGGCCTAAAGATCATGACCATAATTCCTTCAATTAATCACAGAAAATTTTCTCATGATACTCTTCTCTTTGGTGTTGCATTGGTAGTGGAAGCTAGAGCATTGAATAAAATTCTTTATTGCTACCAATTTTCCTCAAAATAACTTATAAATTTCACTAAAATTTATGCTGCTTTCCTTAACACACCTCCAAGCAGATAGAGAAAGATAACGTCTATATTTGGTTGTAGCATTGTGGACCTCCCTTCCACCTAATTTGGCCTCCATTTCTTTAAAGGAAAACAACTTAACAATCTTTGTTTGCTGATTATTGAAATATTTTAGAAAAATTTGGCGTGTTGGAATGATGCCCTCCTTAGCCAAGTAGGTAAATTGCAACTTGTGGAAACTACTCTTTATATTCTTCCCATTTACTTTATGTCCTTTCTCAAAATTCCCTCCTTGGTGGCTAATCACATTAAAAAAATCCAAAAACACTTTCTTTGGTCTAAATCGGAAGAGAGGAAAAGGGTTCATTTGGTCTCCTAGAATATTACTGGCAAACCAATGCAATTGGGAAGTTTGGGGCTTTAAAGAGTGACATTTACGAATGAAGCCACGCTGGCCAAGATGGGTTGGGCTATTGCATCTAGATATCATGCTCATTGGGTTCAAATTCTTGTCTCTAAATATATCCTCCCTTCAGGAGAACTTCTTTCTGCTAAGGTTCCGTGGGACTCTGCAATTTGGAACTCCATTTTTAGCTCACTCCCGCTTCTGAAAGCTAGAACCAAATGTCGATTAGGGAACGACATGATCATTGATTTTTGGAATGATTGGTAGTTTGGAGACAAGCCTCTGGATCTTCAACCCTTTTGGGATGCGATAAAAGATCACATCTCCTCTCTATGTGGAAGTAAGGCCAATGGTTATATCAGCAGTTCTCAAAATAGACCTTGGTGGCATATCCCTTCATGGAAATTTTTTAGCAGCATCCAGTTGCAGCGTATCAATAATCTTAAGACTACTCTCTCCTCTCAGTACATCTCCTTTACCCATCCCCAAGATGTTCTTGTTTGGCCTCTTTCTCCCTCTAGATATTTTATAGTTAAATTTGCATATCTCTCCATTTCTTATAGTCCTTGTGGTCCCGCACTGCATCATATTTGGTTACCCCCTATCATGCCTAAAATTGTATTTTTATCTTGGCTCTCCTTTCGTGATGCTATTCTCTCTGGATAAAATTTCAAATGCAAGGTATTTTCTCTTCCTAGTCATTGCACCCTTTTTCTATCGGCTTTGGAGAACTCTACCCACCTCCTCCATTGTCCTTTCTCACACTCCCTTTGGTGTTTCCTCTTGGATCGTTCTGGGGTTTCTTGGGTTTTCACCCTCCTTGGATGAAACTTTTCTCAATGGATATATCCTTTCAAACATCCCATCACCTCCCTCACATGGAAGCTTCTTATTTCCCATAGCCTATGGGGAATCTAGAAAGAAAGGAATAAGCGGATTTTTAAGGAGCAATCTAGGGACCTGTCAAAAGTTTTCATTGGGATAACCTCAAGCTTACAAGAAAACTTGAACTGTTATATCTGGAGAAAGCAAAAACAGAAATTCAATTTCAGTGGGACAAATGACTGGCCCAACCAACTTTCAATACTTATTGGTGCTCCCACCTTTACTTCCATGAGGGCTAATTCAACTTGGTCCCCCCCTCATGGCTCATTGAAACTCAATACTAATGGAGAAGCTAAAGGAAATCCAGGTGCTTCCGGGGGGGGGGGGTTGCTATCTTGAGAGACCACTCTGGTCTTCCGTTGGCTTCAACTACAGATGATTTTGGCATGGGAACTAATCACAGAATTGAAGGGTTAGAGATGGCTCTTCATATTGGCCCATGACAACTTATAGTGGAGAGTGACTCTCTAAATCTCATCACAATTATTAATTCTAAGGATCTTATTCAATGGACTATTCGTAATATCATTGACAATATTAGAACCCTTTAATCTAATTTCTAAGAGGTAAAATTTCAACACATATATAGAGAAGGAAACAAAGTTGCCGAATCTTGGGCTAACGCTAGTGTACTTTCTGTGGGGCAAGAAAATTGCATTGGAAAATATCCGAGTAACCTCCTTACCATTATATCTAATGATTTTCCCCCCAAAGTTTAGCTTCTTCTTGGGACTGGTTCTCAGATCCATCTTCTCTGATAGGATTGCTATCAATCATGGATGTGCCAAGGATTGCCTACCTCCCTTTTATAGCGGTGAAAGAAATAATAATTTTTTAAGGGATATTAATGGTAGTTATGACTTGGAGCGCTTATGATCATGTGGCAAAAATATATATTTAATGATCACTTGGGGAAAATTTTTATTTACAATCAACACTCTTTTAGATTTATGGCTAGCACATGTTGGTGATTGGATAAATTACATTCACATTTCCTATTTAATTAGTGTCCTCCTCATTCATTATATCACTAAAAAACAGAGGAAAGTTGCAGATCAAAATTTCAATCACAAAGAAGGTTTTGGAAGATAAGAGTATTAGTACAAATGTAATTTGATATTCCTCAACTATTTAATCATGCAAGAACATTCAATTTTAACTCATTTCACCAAGGATTGGAGTTTTTCACCTGTAGAGCTGAAAAAGGCCGCACAACGCTACTTAAGGTTTTGCGGGTCTTGAAATTTTTTAGAAACTGATCTTCAAGTGAATCTTCATCTCCAAAACATATTTATCCTATTGTTGTCATGCTAAATGTTTAACATGCAAAATTAATTTTTTTGGCCATGAAAACAAAGCCCTCACTTGAAAATTTCCACTCCCAGTCACTATGAACCATTTCTTTGGCTAACCTATCATCAATTTCACCATCATTCACGCTTATATTAACGTACTAACAATATTTTCAAGTGTGTTTCATATGCAAGGATGCATGCCTAATTTGATTGAAGAAGTACAAAGGGAAAATTTTGACCTTTTTGCAATTGGTGAACACCCTATTGAAGCTTACATGGAAGATTCAAACCATCTAGGAGTTTTATGGGAGAGAAGAGAAGTTATCCAAGGAATTTTAGGAACATTATGTGGATAAAATTTATGTTGGGAACAAGTTAAGCAAAATCAGGCCATTTTGGGCATAGGGAATGAAGGCTCTAATGAAGAAAGTCAACTTTTTCAGGAGATTTTGGGAGTTTCAGGAGGATTTGGAAGCTCATCAAATAATCAATAGAAATGTCTTGAAATTCTCTACATGATGGAAACATAATTTTTTGTTTAAGTCTTCAATATTTTTTGTGATAACTCACGTCAATGCTAGTGTTCCTTCATGCTAAAAGGGTGAATGGTGCCAAAATTAAAATTATATGAATAATTGGCTATGGATAATAGTTGGGATAATCTCAACAGGTGATTTAGAGTCAAAATGATACAGGGTTTGACCCCAAAACACCCTTCTATGCTCTCAGGATAGAAATAACACTCCCTATGTCCTAAAATGCACTCAGCGTGTGACATCAACATTTCAAAATGGTTTGGTTGCACTTTTTCACCCTTGGCGTCCCCTTGGATTTTTCCTAAGCTACAAAGGGGACAAGGGGACAAAAAATTGTGAACCCCTTTGGATGTAATGTTTTCGTCACTTAAAACTTGTGACTCAAGTGGTTATGTGAGCATAATGCAAAAATAAACTACTTTTGCATGATAGCCAATCCTTTAGTCACATTTTTTCACCCTTTTTGTCCCCTTGGCTTGTCCCCAAAATGCAAGGGGACATGGTGTAGTGCCCACATTTTTCAGTTATCTCATTTTGGTCACTTGCGACTCATTGTATCTATATTATTGTGATGATAAACACATTATTACTTATTTTGTTATTTTGACGGGGCATTATTTCATGACATTGTTGGTTGATAGAGATTTTATTGCTTTGGTACACTGTTATGATATGAAATTATTCATGATATCATATTGATAGCATTATGATGCTAACACTTGATCATAGGTTGACTATGAGGCACACGATGCCACCATTCATTTGCAGGTATTATGTTGTGATGATGATATCATAAGCTATTATTGACATGTTTTGGTATTGATATTTGATCCATATTTGATGTATGATGATAATTATATTTGTAGTCATTTTTATATCCAATGAAGAACAAGGGAATCCCATGCACACTAGCCTATCACCCAGTGGGAATTGGGTGCTCACTCAAGGCATGCGCGGGCACCGAGTCTCTCTTTTATGTGAGTTAAGTGGGAAATCATCATCTAGATCAGGAACTTAATGAATATTGGTGGTAATGAGACATACATTCATCATAGGACTCAGAGCGGTCTGTAGACAAATTTGTTCATCCCAAATAGAATGTTCTTGCAATTATCAGATAACTACTGCAAAAAGGAAAATACATAAGAGCTACATCCATTACATAACATCCATGATCAGAAATGAAACAATATAGATATGGATCGAATCAACTATAATCATGCTCATTTATGTCTGTATCCTCATTACATTCATACTCATTATAATCAACGGATCCACTTAGACTAACATAGCTTGATCAGACCACAGTCATACATCATAGCAGGGATCATGTCCTTCATCTATACAAAGAAAACTTATATCCTAGTTCATGTCCTAGTTCTAGATCTTTCTCTATCAGTCTATATGTCTCTTTCTTGATCCTTTGATGCTTCTGCCATCCGTTCTCTCACATGCACCCTACTATGCATATCTATCCCCCCCACTCTCTTCTGTTGGCGCTCATATATATAGGCATTCTAAAGTGCCAATTCCTCCTACGGCCTCGGATCCATTGCAAAGTGTCCGTATGGGCCTTCTATAGGGACATGTTTCTTCAGGTATGGGCTTTGCACATTCTGCCATGATGGTTTCCTAGGTGCACCCACTCTTCAGCATGTTCTGACATGATGGTCTCCCATGTGCACCTCCATTGCTAAGCATATTCCTTTTGTGGGCCCCAAACGGTTAGTTTGACACCTTATTCACTTCTCACGCATGGTCGGGTCCTACTTCACTATGTCCTTCCCGAGACGTAAAATACGTCTATGTCCCAAAACCTTGGTTCCATCCGCACACCTTGTCCTACGCACCCTTCTTCTACTAGGCCTTGCGCACTTTCTTCTTATGCGCCCATCCTCCAATCCATGTCTTGCATGCCTACGCGCCTTGGTGTACTTAGTCGATATTTTAGGGGCCCAACATCACCCCACACTACACCTGTTCTCCATCCATAGGAACACTCCTCCACTGGATAAGATAACCAAGATGTAGTCTAATATTTTGTAAAAATAATAAGGGAATGAGAAATGTGGGAGAGAAGAAAGAATGGGGGGGATGACATTAGCTCAGCAAGCTAGGAAAATCCCTTTGCAGTTCGACCTCCAACTTGTTCCATGAGTTGACCTTGCTCTGGGCCTTCTGACAGAGGTTTTCAAATAGGGTGCTTACCTCCTCAAAACTTAGCCCATTTCCCTGAGCACCCAAGGTGTCAACAACCTTCTCCATCACCTTGCCTAGGTCTTCAAGCGCATCCATCCTCCTGGTGATCTGTGGGTACAACTCCTTCAGCCAGTTTTTGATTGAGCCCCTTAAGGCTTCAATGGCTTCATATTTTCTTTCAACCTTGAAGAGGATTCTTTCTCTTTCTGCCCTATTCCCTTTGTTCCTTTCTTGGAACTCTTACAGCTCTACTTTGTGAGTGGAGACCAAGGTGCTTGTAACCATATCTCGGTCTACACAATTATCATATGCGGTCTCAACAGACTGGGTAGCAGTCTTGACATCCACAAGAACCTTGCTATACTCAGCAATGAGTTCTACCACTTTCAACTTGTCCTCTTTCGCTAGGCATGATGCTACTTCTTCTGTAGATTCTAGGACCAATGGTTATCTCTCCACGGTGAGGATGCACGTCAAATATTCCAAGCATTCAAGAGTGGACCCATACCTCTGCGTGGGTAATGCTAGGTCTAGATGCTTTAATATGATGGTGCTCTTGATAGACTCCAGATTTTTGTATACCTCTTGCACCTTCACCTTCTCATCCCTTAGCTCACGATTCAGCTGCACGTTGATAAACTCTTCTTGCTTCAAGCCCTTAGCCTTCTCAGTCAAATCCTCTTCCTTCTTTTCTAGCTTCTCCTCTAGAACCCTTATTCTGTCATTTCTCGCAAAGAGCCTAGCCTCAGTCTCAACCACTACTATGTTGAGCGCATTACAGATCTACTCATCCGAGAGTTGTTGGGAATTTACCAAGGGATTGGCTACCTTAGACTCTAACACTGTCATGACTACCCCTATGCAAAATTTGAAGTTTGGCTCATCAATATGAGAATCAAATGCCCAAGAGAGCATCTTCCTTGTCCTGGGGTATGTGCCCTTCTTGTCAAATGACCCCATGGCTGGGAGCCTTTCCGTGGGTACAATGCACTGGAAACGTGTGTGTAGCACTTTCTTCTGGTCATCCACATAGTTCATGACTTGTCCTTGTTCTACATCAAGGATCATCCTTCTCGAGCGTGCACCTTTGGGGAAGCTCATCGTTAGACTGGGACATCCTCCCATATTGGCTTGCTCTTTCTCATCGCTCTCCTCCTTACCTTCTTCCAATATTAGGTCAGCGTTGTGCTCCAATTCTTGTTCTACCAAGACCTCGATTATTTTCGTTGCCTCTCTCTCTGCCACCTCGGTTACTTATTCCTCCGTAAAGCTTATAGGTTCCTGATCTGCTGCACCAACCTCCTCATTTCTTCCCATGTCCTGGGTGCCCTCTTCAACTTGGCTACTCTTGCACCATGTGAACACGAACTCATGTTTCTCTTCTTCACTCTCTTCTCCTGAATTGTGCATGTTGAAGACATGTGGCCCTTGATCTCTTTCAGGCTCATCCTCCCCACTGTCATTTTATTCACTGTCGTCATCCTTTCCACCTATGTATTATTCCAAGATATCGATCTCCTCCGAGTGAGCTTCCTCTTCTATCCTCTTGTTCTTCCTGAGAGGTGAATCTTTGGAAGGGGATTTATCTTTCTCCGCTTCCTGTGGTGACTTTTCTTTGGCGAGGGCTTGCTCTGGCACCTCTTCTTTTGTTGTCTTCTCCTTTACTGGGGATTTCTTCCTACGCATGTATGTGCTTGGTTTAGCACTTGCTGCCGGCACGCTTACTGTCTAAGCAACCTACACACTTGGTGCTTCTTCTTCTCTTTCACTTTTCTTGGGCTCAGGATTCTTTCTACCCATGGGATATTTAGGTATGGTGACATCATTCTCTAGGTATGCGCCTTTCTCAATTTTTGGCCATATGCGAAGGTATACGTGCGCCGCAGATTCGTTTGCAATGAGTAAGGTTATGGGCCTTGTCATCTGGATTTCATGCAACATGTACCTCTCCACGTACGTGTGCTTACCACTAGGGTAGATGAACCCTTTGCATATTTCCCTATGGTCCCGGTCCAGATTACCAAGGTCTAGTTTTAACTTCTTTGATTCTGGTGTCCCCAGATTTCACCCTGAAATCTGGGACTACCCTATTTTAATTTTTTTTCGTACTTCTAAAATAATGGGTTGTTTTGTGGTTTTATAGCCAGAAAGTTCATGTAATGTGTCAAGATGTTCCCAAGGAGCCATATAAGCCAATTTCGACAAATACCCAGATGCCCAAAATCGTTATATTATGTTGCTGGGGTTTTCCTGTGGGAAATTTGTATTTAATTATTTTGAGCCCCATTTGACGTAAATTGTGCTCTATTTTAACCCTGTTGTGATCTTACATGTCAATATTCCCATTTACAATAAGGGTTTTAACCAGGAATGAATCTTGGGATTTATCTGTGACTTCTGGCAACGTTTTGTGTTTTTGGTGTTTTCCCGTTTTGTTTATGTGAATTTTTTTTGAGTCAATTCCTTTTCCAGTTTGATATGATTTATTTCTTGGAGTATCTGGAGATCACCTATGGACATTATTCTAGAAGGAATTTTCCATAGGAGGTCTAGTTCTCTCAAAAAAGACGAAGTCATGCACAAAAAAACTTTTTTGGGCAGGCCGCATTTTTGGAAAAAGAAGACTTTAAAGCTACAATGGGATTTTTGGTAGCAGCAGGCAGGTGGGAATTTTTCACCTTCCTAGTAGGGTACTTTTCCCCATGGAAGCAATGCCACTTAAGTCACAATGGGAAAATTAGAGGCAGCAGGCAGACGGGAATTTCTTACCTGCCTTGCAGGGTGAAAATTCCCATTATGAAATAAAAGAAAATCACTTAAAGCATTGATGAGATTTTCTCACCTGCCTTGTAGGGTAAATAATCCCATTATGAAAGTAAAACAACTTAAGTGGATCATGGGATTTTTGGAGCTGCGGTTTAGGGTGAATAATCCCATTGAAAAGTAGCTTTTAAAAATAGAAATGACTTATGTCAAAAAGTGTGACCCCTCTTGGGATAGGAGGGCAAATTTAAATGCATTAATTAATTGATTCTTTCTCCAAATTTGGTGCCCAAGCATGAGGAAAAGTCAACAAGGGAAAATTGGATAAAGGAAATTGAATTAGAAATTCTAAAATTAAATAAATATTATTTATTTAATGCAGCCCCTTCATGATAGAAAAGTGCGCCCCATTTGGGAGAGAAATAATACTTTTTAAAGTATTAATTGATTTAATTAATTCCTATTTTCAGTGGCTAAGGTCAAAGCATACTGTGAGGCTTGAGTTAATTGGAAGTAGAAGTCTAAAATTAAATAAATTTAATTTATTTAATGGCAGCCATAAGCATGCACAAAAATAGGCACCCCATTTGAAGAGTAAAGCTTATTAAATAATTAATTAATTGCTAGGAATATGAAAGACATTAATTAATTATAAAATTATGAAGATTGTATAAGCAAGAGCTGCCATAAGGGTGAATTAATTAATTTAAAAGTAGAGAAGTGCAGCCTAGACAAAAAGTGCACCCCATTTAGAGAGGAATTTTGCTCAGAAGAAGGTGTAATTAGTGCTGGAAGCTTCCAAATTTGGTGCCTACGTTTGAAGGAGGTTGATTTGTGTCTGAATAATTGTTTGCATAAGTGATATAGGTGGTCAGGTGAAGTTGGTAAAATTCATGCTTGCTTTGCATGCCAATAAAGCATCAAATTTTGGGGCAGCAGACTTGATATATGCAGATTTTTATGATTAAAATCTATTGTTCATGTTTCGGTTGCCATCTTTGTCTGAATTAATTACAGGAATTCATCACAGGTGATTTTGTAAGAGAAAGGGATCTTAAATCAATGTCCAATACATTGCATATATCCTCCAAATCTAAAGAAATATCCAGATCTACACTGGTTGTGAAGAATTTTGGCTAAATAAAGAGGAAAAAAAATTGCTCAGACAAAGATTGCTCTAGCCATGGCAAAGCAGGATGAATGAGAAAGCTTAGCGGAATCATGCATTACTTCAAGATTTGTTGACATCAAAGGCACAAATCCAAGCCTAGATCTAGCCGCTTCCAGATCCATCTGCTTCTAGATTCAGTTTGGTAAAAATCAAAGGCAAAAGAATTAGCTACATGCAAAATATGAAAAAGAATAAGATTGCAGCTTTCCTCTTCCTTCTTCTTTCCTTTGACAAAGTAATTGAGTGATCAATTAAATTATAAAACTTAAGTGATTGGTTTAAAATCCATTACTTGAAGAAGTCAACTACTTGGAAATAGGTGGCAGACATAAAAGGTTCTATTTTCAGTTGTAAATCATGCATGTCATGCAAAAAGGAATTTCAGGAGGGAGATTTCCAGTTGTTTCCTTTTTGACTTCCACATGTGCTAGTTCAACTAAAAGCTTCCAACTTGAAATTACCCCTCTACATTCTACAAGTAGAGGAAGAACCTTCGAGTAAAAGATAAGAATTTGTAAGCAACATTCTTGTGTTCCAAACTTTGTGCTGAAACCCCTGATAGCCACTTGAAGCAAAGGAATATGAAGGAGCAGGTTTCTGGAGAACTTTGTGTCACGGTGCATTTTGTTTCTAGCTTTCTATCTTAGTCTTCTAATAAAATTTGTGTTATTTTAGATCTAGATCTGGAGTTACCTTTGCTTATAATTCTGTGTGTTGATATCTATTGGTTTCTTCTATGTGCATGCAATCAACTCTGTTATCTATTGATTGGGTTGCACATCTTCCCTATTTATTCCTTGTGTGTTATTATTTCCTTCTTCTATAAATATTTCATTTCTTAAACAACTACTTACTTGCTGCAAAACTATATAACTATGGTTCATGAGTTGCATAGTTAAAGTAAAACCCCCATATAGATACTAGCATATTTTAATTGACAAATATGACACGGGAGCCTCACCGGTAAATGAGGGAGATTTATCTCATGACTACCTAGGTTTTTGGCTGTGCAGAAAATCTAGCCAACAGATTCTTTGAACCTATTTACTCCCACTTGGAAGTATTGAGCTGTAAAGGTGAAGGGGAGTTTGTACCACGGGCTCCATGTCTCATCTGTTAGTTTGAATCTACCCAAGTAGAAATGCTAATACACCTCAAATTCAGCTTCTCCCTTGGTGGTTGCTGACAGTTGTTTGAGAATCCCCCATTCAGCCCCAAATGTGCTCCTTAGGCGTGTATACCACTTCTCTAGGTGCGCCTTGTGCACTGTTTTCATAGTGTCACAGGCGTATTTCTCAAATCTCTTTGCTGGCGAAGGGTTCTCGAAAGGCTACTCCCACACGAACTTGTCTAATGCATCAAGGACTCCAATCTCTAAAAATAATATGGTGAGCAAGACATTGCTGAAGAGGATTATGTCACCTTCCTTCACGCAACTAACAATCTCCTTCGTGATGAATGTAGACAAGTTGTAGATGGTGCCCTCTGAAATTTTCCTGCAAACATGC
Source organism: Taxus chinensis (assembly GCA_019776745.2). NCBI lineage: Eukaryota > Viridiplantae > Streptophyta > Pinopsida > Cupressales > Taxaceae > Taxus > Taxus chinensis. The sequence continues at coordinate 310,803,070 of CM034146.1, read as the reverse complement.
AGCCATGGTTTATTGACTTGGGTCCATCTCTCCTAGCCATTTAAATTTATCACCAGATGCGTAGCCATCTTCATCACTGGGTCCTCAATATCTATGATTTTGTAGTATCTTGACCCCTTTTTGTATCCATAGGCGGTGATAGTTTCATTGACTACCTCTTTATCACCCAAGTCATCCTCCAAACTGTCTCCTTCACATCTAAGGCCTGTGAACTTTGAAATGAGCCTGGGAGTAATGCACACCTTGTGCCCTATAAAATGGAAGTTGTCTTCATGCATGCACGCCATCAACCATTGATATAGGTGCTCAGGCTTCCCAAAATAGAGTAGATCAAAGAGTTATAGTAATTCTACCTTCTCCATTTTGACCTTCACATCATTGTTATAGATGGGAAAGCCCTCTGATGTCATTTTATTTGTTGGGTGGACTAACTCCAGTGCTAACTCCTTCTTGATTGTGCTTGTGCAATGATTGTATTCATTTACAGACATGTTTCTTAGTTGGGACTCCCACTCTTTTCCAAGCAATACTCCATCTGGGTACTGCATTTCTGCATACCACTCTTCATTTATACTTGCGTTAGTTTCTTATTGCTTTCCCTTTCCCTTTCCCTTTCCCTTCTTGGGTGTGATAACTGGTTTCTTGGGTGCCATTTTCTAGGTCCTCTTAATACTTCAACCACTCCTTACTACTCTGTTCTCCTACTTCTTCCAGCCTTAGATCTCAAACTTGTGAAGAAAGCCTCTTAAACCCATGCCCTAGTTTGTCAAACCCTAACTGGGATACTCCTTTCACAAGATGACACCTTCTCCCAACTTCCCTTATGCCCGTGAAATCCCTTCCTTCTAGTTCGCAAATCCAAACTAGCTATTTATGCTTCAACCTCTCAGATTTTTCTTCACACGGATCAACTCTGTAAGCCCTAGTTTGTAAGGATGAAAAAGCGCTTCTCTCTCTAATCACAAAGTGAAAATGAAAATGCCTCGACCCTTTATTCATAGATTTTCCCACTTTCTGACATTAAATGCTACCTTACCTACCACTGTACATTAACACTTAATGTAAATTTTTCAAAAAAGCCTGATTTTCAGGCATTCACTCATGCACCCAACCTTGTGCAGAAAATTCTTTGACCTCCTGGTGCAAACCCAAATTTTGCGCATTACCTCACACGCCCAACCTTGCATGGAAAATTCCCCAACCTTATGGCGTGCAACCAAACCATCTAGATAGGAGACTCTTGCGTGCACGTACCCTGTGCCAAAGGCACTTCTTCTGTCCGGGTTTTTTCTTTTTCCTACCTCGTGTTGCTTATTCACTTCTTCTTTCCTTGTATGTGGATCCTCAATATATGTAGCATTTTCCTGACACCCACCATTCTTTTTCACCTTTTCCTTGCATGTAGTTTCTCTCAAAGGACCATTCAACCAAGATTTTAAATTTAATCCTTCCTGGCGCTTCACACTTCAATTTCTTCCACCTTACTCCACCGTACACTAAAATGATATGCGGTCCTCTACGCATATGCACCTTCACAAGAGAGTAATGAGATTACCGGTGCCCAAGGAACAACACAAAACAACAACGAGAAAGGGAAACATAAGAAAGAGACCTTCTTTAGAGAAAATCCTAAGCTAACTGGCAATACTACCTTATTAAAAAATACCAAGAATAATTATTTATAGTAGGGCTTCAACCTACTCCCATTGAAGTGTCCTAGCAATCTCATCCCATCTAGTGCTTGTAACTGGCACATGCCCGAATCAAGGATGTACGAGATGGTGTAAGGACCTAACCAATGCACTTTTAACTTTCCTGGATGGTGTAGAAACATAGAATCATACAGTAAGACCATCTACCCAACCTCAAAATTCTTGTTCCTGATGTGTCGGTCATGCCATGATTTCTGCTTTGCTTTCTTTGTTGTTTGGATCCACCTGGTGAGTGATTGTCTTTCATCTAGCTTCATCAGTTCATCAATTCTTTCTTCTAGTGCTTGCTCATGGGCTAGTCCTCCTGTGCCTGCTATACGTAGAAAAGGTAACATGAATTCAACCGACAGGAAAGCTTCCATGCCAAACATCAATTGGAACAGTGTGGCCTTTCTCAACCTTTTATAAGTTGTCATGTAAGCCCATAGTACAGCTGATACCTTGTCATCCCAATCTTGTCTCCCAACATCACAGATCTTAGTTAATGTGTGACTAAGTATTTTCTTAAATGCCTTAGCAGTTCCATTTTCCTGAGGGTGATAGGGAGTAGTTTTTTGATGAGCCACCATGAACTCTGCTAATAGGATCCTGACGGTCTCATTTAAGAAATGCGTACCCCTGTTGTTGGTTAGACTCAAAGGGCATCCATACCTCGTGATAATATTCTCCCATAAAAATCTTGCTACTGTAGCTATTGTACAGTCCTTAGTTGGGGCTGCCTCTGCCCACCTTGTCAGATAGTCTGTGCAAGTGATCACATAGCATGATCTAGTCCTACGCACTACTGGTGCAATAGGGCCTACATAATCTATTGCACATTTCTCAAAGGGTTCAACGCTAGGGATAGGGTGCAAGGGCATTTCATCCCTCCAACCTGGTTTTCCAATGCACTGAAAATGGTCACAAGCCTTACAATACTCATTGTAATCTTTGAACAGAGTCTCCCACCACAATCCTGTCATCAATATCTTATGCGCGGTGGCGTTGCCTGCATAATGCCCACCCGCACTTCCTCCGTATTCTTCCTCTATGATGGTGAGGCACTCATGCTCTAGCACACATATTTGCAAAAATTCATCACGCCCAAGTTTGTATAAGTCCCCACTAATCAACATGTAGGGCGCGATGCGTATGGCTAGTTGCTTTCTCTCTAGTGTCTTCATTCCTTCTGGCACCATACCCGTCTTAAGGAACACAACAATATCCTCCAAGTTTGAGGGTGCATGCCACAACCTAAACAGTTGTGCATTTGGAAAGGAATCCTCAATGTTATGTGCATCTTCCCCCAAATCAATCCTAGACAAATGGTCAAGTCTGGAATTACTCTTTCCTGGTTTGACCACTACAGTGAACTCAAATTCTTGGAATAGAAACACCCACTGGCATATGTGCCCTTGTAGGATGGGCTTGTTCACCAAATATTTTAATTCCATGTGGTCAGTGTATAAGATAAAGGGAGTTGCCAGGAGATACTACCTAAACTTATGAAGCATGTAGGTCATAGACAATGCCTTGCACTTAGTCATAGTATAATTCTGTTATACTGGTGTCAACTTTCTACTTGCAAAGCATAGGGGGTGATCAAAAATTCCCTCACTAGGTTGTGCAAGTACTACTCCAATGGCCATTCTAGAGGCATCCACATGAACATGGAAGGGCTTGTCCCAAGAGGGAAAACATAGTATAGGCGCGGTGACAATCCTATCCTTCAATGTGTCAAACACCTTCTGTTGTGCCTCTCCCCAGTGAAAGGCACTCTTGTGTTTGAGAAGATCCTCTAAAGGAGTGAAGATCTTGGCATACCCCTTGATGAAATTTCGATAGTAGCCTGCTTGTCCAAGAAATCCACGCACTGAGCTCTGGCTGGTCGGCTCCCCCAATCCCATAATTACTGTAATTTTGGTAGGTTCCACCAACAAGGCTTCTTTGCATATGATGTGCCCCAATAGGGTTCCAAATGGGGTAGAAAATACACACTTCTTAATGTTGAGGGATATCCTCAATTGCTGAAACCTTTCAAATATCAACCACAGGTTGTCACAAAGGTCCTTGACCACTCCATACATGGTCCAATCATCAAGGTAGAATTGGAGAAACTTATGGATGAAGTCCTAGAAAGCCTATACTACAATGTATGAGAACACCGTGGGCACATTCTTCAACCCAAAGGGCATGACCGTATAGGAAAAACTTCCCCACTCAATGGTGAAAGTTGTCTTTCTCTGGTCTTCCTTTGCAATCCTCACCTGGTGATAGCCTAAGAACCCATCTGTGAAAGGGTAGACTTCGTGCCCTGCCACTCCTTCCAGGATTTCTTCAGTAAATGGGGTTGGGAAAGGGTCAATGATACACACTACATTCAAATCCCTATAATCAACACATATCCTTATCCTCTCATCCTTTTTGATACTAATCACCATCGGGCTTATCCATTCTGACTCCTCCACAACTTCTATGATTCCTGACTCTATCATCTTGTCTATTTCCTCCTTGACCCTTACGCGTAGATTAGGATTCATTCGGTACGACCTCTTCCTGACCAGGCACGCACCTTCCTTCAGCTTAATTCTCATCTCCTGCAAGTATTGGTGAATGCCTTTTGATCTCATGATACCTGTGCACGAATAAATCCTCAAACTCACGTAAAAGATCAATGATCTTAGAGACTTCCTTCCACGACCAATAATCTCTAATGATAGCCTTCTTGGGTTCCGCCTCCAACCCAATATTAACCTTCTTTGTCTTTAAAGATTCATGATAGGTGCACGCCATCTCATCAACACTATCAATTACTTCACGCGAGCCTAGAGAATGGTTAACCTCCAGATTTTCCATCTCTTCACCGTCTATGACATAGACCATCTTACCTTTTTCTTTTTCTACGCACGCGTGCTCAAAGTGTACCTCATTAGACTCATTTTCACCAATTTCTCCACCCAATCATGGCTCTTCTAGAAATTCTACAAGCCTATCATCTGGCTTGGCACTATCCCCCATCATAAGGCACTTGACCTCCTAAAGTGCCTTATCCACCGATGATTTGGTGCTTCAATTCTCAAATTTCTAGACGAGATCAGTTACTAGTTCCTACCGATTCCTTGTTTGGTGGTGTGTCTCAGAGTGGATGTACAATGCGTGCACGCAACCCTGTAATGTAGAATATAATTTTTAGATCCAGAGGGATGGTGGTAAAGCCTCTACACTCTCTCTCTATACTCTCTCAAATGATTGGATGTGGAGAGATGCGGGCTCACTACCATGGTAGTCTTTGATGGTGGTGGGTGTGTTACTTCTAGAGAACTAGATAGAGAGGGAAATTCTCACCTCCCACCACTCTAGAAGGTTATCCCGATGCATTTCCCACCAACGTGCAATAGTTCCTAGTAAGACATAACTTAGCATCCCTCTTCATTCCTCTTCTTCCTTCCACTGAGCTTACATATTCTACAAAAAGATCTTAGGGAAGGCTCCTCCTGAGTACTTAGGTAGTTCCTTTCCTCCTAGGCACTGGATAATGTGCACCTTTGTCACCGTTCCTCTTAAATTCCATCCGATTAACTCATAGGTTCCATGCACCTAATTATCACATGCTATATTGGTGGTTTCACTCACCGATTGAGCATCCTCAAACTGGATAACTCCATTGGTAGGATGGATTATCTCTAGATCCATGATTGGGCACACATATATGCTATCTAAGACTTCTTCTCCCAAAGGTTCAATATAGGGCATTGACTTCCCATAAACCAGGGGTATGATGATGCGTTCCTCCTTATTCTCAAAGTTGATGTAACCCTTGTTGAATCAAAGATCTACATTGTTCTTATAGGACCATGGGTTCCCAAGTAGTGATGGGAAATTGTTTTCCTTAGCAAGCGCTAAGACCTCAAAGTCCCTAGTAAACTTGGCTCCCTGAATGGTGATAGCTACATCCTTCAAAACACCTATGGGCATTACCTTTGTTTTGTTCACCATATACAACACATTTAAAGATGGCTATAATGCAAGCCTTCCCATCTGATGTCAAGCATCCAAAGTGAGAACATTGACCTTTGCGCCCGTGTTGATGAGGATATTGCTAAGGAGTCATCCATCCATGAACGCATTCAACGTGATCTCCTTATCATAGTCAAGGCTATCATGGGGAAGGTTTGCATGCAATACTTAACTCTCGTGCTGTTCTCTTACGCGTGTTACCTTCTCTCTCCACTGTGCTCCTAGCAAGGGAATAATATTCTATTGCCTTATCATCTTACATACTTCCTTGACCTCATCCAGGTCATCTTTTGGCGCCTCGACCATCCTTCTTTGCTCTTCCCTCTTGGATTGATCCTTTAGACACTAGATTTCTCCTTGTAAGCTCTGAATCACATCCATGGTGTCTTATTACACCTATTTTTGATGTGCGGGGTTTGAGTACTTTCCATGTACCACTTCTTCACTTGAATCTAGGTTCTTCTGCCTCGACATTTCCCTTGTGTGCACAGCCTCTGCCTTTATAGTTACTAAAATAGGTTCTAAGCCTGCATCGCACACTACTCATGGCATCCATTGGGTATCCTCCTTCTTAATGCTTACCATTGCAGCACCCTTATCTTTCCGGTGCTGCTGGCTCATATGCTCAAGGAACTCCAAGAACTCCCCATACTTATGTTTCTTCTCGCACCATGAGTACTGCAATAAGTATGGGCACTCACACTTGTAGTGGTTGGTAGACCCACAGTTAAAATAGGTTTCATGCAGGAATTCACTCATTCCTCCCCCACACTTACCATGACCACAAAATCCTCCACAAAATCCTCTTCCCCACGTGCCTCCATCCGCGCACTCCTCATAAATTTGATCATCACCCCTAGAAATAATGGTAATGCTGGTTTGGCACACCCCATGATCAATGACCTCATAGATCTGGTCAATAATTCTATAATTCTTGGTATCATGGGTTGTGGAGGTGTAGATCTTACAGTATCATAACACGTTCTTTTACATCATACGCTACAACAAGGGACATCTACTTGCATCATGGTCCCCCCTGACAAATCTCATAATCTACTATTATGGCACGTACTGTCCTTCGGGGGTAATTATCCTTGACATGCCCCTCTACTTCAAAATATATACACCATAACCCACTACGATTCTCATGTGCTGAGTTTGTAGACAACTTCTCTAGCTGTTTAGCCATATCCGTGATTTGAGCCTCCAATAATGGGCTAACACTAGTATTGACACTTCTAATGGCCTCGGTGTACAAAGTGGCCTCAAGTGCTTCGCATGGGTCTATGAAAGTTTTGTGAGATAAAGCTCTTCTGAAAGGTGTTATCAAACCCCCAACAAACCATTGAGCATGCTGTGAAGGGTGAATGTCATATGACAATTTTGAAAGGAGAGTCTTAAACTGCACGTCATACTCTTGCATGCTCTTTATCATTCCTTGTTGAATCTTCTTCAAAGCGTTGATGCTATTTTGTTTGAACTTAAGAATGTTGAATTCTTCTAGGAAGGCATTCTTTAACGCAATATAATCCACCATTGTTTAATGAGGGTTGTACTTCCTATACCAGCTATGCATGCGTCCTTACAACATTTTTGCAAACTGACTTACCTTCCATTTTGGGCTAGTGATCCCTTTCGCATGCCATAGCAACTCACACTTGTGAAAATACTCTGCAGCATCTTTAATGCCCATGTAATCTGGAAAATTTAATGACATCTCAATGAAAACTTGAGGGGGTTGCTGGGGTCCTTGTCCTCTTGAGACAGAGCCTTGGTTCCCTCTGATATTTCCTCTACCATCAGATTCACTAGGCCCACAAGGTCCTATTCCTCCCAATCTACTGGATCCACTGTATCCACCAGGTCCCACTCCTCGTGATCCACTGGATCCACCAATGTTAGGTTGTGGATCCTGTTTTCATGTGTGAAAGTGTTGAAGACTGTACACTTTTCATGTATCTTCGTCGAGGTTCGGGGGCATAGCCCCCAAATTTTTTTTGGGCCTTAAAACATGCTCGATATATTAGGAAACATGATTTTCTCATATGGGTGGGATTTTGACCCATAGGTTTATGGGACAATTTTTTCCCATGGTTTTGATACCCACAGTTTTGTAAAAATGCTTAAGCAGTTGTCTATTTATATGGTTTTATGCATATGATAGATATATGAAAAACATTGCAGATGTGCTTTGAATTTGGGTGTGAATTCTGTAGAGTTTGTTGAGCATAGCACCAAATAGATTTGGGTATTGTATTGAGAGAGCGGTGGCTTGTAATAAAATCTGAGCAAGTGATTCTTGGTGGACGTAGCCCAAATTGGGTGAACCACGTTAAATACTATCTCTTTGTGTTATGTTATTTTATTCTACACTTTTATTTGAGATTTGTAATATTTTTGGTATATTAGTTTCTACTGTTGTAATTCAGTGAAGGATTATTCTGCATATTTTATCTTTTATTTCCTAACAAATGGTATCAGAGCCTGGTTTGGTTTTATGAAGTTTTGAATCACAAGGAAAGTTTTATCTTGAGTGGGAGCTATGGCAGATGATGGAATATCTAGGGTTGATAAATTCAACAGGCATAATTTCAGTCTTTGGAAGATGCAGATGGAAGATTACCTTTATAAGAAGGATATTTATATTCCGTTGTCTGAGAAGGTGAACAAACCCTCGAGCATGATAGATGCAGAATGAGATTTGCTGGATAGGAAGGCACTTGGGATAATCTGGCTGTGTCTTACATCTTCAGTATTATTTAATGTTTCAAAGGAAAAGACTACAAAAGAACTGATGGATGCATTAGAGAAGTTGTATGAAAAACCCTCTGCCTCTAATAAGATATTTTTAATGACTTTTTTTAATATGAAGATGTCTGATAATGGTTTAGTACCATATCATCTAAATGATTTTAATACGGTTGTAAATATGCTAGCTTCAGTTACAATATAATTTGATGAAGAAGTTAGGGCTTTATTAGTTCTGTGCTCTTTACCTGAGAGTTGGAATAGCCTGGTAATGACGGTAAGCAACTCGGTTCCTTCTAAATAAAAGTTGAAGTTTGAGGATGTTGTAGGGGTGATTCTAAGTGAAGAAATGTGAAGAAAAAGATCTGGTGAATCTTCTACTTCAGGGAATTCTTTGACAGTGGAAACTAGAGGGAGACAAAATAATAGAAGAAGTTGTGGAAAATCAAAGGATCGGGCAAGGTCAAAATCCAAAAGCAAGATAATATGTTGGTATTGTGGAAAGTTTGGGTATGTAAAGAAGGACTGTTGGGAGCTTCGGGACAAGAAGAAAAAACATGAAGAAAAAAAGGAGGCAAATGTGGCAATGGGTAATGTATGTTAGGATGCTTTGATTATTTCTTTGCATAATATTACTGAATCTTGGGTTTGAGATTCAGGGGCTTCTTTCCATGCTACTCTACATAGGCATTATTTTGTTGATTATGTTCAAGAATATTTTGGGCATGTTTTTCTTGGTGATGATGAGACTTGTAGCATAGTTGGAAAAGGTTCTATTCAGGTTAAGATGCAGAATGGGAATACTTAGCTATTGAAGGATGTCAGACATGTGCCTACATTAAGATGAAATTTGATATCGACATGGCAGTTGGGAAGTGATGGTTGTACTGTGATATTTACAGATGACTCTTGGAAGGTTACCAAGGGTTCTCTTGTGGTGGAAAGAGGTAAGAAGGTTGGAACCTTGTATTTAAGCACTTATAGCACTAATGTTTGTAATCTTGTGGCTTTAGAAGTAGATACAACATTGTGGCACTATAGGCTTGGTCATATAAGCCATAAGGGTATAGAGATCATAAAGAAGGATTTTCTAGGATATTCAGAAATAGGTTTAGAGTTCTTTGAGGACTGCATATATGGGAAACATAAGTGAGTAAGGTTTCTCAAGGTTAGACCTACAAAGAAAGAGAGTAAGTTAGAGCTGGTGCACTCTGATGTGTGGGGGCCGGCTCAGGTATCATCTCTTGGAGGTTCAAGTTATTATGTTAATTTTATTGATGATGCAACAAGGAATGTTTAGGTTTATTGTATTAGAAAAAAATCTGATATATTTGACACTTTTGTTGAATGGAAAGCCTTGGTAGAGAATGAAACGGGTCTTAAGCTAAAATATCTCAGGTCAGATAATAGAGGGGAGTATTGTAGTAATGAATTTGATGATTACTGTTCTAAGAATGGAATCCGTAGGTAAAAAATAGTTCCAAGAACTCTGTAGTAGAATGGGGTGTCTGAAAGGATGAACATGACAATAATGGAATGTGCTAGGAGAATGAGGTTACATGCAGGAATGCCTCTTTCTTTTTGGGCAGAAGCGGTGAGCACATCTTTGTAATTGATAAACAAAGGACCCTCAAGTGCCTTGGATGGAGGCATACCTGAGGAGGCTTGGTATGGTAAGAAATTTGATTATTCATTTCTTAGAGTCTTTGGATGTGAGGTGTTTGTTCATATAGACAAGGATGATAGGAACAAGCTAGAGGCTAAATTAGAAAAATGTACTTTCATTGGTTATGGTGGTGATGACTTTGGATATAAATGCTGGAATATCAAGGACAAGAAAATCATTTGATCTAGGGATGTGGTATTTAATGAGAAAGTCATGTATAAGTAGCAGTTGTAGGAAAACAGGGAAGAATCCAAGAAAGAATATGCAGTGGTAGAGGATCTTCTGGATGGAAAAGTGACACATGAATCAGTTTTGGAACCTGCTCAATAGGAACCCCAAACTCCTATATTGAGGAGGTCTTCTAGGGTAAGAAGAGAACCTGAACATTTTTCTCCTTCTCTTTATTATTTATTACTCACTGATAGTGGAGAGCCAGAGAGATTTGATGAAGCAATGTAGGTAGATGCCAGGAAGAAGTGGGAGCAAGCCATAGATGAGGAGCATCAGGCTCTCATGGAGAACCAGACATGGGATTTGGTGAAGCTACCCGAAATCAAAAGAGCATTATAGAATAAGTGGGTGTTTAGAGTCAAAGAGGAAGAAGGATGCAAGAAAAGATACAAGGCCCTAATTGGTGGTCAAGGGGTTTGTATAGAAAAAAGGTATAGATTTTGATGAGATTTTTTCTCCTGTAGTAAAAATGAATTCTATTAGAAATGTTCTTGGAATAGTTACAACAGAAGACTTTCACTTAGAGTAGCTTAATGTAAAAACTACATTTCTCCATGGTGATTTGGAGGAGGAACTATATATGCAGCAACCAGAGGGCTATGAGGTCAAAGGTAAAGAGGAGATGGTGTCCAAACTAAAGAAGAGCTTGTATGGCTTAAAACAAGCTCCATGTTAATGGTATAAGAAATTTGATAGCTTCATGATGGAGCAAGGTTATATTAGATGTCATTCTAACCATTGCGTGTATACAAAGAAATTTGAGGATGGTAGTTATATTATCTTGTGTCTGTATGTGGATGACATGTTGGTTGCAGGTAAAAACATGTAGGAAATAAAAGTACTCAAGAAGCAGCTAAGTGAATCCTTTTCTATGAAGGATTTGGGGGCAGCCAAACAAATCCTTGGTATGAGGATATCTTAGGATTAGAAGGAACGAAAGATGACTTTATCTCAGGAAGAGTACATTAAGAAAGTCTTGGAGAGGTTTAATATGTAGGATGCTAAACCAGTTAGGACTCCTTTGGCAGACCATTTCAAGTTATCAAAGGAGCAGTGTCCCAAGATAGAGAAGGAGAGAAACCAAATGTCCAAGGTACCTTACTCATCAGCAGTTGGCAGTTTGATGTATGCCATGGTGTGTACTAGGCCTGATATTTCCCATACAGTGGGAGTGGTGAGTAGATTTATGAGTGATCCAGGAAGAGATCACTGACTGGTAGTAAAGTGGATCCTTCAGTATTTAAGAGGGACCATGGGGACAATTTTGTGCTACAATAGATTAGATACCACTTTGTGTGGTTATGTAGATTCAGATATGGCTGGAGATGTAGACAGTAGGAGGAGCACGATAGGTTATGTTTACAATGTAGGTGGGACATCAGTGAGATGGATTTCACAACTACAGAAGCTGGTGGCTTTGTCAACCACAGAGGCTGAGTATGTTGCTGCCACAGAGGAAAGAAAAGAAATTATTTGGTTACAATAATTACTTGAGGAGTTGGGGCATAAGCAAGAGGAAGGAAATATGCATAGTGATAGTTAGAGTGTTATACACCAAGCTAAGAACTCTGCTTTCCACTCTAGGATGAAGCATATACAATTAAGGTACCATTTCATCAGGAAAACTTTGGAGGAAGAGAAGTTGAAGTTGGAGAAGATTCATACTAGTCAGAATCCTGTAGACATGATGACCAAGGTGGTCACAAGGGAAAAATTGAAGTTGTGTTCAGCTTTGGTTGGCCTTCACGAAAACTAGTGAAGGGTTGAGAAGCTTGCTTAGAGGAAAACTAGTCTTCAAGTGGGATATTGTTAGGTTGTGGAGCCTATTTTCATGTGTGAAAGTGTTGAAGACTATACACTAAGAGTACTATACACTTTTTATGTATCCTCACCGGGGTTCATTGCCGGGCCTTAAAACATGCCTGATATATCGGGAAACATGATTTTCTCATATGGGCGGGATTTTGACCCATAGGTTTATGGGACAGTTTTTTCCCATGGTTTTGATACCCACAGTTTTGTAAAACTACTTAAGAATTTGTCTATTTATATGGTTTTATGCATATGATAGATATATGAAAAACATTGCATATGTGCTTTGAATTTGGGTGTGAATTCTATAGAGTTTGTTGAGCATAGCTCCAAATAGATTTGGGTATTGCATTGAGAGAGTGTTGGCTTGTAATAAAATCCGAGAAAGTGATTCTTAGTGGATGTAGCCCAAATTGGGTGAACCATGTTAAATACTATCTCTTTGTGTTGTGTTATTTTATTCTACACTTTTATTTGAGATCTGTAATATTTTCAGCATATTTGTTTCTATTGTTGCGATTCTGTGAAGGATTATTCCGCATATTTTATCTCTTATTTCCTAACAACCAGGTCTTGTAGTAGTCATGCCAAGGGTCCCCACAATCCCACTGAACTGCATGCCCATGGTCTGAGATGATGCCCCACTGCCAATAGTGTACCCCGCATTGCTTCCAGATGTGAGACTGAAGGTTGGTGCACTTGCTCCATTTCCAAAAGTAATAACATTGTTATCATCACCAAAAAAATTTCTTCACAAGAATGGGTGAGGAAAGATTAATACTTTTAGGGCCTGATAGTTGGTTCGTGGCTTAAACATGGAACAAATCCCTCTTAGATCCAAAAGAATCTGTCTCATAGTGATTTTCATGAAGCATACTATAATGGTATTGTTCTACTAAATAAAGTGATGGGAGAAGAAACAACAAAGGAATTCCAAGATTGGATGACTCAACTGATTTTGGTGGTTATGGAAGAAGACCAAATCGTAGATTTGGGAAAATCATAAGTAACAACATTCACCGACAACTATTGCAATTACCCACCTCTAAGAAGATTATAATGATTTATTATTTGGTGTACATCCTCACTTTCAAAAAACCTTTCCGAAGTTTATCCACTACTCCTAATATGCCAGAGAAGTCACTGACCTACAAGAAATATAAACAAGTCACACATCGGTTAACTAACTCTCACTATTCTAGGGTGAATTATGCAATCACCATGTACATCATAAGGTTACGCAAAGGAAATACCTAGAAGATAGTTTCATCCCAAACAATTGTTTTCATTGAGAAGTATGGAAGTCAATCCATCCAATTTCCCACCTTCACCAACATAAGGGTCAAAGGATTTAAGCTTTCACTTCACAGGTTACCTAGGTACCCAAGTGATAAGATCATCATGTTTGAATTGTGTAGATAGTTATCCCATTTCCATACCAGGTGCAAAAGTGCAAAGAAGAAATGTGTGTCCTTTCCTATCTCCTTAGGAATCTACTTGTGCAAGAGTATCACAAATACAACGAACATCGAAGAATCCTTCACTGATCTCATTTTTATTCCTACTTATCTTAGTCCTACTTTGATATTATGAATAATCCAAAGATGTTCCTATCACCAGGACTGTATCATGTTCCAAAAATCAAGGATTATTGGGTTAACTGCATATATGACTTCGAGTTGAAGAAACAAGATTATATGTGAATGAAAGTGGATCATATGAGAGACTTCAAGTTTTACTAGTTTGTTGATGGAATAAAACATGATAGTTTGAACCTATTTGATCCTGAATATCAAGTAGTGAAATCTTCCCCTCTTCATCCCACTTCATGGAACATATGAGAGTCAGGTGACATGAAAGAAACAACCATGGTAGTAATTCAAAAGTAAAACGATTGGTTCACACTTATTCTATCTCATTGAGTGTGGTGGTTTGCTATCTCTGTCTAGACAAGTGTGTCACACTTCTTCTCTCAAGACATATGAGAAAGCCACGAGATCTTCTCATTGAAAGGAATATTCCAATAGGAAACTTTCAGAAGATGAGTTAACTAAAGTTTCTCACCTAAGAGGATTTACAAGAGGGGAGAGATAATTGAGAATCTTATTAGGCCCCTTGAATTGGGAGAGAATGATCCATCACAATCTCCTGTCCATCCCTAGAATCTAAGTGTGTCCCCATTGACAGTTGAATCATCTTATCTTGCACAGGATGTGACTCCTTATTAAGAACTTGAAAATTCTCTTATTCCTAAATTTTTGTCCACGCCAACTGAAACATTCCCATAGGTATATGATTTCCTTGAAGGTGAATCAAAATTGGTGTAACAAGACACAACACCTAATTTTGAAGCCATCTCAAAATACATAAGGATCAAGAGAACCAAGAAAGCACAAAAAACTTCTCATTTATTCACTAGGGATTTTGGATCTCAGTATCTAGAAGTTGCATGACTGAAAGTTGTAGAAACCATGAGAGAAATGACACAAGATGAGTATGAGCTGACTAGAATTTCCTTGAGACAAGCTACACATGAGGGAGATGTGCACCTATTCAAGAAGCTTACATCCTGTTTGCTTGCTAGAAATTAAGAGAATAAATGGTGGAACAACTAGAAGAGCATGTGAGAACAATCACTACCTATATGTACAATCCTTCTTGGAACCCAATGCGATACCACTTCCTCTGGTAAAGACTATCTCTCCCATCAACAGTTTTTATCCTTAAGTGATCAAGAGAGATTAAGGTTATACCGTGCAAGGGGGAGCCAATGATAAATGGGTGGAGAAGTATCTGGAAATGAGAAATGTAATATTACCCGAGATTCTCTCTTTATTCAAATTTTCCCTTTACTTTGTTTCTAAGGTGAAAATAACAAAGGAGGATATTAAGAAAGAAAAGGTCCACTGGGATAGTGTATTCCCATTGGTATCTGAGATGAATTGTCTTGATTCTCACTCCTTAGTGAGAAATAATGTATTCACTTTTGTCTTAGATAATTTTCCTCATGTGTGT
This sequence comes from Taxus chinensis, assembly GCA_019776745.2. Taxonomy (NCBI): domain Eukaryota; kingdom Viridiplantae; phylum Streptophyta; class Pinopsida; order Cupressales; family Taxaceae; genus Taxus; species Taxus chinensis. Next base: position 310,787,890 of record CM034146.1, on the reverse strand, counting down.
TCTCACACAATGAGTGCTAAATATGATATGATAAATGATGTTATCTCGAAACTTGAGTCTTATGGAGAACATGCATATGATATCTTGAAAATTTTCACCAACAATGTATAGAAACTTGGATCACCTTCGCTAAGAAAATAGTCACCCTTGGAGGACCTCCTCAAGTCTTTCCAATATTTGGTCTAGAAAGAGGCAAGGGATCTATTATGTTTCAATGAAGATACTTTAGAGTACCTCACAAATACCTCACAAAATTAGAGGCCCAATCTATAATATTGCAAAATATTATCATGTTTGGTTTAATCAATGTAAGACCCTTGGTGGTGTCCCTAAGACTTAGATCAGTGCTTTGGGTTGTGTTTGCATTCCACAGACAAAAAAGGTGGGTTGTGACAAAAAAAGGTGGCACTCACAATATCTTGTTTTATTAAGGAAGTGAAAGGTGAAGAGTTCATTCCAAGAGATTTTCCTCAGATTTCTCCACGAGCTAGATCTTCATCATTAAACACTTCTGTATAGAGATCTAAAAATGTGTCTTACACTCCTAGGTCTTCCATTCTACAAGGGTAAGAGAAAATGGAGAGTAGAAACACATAGATATATACATAGTTGATTGATTTAAAAGGTGCTTCAATGAGCATAGTTGATTGATTTAAAAGGTGCTAAGGTCATATATATAGAGGGAAATGATCCCCACACTAGGTCAACCTAGGGTTTCCAAGGTTCGTGGTAAAGAGAAAGGAAGGCACCTTTCTGGGATATTGGTTAATGGGGGAGAGGTGTATATCGATATAAAGATAATACAAACATGCACAATCTATACATCTAAAATATAACTAAAATGTAAATGAAGGAAAGCTAAGGAGCTGATCATGTAAGAGAAATATGCTAACTAACATTGATGTACATGTAATATTAAGCTAAGATAAAGTAACGGGAAAGGAGATGAACCAATATATGAAAAATTACAAAGAGGGTTAGAGAACTTAACTGCGGGGTAGTCATTGATGCATCTATCTCTCCATAGAAACAATATCTTGAGAGATAATTGCTATGGGTGGAGAAGGGGAACACCGTTTATATCCTAGATTCACTATAGATGACCCAAGCATGCAAAGATTTCCAAAAACCAAGAAGAGTGTCCAATCCAAATAAAATGCAAGATATATCAAGAGAAGATCAAGAAGATGTGAATATGGCACAAAAGAGAAGAGAAAATGGCTTATTCATGTCATTCCTCCCTTTCTCAAGATGTTAGGGTGTGATGTACATATATACCTGACACCATCACCTGCGGGTGATGGTATCATCTAAGGGAAAATGTAAAATTGACACCATCGCCCATAGGTGATGGAATTGGCCAAGAAAAACCCTAATGTTAAGTGGGGTAAAAATGTTCCATAGCTCAAGGACAAGTAAAAAAAAAAAGTGTCCATGACGAATTCAAATGCAATCAAGTGTTAGGAGTGCTAGTGTGTGCAACATAAAAGGACTAATGAAAGAAAGGGTAACTAAGGCTAGGGCTATATAGCGGTAAATCTCTCTATGTAATGTCTCTAATCCCACAATGACTATGTGTATAGTCAAACCCCATTCTCGATAGGCCCATTAAGGAACCCACTCAAGAAATTGATACATATGTGACCCTTATCTGCACAAAAGAGTTAGTAATATGTGTAAATATTAGGTGTGTACATCTCCCCCAATTATTTATCATTGCATGTTGCAATAGTACGTGCATAAAATGAATGTTGAAATCAATAAAGGACTAGATGAAATAAAATATACCATCCAGTGTGTACGTAATAGTGTTTCTCATCCTACCATGTGCGGGCACAATCAACACTGTGAGAAACATGAAGAAGAAAAAATAAAAATAAACACCAAAGGATCCTTAGTAAATAAGATGTAAATCACCTAGGTAGGGGCCAACAAGATGGATGTCATGTCATAGTGTCAATATGTCATGATGTCATAATTTCATGGTATCATAGTGTCAAAGAAATCTATCCCCAAGGGGTGGGTAACAACATTGAAAAGTGCAAAAAACCATATGATAGAAGCTACAAAGATAAATTTTCATAAACCAAAAGGTGTAAATAAATGGAATATTGATTATTCACAAAATGGTGGATAAAAATGCTCAAAAGTGCAAAAACTATGAGGAAGATGCTATAAGGAGAAATTATAATTAGATAGGTAAAACCAGTGTGAGGGGGAATTGGTAGAATAGACCAACCCATGGGATGTGAAAAAGCCAAGGGGTGGAAAATGACCACAAAATCCAATGATAGGATTTCAGTGCACTATCAGATAAATAAATCCAAGCAAGGTCATAATCCTAAGCAAGGATTCAGATAATACGACAAGGATCCAATGGGAGAGACTGTGGCGTAGAAAGCCAAAATAGGAAAAATCAAGACCACGAAACTCCAACGGTAGGATGAGACAGGGCATACAAAGAAAAAATAGGCGGGATCAAGACCGTGACACTCCAAAAGTAGGAGGATCCAAGGTGTACAAATACAAAATAGGTGGAATCAAGACTACGACACTCTAACAATAGTTTGAGCCAAGGAGTAAGGGATGATAGATCCAAGCAGGGAATTCAAACCAAGCGAGGATGAAGAGAGATATAAGGAAATGTGTGAGAATACAAGTGGGGGTTGAGAGCCCAAGAGAAAGTGAAATATCAATTAAAAGAAGGAAATAATATGTAGTGAAGGTGTTATAGATAGCTAGCCACAATGGGAGAAAGATCATAAGGTATTAGTGATGATGTCATCAAATTGGTGTAAGATGTGATCTCTCGCTCGAGACATTTAAGATGTGTAAGAGTGAGCATCCATGAAAAGGTTGACATGAACAAAGAAATATTCACACTGATAAAGGATTAATTCCTCCAAGCCATATAATATGGGACTCTTACACAAAGTGGGAGGAAAGGGGATATTCATGTCAAGTAAGACTATTATGAGATGCTCACGGTGGTGAGGCAATGTACGCATGAGTTCTAGAAAAGGGATTTGGATAGGAAGTTGGACAAGTGTTTCGAGAGTATCCCATTCATTATGAATGATCTATGTAGTGGGATGAGAGTGATGGGAGTCCTCAAGAACATGGCCAAAAGAAGCAGGTGTAATTAGGGAGACTTCAGAAATTGTATTTTTTTGTAACTTCTATGCTATCGACCCTATGAGTTTCATTCTAATAGGGGATGATATCGTCTATAGAAGCATTGTTAGATTCCATCATCTATACAAGATAAATTCAATAGGGGCCGATGACGTTTGTTGTTGCAGAAGTGGATTTAGAAGCCATTAGACTTGTAAGATATTATTCACCAGGATTGGTGGCATCTAGAAGAGGGAGGTTTTATGTCTTAAGAGGCTTGATTTTGAGATACAGAAGGGTAAAAAAACTTGTGAGTTTAATGATGGAATGATGTGGGATACTCAGGCTCATTGTGGATGATTTATAACATCTTGTTTCAAATTGGCGGAAGAGGAATAGGATTCCCATGTGAACCCACCAATGGGAGAGGTGTGTAAGAAGGCATGTTATGTGCCACATTTTGAGATGATATTTACAACATTTGATTTTGCATTTGGATCATGCTAGTTATGGTGATAGCTTGGGATAAGGCCATATGATCTAGAAGTTTGACTATCACCATGTTAGGATCCATAAAAGAAGAATGACCTTTAGAGGTGGTTTTTGTTGTGATTTTCATGCTCATTAGTGGGGGTTTCAGGAGACCTACCTTGATTAGTCCTGTAGGGAGGATTCTAATCATGATAGGGTACTTCTAGATTGGGACAAGGTATAGTCATCTCCATGACATCGATAGGTATTCTTCGGAAACCTCCATCCTTGTCAGGAGTAAAGTATTCATTATTGTTAAGGTTTTTAATGATAGATATGGGATATATTTTCTCCATATCAACCACATTACATCCTACTGAGTTACCTTTCTCCAATTGATCATAAGGACATAATTGGGACAACAGAGTATCATGAATGAGGTCGGTGTAAGTAGGAAGATTAGTCCTTATAGGATGAGAAATAGAACATTTAGGAAAATGAAGAGGAGATGTAGACAAAAAGAAATATACCATGGAGAAATTCATGGGGCTCAAGTATGATAAACATATCCTCATAGGTGACATTATTATAATTTAGAATCTGAAAGCAAGGTTATAGAAAATTATGCTTCCAACTATATCGACCATGTCATATGTTTGTACAGGGGCCGATGGTGTTTAAAGGTATTTGTTTTTGAACCATATAGGATCACCTACGAGTGATGGCATAGGGTCTGATATTTTTTTATTTTGACACTATCAGTCATGGATAAATAGGGCCTATGACATATGTTTTCTTAGGGGATGCTAATTTTGTCAAGCCAAACTGAGTCAGACTTGGAGGTGGATGCTTTTGACTATCCGTTATTAGTCAAGAGGTTTTTAGGATTCACATCGAGCTCACCAGAATGTGTCTCAATAGCATGAAATCCTCACTCTTACGTTCTACAAGGGTATAAGGAAACGGAGATAAGACAAACATGGATCGACACATAGTTGATTGATTTAAAAGTGGCTATAATGAGTGCTAAGGTTGTATATCCAGAAGGAAACAATTCCTACACTAGGTCAATCAAGGGTTTCCAAGGCCCATGGTCAAGATAAATGAGGGTACCCTTCTGGGATATCGATTAATGGGAGAGAGATGTAGATCGATAGAAGATAAGAAAAGAATGCACAATATATACAATTGAAATGTAAATGAAGGAAAGGTAAGGATATGATCATGTAAGAGCAATTTTATAACTAACATTGATTTACATAAATACTAAGATAACATAAAGCAATGGGAAAGAAGATGAAACAATTGATGAAAAATAACAAATAGGGTTAGAGAACTTACCTATGGGGTGGTCATTGATGCATCTATCTCTCTATAGAGATTGTATACTAAGAGAGAATTGCTATGGGTGGAGAAGGGGAATACCATTCCTATCTTAGAATCAATATAGATTACCCAATCATGCAAGAAAATCGAATAAACAATAATATTTTCCAATCCAAATCAAATACAAGATATAACAAGAACAAATTAAGAATATGCAAAGATATCACAAAAGAGATAAATATATGGTTTTTTCATGTCATCCCTCCCTTTCTCAAGATGTTAGGTTGTGATGTGTATATATACTCAACGCCATTTCCCACAAGTGATGGTGTTGGCCAAGGGAAAACATAACATCAACACCATCACCCATGGGTGATGGCATCAACTAAGAACCCCCCTAATGTCAAGTGGGGTGAAAATTTGTCATGCATCAAGGGAAATTCAGTGGAAAAATGTCAATGATGAAGTCACATGAAAGTTAGTGTTGGGAGTGCTAGTGTGTGTAGCATAAAATGAATGATGAAGGTAAGGGTAACTAAGGCTAGGGCTACATAGTGGTACATCTCTCTATGTAATGTATTTAATCTCATAATGACCATGTGTATAGTCATACCCCATTCTCGACAGGCCCCTTACTGCACCTTCTCAAGAAATAGATGTATTAACGATTCTTATCTGTAAAAAATATTTGTTAGTAACATGTGTGAAAAATTAGGTGTATATAACTTCTTCATTATTGGATAGACCACTCTCTTCTTCACTCTCTATATTATATTTCTTCATTGGGAGTGTACCTTTTGAATTTTTCATGTTATTCACTTAAGTGATGATTTGACATTGTAAACATTCCCTTTCATTTATAAGAAAAGGGATAATTTTATTCCTATTGGAATATGAAAGGTCATAAGTGATAAAATGTGAAAAGTCATGTGGGGGGAGCTAAAGAGACATATTGTAAAGCTATATATTGAGATGTCTTCTCTATTCCAAGGAGTGGATAATTGTTGTTCTCTTACTACAAGAAATAAGATATTTCTTCTATTTTCTTTTCTATGTTCCTCTACTTCCTACTTTCAACTTTGGAAGTATTTTAATATTGAATAACCAAGAAAGGGATTTGTATCTTTGAGGAATAAATCAATTGAACTTTTCATCTTTTATTTTTTAATCTTTTTATTGCTTACATGGTTGTTTCCTTCCTATTGGATGTGGACCTACTTTGGTCAATGTCAATGAAATTTATGAGTTCCTATTCATTTCATTAATTTTTCCTCTCTATATGTTTATCTCCCATTCACCTCTTTCTAAGAAAATTCCTCTCTTGTATATTATACAAGAAATTTGCGATAGGTTTAGTGGAATATTCTTGCGTGATCTCTGAACTAATGACCATTCAATAAATATGACCATCCCCATTCCAAAGATGAGGGACTTAGTCTCATAACATTGGTGAAAATTCACTAATATGACCTTGCAAAAAATTAATTCACCAAAAAATTCTATCAAAAATGGCTACGTCGTAGCTATAAAAAATATAAAACCTAGGGAGTATAAGATCAATGATTTGGTTCTCAAATAAAATAAAAAATAAATAAATAAATTAAGATATAAATTGATGGGTTTCATTATTCCCTTCATTTAATGAAATTCCTGGTGATGTCATATTCAAACCAGGGGTGTGTCTAAAGCTATATGCAACAAGAATAATCCTTTCGATCTAGTAGTTGACTATAGTTATTTTTGTATTTTCTGGGGGATCTTTTCAATGTCTTAAGGACTTCTTGGTAAAAACCGTATTTAAATTATACTATGAAAAATTTTCTGAAAGGAAACACACTTTGTAGAATAGAAATGAACACACTTGCTTTTGGAAATAAACATGCAACTTAGAGTACTTAAAAATGGTTGCAAGAAGAATAAAAATCTATCTAGACACATGCAAGAATGAGTATACAACAAATTTTAACTAGAAGAATTCAAAGTGATATAGAATTAACAAATCTAAACTATTTGCTTAGGAAATATAAATACCAAATAGACGAATATCTTGTTCCTTGGGGGAGTGGGCCCTTGCTCCTCCTTGAAGCATGATTTAACAACTTAGAATTCTCTCAAATAGGAATGGATATTTATTGAGAAAACATTCAGTATTACAAAACATACTGGATCTGTGTACTTTGATCTGAATTAGTTATTCTATATCTATATCTATCTTCTCCTATTCTCTTATCTCATATAGGTCTACTTATATATACATTTACAATCATAGCTGTCTCTACGATTCTAATGAAATTGAATCGTGCCCAGAATATATGATGACTCAGATTGTGGCTGATTGGACAGCTGTAAGATAACTATCCCTGGATCTGCACTCAGAAATCTTTTCATCCTTTCCTGATTGAAAAGGTTGTTGATGCTAAATCACCAGATGTGGTTAGAATAGATAAAATTCCATCAGTTTCGGAACTTCAGAGAAGTTCTATAACCATAGGAAATTGTTAAAGATCAAAACTGTGAGAGTTTCAGAGCTATACTCAGGAGTTTCGGAACTAATTCTGAAAATTTTGAAACTAAATACTGGAGTTATAGAACTAGATGATGAATGTGTAATGGAGTTCTAGAACTAGCTTAGAAGTTCCATAACTAAGCCGTATTGGAACAGATGCTACCGAAAATTTGCTGAACATTATATACTTCATTTATTTGACCGATTAGACCTGCTTTATTACAAAACTGAATTTTCAACACACTTCGTCAGGAATTTCAGATATTTTAAATGTTAAAATCACAATTAATCAAAAGACGGACAATTACATCCTAACTCATATTATATCAAATAAAAGTCACAAAATGTAATCAAACTTAATAAAAAGGAGAGTAAGATGAGATCATTTATTGTACATTTAATGGGCATATTCTGGCCTCATCATTTCCCCCATACTTATTGTTTTTAAGTCCCTTTACAAAATTTATTCTTCAAAATTGGGGTTATGTGTTCTGCATTCCATTGGATTTCTCAGATCAAATGGTTGAAACTAGATATCCCAATGCTTAAACTTAGAGGTACTATACCCTGCTCCTACTTCTATTTTCCTCTGCCACTCTTCAAATTGAGTAGGATCTTAAGGTTATCCATTTTTCCAAGGAGAAATGGGGGTGAGAAGTAGAGGGGGACTTGTTTGCATTCCCATCCATATGTGCCTGTAGGTCTCATTGATATGAGGAATTATTGTGCATAAAGCTTTTTCTCTTTCTAAACTCCAAATCAGATTTGTAGGGGATATTACTTCCCTTCTTCTCAAAGAAACCATAAGACATTCCCACCTTTTTGATCATCCCTCATAAATATCTTCAAAATTTTCCTCCTCATAGGAGGAAAAGGTATCAATACTTTTTTGTAAGCTGGAAAAATAATGTATATTGAATCATTCATCAAAGGCATGAGTTCTAAAATGTATGAAGAAGGTAGAAGGTTTACCATAGTGAGCCCTCATGTAGAGACCAATTGAGCTAGCTTTAAATAAAAACTCAGAATCCCTTTCCTTCCATGTAATCTGATTTTGTAGAACAAAGAAAAATGCATTGAGCTGACTTTCCCCCATATAAAAATTGATCATAAATCCTGTGTTTTTTTCTAGCATCAGATTACAAAGATATAATTCACACAGAATATTTTTCTGCTCAGGACTGGCTAAAGAATAAGTTGTCATGAATTCAGATTCATATTTTAGTTCATATGGAAGTCCACATGCAATCCTTGACAGTTGGCAATGAATGAATCGTTCTTCCAAAAACACACTATATGCAGGAGAGGGCCTCCTACAAGAAAGTAATTTTTCACTCATAATGCAAACCATCTGTATTTTTTCAAGACATTTATATTTATCTCCTTCTTCCTTATAAAATTTTTCTTTCCACTCTTTTCTTTCCTTCTTTTCTTCTTCCATATTGGTATTCAAATCTTCCTTGGATGTTTTAGCTTCTTTGAGTTCCATGCAAGTTTAATTCCATAGTTTTTTAAGTGGAAAATAAGTTAACTCATTATGTGAAGAGACTGGACATAACATTCTATTTTCTGGAATTTTGACATTCTTCCTCTTTCTCTATCAGTTGTTCTTTAATTACTAATAATTTCTCAGTCCTAACTGTAAGTTGAGTTGTTAGCTCTCCAATGAGCATTTCCCTCTGTTCTAATTTGAGTTTGAGGAAATCCAATTCCTCATCCTTTTCCTTGATAATGAGCTCTGCTCTAGCCAAGAACAGAGCTTGTTCAAAATGATGTTTTTCTTCTTCCTTTGAAATTTCTTGGGGAGTTGAGCATTCTTCTTCTATCAAAGGAAATTTACCTTTTCATCTCTAGGATGCCAACTCTTCTTCTTCATGTGATAATGTTGATGGTTCAACCAATTCTTGAAAATCCTGCTCCTCAAGTATCTCATCTCCTTTGTCCATCTCAGCTTGGCTTGGTTCAGGAGGAGTCATGGCCATGCTACCCAAAATATAAGCAACTTTGTTTTCCATCTTTTCCTATTCACTCCTTCCCTCTAGGATTTCCCTTGACCTCTTATGCATTTTCCTTCTTTGGGGAATTTCAACATGCCCAACAATGGATTTTCTTCTAGAGCTTCTTCTTACTTTTGTTTCTTATTCTTACACGGGTGAACTATCACCATCAGAGATAGATATTCTCTCCCCTGTAGCTTCTACAGAAGAAGGAATTTCCTTCAAAGGCATAGAAGGTTCTACTATTTTGATCTTTCTCACAGATCTTCTTCTTTTTGGTATATTCTCTCTTCCCACTTCCTTCTATTCTTCTACAGGGGCATAAATTTCCAAATTAGTTGAAGGAGAAAATGGAGCTGGTATTGTCCTCTTGATAATATCAGGGTTTTTCTTAAACTTGCCAAGAAACTTTTCCAAAATTTCTTCTCCATTTTTCTTTGACAGAAAATGGTGATGGCATACCAAATGAACTAACCCGTGATGTTTGATTGTCCCAACACCCCAGGACTACCTTTGGGCCATGGTCTGGATAGAATAAAAAAGAAACCCTGGAAGGTTTACTATGTGTTCTGGTTTTGTGGCTCCATATCTCAGCTATATGAGCATCTTTAGGACTTCTTTTCCTACAGACCCAAATTGACCATAACAGGTTAAATACTTCACTATTCAAAATGCTACCCTATCGAAGGGTTTGAGAAAACTGGCCCCTTTGACCCCTTTTATGATTTTCTTTGTGTTGTAAATGTATTGGGCTTCAGTTTCCCTTTCTTGTAGTAGGGTTTCAACCAGTTCTTTTGAAGTCCCTTTGGCAGGATGTGGGACATGCACAATTGGTACCCCAGACACATTACTTATTGTATTCGCAGAAAAATGAATAAAAATATTTCTAACCTTTGTCTTGGATTGCTCTAGGTTTATGATGAATTCTCTTACTAATTCATCGTTATACTTTGAAATTTTTTTAAGGAACTCTAGCCATCCTGCATGCTCAAAGATAGATGCCACTTCTTCGTCCGTGAGTAGCTAGGAATCATCCTCTAGTTTTGATTTCTTTTTAATCCCCATATCGACTCAAATTCAATTTCCTTTTATTCTATGCAAATCAGCTGCAGGAATTCTTGTTTAGCTGCAGAACTGATGATTTTAGCTGTGGAACCTCTGTTCTTAGTCATGGAACAAAAACCTAATTCACTACTTCTCCCTCAAAATTTCTCTACAACTATTTCATGATTTTTCACTAATGATTACTCATGATAACTATGCTGCCACTTATTCCATCCAAATCATCTTCATGATTACTCACTTTTAATCATAATGTATAAATAGACAACTCATCATACCAACTTTTAAATCAAGTCTAATCACACATGCAAACTTTTAATCTAACCCTAAGTAAGTTAAAAGATATAATTACTGTCCTTGATGGTGTAATCCTTTCATTATGATGACTCATCATTCCTACAAGTGGAACAAAAGTGGTTAGACAAGACAACTGGAATTCCAAAGAATTACCTTTTATTTGAATTAGTCATTCAAGGATATCAACCGCCATTGCTAGTTTTTAATTGACCTCTGAGAGAATTTATTATTTTTATTTTTATTTTTGGGGAAGAGAATGCCCTTTATTGGTTTTCATTTTTTTCCCTTTATTCTAGATCTATCATCTAGTTATTTTATCATTTTGGAAGAACTAGGTTCTTCCATATGATCAAATTCTTTGTCTGATTGAATCTTCCTGAAGAATTCATCCTTAGTAGGAGGCTTCCTATATATTTTTAGCCTATGTCCATTAACCAAGAGTGTTCTTCTGCTGCCATCAATGGGAAGTAACTGAATAGAACCATTTTCGAATATCTTCTCAATATTATAGGGTCGTAACCATCTGGTTCTCAATTTTCCCTTGAATTGTTGGTACTTAGAATCAAATAGCAATGCCCAGTCTCCTATTTTGAATTACCTTTTCTTGATATGTGTGTCATGCCATTGCTTCCTTTGATCTTAGATTATCTATGTTTGTTTAAGTGCTTCCATCCTCAATTCATCCAATTCATTGAGTTGAAGGATTCTTTCCTTTTGAGATGCATCCAACTCAATACCCACCTTAACTACTGTCCTCAATGTCTGTAGTTCAAACTCAATGGGAAACAAGGGATTTTCCCCATAGAATAAATCATATGGTGAAAACCCTGTTGCAGTTTTCCAAGTTTTATTATAAGCCCAAACAGCTTCAATTAGTCTCTCTACCCAATCTTTTCTCCCAGCTTCAATTGTTTTAGTAAGGATGTTTTCCAATTCTCTCTTTGTTACTTCAACTTGTCCATTTGATTTTGGGTGATAAGGAGATGAATTTCTATGATTGATTTGGTAATACATTGTGAAAGCTTGGATCATATTAGACATAAATTATGGTCCCTAATATAAAACTATGCTCCTTGGTGCTCTAAATTTTACCATAATTTTGTGCCAAAGGAAATCAACAACTGCTTCTTCAGTGGCATTTGTCAATGCCTGCACTTCTGCCCACTTTGTCACTTAGTTAGTACACATAAGAATATATTTCTTTCCTTGTGAAGGAGAATTAAAGGGACCAAAAAAATCTAATCCCAATCTCTCAAATGGTTCAATCACTACTTGAGGTTGAAGAGGCATTTCATTGGTGAAAGTTGGTTGTCCCATCCTTTGACAAGGATCACACTGCTTGATATATCTCTTCACATCCTTGTATAGAGATGGCTAATAATAACCAGTGCCAAGTATTTTATAAGATGTTATTTTCACTGAATAATGTCCTCCACTTGGTTCATCATGACATGCTCTGAGGATGTAAAAGATTTCATCTTCTCTTACACACCTGTGTAAAACCAAATCAGGGCCACATTTTAATAGCATTCCATTTAACCATTTGAATTGTGCACTAGTTTTGATTAACTTCTGTATTTGTTTCCTAGTGAAAGAAGGAGGAAACTTCCCTATTGCAAGATAATTTTCCATATCAGTAAACCATGGTGTAACTACTGAAATAACGAATAGTTGTTCATTTGGAATGTTATCCTTGACTGGATCTTGCTCCCCTGTAGTGGTTAGTCTTGACAAAAAATTAGCTACCATGTTAGATTTACCTGGATTGTCCACAATAGTAATATCAAATTATTGTAAAAGTAATAACCATCTAATTATTCTTCCTCTATCCACTGGTTTGTTCATTAAATATTTAAGTGCTGAATGATCTATGTGTAAAAATATTTTATACCCTGTAATGTAATGTCTGAATTTATTGATTGCATAAATCACAGCAAGAAATTCTTTTTCAGTGGTGGTGTAATTCTTTTCAGTGGGAGTAATATTTTTACCAAGATAATAAATAGCATACATTTTTCCTTCTTCATCTTTTTGTCCCAAAACTGCACCAATGGAATTATTTGAGGCATCTGTTTGGATATGAAATGTCTTTTCCCAATTAGGTCCTCTCAATATTGGGACAATGATTAATTTTTCTTTAATTTCTTCAAAAGCATGTTGAAACCCTTCATCCCAAATAAATTCACAATCCTTGGTTAGAAAATTAAACATGGGGCAATAATTTCACTGAAATGTGTGATAAAGTGCTTATAATACCCAACATGTCCTAAAAATGACTTGATATCTATACAGGTCTGAGGAATAGGTAAGTCTGAAATTAACCTAATTTTGTTTTGATCAACCTGAATTCCTCTTTTTAAAATATGGTGTCCTAATACAATCCCCTCATCAACCATCATTAAACACTTTTCATGACTAAGAGAGAGATTGTGTTGTTCATATCTTGTTAACAATCTGTCCAGATTTCTCAAAGCATCATCAAATGTATCTCCATGTACAGTGAAGTCATCCATATATACCTCTACACAATAATTTGTTAGATCAACAAAGATTGAAAGTATAACTCTCTGGAAAGTTACAGGAGCATTGCATAAGCCAAATGGTAACACCCTATAGGAAAAGGTACCTGTACGTACCCAAAATTGTAAGGTACAATACTGCCAGAACAGTGTAACAAGTGCCCCGATGATGATACAGGTCTCCTCACAAGGTGTTCGGGATCCGGAAAAGCCCTCGGAGTATGCGTTAACATCCTGCATGCCCCGCTTAGCCCCCACACCCTTTGTTTTCCCCTTTTTCCCTCTTTCCTTGGCCTCTTGACCTTCAATGACGAAACCGCCGCCCTGAAGGGTGGCGGTCTCATGACCGCCGCCCTAAACAGGGCCGCGGTATTGTAACCGCCGCCCTGCTCAGAGTGGCAGTCCTGTGCGCGTTTTCCAGAACGCTCTTTTGACGCGACTCGCGTGAAATATCATGTTTTACCAGCTTTTCTTTGCCAACTTGAGCATGCATTAATGTTTTTGGTCCCCTGGAACAATGTTTTTTCTTTGTTTATTGTTTAGGAGTTCAATTTGGTTTTGGTTTTTGAGAGTTGGAATTCCTATAAATGCATGGTTTGTGTACATGCAAATGGGCAGAATGTAGAAGAATTTGGTGAAGAATTTGAGCTGGAGCTTTTGGTCACCATTTTTCCTTGTTAGAGTCTTCTAGTTTTTAATGTCTTGGTTAGCTTGCTTAGGATTGATAGCCACAGACCCATCTTGTGCAGGAAGTGCTATTGTTCCATCCAATCCAGTTAGAAGCTTGCCTCTGATTCCTCTTTGCTGTAGATTTATCTTCATCGTGTCTTAGAATTCTTAGTTCAATTCATTATATACCTGGTTAGCTTTATCCAGCTGTTGGTAAGCCACATATCCAACTTGTGCAAGCAGTGTCTTTATTTTGAAATAGAATAGCTTGGGAAGCCATTAAATTTGCAGGTTTTTCTCTTCATATAGGATAGTTACAGGTTCTGGTCACTTCATGTTGCATGACTCGCAGTAAAATCCCGCTAGGAATCGCATAAGCCAAGCTCTGTACTCTTGCGTTATCCCTCTCCTACTCGCATTCTCGGTCTGTATTCTGAGCTGTCCTTGCCCCAAAATCTACTCCTATCAGTGCTAGCATTACACGCTTTTCTGGATCCAAGTGAACACGAAAGAACGAGAAGATCATACTGAGGGGACGAGATCATACACACACCATCGGATTCGCCACTGTTCTGCGGAATCCAGGTTTTAAATTTCAAAGTTCTAGTCAGACTCATATCAAATAGAGTAGTTAATTGCTTTATTTCATTTCATTCTATTCTCGATATTGCCAGGGAAGCTTTGGGGATTGATAGTTTCTGAGAAACTATGATTCACTTCTCACTTCTAAGGTAGGATCGAGAATCTTGCAGGTAGATTAGACAGGTTATTTTATTCATTTAGAATAATTCTACAAATCGCACAGGCAAATAACCACACTCGGCTATCTTGTCTGTTTTTAATTATTATTTAGTTATTATTTCTAGATATGCTTAAAATGGTTTACCTTCCTTAAAATTGTTAAATATTTCAGAAAAGAATAAAAGTTATATGCAGCTAGATTTATTTCACGTAGTTAGAATTTACTTCATTACAGTTAGTTTTTCCTTTTATGACAATTACGGGACCTTAAGAGCCCAGGGAATATATATTTGAGCCAAACGTGCCTCAACCAAACCTCATCACAGCGATAGTTGACATAGACCAAAATCTCAGGATACAAGTATTCCGAACAACCACAGATTTACAACTGATCAGTTCTCAGTTAAGAGGATTAAACATAGAAGATGACCAAGCACATGCGTTTTGGTCAAGTAAGCCAAACTACAGATTACCATAGAAAACATCCACATGACTGTAGAAGGGCTCGAAAGAGAAAAAACATTCAGGTGCGATCCTCTAGTTCCACAGCCAGACGCTGGAGACACTCTCGTAGATATAGATACCAGCTTAAGAATCCAGGTTGCAAGAACACCTGTAAGGTATTCTGATAAGATCACACAACTATTGGTTCTAAACATAGAAGTTGAGAAAGCATACGATTACTGGATACTAGGGATTAGAACTTGATCTCGCGTATGACCATAACAGGACCGCAACAACCAAGAGTCTACGGTTGTGACCCACAGATCCCACAGCCCAACGAATCCACAAGTCAGTTAGATATAAACACTGGCCTACGCACACTAGTATTTTAGTCCACTCCACTTCCACCTATCATCATCGAACAACTGTCCTTACTAGATATAGTGGCTAGCGAAGCTAGGGAATTCTGGACTAGGCCAGAAAATCGTCCGTAGAGCCAATTATATTCATCATCCACTATATGTCCTTATCGGGAGATATACACGAAACAATCCCAGGTCATTTTCCACGTATTCTGCAACCCATAGATTGAATCACGCCAGAGCTCGATATTGATTGGAGCCTTCGAGCAGTCATCCTTGCCGATCGATCTATCACACCAGTCCAAGTTAGAAGGGCCTTCTTTGCCTTAGATTCGTAAATTCCACTAGTGTGTGTTGAAGACATTAGACTGCCTAACTAGTTTGTCTGCATCCCACGCATATTCTACCCCCACCAGCTGTCTCGGCACGACCTCGAGAGGTCGGGTACACGGAAGAGTTACTTGTAGATTCTCACGCTCGCCTGTCACTTTTCTGGCGTACAAAATTGGTGAACCCGACGTGAAACAAACAATTGTTTCACCTTCTCTTTGAGAAGTTTTCAAATCTTCTCTCATCCACCTTCACTCCTTCCCATTATTTTGCGGGTATTCATATACCCCCTGAATATGTCGGGATTCGATGCATATGGCAGACCCCTCTTGGGTCTCGAGGCATACTACGCCCAACAGAATAGGCAATCATCACCCTCGCTCTCAGTATTGGGCGACAACTATTCAACTAATTAGTTGTCAACACAAACCCCAAGAATCAGATATAGTTCATCTCTTCAAACTTAGGAGTTAGATCAACCCCCTCGAACCCAACAAACAGAACCTTCAGGTTCAAACAATATGACGTTTACCGGAGAATCTGGTTCATCTCCTCAAATGTTACTCAGACCACAAATTGGAAGGAAATCAGATCCATACCTGGTCTTAGATGATGGACAGTCAACACGTTATCCTAGGAGTGAACAACGCTCCCGGGGAGTGTACCCATCTATAGGAGGTTTACAAATACAACCCGAAATCTCTTTTCAAGAAAATACCTCTATGCCACTGCATACATGAAATATTCTGGGAGAAACTTGGCAAGATAGTGATTAGTTTATGAAAGGATATCATGTACCTTTACAACACCAAGGTATACAACAAATTCCGCTCAGGAAAAGTACCGTGACTTCACCAAATGAAGTCATTTCAACGTTAGTAGAAAGAGTGAGAGGGTTAGAACTGGCTCAAGCAAGTCAAAATTCTCCGTTCATACAAACAGGAAGTTCCAATCCCCCATAACACTCTGGTCAGGTAGATCTCCTTACGGGAGTAGGCACATTAGGCATGCCTCCTCAATATCCACAACAAACACCAACAAGGCCTATCATCTCTAACACTATTCCTCCCGGTCTAGTGTCAAATAGTCCGTTCCTCGACAATACCCCGTCCTACTTAAACATATACTCTAAATCACCACAAGGAGATATGTTCTCCTCTCCCGGCATGTTTGCTCAAACGCAGGGACCTCCCTATGCCCCTGCCAATGCGTACGCTGCACCGTATCAACAACCTATACCACCACCACTCCCTCACCAAACACCATCAATGGTCGAAAGCTATGCGATAGGTACTTATTCAGAATACCTAAAGGAACCCTTAGATTTCACCATACGAAGCGTCATGCTTCTAAGACCTCTCCCTGATTTGCCTAAGTTCAAGGGTGAGGGAGATCCAAACGCACATATCAAAGCTTACGCTACAGCCATACGAGAATTACTCCCTTGGGATGGGGTTGTTGCTAAAATATTCCCCAAAACACTGGAGGGCATTGCTCTCGATTGGTATTATAGAATATCTGAGGCTTCCATACATTCATTTAAACAACTCGTGTCAGAGTTCATCAAAGCCTTCGACATGAACAAACTGCTAAGAACAGGAATTAGGGAGTTCTTACACATCAAACAAGAGCATAACGAGTCTGTCGCCCACTTCATCCAAAGGTGGCGTACCGTCCTTTATTCATCAGCAAGTGCTCCAAACATGGATCAGATGGAACTATGCTATTTATTCCTTCATTCTCTCAGTAGAGAAGTGAAGGAAGAAGTCCAAAAGTTCCCACTAAGGACTTATGATGAAGTACTCGAGAGCGCTTTGCGAATAGATCAAGCAGCGATAGATAGTGGTCGTAAGACATACGAAGCAAATGGGAGGTTAATCACCTCCACTCAAAATACTACAACTACCACAAATGTCAATCAAGGACCCAAAATCCTTAACAAAAATCGTGGGGTAACAACGGATGGGGTAACTGACCAGCCCAAGAGGGTAAATGTTGTTAATACTCCGTCACAAACAAATAACCAACGAAATAACAACTTTACCCCAACGGTCAATACAGTGGATTTTAACCATCCATAACAACAACAACAACAATGGTGAAATCCCATACAAGGGCCAAGCCAAAACTCATTTGGTTACCAAAACCAAAGTCAAAACCAAAAACAACAATTCCAAAACTTTGGTCCTAATAGGCAACAGTTTGATAGGAATTTTAGGCCACAATACACACCAAACCAACAAAACAGGAATTATAATCCCAATTCTTATTGTGGTTTCCATAAAATTCATGGTCACGACACTAGAACGTGCCATGACTACAATAAATTTATGCAACGTTTGCTAGAAGAACAAAGACAGTTCTTCACAGACCTGTTCTTGGCAGATCCTGTCTCATCATCACCAAATACTCTCGCAGGGGCAGTTTCTCCTCAGAATGCTCCTCTCAAGATCTTTAATGATCCACTCCCAAATCATGACAGCAATAGGCTGAATCCAACCAGAACAAACAAAGGTGCAGTGACGGGAAACAATGACCATGAAGCCTCGACTTCATTAAATCCGTCAGTCGCGCCACAGTTGGGAGCTCAATCGAGACCTAAGATAGTCAGTTTGGTAGAATTAGACGTTGAACTACCTATCGAAGCTATAACGAGAACACGAGAGTATTTCTCTCAACCAAGCCCAAGTCATCTGCCAGAGATAGATAAGAGTCAGCAAATAGTTGAAAAACCCATCGGTGCCTATGATTTAATTAGTGACCTAACAAAGACCTTTTCACACATTCATTTTTGGACTTACTAAAGAACTCTCCCCCTCACAGAGATGCTCTTTTAGAAGCATTAGGTCTAGGCCATCTAATTAACATCACTCCACCTCCCGAAACACAAGTAAATCACGTAGATTTTGATATCCACCCTCCGGGGCAGCCGGACAAGTATGCCGAATTCATCTTCGAAATAAGTAAAATGCCCACAGATGCTGAGATCGCACGCCGAGGTGACCCAGCCTTACACTTGCAAGTGTGGGTTTATAATAACTATGTAAAACAGGCAATGGTTGACGATGGGGCTACAGTTAACATAGTCCCTTTCTCTTTCCTCCAAAAGCTTGGATATGGAGAAACAAACTGTTCCACTACACAAAATACCTTGAGAGGCTATGATAGCCTTAAAGCCACTTCGATAGGAACTATAATACTGCCGGTCACCTTAGGGCCCAAAAGCTTCTTGACTGAGTTTTATATTATAGATCGGGAAACTAACTATAATATGATCCTCGGCCGACCTTGGATACATCGAATGAAGGCAATCCCTTCCACGCTATTTCAAGAAGTAAGATTCTTGCATCTGGGAAAGGTATTTATAGCCAAAGGTGATCCAAAACCTTTCGATTTGCACCTAGCTGATTTAAAGAAAAGACCAGGGGTGCACTTAGAATTTGAGCTGCCAACAAACCAACTTAATAAACCCTCTGACCCAAAGCCAGAGGAAAAGTTGATACCTACAACGGATCTTGAAACTACCAGCATAGCCAAAACAACTCCAACCCCTAAAGGTAAAACTAAAGAAACAATATCATTAGGGACTACTGCGAAAATCGTTGAATTGATAGAACAAGATTCACCAATGTTCTTACCATTCGATTCAGTAG
Organism: Taxus chinensis; assembly: GCA_019776745.2. Lineage (NCBI taxonomy): Eukaryota > Viridiplantae > Streptophyta > Pinopsida > Cupressales > Taxaceae > Taxus > Taxus chinensis. The sequence continues at coordinate 310,768,399 of CM034146.1, read as the reverse complement.
GCATAGGATTTTCCCTAGGTGTTGGTTCCTTACTGGCAGAGGATCTCTGTATGATAGAAGTAGAGTGTGCAAATGCAGCAGATGCCCCAACATCTACACTCCCAGCTAAGTATTGGACTCTCCATTTCGATGGAGCTAAGTGTCGTTATGGAGTGGTGGCAGGTATAATTCTTACTTCACCCGAGGAGAAGGTCCTCCCGTTCTCAATTAAGTTAAAATTTGAATGCACAAACAATGGCGCTGAGTACGAAGCCCTCCTCCTTGGCCTCACCTTAGCCAGAAGAATTGGTATTAATAACATCAGAGTCTTGGGAGACTCGCAATTAGTAACAAACCAAGTTTCTGAAGTATATGAAACTAAAGCCGAACATTTACAACTCTACAAAAATGCTGTATTAGATTTAAGCAAGGCGTTTAACTTCATATCCATTGAAGCGATCCCGCGAGAGAAAAATATTCTCGCCGATTCAATAGCAACCTCAGCATCACGTTTTACTCCAAGCAATGAGCTAGAAGATACTCACTTCACAGTATCCATTCGTGACGAGCCATTAATAAAAACAATGACAAATCCTCTTTTAAGCGGAAGTGAATCTACCGTCCTAGACCATGTTGGAAATGATGCGGCTACTTTGGATTATTTAAATGCCTATGCAACATTACATCTCTCCTATCACATGCTAGATTTATCCCTGATCCCACATTCGTCCTCCTACTTCGGAAATCACGTAACGGATCTTCTGTCACAAAGGGAACCTAACATATACGCAATAGAAAATGGGGATGATTTAGATTTACCTCCAGCACCACCTGAGTTCGAAGAGGGTAACGCCTCTTTAATCGAAGAAACAATCGATGTCAACATTGGGACAGAAGATGAACCAAGAATATTGAAACTAGGTTCTTCGTTGACACTAGAAGAAGTGGAAATACATACTCAGGTTCTCAAAGAACATCAGAAGGCATTTGCATTTAATTACAAGGAAATGACGGGAGTCGCACCCCACATTGCGGTACACAACCTTATCACTAGATCGGATGCAAAGCCAATCAAACAAAAATCAAGACCCATGAAGCCCAAAGTAGCTCTCATGGTAAAAGAGGAGGTAATAAAACTCCTTTAGGTAGGATTCATCAAGCCAGTTGACTACTCCCAATGGGTATCTAACATCGTTCCCGTTCTTAAGAAGAATGGAAAGATACGCATCTGCATAGATTTTCGAGATATCAACAAAGCTTGCCCTAAGGACGACTTCCCATTACCATCCATAGATGTTATTGTTGATGCAACAGCTGGTTTTGAACTCTTGTCTCTCATGGATGGATTCTTGAGATACAACCAAATCAGAATATCCGAGCAAGATCAAGCTAAAACCACGTTCATAACTCCTTGGGGAACCTATTGCTATGCTGTCATGCCTTTTGGTCTCAAAAACGCTGGTGCTACATACCAGCGGGCTATGAATTATATATTTCACGATTTAATTCATAAAATCATGGAATCCTATGTAGATGACTTGTTGGCTAAGGCCAAGAAGCGTTGTGACCATCCCGAAGTACTCCGTGTCATTCTTTCACGTTTAATAGAATATGGAGTTACGCTAAATCTGGAGAAATGCGTCTTTGGTGTAACAGGAGGAAAGCTCCTAGGTTACATCATATCGTCACGAGGGATCGATGTTGATCCAACCAAAATTCGGGCTGTCCTCGAAATGGTCCCACCTTTGAGTGAATCTGGAATCAGATCATTTCTCGGGAAGCTGGGTGCAATCCGGAGATTCATCCCGGACTTAAGCTTCACTATTCATCCAATCAACAATTTACTCAAGAAAGACTATAGCATTGATTGGACCGAAGACTGCAATGAAGCTTTCAACGCAGTTAAACGTTTCTTGTTGTCACCACCTACGCTAATGCCACCTAAGCTGGATCGCCCGTTAATCCTATATTCGCGAGCTACCAATGTCTCGCTGGCCTGTATGTTGGCCCAAGAAGACGATGACAAGAGAGAACGTGCAGTTTATTTCATTAGCCGAACACTGCTCGACTATGAAACACGCTATACACAAGCAAAGTGAGAATGTCTTGCCATAGTCTTTGCTACTAAACATTTAAGACATTACATGCTGAATCAAGAAACAAAGGTCATGGTAAAGACGGACCATTTACGGACTTTTCTCACACAAGGTTCCTTATCCAAAAAGGCTGGATGTTTTATAACCTTAATGGGAGAGTTCGAATTAACATTTGTAAATCAGAAGTCAGTTAAAGGGCAAATCATCGCGGATTGGTTAGCTGACAACCCATTAGACGGAGGTGATCTAGTAGATTTGGATTTTCCAGATGAATGCGTATACTACATCGAAACTCGACCTGCTATTTCTGAGTGCCCTTGGTACATTGATATCATTAATTATATCATGGACCATACGTACCCGGATGCAGTGAAACCACAACAAAGAAGGTGATTACGCATAATCGTAGCCAAATATGTCATTATAGAGCAGGTGCTCTATCAAAAAGCATTCGATGGAATGATCTTAAGGTGTGTCGACACAGAAGAGTCCAAGAGGATTCTCCATGAATCCCACAGTGGTATATGTGGAGGCCACTTCGGTGGCCATGCCACTGCTCGAAAAATACATCGAATGGGCTATTTCTGGCCCACTCTAGAACATGACGCGATAGAGTTTGCACGCAGGTGTCATAAGTGCCAGGAATTCTCCCACGAGATCCACATGCCAGCACAAGCTCTACAACCAATCGCAACTCCATGGCCCTTTTCTACATGAGGCCTGGACTTGATAGGGAAGTTCTCTCCCTCATCCACAGATGGCCATAATTTTATAATCACGGCCACTGAATATTTTACCAAATGGGTGGAGGCCATGCCTCTTACTACTGTACCTGGTTCTGTAATCACTAAGTTCATTTTAAATCAAATCATTTGTAGGTACGGTATCCCACAAATCATTATCTCAGATAATGGAACTTCTTTCAAGAATGAAGAAGTTCATGAACTATGCAACAAATTTAAAATAAGCCATCATATGGCTTCCTTGTATTATCCCCAAGCCAATGGGCAGGCTGAAGCAACAAACAAAACACTGAAAGCCATTCTCCTTAAAACGGTGAAAGAAAACAAGTGAGATTGGCATTTGAAGTTATATCCGGCCTTGTGGGCCCACCGAACCTCAATAAGAACACCAACAGGAGCAACTCCTTTCTCGCTAGTATTTGGGGCAGAAGCAGTTCTCCCGCTTGAGGTTGAAATACCCAGTCTCCGCATTTCACTACAAGGGATTCTGGATGAAAACACTTACAGAGAAGCACGTCTTTCCCAACTAGAAATCCTAGATGAAACTAGGTTAGATGCTGAACAGCGGCATAGAGCTTATGTTGACCGAATGTGCCGGAAGTACAACAAGAAGGTCTATGAACGTGATATATACGAAGGTGATCTAGTTCTAAGACTAGACAGCCGGATCGACAAGAAGACCGGCGAAGGAAGGAAATTCCGGCCCAAATGGTTGGGCCCATACCGAGTCATGAAGGACTATGGAAATGGTGCATACCTCTTATGCATGCTAGAAGGTGAGGAATTTGGCGAAACGGTCAATTCCCTGCACCTCAAGCGTTTCTATGCATAAGCAGTTAGCACTACCTATATAACTATCTACATTGCATCTTCATATAGATTTAGATCATTTTTTCCACTTGTTCTTACACAAATTTTGATCAAGGAATCTATTCTCAAAGTAATTCATTACAAACTCATGATGTTGTTGGCACAGAACTTTCTAATCATATCTCTCCATTTTAACGATATCATCAATCACTTCAGAATCTTTTATCAAATAAAATCAAACATGACGAAGTCTTAACGGTAACCATACCAAGATCTGCAAGTTTGTTCTCGCTTTGATTTCTTCTTAGGATTGGTGTCTTACCTATGGTCTATTCTAGAAGCTTCATGGTGTCACATCTATCCCATATACACATCTCTTTGGAAACAAGCATATACTGACATTTTACTCAAAAAGACAAGTCAAAAAGTGATTAAACAGAAAATTTTATTTTTACACATTTCCTTGCCCTACCAACCTTCGGTGATGAGCTTGCGTCTCTTACTAGTGACGTAGGGTTGGGAAAGGATGGAAATACCCTTACTCGCCTATGCCTTGCCCACGGCGATAAACCCATGCTTCTTACAGGTAGCATGGGGCAAGGTGTAGGGGGTCCTCTAGACAATGCAAACGTTAAAAGGTCATAAACAAACTATTCAAACTTTGAGTCAAAAATGAATGAATCAGATGTTCAAAATTCCAAGAGAGTTAAAAATCCTAAAAACCAGATTTTGTCTACTATGTGGCCATCTACGGGTCTAAGTCTGGATAAACCGAAAAGCAAGTCGCACCCAAAACTATGAAGTCATTCAGGTAGAGTAAGCTTGTAGTTCTCAACTTGGTTCCACCAAAGCTTCTTCTGTCTTTCATCACTATCATTTCACCATATTTCATAAACTTGCGCCCTTCTTGGCTCTTGGTGATGAGCCCTCGCATCTTACTAGTTGCGTGGAGTTAGGAGTGGGGCAAGTTAATCTATTCATCATACTGGTTATTTTCATCACTTTGCCAAAACAAACATGAGGTATCCAAATTGCTCACAGAAACTAAGATTTAAGATCACAGTATATCTACAATATCATGCATCAGCATCATGAAACACAAAAGAAAGCAAACATTTGCATCATTTGTTTTCCATTGCATACATTCTAGAAAGCATATAAAACATACATCGTAGTATACACGAGGAAGCTGGAAACAGAAAGGGAAAATACGAGTGACAAAGTTTTGATCCAAAAAGTGAATGCATATATAAATAACCAATGTTTATATACAATGCCATCATGCTCTAGGCATGGTCAAAATGCTCAAAGAGCCCGTGATGTACAAAAGAATCTACAGTACAAAGTATACAGGGCCAAGTCGCCTCTCAACCCCTACACGACCCCTCCGAGGGTGCGCGCCCTCGCCTAGGACTCCGGCTACGCCGGTGCTCTGAATGCACGGAGGGCTCAGGGTCTCGAGGAGAAGCCGCGGTCTCACCACGAGAATGACTCCTCATAAGACGCTCGGCTGTCCTATAGCCTGCCAACTCTGTACGGAGAGTCGACACCATCCTGGCCACATGCCAAATAGGAGTGAAGACGTCAGTATGCCTACCAGCTGCTGAAGGCTCCCCAACATCTACAGATAGCTCCGCACGGGTCTTATCCATAGGGATCATCACAGAATTAGTGCATACCCTACGGATTAGATCCCGCCACTCGTCAACAGTCTCTGTAAAACAAAGAAGAAAAACGAATTAGAAGCTAGGCAAGAGACTAAAAGATACAATATCAAAACATAAGGAGAGATAGCAATTAAAAATCCTAAATTAAACAAACATTGAAAAGATGAGAGGATAACTTACTCGGATCACCGGGCCTCCAAGATGGGTCGCTGGGGCCAGCACCCACCGCAGATGCCGCTGCCGACTGAGGGGATGCTCCTGTAGTAGGAGCAACATGACGCCTCGCAACTGACTCATCCTCTCCACCATGGCCCTGGGAGAGTGGCTCCTCTGAAGCTAGAGTATCTCTCTCTGCACTCTACTCGGCCCTCTCTTCCTGTAAAATATCCTGAGTGTCATGCCACTCAGGATCGCTATCATTTTTCTACCCCTCTGACCCTCCCTCTGTAAACTCCTCAGAATCAGAGTCAATATCTATGGGGTCATCGCTGTTGTGAGCAGGACCCGCAGCAATCTGAAGCAAAGGTGCCCGGGGCGCACCGGCTCTCCCTCTAGCCCGAACTACCCTCCTGGCTGCAATGGGAGTGCCAGGAGTGATCACTGTCCAACCACGGCCTCTAGGCCCCCCTCTAGCCTCGTGGACTGATCTATAAACTGGTGCCGCTGGGGGAAGCATGCCCGTATATGGAAGGCTGAACTGCTAAGGAACTCTGCCAAAAGGGTGTACCTCCACCCGTCCCACGCGGTCGATAAGCTGCCCTGTGGTGGAACAGGAGATCAATGTAAGGGTCTCCTCACCCCATATGCCGGCCATAAGCCGGTACGGCGTCGCCTCCATATCTGCTGTGGTAAGAGAGGCAACTGGCTGGTGAGGTGCTCTAAGCACAAACATATTTGACCATCTAGCTGCCCTCACAGCCCCTGGGTCTGCCACCTCTACCCCTCTGCCATAAGGAATAAAATGCTCGTACACCTAACTCATGACCAGAGTCGGGTGGCTCAATGACTGTCCCTACAAACGGACCACCCTGTATAAGTCATGGTAGGTGGTCCCCAGAATATCTGCGCCCCAGGCATATATCTGGCCATGCCCCTCTATCTGTGCAATGATGGGGGCCCAGCAGTATAGTAAAGTATCCCCTCCCTTGTCCCCGATCAGCCTCGAGGCAAGGATCCCCATGATAGCCTGTCGAAATATGGGGATGGGCAAAGAAGGAATGGATCAAACTCTCACTCCCTTCTTCAACCTCGTCGAGATAGCTGCATCTCCCATGTAGCCTGCCCACTGTGCAATCTGTGCTCGAGACCCTGCTGTCTCCAGTGTAAGTCTCCTCCCGATGATCGGGACCCCCAGGATACGGTAGACATCCTCCAAAGTGATGGTCCACTCACCGCGGACCCCTGGCAATCGGAAAGTGTTCTGATCTGCATCCCAATATGAGAATAAGTCACAAAGAATGTGACTAGATGGCGTAACATGGGGCACGCGTGATATACGCAATATGCCGGCCCTCTATAGTGTATCCTCCTCATCCTGAGAAAGGGCATCCAATACCGCCGAAAGCCAATCACACACTCTCTCTCGGCTCCATCTGATATACTCCTCCCTCGCCTGCATGCACCCAAAAACACACAAAACAGGGCAAGTTAGTATCTAATCAATATCGAGAGAGTCATAAAAGCATATAGAAATGATAAAAATACAAGTGCAATCTCAAAAGTTAAGCTCTTTTGCATTCTGTGCAAAACTGCCGCCCTGAGCAAAGGGGCGGTTTTGTAACCGCCGCCTTAAAGGCGGTGGTCATGTAACCGCCGCCTTGAACAGGGCGGCGGTCATGTAACCGCCGCCCTGGCCAGGGCGACGGTCGCGGTCCGAAAACCCGCGCGGGTTGTTAACCCCCAAAAGCCCAAAAGCGTAAAAAATAGACCATTTTAACTAAAAACAAAGCCTACCCAGTAGGCGCCCCCCCTAGATGGACCTTTTGAACCTAACATTTTCAAAAATAATCCCCCCATTGCAAAGAATTTTCCATTTCAAATTTGAAGAGGGAAAAACACAAAATGGAAGAAAACCAACCTATGATCGCTGAGGTCGGTGTTCCGCTCGTGGAGGCATGATCACGATCTCGCTGCGAACGTTTCGACTCTACTCACGTGAGAAACCGTCATCGTGGGTCCCAGAACTCAAAATTAATCAAATCGACTCGCGCAAATGAATAGAAAAATGGGCCCACTTTCATATATATATCGTTCTGTTTCGTTTTAAAATGAATTTTTCGCAGGTTTGGAGCGCTGATGGAGGTAAGTTTCTATCCCCGCATGAATGGTATGTTCTCCTTCCCTATTATTTTAGCGTTTATCTTCCAAGTTATTGCATCTATCTGCACTTGAGTTCTCTTTTCATTTTGTAGGTAGCGGGAATTTCGATGGCGTCATCGCAACACACGGACGAGTAAGGTATAGCTTCTAACTCCCCATTTCGGGACTGCCATACTCGGACCCACCGTTTTATGCCTCTTCATGGCTAAAACGCTTCTCCGAGGGGGCAATATGTACGTACTCAAAATTGTAAGGTACAGTACTGCCAGAATAGTATAACAAGTGCCCCGATGATGATACAGGTCTCCTCGCAAGGTGTTCGGGATCTGGAAAAGCCCTCGGAGTATACATTAACATCCCGCATGCCCCGCTTAGCCCCCACGCCCTTTGTTTTCCCCTTTTTACCTCTTTCCTTGGCCTCTTGACCTTCAGTGATGAAACCGCCGCCCTGAAGGGCGGCGGTCCTGTAACCGCCGCCCTGCTCAGAGCGGCGGTCCTATGCGCGTTTTCCAGAACGCTCTTTTGACGCGACTCGTGTGAAATATCACGTTTCACTAGATTTTCTTTGCCGACTTGAGCATGCATTAATGTTTTTGGTCCCCTGGAACAGTTTTTTTTCTTTGTTTATTGTTTAGGAGTTCAATTTGGTTTTGGTTTTTGAGAGTTGGAATTCCTATAAATGCATGGTTTGTGTACTGCAAATGGGCAGAATGTAGAAGAATTTGGTGAAGAATTTGAGCTGGAGCTTTTGGTCACCATTTTTCCTTGTTAGAGTCTTCTGGTTTTTAATGTCTTGGTTAGCTTGCTTAGGATTGATAACCACAGACCCATCTTGTGCAGGCAGTGCTATTGTTCCATCCAATCCAGTTAGAAGCTTGCCTCTGATTCCTCTTTACTGTAGATTTATCTTCATCGTGTCTTAGAATTCTTAGTTCAATTCATTATATACCTGGTTAGCTTTATCCAGCTGTTGGTAAGCCACATATCCAACTTGTGCAAGCAGTGTCTTTATTTTGAAATAGAATAGCTTGGGAAGCCATTAAAGTTGCAGGTTTTTCTCTTCGTATAGGATAGTTGCAGGTTCTGGTCACTTCATGTTGCATGACTCGCAGTAAAATCCCGCTAGGAATCGCATAAGCCAAGCTCTGTACTCTTGCACTATCCCTCTCCTACTTGCATTCTCGGTCTGTATTCTGAGCTGTCCTTGCCCCAAAATCTACTCCTATCGGTGCTAGCATTACACGCTTTTCTGGATCCAAGTGAACATGAAAGAACGAGAAGATCATACTGAGGGGACGAGGTCATACACACACCATCGGATTCGCCACTGTTCTGCGGAATCCAGGTTTTAAATTTCAAAGTTCTAGTCAGACTCATATCAAATAGAGTAGTTAATCGCTTTATTTCATTTCATTCTATTCTCGATATTGCCAGGGAAGCTTTGGGGATTGATAGTTTCTGAGAAACTATGATTCACTTCTCACTTCTAAGGTAGGATCGAGAATCTTGCAGGTAGATTAGACAGGTTATTTTATTCATTTAGAATAATTCTACAAATCGCACAGGCAAATAACCACACTCGGTTATCTTGTCTGTTTTTAATTATTGTTTAGTTATTATTTCTAGATATGCTTAAAATGGTTTACCTTCCTTAAAATTGTTAAATATTTCAGAAAAGAATAAAAGTTATATGCAGCTAGATTTATTTCACGTAGTTAGAATTTACTTCATTACAGTTAGTTTTTCCTTTTATGACAATTACGGGACCTCAAGAGCCCAGGGAATATATATTTGAGCCAAACGTGCCTCAACCAAACCTCATCACAGCGATAGTTGACATAGACCAAAATATCAGGATACAAGTATTCCAAACAACCACAGATTTACAACTGATCAGTTCTCAGTTAAGAGGATTAAACATAGAAGATGACCAAGCACATGCGTTTTGGTCAAGTAAGCCAAACTATAGATTACCCTAGAAAACATCCACATGACTGTAGAAGGGCTCGAAAGAGAACAAACATTCGGGTGTGATCCTCTAGTTCCACAGCCAGATGCTGGAGACACTCTCATAGATATAGATACCAGCTTAAGAATCCAGGTTGCAAGAACACCTGTAAGGTATTCTGAGAAGATCGCACAACTATTGGTTTTAAACATAGAAGTTGAGAAAGCATACGATTACTGGATACTAGGGATTAGAACTTGATCTCGCGTATGACCATAACAGGACCGCAACAACCAAGAGTCTACGGTTGTGACCCACAGATCCCATAGCCCAACGAATCCACAAGTCAGTTAGATATAAACACTGGCCTACACACACTAGTATTTCAGTCCACTCCACTTCCACCTATCATCATCGAACAACTGTCCTTACTAGATATAGCGGCTAGCGAAGCTAGGGAATTTTAGACTAGGCCAGAAAATCATCTGTAGAGCCAATTATATTCATCATCCACTATATGACCTTATCGGGAGATATACATGAAACAATCCCAGGTCATTTTCCACGTATTTTGTAACCCATAGATCGAATCACGCCAGAGCTCGATATTGATTGGAGCCTTCGAGCAGTCATCCTTGCCGATCGATCTATCACACCAGTCCAAGTTAGAAGGGCCTTCTTTGCCTTAGATTCGCAAATTCCACTAGTGCGTGTCGAAGACATTAGACTTCCTAACTAGTTTGTCTGCATCCCACGCATATTCTACCCCCACCGGCTGTCTCGGCATGACCTTGAGAGGTCGGGTACGCGGAAGAGTTACTTGTAGATTCTCACGCTCGCCTGTCGCTTTTTCGGCGTACACTACCCCATGGAAATGTAAATGTAGTTTTGTCCTGATCTTCAATAGCAACTCTGATTTGACTGTATCCACTAAAGCCATCCAAGAAGGAAAAATATTGTTTACCTAAAAAGTTGTCTAGGAATTGATCTATGAATGGTAAGGGAAAATAATCTCTCAGTGTGGCTTTTCTTAGTTCCCTATAGTAAACACATATTCTCCATTTTCCATTCTTTTTATGAAAATTACAAGAGGAGATACCCACTAACTATCTGAGATAGGGTATATAAAACCTACTTGTAATAGTTTTTCAATTTCTTGTTTGACTATATCCCTTAAGGCTGGGTTAATCCTTCTCTGAGATTGCCTAACTGGTTTAATGTTTTTAGTATAGATGTGATGAGTGCAGATACTTGGGTGAATTCCCTTCATGTCTTTGTAATCCCAAGAAAAAGATTTAGTATGATTTTTTAGAACATCAAACAATTTAGCTTCTTCAACATCCTTTAACCAGTTGTTAATGTTCAAAATTTTACCCAGTTGAATCTCAACATGCTTGGTTCCGATGTGTGATGAATTGATTTGTTGAAAGGGTTCCATTAAATTATTTAGTGGACATGCATGTGGTAACAACATATGATATGTAACAACATCTCCAAAATTTCTTTGAGATAGAATACTGGAAAAATTACAGTAAGAAGAATTATGATACTTATCTCTTTGTAGGTCAAACTCTTCGTCACTGCTACTTTCTATAAATTCTTCACCATTCCCTGATGTATTTGAAACCAAAGCTACTAATTCTTCCTCTCCCCATAATAAATCTCATTCCTCCAGAGTGAAATTATTTTCAATCATAGAGAACCGTTGTTGCCATGATTCCGGAACTAAATGTGTTGGTTCTGGAACTAAATGTGGTGGTTCTAGAACAAAGTTCACAGGCTTTGGAACTATTTCTAATTTCTTTGAGGATAGCTTGTGCTCATTCAATAGTGGATTAATCATCTCTTCTACTTCTCTTACGTGATCCATTCAAGATAGTCATATCACCGGACCTGTAATCAATTAAGGCAATAATTGTAGCTAACCATGGTCTACCCAAAATAATGGGATAACCAAATGTTTTACCATTTGGATGCAGTATAAGGAAGTCAAATGGATATTCCCATGACTCCACCATAACCGACACATCTTCAATAATCCCTTCTGGTTTTGCTACAGACTGGTTTTCCATTTGGAATATGGTATTAGTAGGTTGTAGACCCGTTAATGGTAATTTTTTCAAAGTGTCCACTGTCATTACATTTATAGCCACTCACAAATCTACCAAAATGTTATGTATATATTTATTCCCTATAAAGACAGAAATAACAGGACTTCCAAGATCTTCATATTGGGAAGTAAAAGTTTTCCAGCTAATAAATCAGCATGTTTCCCATCTACTTTGATAGTCTTGGGGTACTATTTCTTCCTTCTAGGATTTTTCAAACATAAGATTTTGATTAATTTGTTCAATCCTGGAATGTCCTTAATTACTTGTAATAGTGGTATTTCAATATTCAATTTCCTTAGTGCCTATACCAATTTAGATTCCTTGGTTTCTATAGCTTCTTTAAATCTCTCTGGAAATGGAGTCTTAGTAGTGTCACTATCTGGCTCCTTTTCTTTTCTTTTTATATCCTCTTTTGGAACAATAGTACTAGGGGTTTCATTTTCTTCTATCATTTCAGTGATTATAACAGGTGGAATGCTAATTATTTTTCCAAATCTAGTTTGAATATCCTTACAAGCCATGACATTTAGATCAACTAATTTTTCTAGTTCTGTTCCATAAATAGGAGTTGTTTATTTATTTCTTGGGTTTGTTACTGGTTGTGTTGGTATTTGTGTTTAGACTATATTCTCAGTTTTTGAATTCTGTGCAGGGAATCCCATGATGTCCTGTTGATTCTGATTTGGATATGTTTTTCCTTTAGCATAATTACTAGGGTTTCATCTAGGATGTGACCAAACATAAGGACTTCCTTGACCAACCCATGGTTGTTGATGTCTCTGAACATACCAAACTCGACTTTCCCAATCCTGAGGGTTCCATGTTGGTTGAGGTACCCAAGGTGGTTGTCCCTAATTTTTTGGTATTGTCTGAGTATCCCATGCCATCGTCCAGGGATTAGGAACTGATCTTGGCACAAACTTCCCTTGGTGATGTTGTCTTTGAACAACATTCAATTATTATGTTGTGGATGATGTACTAGTTTTTAAAGCTGATTCTTTATGACTATGAGTAGAGAACAAGCATCAATATCATGGTATTTAGATTCATAGATAAGACATGCTTCCATTTTATCCAAAGGACAATCTCTTATTGTATGCTTCTTCTTGCATCTAGAACAACACATAGCCAATGGTTCAGTTTTGGTGTTTTCTTTAGCTTGTAATGCATCCATTGTAGAGGTTAATTGAACTAAAATGTATGTTTTAAAGTTTGCTAACTCATCCATTAGTTTGTTCATATATGGATTTAGACTTTTCAAAAAAATTTCTTTTCTAGGTCCACCCCTTGTTTTGGAATAGCTTCTACAAATCTCCTTAATTTCATTCATCATTAATTGATTAGTGTCTCCACCTCCTATCAAGTTAAGGGCTTCCCTAGATTCGTCATCCAAACCCTTAAGAAAAATGGTTTTACTTAACTCCTCTTGAAGTAAAAATCCACACCTTTTTCTCACAAAGAAGAATCTATCTAAATAGTCTTCTATATTTTCATCCTCTTCCTGCTTGATTTTGAAGAATTATTCCTTCCTATTTCTTCCTCTACAATAATCCTGGTATTTGTCAAGGAAGGCAGTTTCCAATTGTGCTCAAGTGGTAATAGAGTTGGATGCCAATCCCATGAACCACCTCATTATTGCATCCTTTAGAGTGGATGGAAACAACTTGAGTTTTTTATCATCCATTTTGTAGTCATAGGTCTGACATAGTACCTTGAACTCAAATAGAAATTGGTCAGGTTCTTCAAATGACATCCCTCTAAATGTGGGTAAATGTGCAGGTGAAATATTTTTCATTGGTGTATCATCATCATCCAATTGGATTGGATAAGTAAAGGTCCTATTAGGTTCTCTTTCAGGTTCTCGTGCCATTTTAAAAATATTTTCCAATTTTTTCTCCTAATCAATGTGGTATGTGGTATGCCTTGGGGAAGGTGAAAAATCAATAGTAGGAGGTTGACTACTCAATTGAGAATCAAAACTTTCCCTAAATGGATCTTGAGAAATAATCCTTCTCCTAAAAGTTCTACTTCCTTCAGGTGACTGATCTAAGAATTCCTAAGGTGGCAATTTTGTTTCTTGTATACCAGAGGATGATGGTGCCTCCAATTCTTGATCAACTTCCTTATTTGGATTAGAGAATGTTATGAACTCTTGTGAAGATGTTTTTCAGAGGAATCTACCCTTTGAGTCTCTTAGTCTACTCATAAATTTAATGATATAATAGGGAAGATCCTTCAACTATGAGATTTATGATTATTTCTCTTGTTAACACCTAATTATAAAATTCCAACTAGTGTGTCCCCGAAAACGGTGCCAAAAATGAAGGGTGTCGTTATTCTCTTCATTTAATGAACCTCCTATTGATTTCATATTCAAACCAGGGGTGCGTCTAAAGCTATATGCAACAAGAATAATCTTTTCAATCTAGTAGTTGACTGTAGTTATTTTTGTATTTTCTAAGGGATCTTTTCAATGTCTTAAGGACTTCTTAGTAAAAACCGTATTTAAATTATACTATGAAAACTTTGCTAAAAGGAAACAAATTGAAAGCTTTGTTGAAAGGAAACACACTTTGCAGAATAGAAATGAGCACACTTGCTTTTGGAAATAAACACACAACTTAGAGTGCTTAAAAATGGTTACAAGAAGAATAAGAATCTATCTAGACACCTACTTGAATGAGTATACAACCGAGTTTAACTAGAAGAATTAAAAGTGATACAAAATTAACAGATCTAAACTCTTTTCTTAGGTAACATAAATACCAAATAGGCGAATATCCTGGTCCTTGGGGGAGTGGGCCCTTGCTCCTCCTTGAATCAAGATTTAACAACTTAGAATTATCTCAAACAAGAATGGCTATTTATTGATAAAACGTTCGATATTACAAAACATATTAGATCTGTGTACTTTGATATGTATTACTTATTCTATATCTATATCTATCTTCTCCTATTCTCTTATGTACTGTAGGTCTGCTTATATATACATTTACATTCATAGTTGTCTCTAGATTATGATGAAATCGAATCATGTTCAGAATAGATGCTGACTCAAATTATGGCTGATTGGATAGCTGTAAGATAATTATCCCTGGATTTGCAATTGGAAATATTCTCACCGTTTCTTGATTGAAAGGTTTGTTGATGCTAAATCACCAGATGTGGTTAGAATAGATAAACTTCCATCAGTTCCGGAACTTAAGAGAAGTTCTAGAACCATAGGAAATCGTTAAAGATCAAAACCGTGAGAGTTTCGGAGCTATACTCAGGAGTTCTGGAACTAAGTCTGAAAATTCTAGAACTAAATATTGGAGTTCCGGAACTAAGTCCGAAAGATCCAGAACTAGATGATGAATGTGTAATGGAGTTCTGGAACTATCTTGGAAGTTCTGGAACTAAACCGTATTGGAACAAATGCTACCGAAAACATGTTGAATGTTACATACTTCATTTCTTTTACCGATTAGACCTGCTTTATTACAAAACTGAATTTTCAAAACACTTCGTTAGGAATTTTAGAGCTTTTAAACGTTAGAATCACAATCAATCAAAATACGGACAATTACATACTAACTCATATCAGATCAAATAAAAGTCACAAAATGCAATAAAACTTAATAAAAAGGAGAGTAAAATGAGATCATTTATTGTACATTTAATGGGCATATTTTGGCCTCATCATTAATAAGGTAAATATCAGCCCCCAAATGGTTAGGGTCATATGTAATCACTGATAAGATTGGTTTTAGAGCATATAAGTTAGCAACAACTACTGTCTAAATAATTGATGAACCCATGAACATTATCAACGTAAATAGGTTCTATTCCTAGGAACCACCTATTCACGGGTACTCTTTACACTGGGAGAGTCCACTTGTATATTTATTTTACCTAGATTATCCAAAAATATACTTAAAATTTTCACTCCATTGATAGATATTCCCATCACACAATTAAATATTTACAATCATCACCTTTTTTTTCATGTCATTATAAGACATGAGTTGATACTAGATCCTATTTAGGTGTTGCGCATCTCACCCCTCTTATGGTTTCTCCCATTTAATTTTTTTTACCTGACTCTTTTCACTGCCCATCTCATTCTTTAGTGTTCAATCTTCACATCCTAATAGTTGTGTGGGGATGATATGTAGGGGAAAAAGTTCCTTCCCATCAAGAAAATTTCAAATACAAGGAAAAAAAAAATTAAAAAAAATACTGTTACAATGTTTTTTTTATTAAGGGTAAATAGATTTGAAGGGACTATACCCTGTATACAAAAGGGCTCAAAAGCCAGATATCATAGGTGAGAGAAATAGCCCAGAGAAGGGCAAGACAACCAACCTAAGAGGGCTCAATAGCCAGATAAATCAACAAAACAGAAGAAAGGATCCAGACTTACAATGATCCAAAAAGAATCAGAAGAGATCAAAAAGAAAAAAAAAATATCTATCATATAATATCTCCACAAAAAAATAGCTCCAGAACTGCTAGTAATCAGCAACTTCGCAGCCAGAAAATAGCATCACAGCACCCCATTACTTGATAGCCCTATCAATCTTGGTTTTGATAGCCTACAGTGACATGAAGAAGGTAATGGCTATGGCCTGTGAGGAGTCTTTTATGTCTGCCTGAGCAATTGCTATATCCATTTTCTCTTTAGGGCCCTAAATGTCTTCATTAAACCCACTTAAATTGCATACACTATGAACATGTTGTTCAATGAAATTATAAACATTTTTAAGGGTAGATAGTATGCAGTCACTGCGAATTTTTACATTTCCCATTCTACCATCCAAAGACTGTAACTTCTTGAATATTTCAGCAATAACACCCTCCTCATCATCACTTTGTAGTATTTCTTTTCCCGTAGCTTTTTCCATATTTTTTTATAACCCCTTTGAGTTCTTGTATTTCCTTTTCCATCCTGCCCACTCTATCCTTCAAGTCCTCCTCCTTAGGTTCCTCCATCGGTTGGCTAATATGCAGAAGGTTCTCAGAAAGCTCTAGGTCTTTGTAGCTTTTGAGAACTCGTTGGGAAGCAGGGATTTTAGTTTTTATGCCCTTTCTTTTCTTGCTAGAAGAAGCAGATTCAATCTTCCTTTCTAGCAGGGGGAATGAAGGCGGTGTGATCTGGGGGAGGTATGGAGGAAGAGGGTGGAGTAGGATTCATGTGGGGACAGTTTGAACATTGGCGATGAATCATCAGGATTAGTCCTTGATGCAGAGGAACAACCCTAGAATGGCTCTGAAATTCTCTAATTGATTTCTCCAGTGAGTTAATCAAGTAGTGAGGGAAGCTGATGATTATATTTCTATGAAAGTGGTTAAGAAATCTCAAATTTTTTTGAGGTAAAGTCACAATCTTCCTTCAAGAGTCACATACCTAATGACCATCCTGGCTAGCTCAGTAAAAGGCTCAGGAATCGAAGCCACCTTGATGTCTGTAGTCACAAATTCAAGATTCTCCCCCTCGTCCAAGAATTTCTCAGTCTCCACCTCCTTGTCTACCTTCTTATTGAAGAATTTGGTGCCCTCAAGACTGAGTCCTGTGATCTGGGTGATGAGCTCCTTCGTGATCTCAACCTCTATGTTGTTGTATTTGACAACCTGATTCTTCCATCCCTGGGAAAATCTAATAGAAATATCTTGATCAAAACCTTGAATCCTTTCTATCAAATTTGACAGACCCCCAATTTGAAGGTAGTTCCAAAGCACACCATCCTCTTTCCACGCTGGATTGTGGGTGGGCTCTGTTTTGCATGGCGGACCCCCCATTTTTTCCACTGTTTCTATTCTCAATGGTAAAGTTGTTAGCACTATGCGGGGTAGGCTGAACTTTATTTTTTAATCTTTCCCTTCCGTGAAAGAAGATGTAATTATTAGACCATACTTGTAATTAGTGTCCCGCTCCTTGGCTTTCTTTCTATGCCAAGAAATGATGACAGTCCAGTTCACACAAATCCCATCAATCATACAAATCTTATAAGATGTCATCATTCTGTACTTGAGGATCCACACATTAGCATCCACATTACAGTTGTTAGTGATGATTTTCTCGGCCATGTAGATCATTGATTATGTCTTTATTGACTTGAGTGGGCAGAACATCCCCCCTTAGCCAAGTTTGAAAAGTATTAGTAACACCAAGGTTTTCCAAACCATCTACGACCCTATTTCCTTCCCGATAGGTGTGGGTGATTTTAACATTTACAAAACTCTTGCATATATCAATAGCTTCATCAATGAAATCTCTAATTGACCAACTGGGGTGTTGCTTTTTGTTTAAGAGATTGATGATATTCAGATAATCACCCTCAATTATAATATTTAGAATATTAAAATCTCTGGCAAGCCTTATTCCCCATAGAGCCACCAGAGCTTTAGAGTAATGGTTAGTTTTCCTGCCCATTTTCCCAGAAAAAGCAGCAACAAAGTAGCCTCTTTGATCTCTGATGACTCCTCCACCTCCAGAGTCTCCCCCATTGCCTTTTGAGGCCCCATAAAAATTTAACTTATGCCAATCATTGGGAGGCTTCATCTAGTGGACGGTGGTTCTATCCATACCATTGTTATTCTTTTTGAAGGCAGTGTCAATATTCCAATCAGTCAGAATGTATTCTTCTTTCTCAGGGTAAAGTCTATTTTTAGGAGGTTTAAATCTAGCAATATTATCCTACACAACAATGATAATTTCCTTGTAGACTTTGTTACATGCCTTTCTAGTGTTTTTGAAAATTCCATCATTACAAGCCTTCCAAACTCACCACATAGTGTGAGGTAAAACAAGTTGCCAAAATCTCTTCACCACACAATGCTTATATGGAGAGTCCCACTGTTCCCAGGCTTAAAGACAGGTAAGGGGAAAAATCCATCTCTGATTAAATTTTTCCAAAACAAGATGCCAAATTTTAGAAGCATACTCACAATGAAGAAATAAATGTTTTATGTCTTCTGCCTCTTTCTGACACATGCAACATCTATTCGGCATGATGAATCCCTTCTTGATGAGGTTGTCATTAGTCAGGATCTTTCCTTTAATGATGAGCCACCAGAAGAAGTTCACTCTAGGGGTTAACTCAAACATCCACAACTTGTGCCACTTAATTTCACTTTCAATATAGACAAAGAAAGAATTATATCCTGATTTAACAGAGTATTCCCCATCAAAAGAATCTTTTCAGATGAGTTCAACCCTAAGATTTTGGTTACTAATATGGATTAGAGAAAGTTGATTCTGTAAAGATGAAACATCATCATGTACATTATCATTCTCCACTTTTAGTTGTTTCCATTTTCTTTTATTTTCATCCACCTCAATGTATCCCTGTATTTTGTGTCCATACTTTGTAATCAAGCTTTCTTTAATGTGACCATAAGAAGAAATCCAGTTAGAATCAGTCCAGAAGTTAATGTTTTTCCCATCCCCAAGCTTGCAGCTACACCCCTAAGAAAGGATGTGTCTTCTGTGAAGAAGGTTGTTCCAGAAAATAGAACCATTCGGAAGAGACTGATCATAAATGAAGGAAATATTGCTTTGGTTTGAAAGGTATTTGATCTTAACCAACTCTGTCGAAGGCTTGTGCTCTTTTATAAGTCTCCAACCTAACTTTGCAATAAGGGTAACACTAATATGTTTGATATCTTTGATGCCTAACCCCCCAAGCCTGTTTGGTTTACATACCTGCTCCCAAGCCACTAGATGATACCTGAACCTGTCCTCAGTACCGTGCCATAAAAGGTGCTTTTGAATCTTTTCAATACTATTTGTCACTGCTGCTAGTATGCTGAACATTGACATGATGTAAATAGGCAGGTTTTGGAGCGTGCTTTTTATCAATAAGCACTTTCCTACACTTGAAAGTATAGCTCCTTTCTAGCCAGCTATTTTTTTTTAAATCTCTTAATAAGATCATTCCAGACCTCATTAGAAATCTTGTCGGTACTTAAAGGTAAACCTAAGTAAGTAGCGGGAAGAGAATTAATAGTGCATCCTATAATATTAGCAATCTTTCTTTGCCTTGCCATAGGAGTATTGAAGAAATATATAGAGCTTTTGTCAAAATTAACTTTTTGTCCTGAGTCTTCCTCATAGAACCTAAGGACAGTTTTGATAGCCTTTGTCTCAATTATTGAGGCCATCAGAAGAAGCAGAGTGTCATCAGAAAACTGTTGGTGGGAGGAGATCTGATTGCCAGAAGTTGGAGGAAAGCCCTTTATCATGCCAATGCAAATAGCTTTGGAAATAGATTTGCTTAAACTGTCATCCATTATAATGAATAATAGAGGGGAAATCAGGTCCCCTTGCCGGATTCCTCTATTGCTGGAAAAAAAACCCACCGGTTCCCCATTAACAACCACTAAGAATCTAGAAGTAGAAATACAAGAGTGAATGATTTTCTTGAATTTAATTGAAAACCAAACTTAGATAATACCTCATCCATGAATCTCCAGGAGACTCTTTCGAATGCTTTATGCATGTCGAGCTTGATAGCCATCCCAGGCTTTTTACTTTTATCCATAGAGTGTATAGTTTCATGAACCATGATAATTCCATCTTGAATAATTCTTCCCTGAATGAATCCACTCTGCTGTTGTGAAATGATCTCCATAAGAATAGGTTGCATTCTAGTGGTAAGAATCTTTGTGAAGATCTGATGTATTACATTAACTAAACTGATTGGCCTGAAATATTTGAAGTCCTTTGCATCTAACTTCTTCGGGGCAAGCACAATGTGAGTATTATTTAATTCTTTAATAAGATTTCCAGTTCTATAAAACTCATTAACAACTTTCAATAGATCTTCAGAGCATATTTCCCAACATCTTTGGTAGAAGTTAGCCAAAAAACCATCGGGACCCGGAGCCTTATCCCCCTCTAAAGCGAAAACAACCTTTTTCAATTCCTCGATGGTGACAGTTTTGGAAAGACTCTTAAATCTCTCAGTAGGTAATATATTATTAGGAATGGAGTTTAAGAGAAAGGAGGCCACTTGTTCATTGTAGGAATACTATTACAATGTTACACCTCTCGTCCTTCACAATATTTGGTGCTGAGCTCACACTTATTACTAGTATTGTGATGCTGGGAAAAAATAAAGGTGCCCTTACTCACCTACATTTTGTCTTTGGTGTTGAGCCATTTCCTCTTACTTGTGGCACGATACAAAAGGTAGGGATAATTACAAAAAAACAAAAAAAACAAAGCCTTCAAAATCACAAGTGCTTAATCCTACAAAATCCCAAAGAATCAATTTAGATGCCCATGTTAGGAGAGATAACAATTCCTTAAACTAGATCATTCCAATCACTAGTCCATTTATGGGTCTAAGTCTAGTTAAAGACCTATAAAGTAAAAATCATCTTGGAGTCGATTGAATAATCCTAATTGGATATAAGTCACAATTTCCCAAATGGACCTTTATTACACCTCATGCTTTTGTATCCATCATCTTCATTTATGCATCACCATTTCATGTGTCTTACATCCTTCTTGGATCTCGATGTTGAGCCCTCACATCTTACTAGTTGCATGGAGTTAAGGGTGGAGTAATACATCCCATCACTATATCATCTACAATACATTATGCCAATGAAATTAAATATTTAATATTGTTCGAATATACATTCCCAACATGCAACATTTACACATGTATATTCCCATACCTCCTCTTGTCTATCTTATCCTATCAACTCTCATGTCTTATACTATTTTTGTTTTAAATAGTCAATACATTTACCATCTATTGTATTATCCATATTCACTTTGTCCATCTCTAAATATTTTTGAGACTCTTAGTTCTTATATGAGTTCAGAATGGGTCCATGATCACTATCACAACTAGGTCCCTCACATCGATACCTAGTCAAAAATCCCTAAAAATCAAAATAATAAAAAAACGTAAAAAATTACTTCAATATATTTTCAAAAATCCCAACAAATCAAATATTCCAAAACTACCAAAAAATAGAAAACTAGTTAAAATATACAAAAAAATTGAAAAGCCATCTAAAAATCCTAAACAATTGCAAAAACCAAAAATCCCACAAAATCACCACATTTGACTCTTATCCTAGTGTCCATTCCTAAGAACATAAAAATATCCTAATGCAAACCCCTTGTATGCATCCTTGCTTAGGGAAAAATCAAATCAATAAATCAAAACTTCCTAATCGAAATCCCTTACTTGTATCCTTGCTTTGGGAAATCTCAGATCTCATTTTCTCCCTTGCATGTATCCTTGTTTGGGGAAAAATCAAATCAATCAATTATCATTGTGAAACACATTAGGGATAGAGTTAACTGTCTTTATGTGAATTTTTGTTGCATTGTTACTTTTATTAGTTCATTGTTTGATCACTTACAAGTTTATTGTTTGGTATCATGGTTCATTTATATCCACAGTACATATATTTACTTTTTATATTGGTTTTGATTTTACTTTTTTGTTTCTTGTGTGTGTGTGTGTGTGTGTGTGTGTGTGTGTGTTTTATGCACATAATGGGTTACTAATCATGGTGCTAAATTTATTGAGCAATAGACAAATAGGTTGCTCTAAATTATACAATCTGAATGGAATCTCAAGCTACGAGTAAGGTTAGTCCCATCTTCATCACAATCAATATCAAATAAAAACTACAATAATCATCATCATATACATCTCCATAGACACCATTTTTTGGTATCACCCCGCGTTTCACTCTCCTTTATTACACTTAGCCTCTTGATTACCTTTTCCTCTAAACTAAATCCTAAAAAGAACAATTACCTTTAAGAAATTAATTAATCCCCTTCAATCCTTAATCACCATTATGTGTTAAAGGATTCCATGTAAGCCTCTATCATAATTAATATTATTAACCTAAATAACATCACCTCACATACTAAGAAAATGCCCCAAAATCATCCACATCATGTACCACACTCATTCCCATCACATCCACTATTATACATAATCCTCCACATCATGAACCTCACATATGAACTTAATGATTATAAATCCCAACAAAAAATTCACAATTTGACATCCCACTCAAATATATAATAGTGAAAAAAAATCCTCATGGGATGCATTATTCACCCTGACCTTTTCAATCATGTCCCACTCAATATCACATCCTTTCTTTTTGAATCATGAGCCCCACTCCATAGAATCCAATTCATATAAAATATATTCTCATTCAAATCATGTCTTTTAATCAAGGTTACTTTTGTAAACCAAGGTTATCTAACATCCCTCAGTTAACCACCTCCCCAGATTATATATACATGCCTTATTCCCTTCTTTCAAAAGAAAGGTTTTTTAGAAACAATAATAAGAAAATTTTGAAACGAGTTTTGCACGATTGAGGTCAAGGAAAATCTTTTCCATTGTTATAAATTAGAGGTGAGGAGTGTTGGAGAAATCTTTGACATTGTTGGGGAAGATTTGACATTTTTCATCATCTTGCCATCTTGATGCCCATTCCATCTCTATATCAAAGCACCAGCTAAGTGCCCTCGTTATCCACTTACTTGGCATTTTATATTTTTTTCTACTTCGGCATTCTATCTAGTGTTCATCATTTATTTCCATATTTTTGGACATGGTGTTTGACATCCTCCAAGGAAGTTGACATCTTATTGGAACCGACATTATCTGGGAAACCCCCGCATATTGTTAGCTAATCGTGGTTGTTTTAGTTTTGCAGACATTATCACATCTATCTTCTTAGTGCCCACATATCTACATCCACATTTGAGGCACCTTAAGCCCTCCATACTTCAAATTTGTTGGTGGCTTCTAGTATCGGCGCATTCGCTCGTGTGAGAACAAAGTTTCCTATCCAACATTTTGGCATGCTCGGTGGGACCAGACCCAAGATCTGGTTATTGTTTTTATTTTGTTATTCATCATGTGTCAATGTCATAAGTGGAATGGTTATTTGGTTTCATAGCTCCCTCATTTAGATATCTTTCATGCAAATTACATTTTTCGATTCACTTATTTGCAAAGTTTAGTGTTCTCTGTCAGTGTGGTGTGCTTCTTACATTCACTAGTTTGTATCGTCATGGAGGTAAGTGTTCTTCCTATTTTCAACCGGATTGGTATTTAGTTGGTCATAATTAGTATCAATTTTATTTTTATTATTAATTACATCATAATAATAAAATAAAAACAAAAAAACAATTCATACTTTGGGTTCTACTCGCATGGGACACAAATCCGGAAATTAATCTTATCGCGTGGCTTTTGTTTTCGATCTTAGTTGTATGATAAATATATATCTTGCTTTTCAAGTACCTTTGCATTTCCCCAACAAAATATGTATATATAATCATTTAGATCTTCATTTATAATTGTATATAGATTTCATTTTTTAAACAAAAAAACATAATAGTCTATATTTATTTATTTAAATCAACAAAACATTCAAGTTACAAATCAAAAAATAATAATAAAACAAAATAGAGGGTTATTATTATCCTAAATTACCCCACCCCACCTATCCCCTAATTTCCTTAACTTGGCAAACCTTAACCGAGCCATTCAACTCACCCTCCAACTTGCCATATCCACGGCTTACCCCTCATAGAACCTACGTCCTAGCCCCTTGTCTCTCTACACAACTCCCTCCACTAAGCTCTCACCTCCAACCCATCTCCTAACCTTACCTATCTACCCACTGAGCCACTTGCTCCCCTCCCCATCCAACTCTCAATGCTGAGCCACTACACAACTTTGTTCACTTCTTCATGCTACTCAACTCCCAACTCCCCTCTTTGGCCAAATCAGCCACTTCCTCACCAAGCCCTTCCCTAGTGTCTGATATCGATCAGATTGTAGCCAACTTGAGATATAAATTTGTAAAATGAGAAATAATAAGTTTTTTTATTCAACTCCATTTCATAGTGATACCGCGTATCATATGAAATACTTCCATTGAAAGTATTCTACTCATTGTCATCTCTTCTTCTGCTCTTAATTTCCAATGAACTTTGTGTATATGTGTATATAGAAATATCATCAGAAACCACTTGCATTTCCTTCCGAAGTTTCAAATTCATGAAAGATTTTTGGGTACTGGCTCGACCATGAATTCCCATGTAGAGAAAGGAATATCCATGTAGACTCATAAAGCTCTGATGCTTGGTAATTCCAATTGTTTCCATTTTTTTTTCAAATTAATGCAAGCTTTATGGTAGTGACTATAAAGTTTCTTAACAATGACTGGCTTACAATTCTTTAGTACCCATTTTCTAGCACCATATCCAATTATACATTGCTAGTTTATATTTTCTGTGATTCTCATTATGTCATCGTATATGTGAAGAGCCACGTACATGTATGACCAACCAGTCTCCCCATTTTCCCACGACTCTCCATGTGGGAAAAGTGAATATCCATGCAGGCTCTTCATACTCAGATGCTTGATTCTTCCAACTGTGTCCAACATCATTTCACACAAACTCTATCGATAGTGACTGTGCAGTCTCTTTATCGCAAATGGTTTCCAACTCTTTAGAACACATTAATAAACAGTGACTGTTATAAACAATGTATTTTACTAGTGTAATTTGGTGACTGTACAAGTGCTTTATAGAAATTATTTAGTAATTATACTGTCTCTTGCACAGTATTTTTTATAATATTATGATATGATTTCGTAATTGGCTTACAATATTTATACATCATATTTATAAACAGTGCTCGCAGCACCATAGTCAATTATACATTTCTCATTACACTATGTCATCGTAGATGTGAAGAGCCATACCATGTGCAGTACGAACCACCAATTTTAATCCACTCATCCTTTAGGTATGTTTGACGATCTATCATTTCATTATTTAAGCTTTTATAGTCATATTGTTCCATCCTTACTTTTATAGTCATATCATCTTTGCTTTGATTCTATCATTTCGAGTCAATTCACTCATTTTCTTACTTTATATTATTTTATAGTCTATCATTTATTTTTTCATCACTTATTTACTCAAATGAAATAGGAACATTGAACTACGGTTTTGTTACTTAATTAAATTAACTAATTTTATTTTTGTACGAAGGATCCTCTCTTACAAATAAACAGTATAACCTTTTATTGGTTTTCTCAAATCTTCGTTGACCATGTGCACTAATCACATTATTTAATTTTGCATATTTTCTCTTCCAATGTATATCATGGAAATAATCCTCTTCATCATCCATATGATTTTTCTCACTTGATGAAGAACACACATTACCCATCCATTTAGTTATCACATTTACTTTAACTTTTTTCCCTAGCTTTTTCCTCTGTAGTGACCACACTTTTGGTCATTGTCAACCATTGTAGGTTACAATTTCTTATTTCTCCAATTGTAATCTTCCTTACATCCCACGATTCACATCACCATCACCTTTACTATATCCACATATACGTCCAAATTTCCGTCTTAATTGTCCCCTCTCCCATCCCCATGTGAACAATATTCTCAAATCATCCTTTCATCCCCACTTTACTTCTTGTAGGATTTATATACCTAGTTTATATGATCTTATATAGAATATATCTTTTTAGATTAGTTTTTAGATAGCCTATTTATTAAGTAGTCTATCATTCCCATAGTTTCACTTTTACATAGCCTCTCAATTAACAAGTCTATCATCTCGTTAGTCTAAGCGTCTATGTCGCCTATCGTCTATACATACTATCATCTCATTAACCCATAATTTGTATAATTTTTCCTTTATATAGCATCTATTGATGATATTTATTTCCTTCAGTTTTCCACCTTCTACTCAATAATTTTTCATTTCGCTTTACCTAATGTATTTCCTAGCAGATATTTTATAGTGTATTTCTTAAATTACCTTTATCATTTTATAAGTTATAATTTATAATTTCTTAGATTATATTTTTATTATCATTTATCATTTATAATTTCTAATTGTTTTATTTTATTTTGTAGGTAGAATCTACAAATGTTGTGACCACTATAATACGTCATCAAAGATCACTTGTTGAAGCATAAACATGCCACTAATCTCCTTTCATCGACCCCATTCGAGATTGTGAATGGTGCAACTCTAGGGTATTCAAATGTTCCTGACCACTGATTTGTGCTTTCACAATATGTCATTATCACATGCAGTCAAATTATAGGTGAAAGTGTTCTCCAGGTTCTTCTTGTTTTTCCTTATTTTCTCCTTTTTACATTATAATTGCCTTTTCTGGTTAAGTGTCTGCATCAAACTTCACACTTAAAATTTGGTCTAAAGCAAACCTCATGCATCCATCCTGATCAAATAGTTTAACTAGGGGATTGACCTTCTACGTTTCACTTATCACACATAACCTAGACTTCACGAACAAAATCAATGCATCGAAACAATCCTCTCACCTGGTTAATTGTTTAGGACTTGAACACCCAACAACAACCATCTAAAACATCTACCTAGCCACAACCTACAAGAAAACAACCTTAGAATACCATTCTCTAGGCACCTATGTTATCCAATTTTCTGTTCACATCCTCCAAATTAATCACGATGATAAAAAACTTATTGCTTGATTTTTTTTACTGACAAAATTCATAAACAAATGTTTATTTATTTCACTTCTATTGTCACTCTCTCTCAAATCGAAACAAATCAACAATACGATACATCAAATGACAATCTCTCCCAAGAAGATTCTAAACTCGAGACCATACCTTCCATTACCCAACCTCTGGTCTCCATGGTCTCATGTCATGAGAACCATGTCATCCAATATTTTCCCCACCTTGAAACCAATACCCATGTCCATCATCAGTCTAAACTTCCTAAACCAACTACATCTCCTGTTCCTTTAGAAACTCTTGGATTGCCTCCTAACCCCATATATGATTTATTACTCCAAAAAATCTTCCATAATCTCTTAATTCTCTCAATATCCTCAATTGTGGATCAAATTCCACCCACATTATTTTTTTTCAATTCTATTTCATCCGCTAATAGTATGCCCATCAAGCAATATCAACCTCTTAATATCTACGTTCCTACCCATCATATATTCCAATCATCTCAATCTTGTAAGAATCATATCCCCACATATCACTTACCACAACAACCTACCCAGTCTCAATGATCACATCACATCCCTATTTATCAACACTAGCCATTGCAACAACATATCCCATCTCAACCAATGACATATATTAATCCTTATCAATAGAATCCACAAATATCCCATCAACAAGTTTATCAACCATCTTATCAAATGATTCACCCAACACCTACACATCAAAAAAATTATCCACAAATTAGTGCTCATCAAATTACTTTTCAAACCACACAACCAATCCAATCTCAACCTAACATTGCGTCAAATGATCCTATTCACACTTTAATGAATAGGTTGGCTAATCTAGAAGCTGTTATCTTAGCACCTAAGGATACTTTATGTTATAAACAAATATGTAATGAACCGATTCATCCTTTGATTCTAATCAAACCCTACGCTCCTCATTGGAAACTTACCTAGTTTATTAAGTTAAAAAAGGAAGATCCCTAGTAACATCTTCATGCGTTCAAATATGCATGTTGTCTTATTACACATGATCAAGACCTAGAAATTCACACTTTCCCCATGACCTTATCCGGTTCTTCATTGGACTAGTACAATAGTATCCCACAATATTCCTTATTCTCTTTCATCCAGCTTACGCAATTGTTCTTAAAACACTTTTCAATTAACATTACACACAAAACTACTATCACTGATGTATACACCATCCGATAGTTTGACGACGAGTCCATTGTTGAATTTTTCACATGATGGCATGGCGTTATAAACCAACTATCCTTCACCCTTTCAAAAATTGAACTCATCGAACTCTTCTCATGATCATGTGCGAGATATATCATATACTTTACAAATCCAATCATTCCAAACCTTTGACGATGTTTTCATAATGGTTCACAAACTCAAAACTTATGTCATTGAACAAGGTCATCTTAGGCTAAGTTCAACCAAAACTAAAATTGAATCTAATAAACCATTCACCCAACGAAAAATTTAAGGGTACAGCCAACACCATGATCATTAAGCCCTCATCTGCATCTACATCTAGCACATGACCTCAACAAGGAGTCCCTCACTCAAAAATAAACTACACTCCCTTAGGAGTATCATATAGTTTGATATTTGATAAGTTGATGGTTGTAAAATCCATCCAACTTCCTCCCATACAACCCGTGGAAAGCTCGCAACCCAAGCCTATTTGGTATCATGAAGCCCATTATTGTAAATACCATTGAGTCAAAGGGCACGATATTGAGAAATGTTGTTCCTTCAAAGATCACATCTAACAACTCATAAATCAAGGGGATATCTAAATCGATGGCTCCACCACTCCACATAGTCAACCCATCAATAGGATTGTGCAAACATTTCCAAATCAACGGCTAATAAATCAAGCCCCTTTTACATCTCAATTATCAAATTCTTACGTGATTGACACCGTCAATCAAGATCTCATCTCATATACAACTCCACATGTTCCTACCTTAGACATTATTCCCACCCCTTATTTGAAACCTAGCGTATCCACAACCATCACACCTATATCAAATTTTCCTACTCATCCTATACCTATACCTACTCCTACCCTTACCACATCCACATCAAATTTGACTATACCATCCACTTATTCCACTTTGATCATGCCCCAATGTATCTATAGACACATGTAGTTTGAGAAAAGCACTATTATTTCTAATTTTGCACTTATTATTCTCTTCCTCACAAATTGATGACATCTTGTCAGTTAGATCTATCTAACTCTCCTCATATGACAATCTTTTGGTTGTATTTCCTCTTATAAAATAATTAAGTATGTTATAATAACCTCTTCTTGGCTAAATATTCTCTTCTTTACCACTTCTATTAGCTCCCTGGAATATCAATCCATTTCATTGGATTGATTAAGCCTCTTAGAACACTCCGAGAAACCTAATTTCTCTCTAAATAGGATTAATTACACTCTAAACATGCTTAGCTAGTCTTAACTATGATCAACCTCTCTCTAAAACTAGTCAAATGTTTTTGACTTTCTAATTTACTTGACTCCCTTTTTAGTCCCACATGCAGCAAAAATCCTCCTATTTCGTAAATGGAAAACTATAAATAGCCTACTACCCCCCCTCTCATTTCTAAGAACACTTCTTCCCTCTAACCTAAACTATGGTATTATTGCTAGGATTAGGACCTTTTATTGAGCTATTTTCTTTGCTTTTTGCATTTCTATCACTTAACATGGAGTAAATGGGAAGAACCATTCACCTTGAAGTCATTAATGGTGAGATCCCATTCTCTTGAAGCATAAATTGATTTCTTAGATCCTTTTAGGTTCATTTACTTTAAGCTTTCAAGAATAGAGGTTAACTTCATTTGTTTAAATTTCTTGTTTTCTTCAAGTTAATGCGTGCAAGCATGATTCCTTGCTCATTTCTTATCATATGGTCCATTGAGGGTATTTTTGCAAAAAGTTTTGGGGTTCTTGAGTGATTCTTACCCAATTTCAATATCTCTTGCAAAACCTTTCATTGAACACACTTGGCACGCCCGGTGGGAAACTTACATCCATCCTCCATCAATGGAGGTGTTTTGAGTTCTTTAAAGTTCATTTACAATTCTTTTAGTTAAAAAAAATTCTTATTTTCTCATTTCCATTTATAAAACTAGATAAATCATGCTTATTTGTATATGTTTTGTAAGTTTGAACTAGAAATAGGATACTTTGACTAACAACTAACTTGTTTGGTCTTAAATTTTTTCAAATCAGTAAGTTTTGCAGGTTTTTCGTAGGGTATGAATAGGTGTTGTAAGGGGGTGCATCCATGTTGAAACACTAGCATTCCCATCGACATAGGCACACACCTATCTAGATGTACTTATCATTGACATGTTTTCTCTCTACAGGGTCGCGCACGCATCTCTGTCGATGGGTCGATGTCTCCGTCTCTCTGGATGGATCTATGTAAATAACCCAATTGTGTAAAAATTGAAATTGTTTGTTTTATGTTTGGGCATGTCTCTGTTGAACCCTAAGAATCCACATTAAGTTGCACGTGTCTCTGTATTTCTTGTTTTGTAGGTGTATTCTATGTTTTTTGGGTATATTGTGGATTTTACTATTCTTGTTTTGCATGCGTATCCATTAAGTTAGGTGTGTAGCCATCGGCTGGGACGCACTGGTGTCAGTTTTGGCATGTAAGCATCTATGTTAAAATTGGAAAAAAATTCTATAGTCTGCAAAATCTTTTTTTCTGATCTTTGATGCAAGTTTCTAGGACTAAAAAATTAAATACAAAATTTTCTTTGGTATTTCAGTTTTCATAGTTAAGTTTTTTGGTTCTT
Organism: Taxus chinensis; assembly: GCA_019776745.2. Taxonomy (NCBI): domain Eukaryota; kingdom Viridiplantae; phylum Streptophyta; class Pinopsida; order Cupressales; family Taxaceae; genus Taxus; species Taxus chinensis. The sequence goes on along the minus strand of CM034146.1, from coordinate 310,737,355 downwards.
AGCTTAACTTAGGTTTGTAAAAGTGTGTATGCTCTCTCGTCACGCCTTTAAAAATTATCTTGGAGATCGAAAAAACTTATACAAACTTATATCAAATGTTCAAAACACTTGTGTTATAAAGGATAAAGTAAAACTTTCATGTGATTTAGTAGTATTTTTTTGCACATTGCATATGCTCTTCCTTCACACCTATTGGCAATCTTAGGAATCAAAAGCAAGGTGTAAAGTTCTCTTTGTTGACATAAAATCTGTGGAACTAGAAAATTACTAAAAATTGTTGTCTACAGGACCCAAAACTTGTAGAAGAACGATGTGAAAAACAAGACACAAAACTTCTAATACACGTGTTTTATGCAGGTTACCAAATGGTGTGCTACTTAAAACCACATTAAGTTAAGCAAGATAAAAAACACACCAATTTCATCACACTATATTACAGGTTTTGGAAAAGGGTACATCCCTATCCACTTAACTGGAACATAACCCCTTTGGCATAACACCTTAAGCTACAACAATGGGGGTGGTTCTAGGAACCCTAAAGTAATCCACCACTGAGTAACCTCCTGGATGAAACAAGAAGCACTCTGCTTACCCACTTGAGTAGTTTTTCCTTGTGATTTAGTGGTACTGGTTGTCCGTATGGTGACCCCAGTGAGAGTACACATAGACACATTTATTGCCCATTGTGATTGAAGGGGGTAAAGTAAAGCCGAGATACTCCCAATTTAGTTATTGTGACTTTTTGGGTAAATCGTGCTCACTTAAGACAACTTTGTAACACCTAGTTGAGAGAACTTATTAAGCAGGCCATTCTATCTTGGAGCCCACTTTTCTAGTCCATTGTTGGGTCAAGCCATCACGAAGTGACAACTCATTTGGAATATGAACCTTATTTTTTGAACAAGGCAAAGAAACCTTGTAAGTTTGATCTAAGTGTCTTTCATCACGAAATTAAACTACATCCCACTTTAGTTCAGTTTTATTCTCGTCTTCAGACAAGGAAAAACTCTGCCCAAGTGGCACTTAGTTTGTTTTCATCTTTTGATCTATACCGCTGCATTCTCACCGCCCATTTTTCAGGGTGAGAAAGGTGCATGCCTTGCACATTTTTATCAGAGATAGTGCTCACCACTTTTTTTTCTCGTTTACGCCCATCCATGTTTGTGATTGGGTTATTAAACGTCTAAAATGCATGCAGGTACATTTTTCATATCTTTGATAAAAGTATTTCAATCTTGATTTCAAGATCATCTTCACCACTGCGAGTTCAATTCATCATTCATCTCTTCTTGAGTTGATAGTTTTGTTCACATTCTAGATGCACAATATTGGTATTTATGTCATGTTCTCATTTTTATTAGAACATGGAATAATTCCCTTTATTGTGCGGTTACACTACTCACACAATTAAAAAACTCCTTGTTATAATTATCACTTGGTTTTAGTTTTGATGTCATCTGAGTCTTTTTGAAAAGTGTCGATAACGCCTTATATATATCATGATAAATTTTTCATGATACTAACACCTTGCTTGCTCAGTGAATGTATCACGATGACATTCTTATGCTATATCTAGTCACGACTTCCATTTTTCAAAAGATTTGGCTTTAATCGACATTAAAAATAGTTTTAGTGTACCTCATTGAGGGACTACGTCAATACCACATCAGTACTTAGGACTTGTTAGAATTCTAACTTGACCTACATATTGATACGATATTGTCACTATCTGTTTTAGGGAATAGGCTTGGTAACAAAAAAATTGAGTGATCATTACATTTAGGTGTGCATATGAGTATTCCTTGATAAAAAAATGACTACATAGTACTACATTTAGGATACACTGTGGTATAGTTCAAACATCACCTTGAACAGCTTACAAAAACCATACACTTAGGGGTCACACTAGCTTCATACAAATGTCGGCTAGTAATGCCTAAAATCACAAAGATGGCAACCAAATCAAACGAGCATGACATAGGAGAAAACCCTTTCGAAACCTTCCCATTTAGCGGCAACAATTTACCACCTCTCTTTTCTCAAGTCAAGGATGTGGAGCCATTAATTGACCATAGTGGAGAAGAGTCAGACTCTTCCGGAGAACAACAGAGATTAGACCTAGGTAGATTTGATGAACTCCTATATTATAATAAAGATCAAGTACTCGTGAGAGTCTTAGAATTAGGAGCTAAACTTCTGCAAGAGTGCGAAGCAGAAACTAAGGTCATTAACCCTAAACTAGGAGAACAAAGATTCCTCTTAAACATAGATAATCCTTTTGATGTGGTATACACTTCCACTTCTCGGAAACATCATGCCTCTGTCGAAGGGAACCCATCACGAAGACCTCACTATAAAGCTTCACGTAAAGTGAAAATTGAGTGTAAAGCTTCCCCTCCTCCAAAATTTGATGAAGAAGAGGACCCTCTGGTTGAAGAGGAGATCCTTCAAAAACAGATCTTGAAGTTGAGCTAGAAACTAGAAAACTTAGGCTCTTTAAGAAGAAACATATACAAAGACAAAGACAAAACTAAACCTAGCGAGTTTCACTTTGATCCACACATGGACCATACCTTTAAAGTGACTCAAGTACAAAGACCAATGTCCTACTAAAGAGAAACTCATTCAGAAAGAGTTACAATCAATGAAAAATATGCTTACTACATTACAAGAGGGAAATGTAGGTCAGAATAGAAAATATTCATATGAAGAACTATGCCCATATCCCTTTGATAAGGACATGTTATAGCAACCCTTCAAAACACTTTACCGTGCCCAAGTTTGATAAGTATAAGTGCAAAAGTGATCCTCATGATCATATAAAGGACTTTTACATGGCTTACCAAGAGGTCACATATAGCGATAACTTTTTTATATGAATTTTCCCCATAGCCTAGGAGCCATGGGATTGGAATGGTTTTATAGCATACCCAAGGGCTCCATTACAATGTGGCCCACATTAGTGGAAAAAATTGTATGACATTACTCCTATAATATGGAAAGTGACATCACAATGAACTGATTTATGACAATACAAAACAAAAACCCAATGAGACATTTGCAGGCTTTTTACAATGATGGCGAGGGTTGGCAAATTGTTTCCCTTGTGCATTACCAGAAAAATAGCTAGTGAGCATATTTGTTCCTAACTTAAACCCAAAAATAGCCTTTCATTTACAGATGCACTGTGGCTCAAACTTTGAAGAGGTCATAGAGAAAGGTAGTCAAATTGAGAAATCCCTCATTACAAAGGGAACACTTAAGTATGTCATTAAAGACAAACATGAAGCCAAATCCATAGACAAACCTAAATTCTTCAATAAGAACAAGCATGTTGTTGGTGATGGCATTACAGACTCCAAGAGAGTCCAAGCCATACAGAAAGGCCCGCTTTTAAATATTTCACAAGGACCTCATCCCAAAGCACCTACTAAACGTATGTTTACATCCTTAATAGAGTCCTTGTCTGCCATCCTAAGACAATTAGATGATGCAAAAATTGTGGAATATCCAACTACAATGGTACCATACCCAGAGGATGCTCCAAAACCTAGTTGGTTCAAATACCATGAATATTGTGACTTCCACCATGTTAAAGGACACAAGACAGATAGGTGTTTGAGACTACACCATTACATACAAGACCTCATCGAGGAAGGTAAGATCATTGTGGATTCTCCCCCTAAATCTGGAAAAGGTCCAAATGAGAAAATGGGTATCTACAAAGAACCTTTTCCTAATCATGCAGATAAAAAGAAAAGGAAACTAGATCACGGGAAAACCTCCAATGACTATAGAACTACCGCTTATGTTTACCCTACTAATGATAGTCCTTTTGATTCTCTCATAGGATGTATTAACTCATCTAATGAAAAGATCAACACCATCCAGATTTAGAAAAATGTTACGTGGTAGGGAAGAAACGTGCTCACTTAGTCATACCAGATCCCATGCCTATCCCTTAGGAAGGTTAGTATAATTTAATAGATCAGTTAGAGAAAAAACCTGCTAGGATATCTATTCTTGATCTCCTCAAAATATCTAATGCCCACAAGAACATACTATACAAAACATTACAAAATTTAGGGGTTTTGACAGATGTAGACCCCAAAAACCTTCAAGCCATGATTACGTGGCTAGACTCCAATGATCATATTAATTTTGATTGCACTGCAATCCCGCGTAACAACCCAAAACACAACTTACCCTTATATCTCGAAGTGGTGGTTACCCGTCGCAAAATCAAGAGGGTACTTGTGGATGGTGGATCTGGTCTAAACATTTGCACTTTGAAGCTTGGTTAAGCTGCTAGACCATTCAGAAATAGATATGGGAGCTAAGACTATCACAATCATGGCTTATGACAATGAAGAACGAGAATCAGTGGGTACTATAGTAGTTCCCATGGAAGTAGGCCCAACTTGTCATGACACAATGTTCCATGTCCTTGACTTGGACCTTCCATACAACATTCTTTTAGGGCACCCGTGGATCCATGACATGCAAGCTATTCAATCAAATTTTCATCAGTGCATTAAGTTATGTCATGAAGGTCAATTGGTTACCATTCTGGGTGAATCGGAACCATTCACACATTGTAGGGCATTACACAGTTTTTCTCGTGTGGCTTATGAGTGTCCTTTGGTGGATGTTGTTGTCCCCCTACAAATAGAAGCTATGAAGAAACAAATAGATTTAGAGTCCCTCATGCCTTATAATCAAGAATTTCCTTCATTAGTCAACTCATTCTCTTCATGGGAGGTAACGTCAGCAAAATATGGCCCAGGTGGTCCATTCACTCTTGAACAAGATTTGTTAATATTGGATTTATCACTATCTTCTAGAACAAGGGGTAAGCCTTATTTTTAATTCAAAATCACTCACGAGCAGTGTCCTAAACCATTGGAAATTTTTTTCCATAGTGGTCTCCTATCTGAGGAGAAAATGTTAGAAGATCCTACCAGTAGAGTGCCAGAAGGTACCATGGCTTCATGCCATCAAGCACCCCAGTACATCAAAGGTCACCACATGATGTTTGTCATGGGCTATAGTGGGTTTGGATGTGGCATTAATACACAAGTGACTAGAGCCTATTCCCATCCCTCATTTTAAGTCAGATAAGCATGGCCTAGGGATAAGGCCTCATAACTCTCTACCCTCTGAGAATGACGCCACCTCTTCTGAACGTGAGGAAGTTTCATCTCATTCTGATAGCGATGAAGATTCCCAATGTAGCCTCTACAAGGATCTTGCTTCCACTAACCTATTCCCAGATTCAACGGTCCTTACCTTATCCGAATCCATCCCCTTAAACAATTATCAAGTAGCCCTTGTATATCCTAAACTTATAGATTGGGATCAACAACTTCACATGCCCCTAGACTTCTTTGAAAATGATGCGGCATTTGTATAGTTCATAGGACTCATAGATTCTATTCTAGATGGGGACCGCAATAAAGTATTTACAATTCAACTAGACACATGTTCATACTTTGGGGAAGAAGCAGAGATGTGTAGATGTCTGAACAAGAAGATGATAAGTAAGAGTACAACCACTTCTGAGAAACCTAGAAAAAAGGATAGACATGGAAATCTCACAGCGACAAACTCTTTGAAAAAATCATAGATAAACAGAATGAAGAGTCTAAAGATGAAGTGGTTTATCCATTTAAAGATGATAATGAGCTATCACATGAGGTCAATCTTACTCTTCCCCATGATCCTACATGGATGGAATATGCTTCTAAAATTCTTGTTGAGGAAACAATCAACAACAACATTGGCTCAAAAGAGCTTCCTAGAATGATAAATTTGGGGGCTTCACTCTCAGCTTAGGAACAAAATATCTTTGTAGATCTCTTAAGGGAATAAGAAGACATATTCACATGGAAATATGCAGATATGCCTGGTTTGGACCCAGAGCTAGTTGTGCACAACCTCGTTGTGCACCTAGATGCCAAACCCATCAAGAAAAAGTTGAGAAATATGCATCCTAAGGTGGCACTCCTTGTCAAAGAAGAATTGGAAAAATTGTTAGCTGCTGATTTTATTAAACCCATTGATTATTCAGAATGGATCTCTAACATAGTCCTGGTACAGAAGAATCCTGTCGGCATAAGAATCTACACTGATTTCCATGACATTAATAAGGCATGTCCTAAGGATGAATTTACCCTACCTAACATTGACATGATAGTTGATTCCACTACTGGTTATGAAATGTTGTCCTTAATGGATGGATTTTCAAGTTATAACTAGATACAAATTGCAGAAGAAGATCAACATAAAACAACCTTCATCACCCCTTGGGGGACATTTTTCTACAAAGTCATGCCTTTTGGGCTCAAGAATTCTAGGGCTACTTATCAGTGGGCCATGACTGTTATCTTCCATGATATGATGAATGACATCATGGAAGATTATGTTGATGACATCCTAGTGAAATCCAAGAGTAGGGGAGAGCACCCTGAAGTGCTGAGGCATATTTTTCAGTGTCTACGAGACTATAAGGTTCACTTGAACCCTAAGAAATGTGTCTTTGGTGTTTTATCAGGAAAGCTCCTAGGGTTCATTGTTTCACAAAGAGGGATTGAAGTGGACCCTGTGAAGGTTACGGCTATCATAGAAATTCCACCACCTACCACTCTCAAATAACTAAGGAGTCTACAAGGGAAAATTCAGGAAATCCGTCACTTTATTTCACAACTTACAGATAAGTGCCACCCCTTTACCCATTTTCTAAAGAAAAATGTTGCGTTCAATTGGGGACCTAACTGCCAGAAGGCCTTCACACTACTAAAATAGTACCTGGTCAGCCCACCTGTACTCATGCAGCCTACCCCAGGTGAACCTCTCCTTTTATACATTTCTACTACCTAGTTTGCTATTGGTGCACTACTTGCCCAATATGACTTAGACCATAAAAAGAGATAAGTTTACTATCTCAGTCGCACCTTGATTGCATACGAGTTGAATTAACCCCAGATAGAAAAGGCCTATTTGGAAGTTGTCTTCACCTTCCAAAAGCTTCACCATTATCTCCTGAACAATAAAACCAAACTCATATCCAAATTTGACCCTCTCAAATACCTTTTATCCAAACCTTCCCTCACAGGCCGAATGGCTAATTGGATCATTCTCCTGAGTGAATTTGATATTGAGTTTGTGAATCAAAAGTCCTTAAAAGGACAGGTATTGGCTGATCAATTAGCAGAAGCTCCTCTCCTAGGAATGGAACCTTTGTGCCTAGATCTACCATATGCATCTATAATGTATATTGAAGAGTCTATAGAATGGCAGGTCCATTTTTGATGAATCTTTCACCTTCCACGGATCCGGAGCAAGAGTGGTGCTCATCACTACCACAGGAGATGTCATACCAAGAGCATTCCAGTTGGGATTCCCATGCACAAATAACATTATAGAGTATGAGGCACTCATCGTTGGCCTCAAGCTATCTATTACTTGGAACATCAGGCAACTATGAGTCATTGGAGACTCTCAACTTATCATTAAACAAGTTAATGATGAGTACAAAGTTAAAGATGAGAATCTCATTCCATATAAAAATATGGTTGAAACCTTGAAGGATTACTTTACACAGATCATATTTGAGCAAAAACCAAGGCCGCACAATAGATTTTTGGATGTTATGGCTACTATTGGGTCTCTCTTATGCATTCCCCCTCAGGAAAGTAAGATGCCTTTCTTCGTAGAGCATTTACAAGTGCTAGCATATGATATGCCAGATTCATGTTTGGCATGTGAAGTTGTTGGTCCCTTATCCCCTTAGTATGATCCAATATTTTGATACCTACAAGATGGCACTTTTCCACTAGACATTACTCATTTTGAAAAGAAAGCCCTTATCCACCGCATAGCCTATTATACCCTCCTAGGAGGCACCCTTTATCGTCATGGCTACAACAGGAATCTGCTTCATTGTTTGGATGTTGTTGACTCGATTCACGCAATTAAGGAAGTACATGGTGGTATTTGTGGATCGCACACCAGTAACATGGTCTTAGCTAAGAAGCTATTGAGAGTAGGCTATTATTGGCCTACCATGGAATCAGATTGCTGCAAATTTGTAAAGAAGTGTGAACTATGCCAGAAATATGGAAACTTAATACATGTGCCAGCACAGCCCTTGACAGCCGATTACAACACCTTGTCTATTCTCTAAATGGGGTCTAGATCTCATAGGGAAGCTCTATCCTTCTTCTTCAGATGGTCATACTCACATCATCACTATCCACCGAGTATTTTACCAAATGGGCAGTGGTTTTCCCTCTTACTTATGTCACTGGTGCAAAAATTTCAAAGTTCATCATGAACCATCTCATTTACCATTACAGTATCTCTTTATCCATTATCATTGATAATGGTAAATCCTTCAAGAACAAAACAGTTAAGACCTTGTGTCAATGTTTCCATATCCAACTTAAGTGGTCTACCCCCTATTACCCCCAAGGTAATGGACATGAAAAAGCTACTAATAAAACCCTTGTACGGATTATGGAGAAAATGGTCAGTAAAACCGGTCGTAATTCATACTTACATATACATCCCACCCTCTAGTCCTATTGAACTTCCATCCACACTCCTACGGGTATGACCCCATATTCACTCATCTATGGCCATCATACCTCTGGAAGTGGAGCTTCATTCCCTGAGAATATAGCTTAGAGACTATCTTGATAAAGACAAAGACTACAGAGTTGCTCAAGTAGCAGAGTTGGAACTATTATATGAAAAGTGTACTAGAGTGCTCAATCACCTGAAATTATATCATAACAGAGTGTCTAGGGGATACAAAAAAATCATCATTCATCAGGAATTTGATGTATGAGATCTAGTTCTAAAATAAAATCAAAAGAACATCATCAAAGACAAAGAAACAAAAAGGTAAGTTTGAGGCTAACTGGCTAGGTCCTTATCTAGTAGTTACAAAGTATAGATCAGAAGCCTATAAACTTACATACTCAGATGGTGAAGATCTTCTAGAACCTATGAATTCCATGCAACTCAAGTGATTCTATGCTTAAGCATGATGAAAATATTAGATAAGAACTAAAAAAATAGAAAAAAAAAGAAAAAAAAAGCAAAAAAATGGAAAATTGAGAAAACAATAAAGAAAAAGCAGGTCATCCACATGTGAAAAACCACGCAATTGTGGTGCAGCGGGCAGGTCTTTGGGTGAAAACCAATTTTCGGTGCTCAAGGAAGATTCTCTAAGCATAATTCACTCTTACAACAACACAAGTAATTGTCACCGCTTTCTAGATATGACTTCCTTTGCTAGGTCTAGGAACCCTATTGAAGCCACCTTTGCTGAACTGTGATCTAGCGTATTTTCTCTTATATCTCAAGGAAGGAAATTGCCTTTGCATACTCCCATCTAACGCTGAGGGAACCTGCACATTTTCACCCTCTCGTACATACGCGCGTGGAATTATTCCTTTTCTATAATCCCACATCACACTGAGGGGAATCCATGCTTCTTTTTTCTCTGTACAATACTTTCAGAACATGACCTTAGAAAATGCACAAAAACACTCAGAGAAGGATACACAAAAAACCTAAAAACATTTAGAAAATATTCCCCTTTTTTTAGGGATGAAGCTACGATAACCACACAATGTTGTCTTAGAAAACAATGTGAAAAGTAGCCTTGAAAGCTTATCTTTTTTAGATAAACCCAAAAAACATTAGAAAATATGTCAATGTTGTCCTACAAAAACAAGGTAATGATTTAATTACTTTTAGTTGTTGGTTTGTATAGTTTTGATTGCGAATACCTTTTCGCGTGATTTTTTGACTTATTTTCTTAGCATAGGTTGGATCTTGTTTGAAATACTTGTATATGGCAGTTGGTTCATTTGTAGCTTGTATGCATTTATTAGGGTTCATTTTACTTACTTAGATTAAAATGTCAATTGGATATTTTTACTATGCTTTATCAATTCGTGTGTTTGCATCATAAGTTGTGTGTTGTGTTGTATAGGTACAATTGTTTGGTTTTGTTAAATTTTGCTTGTGTATTTGTCTCTTGCACAGTCGTTTGTTATCACATCTATCATCTATCATTCATCACATATAAAGCATCATCTATTGCATCATATATATATAAAATGCTAAGTATAACATCATACATGTATGCTAAGCTAATCATCACATATCATACCATCAATGAGGGAAAGATGGGTTGAGCATAATCAAAAATCTATCCCCCCCACACCAATATCATTTAGTATCATCCCAAGTGCTAAAATAAGACCTCAGAAACACCTCATCAAAATCTAAAAACATGTGATGCTATCTACTATGGATATATAATCAATATGAAAGCATGAGACATACACATCTCTAAATCTAAGGTATGTCACATACATAGAGGAAAGGGAAATCATACATCATGATGCAATGATTACAAAACAATAATCAATAAACATACAAAGCATAATCATAGTATAACATGACAAAATCATCATCAAATGTACATATAATACATGTATAACTGTCCATGTCAATACTCAAATGTACATCATCGATAGAATATGCCATCTAATAAGGGCATGCATCAAAAAAATTGAGCCTTCATCAAGAGACATCATTAAAACGATGGTACATAAATACTATACATCAAAATCAGCCTTCATAAGAGGCATATATACAATACATCTATACAAAAGGAGAAGTAAAGAGCTCAACCACAGCTCTCGCCCTCGCTAGGGCTCCTGAGTCCATGACCTGGTGGATAGAAGAGTGGTGGTCGTGATGGACTATCACCGGGGGTGTCACCCTACTATCTGGTTGGTTGTTGTCCAGTTGGATGCTCTATAATGGGCTTCCAAACTGATCTAACCAAGCTGCCTAATCGTCATGACCTGGAGCATGTCATACTCACACTTGACTACTCAAACAGTGCCACTTGTTGATCTATTGAGACTACCCTGAAATAAGCAGTCCTATAATATAAAGCCTCACCGTCAGACCTCATGGCATCTCATATCAGATCAGTATCTCCAAAAGTGATGGCTACCCGTAACGCCGCATCTCGCTCACCTATCAATCTGCCACTGTCAACATGATCCTTTCTAGAATCATTAGCCTCTCAATCTATATCTGCGGTAATAATGTGTACCTGGGCTCATGCATGATCTCTTTGTGTAATATAACCCTGTGAATGTGCCTGGGCGTGGTCCCTCTGAGCAACAACCATGTGCACCTGGGTCTGAGATTGATGTAAAAGGCTCAATATCTAAGCCCCCTATGTGGCCATCTCACTAATCTGACTCTGCCATAGTGTACTATCACTTCCCTGAGTGGCTTGTGCTCTAGCCTAGTCTCTCTTTAATGTAAAAATTTGTACCTGAGCATATGTCTGATCTTGCTCTGCTGTAAGGGTCTTGTACCTATGCTCTTGGCTGCATCTCTCTCTCAAGCCACCTATAACTGAACGAATAATCACTGCCTGTAACTGTTACCAAAGGGAAGCTAGCTATCCACCATCACCACCACCCTCTTGGAGCATGAGGTGGTGGACCTTTCTTTGGAAATACATGCTGAAGAGGGGTGTATATCCCCGCTGGAATACCTACTGAGGAAAACTCTATGTCAGCTTCCCTAAAAACCTATCTCGGCCTAGGCCTGGGACCCTATCCATGTGGCTGCTGTAATGTTGTACCCTATCTCCTACCCCAGACATACTGGTGTGAGTCAGGCCACTGTCATCATCATTATCACTATCATCTCCACCAATGACTCCACCTGCACCACCACTAGGAGGACCCACTCGAGGAGCTCTCACACCGGCAGTTATACCCCGCCCTGGAAACAGTCAAACGATGTGGAAGCACACCATGGTACCATGGCGCATACTCAAGTGTAGTACCTCGGATCTCTAATTTGTCTTAGTGGCACCCACATAGCAGGTACCACCTATGTCAGGAAACTGGCCAGTGCTCTATCACAGGGTGATCTGTGGACCCATATCAATGTACTCTTAGGCCCTGTGAGCGTACCACCTATCTAGCCTAGGAACATCATGGGTACTACCAAACTGTCTCTGACACTGATCCACCCTATATAACTCCCGCATATAGCTATGGATGCCTAATATAAAATGCTCCATTATGGTAGTACTGAGCTCTAAACCATCCTTGGGCCACTGGAAATGTCTGTAAGGCCTCCAAACCATGGAAGCCTGTTGTATCTCATCAAGCTTGTGGTGATAGTGATGTGAATCCCCCATATATGGCCGCACATCATCCCCTGTTGGGACCCAACCCATCGTAGAAGGCTCCTCGGGGGCTCGAACTCTCAAAACACCTAAGGGGCGACCAATGTCAATATGGTCCCACACCTAAATATGAAGCAAGTGGGCTGGCCCTACCATCTTTTGATGGTATTAGGTAATCAAATGAAGGTCCCAATATATATGTGCTAGAATGCACTGACCCCAGTAGTAGGTCTCTCCCTCTACCAAACCACGTATCACTCCAAGGAGGCCGAGCGGAAATGAAGCACTAGTCTTGTTAGGGAGTAAGACTCCACTGATGAAGGCCATCATATAAACCACTACTCGGTCTAGCTCTAAGTCCTCAATACACCGTGATAGCCTAATGGTCATCCCCTGCTGTGGTATCGTCGAGACACCAAATAACTCTATGATAAACCACTAAATATCAGTCCAGTGACTCGTGGACTGGATAAGCTAACCCTGGATCGGGACTTGCATAATACACCACACATCCTCAAGAGTAATCGTAATCTCCCCAGTCAGGTGCTGAAAGCATTGAATCTCGCTATGCCATCACTATGCCATCGCTCTGCTATAGCTGTCAAAAGGCCGTGATCTAATGTGATTTGGGGCATCTCAGCCACATGAGCCAATCCCATAACATATAGAAGGTTGTCCAAAGTCACTCTATCATCATCGTCAAACTGGGCCACTATCGTCACTAACCAACCATATCACTCACGAGTTTGTAGGATGGGTAATATATGCTACAAAAAAGAAAACACGCATGTATCACTCGATATTTCTATCTACTTCTATTTAAATTTTTTTTGTTAAATCGCCATTCTTCTATCTTATTTTCTAAAATTTTCACTTTCTTTCAAAGTTTGTCTTCTTTTCTCCTTGGCCATTTTGCCAGAAGGATGTTCTGCTCCTCCTCTGAAATGTGCGTGCCTCCTCTAATGCCTGCACACCCATCCCAACACATACGTGCCTATTACCGCGCATACGCGCCCCTCTATTTTTTCTCACTTATCTTGACACCTATGTGCCCAGTTTGATGCTGACGCGCCTATCTCCGTACATGTGTGTGCGCGTCCTTGTTTCACCACTCAAAATGTGTACGCACCCTTTCGATGGACATACATGTGCGTCCCTGTTATTTCCCTCTAATGGCTATGCATGCACATATCCATTTTTTTATAGATACCCATACGTGTACCCGCTTGTTTCAATGCATGCATACACGCGCATATGTCATCGACGCATGCGCGTGTGCGCATACGTCAAAATTATTCTACCTAGCCTAAAAAGCCCTAAAAAATTACATTAAATGCATAATTCACAAAGAGGGATAGGCCACTCATGTAGGGTCCATCCGCTAGATCTCGCATGAACTCTCAGATGCAATTTGCTCGTCTCCTCTTACTCAGTAGTCTCGCCATCTCTTTCCAGGGCTTTCGCTCTCGCTCGTGGTAAAAATTCGCAAGAACTCTGGTAGAAATGAACTGATCATGATTGATTTACCCCTCCCGGGTGGGCATATTAGGCTTCCGAGATTCCCCCAGGGCATGTTTGCTCTGTCGTGATTGTTCTAGCCCTTCTTTGATCCACTGAGATGATTAGTTTTTTAATAAAATAATTATTTTACTCATTTTTCGCATGTCGGGGCGCTTAGTGTCACCCTATGGTCACTTCTTCATTACACTGGAATGATTTAAACATTTTCCAGGCATCATTTATTATCTTTTTTTCTTCTATTTTTTCCCTCTACTTTTCACCTATCGTGATGATTATTTTTATTAAATAATTATGTTTGGCTTGTAATTCTTCTCATCAGGCCACTTTCTGTGCTCCTTGGTGCCTTTGCCTTTGCCTTTAGGTAGCTGCACATATTTTTAGGAGATATTTGATCTCTTATAAAAATTATGCTAACCAATCAAAAAATTCAAAAAATTGTAAAACATTTAAGAAAACCAAAAACATTGAAATACTTCAGAAATAGACTAAAAATTGGTAAACTGCTCATCTACAGCTGAAATATGTGTCTCTCACATTACACTCATCCCATATCTTGCTGACGTTTTCAAATATTTTGAAATGACTCGTGAATAATCTAAATCTTAAATCACCTACACAAGCTACGCTGCTTACTTCGTCTGTACTCTGGGGCACTATCAGTTGCCTGTTACTATTTTCATCGTACACATTGCTTTTTCACTAGACCCAAGTGTCCTCCATCTTTTCCCTTGTACTATACACATTGCTTGGGGCATCATCCTTCACCCTTTTCATTTATCAGAACATTTGGGACTACATCTCGATAACAAAATATTTGTGCAACTATCTTGAACATTGTTGGTTTAAGTGTGTGTAATTGTACTTATTTCCCTATTAAGTGAGATTGTTTATTTCTCGTATTGCATTACATTCATGTATGTTGCATAGAGTTAGCCATTTTTAGCACATGACAGTTGTTTGTATCTTGGATTTTTATTTCATTTTATGCCTCCATCGTATGCTTACATTTTAATAAGGACCAATGATGAGGATTGTAAGTAAAATGATGATTCTATATTGTTTTTATAAGGCACTGGTTTTTGGATAGCTTAATATCTGTTTTTACTTTCTCATCTCATTTCTTCTCGCTTTCTATCCTAATTTCTTTTTTCATCATTGATTGAGTTTCTTTGTCACCCCATCGACACTCGAGGGGGCATCCTTCATCCTTCATCCTTCATCATTTTAATTTTTCTTCTCCCCCTTCAAAATTTTCTACTCATTTACATTTGTCTACTTTCTTTGAAGTGACGGGACTTACGTCACCCAAAAGAGGGGGAAATGTAGACACCTGTAGTTTGATCAAAGCACTATTATTTCTAATATTGCACTTATTATTCTCTTCCTCACAAATTGATGACACCTTGTCAGTTAGATCTATCTAACTCCCCTCTTACGAAACTCTTTTGGTCATATTTCCTCTTGTAAACTAATTAAATAGGTTATAATAACCTCTTCTTGGCTAATATTCTCTTCTTTACCACCTCTATTAGCTCATTGGAATATCAATCCACTTCGTTGGATTGATTAGGCCTTTCAGAACCCTCCCAGAAACCTAATTTCTCTCTAAATAGGATTAATTACCCTCTAAACATGGTTAGCTAGCCTTAACCATGATCAACCTCTCTCTAAAACTAGTCAAATCTTACTTTGACTTGCTAATTTACTTGTTGACTCCCTCCCTTTTAGTCCCACATGCACCAAAAAGCCTCCCATTTCCTAAATGGAAAACTATAAATAGCTTACTACCCCCCTCTCATTTCTAAGAACACTTCTTCCCTCTAACCTAAACTATAGTATTATTGCTAGGATTAGGACCTTTTATTGAGCTATTTCCTTAGATTTTGAATTTCTATCACATAACATGGAGTAAATGGGAATAACCATTAGGCTTGAAGCCATTAATGGCAAGATCCCATTCTCTTGAAGCATAAACTAATTTATTATATCCTTTTAGGTTCATTTACTTTAAGCTTTCAATAATAGAGGTTAACTTCATTTGTTTAAATTGCTTGTTTACTTCAATTTAATGCATGAAAATAGGATTCCTTGCTCATTTCTTATCATATGGTCCATTGAGGGGATTTTGCACAAAGCTTTGGGGTTCTTGAGTGTTTCTTACCCCATTTTAATAGCTCTTGCAAAACCTTTCATTGAACACAGTATCACATCTGATTTAGCCGTAGAACTTATTTTGGCCCCATTGATATACACACCTATCCCTATATGTCTCACATATGTTACTTCACCTACCTCTACATAAAAAAACCTATTAATATTCCCACACCTATAACATCAACCCCATTTACAAACATATCATTCTTACCCCTCAAAACATTTATAAATCTATCATTCTCAACTACTTCCACACTAGACATTAATCCTACACCTACTTCATTACCTATCATGTCTACTCCATTGCTTATCACATCCCATTTAGTAGGTTTAATTTCCCTACCTACATCCATTCTATCTTTACCCATTAGGCCATCCTTAGAGTTAATCCCAGTTCCTCCTTTTTCACTTTCTTCTGTACTGACCACACCAATGACCTTAACCACTTCCCCATCAGACTTGAGTATACATACAACTTCGTCCACATATTTCATGCCCAAAATTGTCATATTCAACCCCTTAACCACATCTATATAAAACATACCCAACACCACATCACTTACACCTTTAAATATCCCAATTACGCTCACTTCCATATCAATCCCAAATATCCCTATATCTTTCACATCAACAGATCTACCTATCCCTACCTCGACATCCTTACCTATATCCTTTCCCATGGCCACACCACCTGTTATATCCCAATACTCTTTACTTAATACTTCTATCACATTGACCATATCTTCTCAATCTACAATTCCATCGATGATACCCCATGGAAAATTTATGATACAAATGCCTCTACCTGAGACAAGCCCAAGGGGGATCCACTCTCCCTCTAAAAAATCAACTCTTTCCAATCCAAAACCTACACAATTCACATCCCACATAGAACTCATTAATCACATCATACAAACACCTATTTCTCCATTAATATCCTCTACTTGTTTTAGGACGCTTTCTCCATCAATATCCACACCACCACCATCAGATCCTCTAGTTGAGATTATTATCATCCCTACCAAGGGTAAATATTCTCGATCAAAGTCTAAGGATCATGAAAAACATCCCCAAAAATATCTTGCGCATCCTCGTAAAAATTTAGGTCTTCCCTCTTTTCAGTAATTCAATGTCATCAGATATAGGTCACTCCCTTCATCTATGACATCTCGCAATGATAAATCTACACCCAAACAATACAATACTCCAATCAAATTTGATTTGTCATCCAAGACATATAATTTACCCATCTAATGTACATCCTCCCAATCTAAACCATCTAATCCTCTAATAAAATTTGATTTGTCCTCCAAAATACATAATTTATCCATCCAATCTACATCCAAGCTAAAATATTCTATCAAAACCCACAAATTTTTCATTTCTCGTGACACTTTGATGGGATCTCACATAGACATTTTTCAAAATTTACTTCAAATATCTGCCATCATGCTTCCTCCCATTAAATCTTTTAATCTATATAGTCCAAAGCCATCATGGTTCAATCCCAATGACATTTTCATTTATCATCATATCCTGGGCCATGACATTTCACATGTAAGGTCTTTCGGATAATCATTCACAACCTTATTGAGAAAGACAATTTCCTCATTCAGGGGAAATATCCTTCTCCATCTACATTTAATCCAATCAGTAACCCATCTATATGGTTTCCCATGATTCCTCCATCCATATCATCCCTTAACATCCCTCTTGCACATGACATTCCTCCTAAGGAATGTCCTCCATTGTTCATCAATACCACTTATCTTGCCAAACGCACTTTTGGTGTTCAACCATTTATCCAATCCAAATAAAAAACAATCTCATCTAAATTATTTTGACATCCCTTAACTAATCCATATCTAATTTTCCTACAGTAATATAATCTCTTTCGTTGGGGGAGCAACCTTACCTTTCCCTTGAACATATCATCTACATTAACTATCTAAACAACTTCCTTGATCCTAGGGGACTTCACTCCTTGACATTATTTTATTTACCTCATCCAAATCCATCAAATCTAAATCAATCCTTTCCAAATATTAATTTCATTTTAATTCCTCCTTGGAGGCCATGTTTGTCATATCATTGAGGGACCATTTATTTTCATTAGTCCTCCTTTGAGGTCATGTTTTTCCTTCCATTGAGGGACCCCTTTTTTTCTCATTTGCTTATCAAAGTCCTCTTTTGAGGCCATGTTTGTCCTTCCGTTGAGGGACCTTTTTATAAAATTCCTCAATTGTGGCCATATTTGTGCCTCTTTTGGGGCACCATTTGTTTCATCAAGTCCACATTTGTGGCCTTTTTTGTCTTGCCATATTTGTATCTCTCTTGGGGATTCATTTATTTTCATCAAAATCCACCGTCATGGTCCTATTTTTTCTTCCTTAAGGACATATTTTTATTGCCTGCTTGTCTATCAGATATAATCCTTTTTACGCTATCATCTAATTGTATCACAACTTTACTATCTTCCGTCCCTTTGTGGTAAACCAGAGATTGAACCTTTTAATGCATTACACTTATGGCCATTCTATTGTTAGTACATGCTTTCATGAGTAGATAGTCATATCTTTATACCATTCCCCCATCATTAGCCCCTTCCATATATCATGGTAATGATATGAACTATGTGTTATACTGTCACTGCTTTGATATGACCTTGAATATGAGTACCACGACTCTACTCATCGCATATTCATTATGGATAAGTTATACCATTTGGTGAGAACTCCATGATCATTACATTTGTCACCCTCTCATTCTCCTATTGCAGTCATGCAAAGGGTCCAGGGATGTCTATTGTACACTCATTATCCCCTCCTAAGTGGTCTACTTAGTGATTCCTATCTTTCCCCCATGTAAAGCTAAAAGCAAAATCAAAGTTATTAAAAATAGATTGATCCCTTGAAGGACAAGTGTTCATGCAAAAAAAATAAAGAGAAAAAGAAAAGCATACAAATCAAAATCAAAATAAATAGACCAATCCATTGAAGGATGACTATCATACATATTATTCTTGCCATCCATATTATGTATAAAGTAGACCATACCCTCAAAAAATGGCTATTCAGTTATTATGGCATTTGGAAGGTTTCCTGCATTGATTAGCTTTCTTTTTATCAACATCCTTAGAAATTTTCCCGCATTGATCAAATTTATTTTATTATTGTTCTTCCTCTTTCCCAGAGTTGGGGCATAGTTCTAGGAATAACCACCTATGGAGATCCCACTTCCCAAGTACAAGTTACATCTCCAATCCCTTTGTCATGTCAACATTAGGATTATGATCATCTTTCATCCATATTTCCCTCATGATTTTTTTGTATAACTAACTATCATTGGTTATGTGTTAACACCTAATATTAGATGCAAGTGTAATGCCTTGAGTGGTACCCCTTCTTGTTTTCATCCAATTTGGTTTGAAGCATGGTTTCCATGTATGCCCCTTGCTATGACTATGTGTCATTTATATCATCAAAGAAATATTTTATTAAAATAACATCAAATTTCACACCACGAATTCTATATCTATCCATAATATCCATGAAGATGGGTTAATAATCATGGTGCTAAATTTATTGTGCAATATAAAAATAGGTTGCTTGATATTATACAATCTGAATGGAAGCTCAAGCTACGAGCAAGGTTAGTCCCATCTTCATCACAATCAACATCAAATAAAAACTACAATAATCATCATCATATATATCTCTGTAGACACTAGTTTTTGGTATCACCCCATGTTTCGCTCTCCTTTATTTCACTTACCCTCTTGATTCCCTTTTCCTCTAAACCAAATCCTAAAAAGCACAATCACTTTTAAGAAATTAATTGATCCTCTTTAATCCTTAATCACCATTATGTGTTAATGGATTCCATGTAAGAATCTATCATAATTAATATTATTAACTTAAATAACATCACCTCACATACTAAGTAAATGCTCCAAAATCATCCACATAATGTACCCCACTCATTCCCATCACATCCACTATTACACCTAATCCTCTGCATCATGAACCCCACCTATAAAATTAATGATTATAAACCCTAAAAAAAATTCGCAATTTGACATCCCACTCAAAGATATAATAGTGAAAAAAATCCTCATGGGATGCATTATTCCACCTAACCTTTTCAATCATGTCCCACTCAATATCACATCCTTTCTTTTTGAATCATGAGCCCCACTCCATAAAATCTAATTCATATCAAATATATTCTCATTCAAATCATGTCTTTTAATCAAGGTTACTTTTGTAAACTAAGGTTATCTAACATCCCTCAGTTAACCACCCCCCAAATTATATATACATGCCTTATTCCCTTCTTTCAAAAGAAAGGTTTTTTTAGGAACAATAATAAGAAAATTCTAAAATGATTTTTGCACATTTGAGGTCAAGGAAAATATTTCCCATTATTAGAAATGATAGGTGAGGAGTGTTGGAGAAATATTTGACATTATTGGGGAAGCTTTGAAATTGATCATCATCTTGCCATCTTGATGCCACTTCCATCTCTATATCAGAGCACCAGCTAAGTGCCCTCGTCATCCCACTTACTTGGCATTTTGTATTTTGTTTTGCTTTTGCATTCTATCTATTGTTCATCATTTATTTCCATCTTTCTAGACATTGGGGTTGACATCCTCCAAGGAAGTTGATAGCTTCTTAGAACTGATGTTTTCCGGGAAATCCTCGCATATTGTTATCTAATCATATCTATTTTAGTTTTGCGGACATTATCACATCTATCTTCTTGGTTCCCACAGATCTACATCCATAATTGACGCACCTTAAGCCCTCCGTACTTCAAAGTTGTTGGTGGCTTCTATTATTGGTGCATTCTTCCATGCAAGAATGAAGTTTCCTATCGAACAATCTCATATATCACCAACCATCATCAAATCAACCCACACTTATCTTTAATCCTTCTTCCAACCATAATTCACATCCCAAATCCCTAATTTTGGCCTTTGACCCTCAATTTCTCATTTTCTGATGCTACTTTTTCATCTCTCACATGAAAGTATCTTATTCTTCATATCAAGAACCTATCCACCACTTTATCGTGTCACCCATTTGCTCAAGGGGTTACTCCTTCAACATAATATAGATCTGATGGGGCATCCAAATGACTCCCTTGGCACAATATAGATCTACAGGGGCATCCAAATGATTCACTGGGGAAAATTAGGCTCTCCACAAAACTTATCAACCATCCTTTCACTGATCTACACACATAAACTATCTTTAAAATATTATTACTTCATAATAAAAATTTAAAGAGGGGGAAATGTAGACACCCCAAAAATACCCATTACACTTTACAATGACTAAAAATAATATTTGGTTCATTATTCACCAATATTCCACTTTTAAAATCAATTTAATTAATTCTATTACACTCAATATAAATTATACACCTCTTTGGCTAATTTAATTAGCTATAAACTAAAATAAATTATCTACTCAACTTCCACTCATCACCACTTCACTATCTAACTCACTCAAGTTGAACTTATCACTCCAATCAATTTCTAGAATTCTACAAACATGGAATAAAATATTCACATACAACCAAATTTGGAACAAAATCAAGAGCCAACTAATTTGAAATAAAGCCTCTTAATTTCTCATTCAAAGAGCCAACTATATAGAATAAATAAACCATCATAAATAAGGAAATTGAAATCAATAGCTTGCAACTCAGTCAATTCCACCCTTCTCAATCCATGAATTCTTGTACATCTATAAATAATAATCTCCATCCCTCTCAAATCATCATTGGAATCTTGGAGAAAATGAAGTGTTACTCTACCAAATATCATTGCAAATCACTTGTGCACACCCTTATGTTGTCCAATTGATCACTCACCAATCCAATCAATCAATCCATCATCAAAAAATCTTCCTTTTATCATATCTTGGGTTTTCCTCCATTTAGGATATCTTAGAGCATCCACATATCAAAGAAGTCAAATCTCTCATCAGGATCCAACAAGAGTGTCACTTGAATCCACTCTTCAGCTAGTCCAATATGAGGTTGCAATGAGCTTATTGGGAAAGGTTTGCATTCATTTTCATCATCTATTATTTCTCATTTCTGAATTTTATCTTATATACACTACACATCAAACACTTAGTTTAGTTGAAAATACAACACAAATATTTGTGTAAAGTAGATGGACAAATGGAAGATCTTTTAAGTTTGACTAGGTAGGTAAATATCCATTCATTGAACTAGTAAATCCATAAAATGGTAATGATACTCCAATTTAATGGAAATGTGTAATTTTTAGATGGAAACCTTGAAAGGAACAAAAACTACAACTCAAGATGGACACAATTGAGTAACATTGTCGTAAAATATATGTATTGCTTAAGCAAAATGATGATAAAATAAAACTAACAAATATATATGGAAAATGTAAAAAAATGCATGCATGTAAAATATGTAGCTGAGCATGAAAATGAACACAAAATTCTACAACATCTTGTTTAGAAAGGAGGAATGATTACAACTCAATTAGGAAAAGTTATTTAGTCTAATATATGCACCAAAAACATATAGTTCTCAACTTTACCAAATTTGTAAAAAGGTAGACCTATTTCTGATTGTTTGGATGATTAAATTTTGTTTCAACATATCAGATTCCCTAATATTCCACAATCACATTGGTCAGATATGACTGCTTGGGAAATGGAAAAACATCTAACCATGTTTGAAGAGGATTTGAAATAAAAAGTAAAAAAGGCATAGTTTATCTCACTGTCCATTGATGAGGTCAAACCAATTAACAACACATCATGGGTTTTCATTCATTTTTATAATTTTGAGAACCATTTAAGACATCCTCATTTATTAAAAATCCAAAAAATGGTAGAAAATTACAATTCTCAGAACCTTTATAAGTTGGTTATTTCATGTTTGAAGGATATAGTTGGGATGGATGATTATGCTATAGCTACTAAGTCGGTATGTGTTGGTAATGATGGTGAATCATCAATACAAGGACACATAAATGGTATTTGTGTTAAAATAAAAACCACCGTTGGCCCATATATGATTCTAATTCATTACATGGCTCATAAAATTAATCTTGTATACAAAATTGTTAGCACATTTGAAAGTGGAAGATCTTATCCGTGAATTCCATGCATATATCTCTAGTAGTTCGAAAAGATTTTTAGAGTTCCAAAAATTTGCAATTATAGTGACATGGTAAAAAACTTGTAAAAAATGTTGATACAAGATGGAATTCCATGTATGAACTTGCATGGAAAGTTTTTGAAGAATATTCATCGTTGACAGGTTTTATGTTTAAATATCATAGAGAAGTTGACAAAGAACAAGATTTATTGTCTTGTTTAACATATTTGGAAACATTACTTACACTATGTGATATTCTACCCATGTTGAAAGAAATCAATTGTTTGATAAAAAATGTTAAGGAGAGATCCATATATATTGTTGATTTCATACGACTGAGAAAATGGTTATGTCAATATTTAGATATTTTATACTTGTCCCAAGACAGGTTTTAGGGGCATATATTTGAAAATTGGCAAATTTTAACAGATATTAAGGATCCTAATTTCTATTTAAAATTCATTATTAAGGATTATATTTGTATCATCATTAATGATAAGGAGATACCACTACATTATTTTCAAAAAGTATTTGATTTGATAGGAACAAAATTTGAAGAAGTTACTATAATGTGTGTTCTATATGGCGTTGTTATTTCTGATATGTGGATAAAATTGAGAAAGATTTTGAATATTATTTGTAGAAATTCAAGATCATTTTGAATGGGATGACCTGATTTAAGCCATGGGAGTAGTGAATCCTATATTTTGGAACACCTTTGATGGTTAGAATGAATAACTAGTAAGTAATTTATTTCTCAAATACATGAGTACTCTGATTAAGCATTTCAATAAGTTCGTAAAGATAAATGGAGTTGAAATTAAATACATTGTGTAAAAAAATTTAATGTCATCTCATTCAACAAATTTTGGACTTACAATGATTGATCAATATCGATATATAAATTAACCAATGGAAAATGGAGCTATCACAAGGCTATGGAAAAATTGTATCCAAGCAACATCCTGCAGGAAAATATTAGTGAATAATTTTGATTATATGATCTTTTATAAACAATAATTTTGGCCTCTGTGGAAAATGAACAGGTATTTAATGCATTATCTTTATTAAATCAAAACTTCTGAATATATTAGATAACAATCTAGATACATGTTTGAGATTATATTTTTAGCGTTATCTTGTGGATGTGTTTGCTTATGAAAGTCTACTTTCTATTTGGACTTCACTTACTAAAAGAAGAGGATTCGATAATACAATGCAAAACAAATATGATCTAAATATCAACCTATGAAGTGGATACTCCTCTGAAATAATATATACAAATCTATTTTATGAAGGGTTACTCGAGGATTGTTATAGCCGCTCGAGTTTTAGCTTGGTATTTATTATAAAAAGTTATTCTCTTATAAAAAATCATGGAATTTTCAGTTATATATTTCTTTTTTGGTAAAATGATTTATGTATCCTTATTTCTTATGATTTTTTTATTTGCACAATATAATATATGAAAACAATAATTAAGAACACAAATTTGATATTACAAGTCAATTTTTTATGAAAAATAAAACACCAGAGATGTTATGAAAATAATTTATATGTAGTGCCCCAATAGTAACAAGATTTATTTAATTAGAAATAATTAAATTAAATTAAAAATATTTATGTTTTTTTAGAAATGGGGTTGGTGGTTGATTGTAAAAGGCAGTAGGTGATGGGTATAAGGAAGCAACGTGGGGGCACACTTATGTTGGGACATAGTGTGGAGTGATCATGGAGTGTGGCAGGGAATCTGTCAAACATGACAGGGCATGGGCACATTTTAAAATGCTATGAGATTGAGATTGGTTTGGATGGAATTAGCATTGTTTGTTGTAGTGGATCCTTCCCCCCACCTGTTTGTTTCATCCATGCCAATGAAGCAATTTTTTGAAAACATGGGCATCCTCATGCAACATAAAATCCGTTTCACAAAATGCAAAAAAATAGGTGTTTAGTTGATTGGCTCACCTTTGCCACTTTATCCTCCAGCTTGAGTTAAAATGGGATTTTTTAAATAGTAATTGGTTGTTCGTCAAAATATAAAGATAAAGGATCTTTTTCAGAATTTGTAGTTTCCAGTACCTGGTATACATGTAGTCAAATGTGGAGTGCTTGAACTATTTACTTGAATGCCTCAATGAGTCATATTTTTTGGGAAAATAATTATTTAGGCCTTGTACAAAATGGATTGGCTTGAAAATATTTTGAAACTTGTAAGAAAAGATAGGTTAAAAGTTTAAAACCAAAACTCCACAACCCTTGTCAATGCCCTCTCTTCCTATGCAATCTCCCAGATCATGCCAAAATGAGAGTTTTGGAGTAGGGCATAGACATCGTCATGAAAATTTCCAATGTTTCAAAAAATGCAGCCAACAAGTGTCCAACTAGATTAGTTTAGCTCTGCTAACATTGTCCTTGTGTGCACCAAATGGGAGGCTTGTGACAGGGCATGGAGATTCATTAAATAATAAATCAAAGTGAGTCTTTTTGGATGTTGTGGATGCAATACCCTGATAGACAAAAATTGAAAAATGTGGAGGCATAAAAAATGCATGGGATTTGTTTGAAAATATGTCTTAATGAGATCATGTCTAATAGAATGTGTTAGAAGGATACACAATGCATGGCTATGTCAAGGATTCTTTCAAATTATTTGAGTTAATGAAGCACATTGGATCACACTTTTGGTATTGTGTTGATGTTTTCTGATTTTTAATTGATTACATTGATGTCAAAAGGTATTTGGAACATGAATGTTGATTGGTAGTGTCAA
The DNA here is from genome assembly GCA_019776745.2 of Taxus chinensis. Lineage (NCBI taxonomy): Eukaryota > Viridiplantae > Streptophyta > Pinopsida > Cupressales > Taxaceae > Taxus > Taxus chinensis. The sequence continues at coordinate 310,711,505 of CM034146.1, read as the reverse complement.
GCCAATGTGAGTCTTGTTGGTCTTGCAAGGTGATTCATGGTGTATTGAGTTAGTTTGGGGGATTGTAAAGGAGTTGAAGTGAATTGGTGATGTTTTGATAAGGTCATGGAGTGTGATGAAAGTCATTGTAGGTTGTATAATGTGTCAAGGTGATGAGGAAGTCAAATTTAGTGAAATGTAAGAATGTTTTAGGTGTTTGTTTGTGAAGCCTAGCAAGAAGGTATGGTATGGTATGATGGATTACAAGTGTGTATAAGTTTTTCAAGCTTAGTGAGAGAATTGGAGGAATGAATATGATGTGTATAAACACTCAGAGGTGTCTTATAGTGCCAATTCATGTGTTATAAAATGATTTTAGGTTTGTTCATAGACCTAACCCTTAAGAAAGTAGGTCTTGGTGTGGAATATTTAATTCTTCTAGGTGCATTTATGAAAAAGTGAGAATTGGATATTGTTTGGTAGGTTGATATGATGGTTTGATCCAAATTTCAAGACCTAATGTTTAAGATTTTGCAAGATATACCATTTTTACTAAAACCAAGTTGTGAAGGTGAGAAAACAAGGCTAAAATTTGACTTTTTGATGTTTGTTGGAGGGTGTATGCTTTGTATGGGGACATGAGATCATAGCGATAGTTTAATAGGTCTAATATGAATAGTTTTCAAGTTTAATGATGTATTTTGTTCTTCAGGTTTTTTTGAACAATCGTTAAGAAGGTAAACAAATTTTAAACACTCTCAAAAACCTAGCTTAGTAGTGACTTGGAAGAACTTGAGTATAGTGACCCAAAATTGATTGCTTGAGAAAATGTGATGATTGAAGGTTGTATAAGTCAATTTACACACCCAAAATTGCATGGTGCTACATTGATGGATATGGTAAAGTCTCTAATGATGAAATATTTCTTTTCCAAAATAATGATGAGATCCAAATCCTTTCCCTTTAACTACAACATGTTTGTTTGACTTGTTTACCCTTGCTTCAAAGTCTTCTAGATTTTTATTCCCTCACAAGTTAATTTTCAATCCTTTTCTTCATTTTTTGAACTTAAGTCATGTAACCTCTTCTTTGCGCATACCTCTGGTTCCATGCGCTTTTATCCAAGAATTTAAATTATGTTTTTTGAATGCATGTTTCAAGCTTGTGAGTGTTTTTCTTGCTCGTTTCTTGACTATTTCACCTAATTTTTAGCTTGTTGTATTTGTATTAGAATCCTCTTCTTAGTTTACTATAATTAGAAGCTTGACTCCCCCTTTCTTGAATGATTTGACACTTCTTGATTGTCATGTGTGTTAGAATTCTTCTCTTCTATGTTTATATAAAATCCAAAAATTTTAACCATCTCATGGGTTGGAGATGTTTGATATGAATTTAAATATTACTCTACTAAAATCCTACTAAGAATTACACATGAAAAATAATGCATTGCTTTGTTTCTTCCCAAAATTGCATTTGTGACCAATTTTCTTGCAACCAACCTGCTCTAGCGTTTTCTTGATTTCTTTCTATAATTGGCCAACACTGCACCCTGGGTCATCTATATTTTCATATCTAGAAAGGAAGATGAGGAGACTATAGAATCATCACCACATTTTTGAAAATGTCACAACATTATAGTAAGCGGGTTGGGGGTGTAATTACAATTATTTTGGATATTGTCGTTAAAATTAAAAGAAGCAATACATTTCTTTTAAGTAGTAGAATTTCCTATTCGTTCATTCCTAGTATACGAATCTTCCATTGATATCTTCTTCCCATCTAATCCATGTGGATCTGCATGGGAAATACGCTGTATGAAGATTTTGTTCCTGAACTTCTTCATTTTTTTTGTTATAAAACATCTGCACATTTCATTTTCGTTTTACTGAGGAAGTTTTGGGTAAAAGAAGAAATCTTTTGAGAAGATTTATTCTTTTCTTGGGTAATCAAAAGAAGTTACATTTTCAAGAACAATAAATTAGAATACATCCTATGTTAAATTATATTTAATTTCACATCTTGCAACAGTGGAATAGCTACATCCAGCTATTCCCTATTTATTTTATTTTAGTGTAGAAGTAAGTTATTTCTTTTAGAATAATTTCTCTATCCGTGTCTGTAGTTTTTTTAAAATTTAATTTCCAATAACTAGAAAATACAAATGGATAGTTTAGAGGTTTAATTAGATTTATTTATTTATTTCATTCAAAATCTTCACCGAAAACACATAAACAATTAGATAGTTTACTTTGTTTATTTTGGTTAAATGCTTGCAAATCGAACTTAATTAAATTAAAAGGAGAAATCAATCATATTTTGTTTAATTCAAGTTTTTATTTTCATTTATTTAAGGTAGAAACTTAAATTAATTAGAATTTGAAAAAACATGACTCCTACTTCCCTAATGGCCTATGCTACTATTATCCAAAATGTGCCCTTGCTCATTTTTTGTGGCTAACTCCTCTCATTTTTTCCTCTCTTGTGCCTCAGTCATAATATTTTGCTTTTCAGGCACTCAAAATCTTCTGGAAATGACACCATTGGATAGAGCTCTTTCTCAGCTTTCTAGAAAGGTAAAATTTTCCTCCTAACTCCATGTATTTTTCAAGTTATGGCTCGGCGGAGTTTTTGTGGAAAATTTTCCCCTGAAAGGCCCGCGGCTAATGAGATGCCGCCACATGGCACCTAGAGTGGCGGAGCACGGGGAAATTTTGGAAAATTTTCCAATTGACCAAAAAGGTGCAAAAATTTGAATTTTTGCCCGCCGACCCAATTTGGCCCTGTTTTGCCCTAAAACTTCAAATCGCCATATCTTTCGATCCAGAGCTCGGTTTTTCACGTTCTTTATATCAATGGAAAGCTGGTGAAATTATCTACAAGATTATGGGGTCAATTTTTCATTTTGGTGGAGTTTGAAGAGATAAAATCAAAAAATGATTTTGGCATGTGGTCATGGACAGAAATGACGTTTCAACCACCCTTTTTAATGAAGAATGGCTCACATTCTCTCCCAACATGGCTAAAAATGTCAGGGAATGGGTCTGTCAGGGCGCCCATACTGTTTTGATGGCATTTTGGTCAATGGTTGAACCCCTTGCACGTTTTCCCATGTTTTTCTCTCCTGGGGTCGTGGTTTGCACTGTAAAAGCCAGAATGAGTTCATTTTGCAAAGGAGAGACACTTTTTCAGCTCTGTAACTTCGCTTTTCTTCCTCCTTGGTAGAATTTGTGAAGAAATTTTACCTTTCCATGTAATGCAGCACCTTTTCTTGCTTCTGGATCACTGTAATGTACTGTATTGGGTCTGAGATGTTGATATATGTTCTATGATTAAAATCCCTCAATCCTTTCATATATCTATCATTGCTTTCTTGATCTTTCATTACATTTTGAGCATTTGTGCATGTTTTGTGTTGTGATTCCTTGTGGATTGTGTATTTCATGCAGCATCAGGTGTCTACAACTCCTTTGGTGCATCACTTATTAGCATTAGTTCTTTCTTTTTGCATTCTCTATCTCTGTCTCCTTGGAATTTAGAGTAGATTTAGGAGTTTAAACCTCTGCAATTGTGCAAGTGAAATAGCTGATCAGAGGAGTTGAGGAACCAGCCTCTAATCTGGAGATTCCTCTTCCATTTTGCAAGTCCCACACTTGGGAAGAGGATTCAATGTTGTGCAATCACACTGGATGCATAGGGTGTTCAAACTAGAAATCTGATCAACATCCAGGTGGTGCTGCTGACTTTGCTCTAACAGTTTTGGCACGCTCGGTGGGACCTTAGAGGTCTTCCACTTTATATTTGACAGGTTGGTGTGTTCCTGTTAAGGATTCAGCCTTTTGGAGGCACTTTCAAAATCACATCTGGTGACTCCATCTGGTAAACAACTCATTCTCTAAGTTACAAACCTGATTTCCATTCATTTCCATCCATTCTTCTTTCCATCATTTTCATTCTTTTCCATTCCATGAAGTTGTGCAATCATGACTTCATTTCCATCATGGAATTCACATTTACAACAGCAGTATATCACACCTCCAACATGTTTTACAAATCTTCCAAATCAGCATTTTGATCAAATTCAAAATCAGTATGTCTACCCATATGAGCAGCAGTGCCAAAGTCAGTTTGGTTGTGAAGCACATCAAGAACAAGGGTACGCATGCAATGAAGACAATCAAATGGAAGATGCAGATTTTGTGGAAAAAATCCAAAAGATGGAGGTAAAGATGGTGCAATCAAGAGCAGCAGCTCAAATGAAGGCTTTCAGAATTAGTTGTAGGACTCCTTGTCCATGGGGAGGCCCTTTTCCAAGACACTTCAGCCCTCAGGAGAAGCTGGACTTTATGATGAAGATGCTGCCCCAACTTGCACAATGGACATCAGAAATAGAGGCCTATACACTTGGTGTTGAACAACCTTGTCAATGGGTAAGTTCTACACCATCATCTGGTTTTTCACTTCCCGTTACTCAAGTAGCATCATCTCATTTGGAATTTCAAATTCTAAATCTAGTCAATGCTGCCCCAGGAGTTAATTCAATTTTGCCATCCCCTAGTCTTCCACCACATCTTGATTCTTCTTTCCCCTTTCCTTCCAAACAGTCATCCCCTCCACAGGAGCTAACAGAAATACCCTCTCCTCCAAAGAAACAAGAGTTTCTACCTCCTCCACCACCACAAAAAAATTTCCAAATCAATTGAGTTACAATCCACTTCTCCTCTTGCATTCCCAAATCCATGTTGGGAGGATAAAAATCAGAATGCCAGTCAAGGAAAACAACAGCAAAAAGAGAAGCCAAACAAAGATGAAGAATTTCAAAGTCTGAAGAGTTGGGCTCTTAAATTTGGGATGAAAAATATCCCCTTGATGGTTAAGCCTTCAGAAGAGGTTGGAGTTGGAGAACAAGTAGTGGTTAGGACTTATTTTGTGACAGCAGAAGAAGAGAAAAAATAAGAAGTAGACCAGCAGTTAGTTTGCTCAGAAATTAGTGTCCATGAGGCGACAGGAGAACCTTCAGTTCTTCTTTCTACTTCATCCCTCTCGTGTTCTAGTGCTCTAGAAGAGTTTGATCTCTCAAACTCAATGTTGGAGGATGAAAGAAACCATGATGATCAAGTTACAGATCAAAAGGACACTATGGAGGAAGTTGAGCATTTGCATCAGGACAACAATGAGGTAGTGTATCTGTCAGATTTGGAGGACTATTTTGATGAAGAAGAACCGGTTGAGTTTCCACCATTCTCTCTTTCATCTTACACGTCCCAAATACTTGAGCTTGCTGTCATGAAGGAGAGAATTCATTTGCAGCAGCCTGCATCTTATAGCAGCTCTTTGGAACTAAGATTGGAAGATTTTAATCTTTCATGTTCTTCATTGGAAGAAGAGAAAGGGTAGAAAGGTTCTACCATTTATTCCACATCACCCACCCAAGAAGGTCTACAAGAAGACTCCATTTTTGGAGTTGAAAATCAGAGCTATGGGCATATCAAACGGATCATACCTTGCCCAATCAGGTATTTGGATTTATTGGAGCCAAAGGAGAAGTCACAACCAGTCATGCTTGCTTCTAAGCATGAGGATGAGCTACAAAGAACCAAGGATCAGTTGTCATACCTCTCCAATCCAAATGCAGAACAACTAAAATAGGTATTAAATTTGTCTTCAGCTGATACCTTGATGATTTGGGTGGAAGACCAGCTTCTTGTTGATTTTCCATTCATCCAATCAGCCATGTTCAATGCCAAATTAGTTGCATGGTTGCCAATTTTGAAGAAAGGAAGCTATTTTGTACAACTAGTTGCATGGTTTGTTTAGCTCACCTTTGTTTCCATTAGGGTAGAGTAGGTAGGTTTTCTTTCAGTAAAAGAAGTGCTTGTGCACACTCTGCATGTTCCATTTGGAGCATGTATGATTTTCAGTTTTGTATATAGTTTTTGTGGTGCTGGTTTTTTTCTTGCACAGTCCATTTCATTGGGTTTCCAAGTGGCTCAGAGATGAGGTTTTAAAATTTCAAATCAGTTTGCAGGCTACAACTCATGACTCCATGCCCAATGGATGCTTCAGGTAACTTGTAACTTCATCCAGTAGGTAGATGACCCCTCTGAGTCGCCAAAATTGTTATCCAAAATGTGCCCCTGCTCATTTTTTGTGGCTAAATCCTCTCCTTTTTTCCTCTCTTGTGCCTCAGTCATAATATTTTGCTTTTCAGGCACTCAAAATGTTCTGGAAATGACACCATTGGATAGAGCTCTTTCTCAGCTTTCTAGAAAGGTAAAGTTTTCCTCCTAACTCCATGTATTTTTCAAGTTATGGCTCGGCGGAGTTTTTGTGGAAAATTTTCCCCTGAAAGGCCCCCAACTAATGAGATGTTGCCATGTGGCACCTAGAGTGGTCGAGCACGGGGAAATTTTGGAAAATTTTCCAATTGACCAAAAAAGTGCAAAAATTCGAATTTTTGCCCGCCGACCTGATTTGGCCCTGTTTTGCCCTAAAACTTCAAATCGCCATATCTTTCGATCCAGAGCTCAGTTTTTCATGTTCTTTATATCAATGGAAATCTAGTGAAATTATCTACAAGATTATGGGGTCAATTTTTCATTTTGGTGGAGTTTGAAGTGATAAAATCAAAAAACACTTCTGGCATGTGGTCATGGACAGAAATCACGTTTCAACCACCGTTTTTAATGAAGAATGGCTCACATTCTCTCCCAGCATGGCTAAAAATGTCAAGGAATGGGTCTGTCAGGGTGCCCATGCTGTTTTGATGGCATTTTGATCAATGGTTGAACCCCTTGCATGTTTTCCCACGTTTCTCTCCTGGGGTCGTGGTTTGCACTATAAAAGCCAGAATGAGTTCATTTTGCAAAGGAGAGACACTTTTTCAGCTCTACAACTTCCCTTTTCTTCCTCCTTGGCAGAATTTGTGAAGAAATTTTACCTTTCCATGTAATGCAGCACCTTTTCTTGCTTCTGGATCACTGTAATGTACTGTATTGGGTCTGAGATGTTGATATATGTTCTGTGATTAAAATCCCTCAATCCTTTCATATATCTATCATTGCTTTCTTGATCTTTCATTACATTTTGAGCGTTTGTGCATGTTTTGTGCTGTGTTTCCTTGTGGATTGTGTATTTCATGCAGCATCAGGTGTCTGTAACTCCTTTGGTGCATCACCTATTAGCATTAGTTCTTTCTTTTTGCATTCTCTATCTCTGTCTCCTTGGAATTTAGAGTAGATTTAGGAGTTTAAACCTCTGCAATTGTGCAAGTGAAATAGCTAATCAGAGGAGTTGAGGAACCAGCCTCTAATCTGGAGATTCCTCATCCATTTTGTAAGTCCCACACTTGGGAAGAGGATTCATGTTGTGCAATCACACTGGATGCATAGGGTGATCAATCTAGAAATATGATCAACATCCAGGGGGTGCCGCTGATTTGCAACAACAACTACCAGATCTTAGCCCCCAGTCCCTTTAGTTTCTAGTTTGTTTTTTTATTTCCATTCTTCTTAATTGGTTCCCACCTGACCATTCCAGGTCCACCACAACAATGTGTTAGAATTTTTTGATCCGATCATAGGAAAATCAAACATTGATAGAAACCAAATAGATATTGATCAAGGAATGAACTAATTAGTCTTCAGAACCACAGCCATACCACTTAAAATTATTGGCCAACTCATTTCCATTAACGACGGATTAGAAATTTTTGAAGAGTACTGGGACAAGAAAGTAGACAAGCTTAGACCTTGCAACCCTTGATTTTTCCTTTTCACACCGTCTCTCATACCTTCATGACCTTCTTCAGAGAAGAATACACAAAAGATGAAGGATAATTCCCCCATGTTCCTCAACTGAGTCAGGTGTTATTTGGCTCCACTGACATTGGTCAAGATCTATTCACTGTAATCATCCTTGATTGTAATATCACCCCCTCATAGGTTAGGTGAGTATTCATTTCTCTTAATGAACAAATTCACAAATTTCCATTTGAGAACCTTTAATTTCCTTGACCTCTTATCATCATTCCCACTTATCCCACGTATATTCTATTTTCCATCATATTACGATCTCATTTATCACATTTCGGTTGTCCTAGAATGACCCCGGGAGGTCGTGTTCATGTAAAATCCCATGTTGATTTTCAGGCGAACTAAATTGGTAAACCCGATGTGAAGGACTAGTTCCTTTTCTTATTTCATCCATCTTCCCCCTCTCCCATTATTCTGCAAGTGTTTATACACCCCCAAAATATGTTGGGTCGGGAGTATGACAGACCTATTTTAGGTCTTGAAGCCTCTTATAAGTAGGTGCGTATGCAACAGTCACCCTCATTTTCTATGTGGGTGGATAAATTTTCACACACCTTACTATCTCCTCATACGCATCCTCCTCAAGAATTGAACACTAATTCAATAGTAAGGATTGAGGAGATACATCAACCTAGCTATAGTACACAACTTGAGTTCTCAAATTCCATCAAAAATAGAAGATCATGGTTTTTACCCATGATTCTTGTCTATACCTCAAATTAGTATTCAGGCAATGTGACGTTCCCTAGTTTTGTGCCCACTATCCCATTTCCTAGTGTTGTCCCCCCTTACATCCATATATATTTTAAGAGTCCTCTCAAATGGACATGTAAGCTTTTCCCACCCTAGTGACCTCCTTACATGATTAGGAACACTAGGAATGACCCCTCATCCTTACTATGCATATCCTACACAAGGGACAAATGGAAGTGCTTTCTCAAATTTTGTCCCTTCAGGCAATGTGACGTTCCCTAGTTTTGTGCCCACTATCCCATTTCCTAGTGTTGTCCCCCCTTACATCCATATATATTTTAAGAGTCCTCTCAAATGGACATGTAAGCTTTCCCTGGTCATTACATGAAGCATCAATGGGTTCCTTATGCCGTAGCCAATGCTTACACCACACCCTATCAAGCTCATGTTCCACCTCTCCCTCTCCTTAAAGGGTTTTCAATTGTCGAATATTACACAATGGGAACCTATTTTGAATATCTAAAAGAACCCCTTGACTTCAAAATATGAGGTGTCATGCTCCCATGACCTTTTCCAAATATTCCCAAGTTGAAGGGAGAAGGAGATCCTAATTCCCATATCAAGGCATACACTACTGTAATCAGAGAGTTACTCCCTTTGGATGCAATTATCACTAAGATATTTCCTAAGACCCTCAAAGGTAATTCCCTCCTAGTATTATAGGATTCTAGAAGCCTCTATACATTCTTTCAAGAAACTCGTATATGAGTTTATCAAGGATTTTGATATGAATAAGCTATTGAGCACATGGATAAGAGAATTCTTACACATTAAGAAAGAGAAAAATGAATATGTTTCCCACTTCATTTAGAGGTGGTGAAAAATCCTTTATTCTTATGTGATTTCTCCAAACATGGATCAAATGGAACTCTGTGACTTATCTCTCCACTCACTTAATTGAGAGACTAAGGAGGAAGTCTATAAGTTTCCTCTTCAGAGTTATGATGGAGTTTTAAATAGTGCACTTCATATTGACCAAGCAGAAATAAATCGCAGACGTAAGACATATGGCCCCAACGGAATGTTGGTCACCTCCACCCAAAACAACTCAAACTACTAGAATGGTTCAAATAATAACCAAGGACTCAAGGTCATGAATCGAAACCATGGTGTCACAACAAATGGCATGACTAACCAACATAGGAATCCAAATGTTTTGAACACTAGTAATGTGAATAATAAAAATGGAAATGTAAATACTCAAAGGAATAACCATCATGCTCCTTCCATTAATGTAATTGATTTTAGCCATCCTCCCTCTTTGTAGGTTCAGGCCCAAGGCCCAAATCACTACACAAAAATAAGGCCAAGGACCTGAAAATTTTAATTAAAATAATCAATATTAGAATAACAATCAAAACTATGGTCCACAAAAAAACCAAAACCAAAGACCAAGGGATTATGACCCTAATTTATATCGTGGGTTCCACAGAGTGATTGGTCATGATGCTCGGTCTTGTCGAGATTGTAAAAAATTTATACAACAGATCCAAGAAGATCAAAGGAAAATCTTTATTGACATGTTTTTAGCTAACCCTAAAGGAATTTCACAAGGTACCCATACGTGACTTCTCTCTCCATAAAACACTATCCTATGAATCTATAGAGATATTTTCCCAAATGATCTAAGAATGAGAAAACTAATCCTTAGGGTGCCAACAAATGGATCCATATAGTGACCCATGATCAAGAAGACTCTACTTCCACTGATCCTAGAATTTCTCCTAACTTAGATCAAAAGAATAAGACTAAAATTGTAGGATTAATTGAGTTGGATACATAACCATAGGTCAATGTAACTACCCATACTTATGATTACACATCACATCCTCTCCCCATGTATCTTTTAGTACACAATGATTTTCCCATGGTTCCTAAACAAGTAAGGGCTTATGATTTGATCACATATCTCACCAAGAATTTTTTCTCATGTTTTGTTCTTGGATTTGTTGAAGAATTATCCAGCACACCGATCTAATTTGCTATAATATTTAGGTCTTGGTCATCTAGTGCACATCATGCATCCTCTAGAGGCCCAGATTAAACACATAGACTTTGATGTCTATCCTTCGGGCCAACATGAGAGAGATACTAGATTTGTTTTTAACATTATTAAGATGCCTACAGACACTAAGTTAGCATGAAGTGGTGATCTTGCATTGTACTTTAAAGTATGGATCTATAATAAATATGTCAAGAAAGTGATGATTGATGATGGAGACACGGTTAATATTGTCCCCTTTTATTTATTAAAGAATCTAGGGTATGGAGAGAAAAATTGTTCTTCCATTAGAAACACGCTAAGAGGTTATGATAGTCTGAAGGCCACATCCATTCGGACTATATTTTTCCTGGTCACTCTTGGGCCCAAAAACCATTCTAACCAAGTTTTATATTATAAACAGGGAAACCAACTATAATATGATCCTTAGTATACCATGGATTCATAGAACGAAGGTTATTCCCTCTACATTGTTTCAAGAAGTGAGATTCCTTCATTTAGGGAAAGTCTTGTAGTTCAAGGTGATCCGAAACCTTTTGATATTCACATAGAAAATCTTACAAAGAAACCTAGGGTCCATTCTAATTTTGAACTCCTAGCTAACTAGTTAAACAACCTCTTCCTTCTAAGTAATTAGTTTCTGCATCGAAGATAATTCTGACAACTAAATTAGAGTCACCCAAAGTGGTCAAATCGGTGGATGATAATGAGAATAAGAATTTTGTAGTAGAGACAATTTCAACTAAAACAACAACACAGATAGTTAAACTTCTAGAAAATTATTACCCAATCATTCTCCAGTTCAATTCTTTAGGCATTAGGAATGCTCTTGGATTAGCCTCTCTTCCAGTAGATGGATTTGAAGAGGTATGTATGGTTGGGATTTTTAAGGTCCAGGAAGAAGACTATAATAATGATGAAAAATCCATTTTTCTGGACAAATCTTAGACCCTCAAGTACAATGGAGAAAAGTACTGCTATGGCACAGGGGAATGGGTGATTCTAACCTTTCCAGAAGGTAGAATCATGCCCTTTTATTTTAATTTAAAATTTAAGTTCACTAATAATGGAGTAGAGTATGAAGCTCTGCTTCTTATTCTTATTTTAGCCAAGAGGATGGGAGTTCATAAAGTTAGAGTTATAGATGATTCACAACTCATTGAAAACCAAGTCTCAAAGGTTTATGAGACTAGAGCATAGGACCTCTAGCTTTACAAGTTTGTTGTACATGAACTATGTTAATATTTTGATTTCATTTCTATAGAATATATTCCTAGGGAGAAAAATCAGATTGCTAATTCTATGGATACTTCATCATCTTGTTTCTGTCCTAGTGAGGATTTGAAGGAAACAAAGTTCACATTCTCAATCCGAGCTAAAACCTTGGTTCACAAGATGCCTAACAATGTAATTTTAGCATATGTAGAGACCGAAGATGAGCCTATCACATTAGATTTCATGGAGAATGTTGAGGAAATATTAGGATTCTTCCATGCGTACACCGATCTCCATCCCACACATCATAAGAAAGGATTTTCCCTTACCCCACACCCTTTCTATAATTCAGAGACATAACAATGAATCCTTCCTTGTCAAAATATTTTGATATTTATGAATTTGAGGAAGAGCCTTTAAAGTTTCTTCCCAAATCCTAAGTTTGAAGAAGGGAATGTTTCCTTAATATAAGGAACCATTGACATTAACATTGTCACAAAAGAGGAGCCCAAAATTCTGAATCTTGGCTCTTCATTGTCACTTTAAGAAATAGAAGATCATACGAAAGTTCTTAAGGAACAATCATGTGCTTTCAATTTTATTACACGGGCATACCAGGAGTATCTCCTAATGTATTAGTGCATAATCTAGTTACCAAAACTCCTAAGTTTTGCCAAACCCATAGGGAATGTTTCCTTAATATAAGGACCCATTGACATTAACATTGTCACTAAAGTGGAGCCCAAAATTCTGAATCTTGGCTCTTCATTGTCACTTTAAGAAATAGAAGATCATACGAAAGTTCTTAAGGAACAATCATGTGCTTTCAATTTTATTACACGGGCATACCAGGAGTATCTCCTAATGTATTAGTGCATAATCTAGTTACCAAAGTTGATGCCAAACCCATGAAGCCATGAAGCACTAATCTAATGGCCATGAAGCCATGATGCCAAACCTGATGCACTAAGCTAATGTATTAGTGCATAAATTTTTTCTAGACCCATGAAGCCTAAAGTGGCTTTAATGGTCAAATAATAAGTGATAAATTTTCTTCAAGTAGGGTTCATAAATCTAGTGTACTACTCCATGTGGATCTCTAACATCATCTCGATCCTTAAAAAGAAATGGAAAATCAAGATATGCATTGAATTTAGGGACATAAACAAAGTTTTTCCTAAAAATGAATTCCCATTACTATCCATTGATATCATTGTTGATGCAACAAATAGCCATGATTTTTTATCCCACATGGATGGGTTATCAGAAAACAACAAAATAAGGATCTCTAAGGAAGATAAAACCAATACTACCTTTACTAATCCTAGGGGAACCTTTTGTTATGTTTTTATGATATTTAGTTTGAAGAAAACTGGTGATACGGGTCAACGCGCTATGACTTATATATTCCATGATATTATTCATAAGATTGTGGAAACATTTTTTGATTATCTCTTAGCGAAAGATAAGAAGAGAAATGACCAGTCGAAATCCTTTGAATCATTCTTTCACATTTGATCTAATACAGTGTGACCTTAAACCTGGAGAAATGTGTATTTGGAGTCAATGGAGTTAATTTATTGGGTTACACCATCTCATCTTGAGGAATTCATGTAGATCCTACAAGAATACAGGAGATTCTTGAAATGACTCCACCATCAGAAAAGTCTGGTATTAGGTATTTCTTGGGTAAACTTAGGGAAATCCATAGGTTTGTCCCTGATTTGACATATGGTATCCATCCCATCAATTAATTTCTAAAGAAAGAATATTCCAATACATGGAACAATGAATTTCACAATAGGTTTGAGTCAATCAATTGTTTCCTCATGTCTCCACCAATGCTCATGCCACCTGAATTCGAGCGTCCTTTAATTCTTTATTCTCGAGCCACATATGTCTCGATAGTGTGCATGTTAGTAGAGGAGGATTATTATGGTCATCAACGTGCCATCTATTTCATTTTCCACATGATCCTTGATTATGAATCGCGGTATACTTAAGTAGAGAAATATTTTTTGGAAATTTTCTTTACAACTAAGAGGTTAAGGAATTATATTCTTAACCAAGAAACAAGGATGTTCATCAAATCAAATAAGTTTCATACATTATAAACCCAAGAGCCATATATAAGAATGCCAATAGATTTATCATGTTAATGGGTGAATTCGATCTTACCTTCATCAATCAAAAGTCTATCAAGGGACAAATCATTTCTTATTGGTGGGATAAAAACCCAACATATTTCAGGTAGATAGTTGACTTGAACTTCCTTGATGAATGTGTTTAATATATAGAAACAAAACCCCGATTAAGTTGTGTTAATGGTATACATATATAATAAACCACATAATATGTTAGACGTATCCTGAGGGTGATAATTCACAACAAAGGTGATAACTATGTGTCATGGCTGCTAAGTATGTAATTGTAGAAGAAGTTCTTTATCACAGAGTTTTTGACAGCATTTTATTAAGATGTGTTGATGAAGAAGAAGTGGAAAATATCCTCTTTGAATCCCACAATCGATTCTATGGTGGTCACTTTGGAGGGCATTCAACCACTTGTGAAATCCATCAAATGGGTTATTTTTGGCCCATGCTAGAGCATGACACCGTGTAATATGTGCAGAAGTGCCAAATGTGTTAAGAATTCTCATGCACCACTTAGGCCTTGTAACCAATAGTGACACCATGGCCCTTCTCCACTTGGGCTTTATATTTAGTAAGGAAATTCTCTCCCTCATTAGCAGACGACCACAAATTTATAATCACAACCACATAATAATTTACCAAATGGGTTGAGGTCATGCCTCTAACCACATTACATGGATATGTCATTGATAAGTTCATCTTAAACTAGATCATATATAGGCATGGTGTCTCATAAGTCATTATTTTGGATAATGTAACTCCCTTTAAGAATAAAGATGTGCATGAGATATGAACTCAATTTAAAATATCTCACCACAAAGCCTTTTTATAGGCCAATGGGAAGGCTGAGGCAATCAATAAGGCCTTGAATTCTATTCTCCTTAAGATAGTCAAGGATAATAAGAGATATTGGTACTTAAAGTGATTTCAAACTTTGTGGGCTTACAAGACATCTGTGCAAACACACACGGGGGAAACCCCTTTCTCTCTAGTTTTTGGTGCTGAAGCAGTCTTACTACTAGAATTAGTTTTTCCTAGTCTTTATGTGTCTTTACAAGGCATTCTCAATGAATATGTGTACCGAAACACACAACTAAATGATTTAGAAATCCTGGATGAAAGGAAGCTCAAAACCAAACAACATCATTGGGTATATGTAGACAAAATGTGTCATCAGTGAAATACAAATGTCTATCAGCATGAAATCTGGGTAGGATACCTTGTCTTAAGACTTGATAGATAAATGGAAAAAAAGGTTAGAGAAGGTAGAAAATTCAGGATGAAATGGTTAGGGCCTTATCAAGTAATGGAAGACTACAAAAATGGTGTGTATCATTTGTGTACCTTAGAGGGTGAGGATTTTGGTGAATCCATCAACTTTCTTCACCTTAAGCATTTATACATATAGTCATTTGCATCTCCACATTGTTCTTCATTGCTTTCATATTGTATTATCACTTGCCTTATCATTTTGTTAAAATTGTAAAACAGAAACTTATTGTTCATGTAATTGTTTAGCTTTTAAACGTTGGAAAATATCTTAATCATACTTATTCTACATACTTCTCATACATTCAAACTATTTAATCTTTATCATGAATTTCATTCAAGAGATAAGTTATGACATTGCTTTATGAGGAATTACATGCTCAAGCTTCTTAATGGTTGCTTCCAATTTGGATGTTTCTTGCCCATAGTTTTCTCTAGAAGCTTCTTGATGATGAATATTTCCCAATAATCTCTTTCCATGAAAAAAACAGTCTAAACATTTCACTTGAAACTTTTTTTCATCTATCTCAACTTGCAGTGATGAACCCTCACATCCTACTAGTTGTGCAAAGTTGAGCTTAGGGGAAAATGTTTCTTACCAACAAGAACAATTCAAAGTCAAACAAGATAAAATAAAAAAAACATATAAACAATAAACATAAATGAGATCTTTTTACAAATAATTACACTTTTCATCTCTACTAACCATTTGTGATGATCCCATGCTTCTTACTAATAGCATGAGATTGGGAAATTAGGGAAGTGCCCTTACTCGCCTATGTTTTATCCTCAGCGATGAGCCAATGCTTCTTACTAGTAGCATGGGGCAAGATGTAGGGGGTCACATAAATAAATCATAAGTTTCAAATAAATAAGGAAATAAAAGTGCTTGAAAATATAAAAAATTCCCAAGAAAATTAATTAGATGTATATGTTAAGAGATACAACCATTCTTCAAAATAGATCTTATCAGTCAGTAGGCCATCTATGGATCTAAGTATAGTCAAAACTTGCAAGTCAAATTCATTTAGAATTAGTTAAATTAATCTTGGTCTGGGTTGGGTTGTAGGTTTTTGAATAAATCCTTATCAAAATTCTTGTCTCTTGGTCAACGTCCTTATCCATATTCTTTAAAATGTATATCTCACATTCTTCTTGTCTCTTAGTGGTGAGCCCTCACATCTTACTGGTTGCATGGAGTTGAGAATGAAGTTAGGTTATCTTATCATCTTACCATGTTGAAAATATTTTGCCAATGGAATAAAAGTGCTAAACATTTCTTGAAAAATAAAGTATCCAAATTATATTTTGTTACCCTATAATATATCATTTTGTTTATCACACTGCATCATCATCTGTAACATACATTCAAAAACATAAAAAAAATATGAAATTCTATACCATATAAGAGTACACAAATGAGATAAAACCATGTCGCAAAGGAATGCCAAACCAAAAAGATGTTAATATGTATATATAATTTGTCAAGTGTCTCATGTAAAATGTTGTCACACCATAGGGTAAGTGTGGTCAAAATTATCATTATGAGCAAAAAATAAAAATAAATAAATATATACATCAAAAAATGTCTTGAGGAAATAAAGGCCTTAGGCCTATCCATCCCTCTTAGATCCCTGCAAAGGAGCAGGGTGAGGGATCCTACTCCAAATCTTGCAATGAGATCATCTCAATGTAACATGGGGCCTCGGTGTGTTGATATGTGTGAATTTCCATGTGAGTGACCGGTAGTAGTAGCTCCGATATGTGATTGTCCTCTTCATCTCTCTCATTCCTCGTGCACGATGATCTTGGTCCTCAACTATTTCATCACTGCCGCAATATGTCAGGATGGTATGAATACATATGTATGACATCCGGTATGTGTGGGAAATCCAAGGTCCACCTATAGCGCATCTCTAGTCGTCTAAGTGGGGATCACGAACATGTCCAAAAGTGTGTGTCAAATGAGATCCTGCCATCCATTAGTTGTGGCTATAAAGAGAAAACAAATAATGGTGAATTAGAAAGAATAATATAAAAATAAGAAAGAAGAAAGATCCTAATAACATCTAATATAGGAAGTAAAGATAGGATAAGTGTGTTTATGCTCACTTGGGTCTCCAGGGACCCAACTTAGCTTGAGGACAGGTATTGTTGTAGGGACTGGTCCTACCTCCTCCTCCTCTCCCCTTTCCTCCTCCTCAATCACCTATGGATGCATAGATGCCTCCTTCGTCTCCTGTAGGTATACTGACTCCTCCTCCACCTCTATCGTGGCTCTGGAAGCCTTTTAGGCCTCTCATGTTCCCTGTCACTTAGGGTATCATTCCTCCCCCGAGTAGGAGGTGCTAGTGCCACAAAAACAATCCACTTCATATCCTCCTACCCTAAATGGGGAGGAAACTTTCGATGATGATGGGAAAATGAAATTTTTAGTAGACATCCTTGTGGCTAATAATGTTACATCCCTTATGATGGAAAATGTTATTCTTGATATTAAGGAACTGAAGATATGGGAGATCAGATTGAAAGCTCTGATCAAAGAAATTAATGAAATATATCATAATTTTGAACATAGGTAAAAACTTTTTCATTGATTAAAAATGAACCAGTGACGATTGACGCTTTAATTGCTCAAGAAAAATATGGTAATTCTATCACAAACAATATTTACAATAATGATAATGTTTTGACTATAATGCTTAACAGATTGGAAAATCTGAATGCCAAGGTACATTCTTATTATAATAAGTTGAATAGAGAAAAAAAACTTGTCACAATTACAAATGTATAGAAATACTTGTGGTAAGTACTTAATATTTTGAAGATTGTAATTTATGTTGTTATCATTTATCTAATTTGTAATTTTGGTTTTTAATTGTAGTCCAAATATTAGACATTGAAGACAGAAGTGCAAGTGTTAGATGCGCACCTGAAAAAAGCTAGAGAAAGTGTATGCAGTGCAATGACCTTCAAAGAGAAACTTATTTTGTTAAATAAGTTGAATAATATATTGTGTACGATTATAAAAGAGCATGGAATGGATCCAAATATTCTATTTAAGAAAAAAAAGATAAGGATCCTTCTCTCCTTTTAGTAGGAGATGCAGTTAATGAGGATAGAAAAATATTGAAAATATCAATGCATCTGCAAAAGAATTAGTCTAGTCTAGTGTTATAAAATATAGTTCAAATGCTAATGTTATAAAAAAATACTCAAGGACATGGATCCAAATGAAGGAAAACTATTGATGTAAATCATTGTATTTGTCAAATGAAAACATTATCTTGATGTCAAGCATTATATATTTTTCATTTTTGTTGTCAAACGAAAACAATATATTTTTTCAAGCTTATACAATTGATGAATAGTAATACACGGACTTACATTGTACAATTTAGTTTCAAACATGTATGGACTCAATATTTAAAAATTGGATATAAATTTTGTTGTTAAATATTTCTAATTGATTCTTCAAATATAGATAGATTGTAAGTATACTGTATTTTCAAATTTGCTGAATTAAATATAGAAAAAATTATCTTGAGACTGCTATAATTTTTTAATCCGTAGAATCTTGATGGGATATATGGATTATAATATATTTAAAAACATGTATGGATTCGATATTGAGAAATAAAATACTGAACACACTTTCCTAGTAATGAAATTAAATTTAATTACATCATCCATTTTGTAGTTTGCACTAACTATTTATTGTATGTTATATCTAAACATTATAAAAACCTAAAAGTGATTTAAAATTTACAAACATTATATACAAAATATATGTCAATGAAAAATAACTAAATGATGAGTCACAATATATATATATATATATTTCAGAAAATAAATACGTTCAACTGTCTAGTAACTGAAACAACCTTATCCTAACTCACCCTTCATCATTTATTTTATCTTTAACATTTTTTGGTCTGCCAGATTCCTAGTTAATTTCACCATAATCTAAGTCTCCATTGATTGCTATCTGATTAACATATCTATACTCTTCAAGGGATTCCCAAGTAGATAATGCTCTTTCATATGGAAATGTGTCCACTCCATATCTTGAAATATACTGTCTCAAACAAGTTTCCAGATTTTTGTCCAATTTCTTGTGAAGTTTTGATTTAACAAATAATAATGCACTAAAAACCCTTTCATCTTACACTAACCCAAGAATCATTTTCTATATGAGTTCATAAAATTTTAAGCATTCATTTATAGTTTCTCTCATAATGCTACTGTGATACAAATTTCTCCACAATGGTGTGATAGCTCCCATTTCTATTGGTTCAACAAGAGTCTTATATTGATCACTCATTGTCAATATAAAATGTGATGACTATGATATGAGTAATTTTATATTCAATATACCATTCAATTATCCTCCATTACCATCTAAATATTTGTAAAAATGATCCATTAGTGTAGGCATGTATTTCACAAAAAGTTGAGCTCTTTGTTCTTCACTAATCATTGGATTCCAAAAATTGTGATTTATAACTCCTATGGCCTCATGTAGATCACTATTCTTGAATCATTATTTAATATTAAAAGATAATGTTTCAGATATATTTATTAATTTTTTATGTGTATCATACATTGTAGCATCAAAGAGAAGGATTCTCATTGATACTTCCTCAATTCCAGAACCTAAGACATAAGGATCTTTGTGGAAAGTGTTCATTGGTATATTTTTCCCATTGACTAAGATACAAAGATGACCATGGATATCGAAATTAAAATAGCTATTGAGATCTTTTTTATCTGTCAAAACCTTCCAACTACTGAATATTGGCTTCTAAAATTTGTCTTATATAGAATATACGTTATCCAAAATCATACACACATGTTTCCTTAATTTAATAAAATCAACAATGTATATAGATATTTCCTGAGTTTGTTTCACCACGTTGTTTATTTCTTTAAGCATTGTAAATATACCACATAAAGATAATAATGTCTCTAAATCATTCAAGCGATACAACATATCTATATCCTTGTCAAATTCTTTATGATTCTTGAACATATACCCTGCTAATGACCTCTACTCCTGAAAAATTCTGCAAGTTGGATCATACAATGATATCCATCTTGTGTCAACATCTTTCAACATTATTTACCACTTATTATTCCAACATAAAATATTTGAAACTCCAAAAATATTTTAGGACTGGTTGACATGCATGAATGCAAATCCTGTATAAGATCCTCCACTTTAGCAACATTTTCAAAATTACTTACAATCTTGTAAGCGTTTTGTGAGCCATACAGTGAATATGTATCATGTATGGGGAAATGATTGTTTGAAGGAAAATACAAAGCCTATTTTTGTGACCTTACATGATAGTTTCCTCATCAGCTCCAACATAAATCAAATTTTAAGAGATTGAATGATCATCCACACCATCTATTTCATTTAATTTTTAATAACAAGTTTACAGAGGTTCTCAAAATTGCAATTCTCCATCATTTTGTACATAACTAGGAGATGATTTTACCTCAAATGGTTATTGAAATTGAAATTGTAGACATACATGTCAAATCATGATGTATTGTCTACTGTTGTGACCTCATCAATTGATAATGTGATAAAATTCACATTTTTTACCTTCTCTCTCAAATCATTGATTTCAATTTCTACCATACACTTTGTCATTTCCCATGAACTTGTATCTGACCAACATGTTTTTGGAATGTTTGGAAACCAATTATATTGAAATAATATCTTATAATTAATGAGATACAAAATTGGTCTTCCCTTTTTTAAAATGTGAAATATTGTTCTGAATTGTATAAGTTTTTCTTGAAGACTTGCATCATTAGTTTTTGCAAATTTCGCATTTATTATTCCACCTTTCTCAACAAGGTCTTGAATATGTTTATGATGATTTTCATATTCTACTACATATCTCATATGTAATGAATCTTCCTGGGTTTTCCATCTAGTTATTTTTATTACTGTTCCATCATCTTTCTTTTTAGAATCATATACTTACCCACAATTCTTCTCTATTGTGTTTAACTTCAATTACATTTTATGGTATTTTCCTAGTTTCCAAAGTTACATATAGTACATCCACATTATGTAGGAGTAGCAGTAGTGTTTTATGGTTCAACAAGTTCAATGAATAGATATTTGGTTGACAATTCAAATTTATAAGTCATTCCTAAAGTCCACTTCCCATTCTTATATTTCTAATGTGTGTTTCTAGAATATTTATCTGAAGTTTGAGTTAGCTAGAAATTGGGATTATTAGTACCATCAATGTGAATTGAATTACTATACTAATTAGGAATTTCATCTAGAGTAAGGTCACTGCTAACGTTTTTTGTATTTGAAATAAATTGAGTTGCTTATTGCATCCTTAAGTAAATTAATATATAAAGTAACATTAACATAATAAGAGTCAAAATTACCTCTTGCAATTGGTGTTACTGTGGGCTGACCAAAATATTTTAAAATATCCATGTCAAATTTTCTTTTTCCTTGAGTTATTTTCTCCTTTGCAACAGAAGCCATCGTATCGGTAATTTTGAAGTTTGCACATGTGAAAAAATATAAAATTTTCAAATAGGATTTGTAAAAAATAAATTCAAGACATTGTGAAAAATCAAGATCATGCTACATGATAACATGGTAACATGGGTTAGGCTACTGAACAGTGTTATGTGAACATGATATTGGACCACCACACAACTTCATACTTGCACGCTACCGAACAAAAACTAAAATTAAGGTTATCATTTAGTAACATGTTCTTGTTACTATTCAACATTAAATAATCATATTACTAGGCGCACCACGTATTTAGATTGCTATCCGGTAACAGTTAAGAAAGAAAACCTAGGCTGACAATTCAAACTTTTTCGCTTATTCCTTCAGCTTTTTGGCCTTTACTTTCAGATTTTTCACTGGCTTATTCGCTTTTACCTTTGGCTTCGACTCTAAATCTCAAAATTAAAGAATTTTTAAATTATATTGTATTACTATATTATGGTGAATTAATCCTATATATAATTGTATATTATAACATAATGGTGAATATACCAACATTGGTCAGCCCTTAGTGGAAACAATAAGGATAAATTATGGTCAAATTTATATAGGAACAATTAAATTTTTACGAATATGCTACCATATGGTAGAAAAATATTCACCAATTTCAAAATTCAAAAAACCTAATATTCACCAATTTATGAATATTTACCCCTAAAATGAACCTTGGAACTTGTCTCTTACTAATTTTTTTGTAGAACAAAATTCCATCCTTATATTATGGCTCTGTGTTGATGCAAATTCAAAAAAATATCATTTAATGGAAATGTGACTCTATTGGAATTGTATCAAGTAATTTTAGTTACAACTAATATGTTCGAGCCATCAAGCTTATTAATAAACAAGTGAGATTTATGGCTTTTAAATTCCATGACTCATCCCTTTGATTAAAATGTTAGTTTTAGTTGGCCTTCTAAATGAATTTTAATTTTTCCTGATGTGTGACATTTTTCTACAATTGACACTAGCATCCCACATGAATTTGATAATCTGATCCTTCCTTGAAAAAGATGTCAATGCCTAACACTTTGATGTCATTGGTGTGTTCTTGAGCCTAGATCCTTGATGTTTTGAAGCCATCGGTGGATTCTTGCAATCTAAATTTTATCAATTTACCCTCATCGATGCATGAATTTTTGAGGCCATTAGTGTCTTATTTTCACAGGGAACTCTACCATTGAGGGTAGATCCATCCTTGCATCCTTTTCATAGAACCAATGAAGGAAAATTACAAACCATCGGTACTTATCCCCTTTAAAAAATTTAGAACTTCATTTTAACCCTGATGATTGTTACTACTTGTATCAAATTGACACATTGTAAGTTTTTCCACATACTTTTCTTATTGATTAAAGTTGATGCTCTTCATAAAGATAACTTAGAGCATGTGAACATCCTTGTGTGCTTCTTCAACGTCTTTGAGATTTAAAAATTCTAAACTTCAAACCTTTTTGTCTTGAATTCATGCACACCATAAACATTAGCATATACCCTTGAAAGCATGCTTTATTGATAAAATAGGAAACCGATACAAAATAAGGAAACAAGACCTTATGCATCTCCCAAACATGAAAATATAATTATTAACTCTTTCAAGGTTCCTTTGGACTCTTAATCTTCAATTTCATTTGATTTAACATTTGTTTCTCCCAAAATAATTGTTTTAAACTTCCAAGTGGGTCCCCTAACTTTTGACAAAGTATGGGTATGTTATGGTCAGAATAAGGGTTCTAGATAGAACCAAAGAGAAAATTCTCTACTTCTTCAATGTCATCCCTTTCCTGCATGCAAGTCAAAGAAATGGTTAAAGCTAACCAACAAAATTTTTCTAGAGATGGTGACAAGCTTCACCCATCATGAGAAAAGGTAGTAGATGGCCTAGTTGATGGCAAGGAGATCCATCCCTGTGCCTTACATGGCCGAGGTGGTTGTTGGTGTGTGTACTTTCCTTGTCATCTCACAAAATTTTCCACATCACGTGGTAAGTCATCTCAGTTAGGTGAGGTCATAGGTCTTAGGTGTCTTAGGGGGTATGACAGATTCCATCATAGATTACGTCATACATGTCAATGTGTAAAACACGAGTTACTTTCCATTTATGGAATGTAAGACCTCTTCTCCCTTGTGGAGGTATTATGGTCATGTATTAGGAGTTACAAAACACTCCTATTTGTACCCTTTTTTTTATCTATGAGAATGAGTATACCTTTTTATCTTATATGCACATTTGATGGTTGAATGCTTGCTTACTACATGGAGATCTGTCATGTTTCCATTTGAATGCAACTTGGATGATGTGCATGTCATATCGCTTGATCCTCATTCTCACATTCTATCACATGGTATCATAGCACATTATTGGGATCCGTTCCACTCTACATTTTTCTATTACGTACTACTCTCATTTTTGTGTTCTTACTCATTTCATGTGCAATATTTGTAATCGTTATTCCATTCATGCATTATTTACATTGATTTGGTTTATTTCATTTATGCTTGGAGGTATTACACTTGATTTGGTTGTTTTTGGTTATGTGCTTAGTTTTGTAGGTGTGTTTGCAGGTGTTTTACAAGTTTTTTGTGTGTAGGTTCAAAAAAATCAGAGTTTGAAGTGTGTTTTTTGAGGTTCTTAGGAGGTGTGTTGAGCCTATTTTTTGGCCCAACTCAGCCCTTGCTCACTAAGCATAGCACCAAACTAGCTACCTATAGCTCACCGTCTATTGCATTGGATTTCCTATCTCCTACTTTTCTACCTCGAATGTACTCCAACGAATTTACATCTAGCTCACCCAACTTGTTTTTTCTCCTACACTCACCCTTGGATCTCGTATTTCATGTTTTCATTGGCTCTTACACCTGTTCACCCCTAGTTTTCCACTCATGAGCTCCTTGGCCTTTTCATCAAATTTGCATGCTTCTGTGCATTAGATCTACCCTGTCAAGTTGCCTCGACTCTATGTTGGCATGTACATTGTGTAATGTCATTTCCTATCCCTAAAATAATGTGCATGTGTCGTGTCTAACTCGTTGTACCTCTTTGGTTCTCCTCGCTCCATGCACTAGTTTTCTTGTGCTATCTTCTAACCTCGGTACCATTGGTTTCACATTGGAGTCCCCACTCTAGTTCAATCTACATTTGGAACTTTATCTCATCCTGGTCAAGATATTTTTCTACTTCATGTGGTAATTGGTCGTTGCACATGGAAACTTACCATCGCGTCGAGCTCACCATTCTTTTGCTCGCCTGGGCATTCCACCGAATTGTCAGGGAGTTAACTTGGGCTCACCGTCTTAGCACTGCTCCCAAATATGACCTTGGCTCAACACGTGGCCTCCTCAAACAAACCTTGTAACTCAAAATGTGATCCTCTAGATCGGTGTTGACTCAATTCTCATCTCATTCAACCAACCTAGCTCACACAGATTACCATCATCTCGTCACACCTGTCAGTTCCATTGTCCCAGATCAGACCCTCCACAACTCGTTGACACATGATCACCTATTCCACTTGACACCTAGATCACTTTCCCAACTTGGAGTTGACTTGTTTCTCAAACTATCCAGATCACCCTTGACTTGGAGTCCAGCTCACCCCTAGCTTGTGTAACCCAAACAACTCAACTCACCAACCAACTTTGTTCCTCCTCTAACCATCTCACCAACCAAATTGTGGAGATGAGATGGATCTCTCTCAAGCCATGGTTATTGGGATTTTTTAGGATTATTTCTTGGCTCGTCATCATTGTATTTATTTTCTTTACTTATGGGCTAGTGAGCGCATCCACCACAACCTTGCAGAAAGAGATACCCTTATATGATGTGAGACCCTCTTTCTCACACAGAACCCTATTTTTTCCCTTTGTTCCTTGCTTATGCCCTTTTGTGTGTGTTTACATGTTTTTCCTATGATTTTGAATGAGACTTATAGTGGCTTCCACTCTTGTGTGATTCATAGCCTACTGCAAGGTGATTGGTCAACTCTCTCACATCTCATTAACACACCTTATTTTAAACAATGAACTCCTTGTAAATTTCTACAAATAGGTGGATATCATTATTCTTAGGTTTTGTATTACATGGAGATGTATTCTCGGATAATCATGACTTCTTGTAGCCTTGTGTGTATTATTTCACCCTTCTTTTCTTGTATTCTAGATGCATTTTCAGCTGATTCTGACACCCATTTGAGCATGTATTTGTCATTTGTGACCCTTTTGCACTTATTTATATTTTCATGGATGCACCATGGAGGATGTTCTTTCAAAAATTGAGATTTACAACATCACTTCTTAGCCATCCCCACTTCTTCTTGGTAGAGATAATTAAAAATCATGACGTGCTTTCATGAAAATATACCTTACTCACAAGGGCCTTTATCCATTTCTATATGGGATAGATCCTACACCCACTAATCCTTATTGTCTTGAATACTGGCTAAAAAAGAGTGACCATATTCTTAGTTGCTTCTTGATACATGACTGTAAGCATATCTAACTTCATGTGGCACACTTAGATTTTCCCTGAACAGTTTGAAGCATTCTTCAGTTATTATTTAGAGACCCTTTAGAGTCTTCCTTTGTTTCTTCTCCTACTGATACAATTGTCTCCTCTCCTTCTTCATGTGATGATAGTTTTATTGACACATACTCACTTGTTTCTATTCCTAATGATGAGGATTGTTTTTCTAGTTCTGATGACGAGAGTACTAATGAGGACTCCCATCCTCCTTCTCCCGGGAAGCTTTTAGATAATGTTGAACCTCCACTTTTCCCATCTGACATCATACAATATTATTCTTAGCCTCATACTATCATTACATATACCTCTTTTTTACTTCTAGTGTGTGAGGCATATTCCACTCATACTCCTTCAGTGTTGATGATTCATACTTTTCAGACATTTCTCTTATGTTTGTTGAGCAACCCTTTTGGGATGAGTATCTTCCAGACCTTTATCATCTCTTCACAATGATTAATTTTCATGCAGTACAGTGAGTTTCTCATCTTTCTACAGATGTTTTGGAGGAGTCCTTCATCTCCTTTTTTGGGAGTGCTCCTTCTAGAACTCTTATCACTTCCAATTTTTTAGAGACCATCACTGATCCACCCTTTCTTATGGATCATCTTTCTACTATTGTGGTGGTTGCTAATTTTCCTTCACTTCACTTAGACATACTTTCAATGGATGTTCCTCTCTCACACTCTGACAATTCTA
Source organism: Taxus chinensis (assembly GCA_019776745.2). Lineage (NCBI taxonomy): Eukaryota > Viridiplantae > Streptophyta > Pinopsida > Cupressales > Taxaceae > Taxus > Taxus chinensis. The sequence continues at coordinate 310,684,546 of CM034146.1, read as the reverse complement.
CGTTTGTGGAATTACCTTGGGTTGTTTTGCACTCATTTTCTATACCTATGTCACATTTTTGTGGACCAAATTAAGAGTTCTTCATACTGTTGCCTTTGGCTTCCTTCATGGAGTGGGAGGACTTCCAGTAATCCACTTATGTCCTTCCCAAAGGCAAGAACATTGTTCAATGTGGATGGATATTCTTTAATAAACAAGTAGAAGACCACATCATTGCCACTTTTCTTAGAGAATTCATAGAGTTGCAGATTTCAGATCTAGGCGCGGCTTCACATGTTCATAGGTTTCTCTACTCTCCTTCCTCTCTTCTATTCTTCTTCATGAGAGATTGTAGTTTGTACATGGGTACCTTATCATGCCTTTAGTTTCCAGAACCCATTTGATACATATTTCTTAGGTTGTTAGGGGAGTCTTCCATCTCTTGTAAGTGGATTTTTTTCACACTGTGTTTTTCTCCATTACTTAAGATCCTTGTTGTACATGGGTGCCTCATTAGGCGTAAGTACCAAGACTCATTTCTCATTTCTAACTTGCTACCTCATCCTAAGTTATGATGAAGGTGGGTGTTGGTGTGTACTTTCCTTGTCATCTCCCGACATTATCCACATCACATGGTGAGTCATCTCACTTAGGTGAGGTCATAGGTCTTAGGTGTTTTAGGGGATATGACATATTCTGTCATAGATTCCATCATATGTGTTAGTGTGCATAGTGCATCATACAGGAGGTAATTTCCATTTCTCGAATGTAAATCCTCTTCTCCTTTATGGAGGTATGATGGTCTTGCATTGGGAGTTACAAAACACTCCTATTTGTACCATTTTTTTGATTTATGAGAATGAGTAGACCTTTTTCTCTTGCTTACTACATGGAACTACATCATGTTGTCATTTGAGTGCAACTCAATTAATGTGCACATCATCCCACTTGATCCTAATTCTCACATTATCTCATATTGGAATTGCACCCTACCTGATAGGTGACTAATGTGGGACATATTTTTCTCTCGAAAGTGTACCATGTAGAGAGATGGTTGCATGTGTTCTAACCTTACAAATTTTTATCTCTCTCTCTTTTAGATATAATGGAAACACCTCAGGTTTGTGGGTATACTTGTTTTGAGGTGAGTCTCCGGTATCAAGGCTGGTTCCTTATTGATGTATCCTAAACTAATTTCCTGGGGTTTAAGGATAAAAGATAACTGTAAAATGAACTTAAAACTAAGGTGATACACCAAACTTGTATGAGGTCTTTGACTGAGTACATGCACAATTGGTATGGAATGAATTTATGATACACATGCCAACAATTTTTTGAAGATAATTAAGGGTAAACACTTTGATGTATTAAGGGATAGAATCACAACAATACTGCTAAGTTACACATACACATTAATATCATGCAGAAATTACTGAATTTGCAACATGGTAAGATGATTAATTAGGGAATTAAACATTCACAAGATTAATGGAAACATATACAAGACTGCAAATAATTGGAAAGTAAGAAAATACTTCACATTCAAAGGGAAAAACTAGCAGAAAATTGCTTCATCACTCATGTATCTAAAAAGACCTCCTTTTTGCTTTGCCAAGGCACACAATATATAGCAAAATTGATTCACCCACCCTTCCTAAAAATAGTCTGAGGATGTACTCGCCGATGCATCTTATTTTTATCCTTTATCTATTAATAAATAAAGGACTAAAATAGTCTCTCATCTTTCTTGTAACACAATTCACCACATATCGTCAAATGTTTGTAGGGGCTTCTTGAAAATAAATGGGAATACCTAATAATATGATTATTTCTCCATGTTTTAGTCATACTTTCCAACCCACGAAGGTGGAGGGAGGAAGGATTTCCTAAAACATTATGTTTTGTGCCACTGCATTAAAGACTCATAGGTAAGGCAAAAAATATCCAAACATATAATTTCATTAGAGATAGTTCATTCATCCCCAGGAAAAGTGAGAAAGGAATAATTTTCAAAATGTTCATTAATGAGTTTCATGAAATCATTATAAGGGATAGAGATACCCCAAAAAATACATTGAGATTGAGCATTAGCTAAAAGATAACCAAAACCTTCACCTATCATAAAATATAAAACAAGGGGAAGGAGGAAACCTTGACATATATATCTGAATAGGATGAATTGTTGTGAGCACTCTCCATTAGTGGTTATATGGGAAGAGGCACTAGAAAATAACATTTGAACTATCTAAATAAAATTAGTTGAAAGACTAAGGCTTTAAGCATGAAAATAATAAAAGGCCATTCAATCTAGTCATAAGCTTTCTCAAAATCTATTTTGATGTTCATGGCTAGTTGATTTGAAGGTCAAGCCCAATCCATTCCCTCTCATACTTTAATAATTTTTTCTGGTATGTATCTTCCATTATGAAACATGTTTGTTTTTTCCTAATGATAATAGGTAGCATGTAGCAAAGGTGAAGGGTCAAGGCCTTGGTAATAATCTAGTAAGACACATTAAAAAGAGTGATCAGGCACCAATTGTATATTTTCTTGGGATCTCCTTGCTTAGGTATGAATTTAATTTTCCTTATGTTAATATCTAGATAAACAATTTATGTGTACAATGTTTCCAAATATACCTCATGAAGGTTGGTGCCAACTGAATCCCATAAAACTTTGTAGAATTTTTCGGGACAACCATTGCACCCCAAAGTTTTGTCATTGGTGATTTGCATTGTTGCCTCATGAAGGTATTTAATAAATAGTAATATGTTGCAAGTAATTCTCTAAGAATGGGTAACCTTGAGAGGGAGAACTACGAGACATGTCTCTAATGAAGTTTGAAACTTAGCAGAAGGATATTAAGATTTGAAAAGATACTTGGTATGCCTAAAACATTCCTGGAGGATATCTTTCTTTAGAAAATAAATTTCCTTTTTAATGTATGGCTTTAATCTTCTGCGAGGAATGTTTGGGTTTGAGCATTTGAAAAAATTATTTGGATACTTTATCACCAAATTTGAGCCACTACAACTGGGCTCAAATTTGGGCACCTCAGGAATTGTAATTATCATTGATTTGGATCTTGTCCCTGATATTTGCAACCTATAAGTAGAGTTGTTCAAAGAAAGGATTACTATATAGTTTCACCACTATGTGATTGATCTCTAAATAGGTGTTGAAGTAGGAGAAATATTGAATGCGAGTAAGTTGGGACCTATAAATTCTAAGGAATTTTGAGGTTCATGTTAATGCATCTATCTACCATTAAATCCATCCTTGTTGTTGGATGACATGCTAATCAACTTGCTAATGACATGTCGGAACCAAGTTCCAAACCCATTTGATGTGATTGAGAGTGGGCACATGCTCCATATGTGTTGTATTTAGATAAATTACATTTTATGACATAAGAGTCACTGGAATTTCCAATAAATGTGGAATATGATAGGGTAACGATTAGAAAGGAAAAAATATAGAATTAATTCTATAGGAAGCATAAAGGTATGTCAAAGAAAAATTAGGGCTACATTAAAAGCTTCACTCGATCACGTCACTTAAGCACCCAATCATATCTACTTTGAAGATTAGTCCAAGTGTAGTAAGTCTCCAATGAGGGATGGTGATGAGCATTCAAATAAAAAAATGAAATAATTGTGGATATAAAACAAGGCTTCGCACTCTCTAGTTATCCAGCGCATTGATAAGTGGCCACATTTATAAATGTATAGCTGATCCATGTTAAAATACCATCATATCACCCTATGCACATCGAGGACTTAATCAACAATCCTCCACTATAAATTCACCATTTCATGAGCACATCATTGGAAGCATCAACATTTATTATGCCAAAAGAGTGGTTGTTAATATTAAAAAAGAACCCAAATAACCTAAAGCACGGGGTCTGAGTCATGATCCACATAATGGGGTCACCATTTGGGAGAAATAAAATCAGCTAAATCCCCACACCCCACATCATCATTAATTGTTAGTACAAGGTTGTCATGTCGAATGGTTGTACTCACAACAAAGAGCTGGAAATATATTACCTTAACTTCTTGTAGGTAGGGAATGTCCATTTTTACAAATTTCATCCAAAAATATCACACAATATACTTGCAATTGGATTTTCTAAGATCCCACATATTCCGTGGGAATAAATTCATGAGAGGCATGCATTAAGTGACATCTCCTCTATCTTTTAGCATTCTTGTAAGTATCTTCCACATAAAAGAAAAAACTTATGGTAGGTATCTTTAGGAATTCTTGATACAATGGTGGACAAAGCTTATGGTAGGTTTAATTTTTCCTTGATGGGATGTTTTGCTAGGATTCAGATGAATATTTATCATGCTAGAAGCTAGGTTAGGAAGAAATGGAAGACTTCTGGGAAATTTAATACCTTTTCCTTATTTGAAAAAAGCTTCATGTTTGTTTTCTCCCTATAATAACATCTAATCCATGTTTTGTAGGGTAGCTCACAGGTCTATGGGAGAAAAAATCTCACTATTGTTAGATGGTAGCCAGGATCAAAAACCACCAATCCCATCTACATATCTGGTTTGGGTAAGGTTTTCTGGGATGCCCTTATAATTATAGGAAGTGGATGTATTGGTTGGAATAACTAATGTGATGGGAGTCTCGATTGCACTTGACCCGACCACTATATCTAGGTCTAGATTCATTAAAGTTAGGATTTGTGTAAATTCCTATGTTGGTTCTTCTACCATAAAGGTCATCAATCTGGTGTCTAGAGATGGGGTATAGAAGAAAAAAAGATCTATGAAAATTCACATGTTTTCTGTGGAAAATGCAGAAGAGTAGGCTATGGTGTTTTTGGTTGTACAGAAAAAAGTATCCCCAAATGTAGTAGAATGGTCAGAAGTGTATTGAGGGTGAACAAGGAGAAGTGAATGGGGGTAATAAAGGTGAAGTAAATCATGCATTGGTGGAAGATTTTTCCCAGCATGTTAAATCCCTTGTGCTTGTTGGTAATGAAATCGTTGTGGAGCTAGTGATAGAAGATGGGGGTCGGCGTATGGTTATGGGAGATCAAAGCAAGAATGGAATTCATAGATCCTGACATCGCATGTTGCTGATGTGGAAAATATTTCAAAATTGGTGCAGGTGGGAGGGAATAGTTATCAAGGGGTGTCAGATGATGTGGAAGAAATCCCACTAAGTGCTATTTCAAAATCTTTACCTCCAGAATTAATTGGCATGGTTAACAAAGTTTTTGGAAAATCAGTTGGAAAATATATAATTATGGGGCAAGAGATCATTGAACTACCCCATATTGATTTGGTTGGTGAAGTAAAGGAATCAAATCCCCTTACAAAGCATGATAGTAACAATAATGTAATTTATGTGATTACTAAATCATTGGGGAAGGTGTGTAAATTGAGCAACAGGGGAGGAAGCTTGAATATCTTTATTAAAATTAATCAACCATTACAATGGATTGCTTCAATTCTTATAGGAATTGAATAACCATGTGCAGACAAAGAAATAGGTTGCACAGGTAAAACTAAACTCACAACAGCTTCCAAAATACATCCGGGAAGCACATAAATTGTTATAACAATTATGCCTATGAGAATAAAAGACAAATATGGTTTAAAAACCATATAACAACATACAACAAAAATATGGTTTATAATATAACCATATAACATTATTATTTAATTAATAAAATTAATTAAATAATTAATTTATATTATATTATGCATAATTAACCTAACATTCCCCCCCTTAATTATGCATTATCTCAAGGGATGAGGAGAGGAACTCTCTGAACAACTCAAACTTGTCACATGTAAGTGACTTTGTGAAGATATCTACCCATTGTTTAGCTGTTGGACAAAATTTAAGCTAGATGTTGTGCTTTAATACATGTTTACGTATGAAATGAACCTTTAATTCAATGTGCTTTGTTCTCTCATGAAAAACTAGATTGCGAACAAGTTTGAGAACACCTTCATTGTCAACATACATGGTGGTTGGTTTGTCCTGTGGTATTCCAAGTCCTTCTAGTATGCGACGTAGCCAAATCACTTCACAGACAACTTCTCCTGTAGAATGATACTTGGCTTCTATGGAAGAGAGAGAAATGAAGTGTTGTTTATTTCTTCCCCATGATATTGGTCCAGATCCCATAAAGAATACAAATCCAAAAGTGGATTTTCTGTCATCAATATTTCCTGCATGATATGAATCTGAATATCTAGTCAAGAAGAAGTTTTCGTTATTCTTGTATTCTAGACCAAGATCCACTGATCCTTTGAGATATCTCAAAATGCACCTTGCTACTTTCCAATGACAAACTTTGGGTTCCTACATGAACCTGGATAGATAGCTTACTACAAAGCTAATATCTGGTCTAGTGTAGGTCAGGTAAATGAGACTCCCAATAAACTACCGATAGAGAGTGGCACTTACCTTAGGAGATGGATCTGAATGAGATAACTATAATATATTCTTCATATGTGTAGAATTTGGTGTATAATCCATCATCCTGAATTTCTCGATTTTTTTCTTCGTATATTTCATCTGAGAGAAAAAAATGTGATTCTCTTTCTGCCATACTTCCAATCCAAGACAATAATGCATCAGCCCGAGATCGGTCATGTCAAACGATTGATTAAGATATTTCTTCGTTACATTGATCATCTTCACTGAACTGCCAATGATGACTAGATCGTTGACATAGACAACCACAATCACAATCTCCCCCCTTACTTTTTGAGGTAAAGATTGGGATCGTATGGATTTCTAACAAATCCATGTTGTGCGAGATGCTCATCAATCTTGATGTACCATGCCTGGGGTGCTTATTTAAGGCCATACAGAGATTTCTTGAGTCTGCATACCTTTACTTCTTGACCAGGTACTACATATCCCTCAGGTTGAGTCATGTAGACTTCTTCTTGTAAATATCTGTTTAGGAAGGCACTTTTTACGTCCATCTGGTGGACTTTCCAGCCAAACTGTGCAGCTAGAGAAAAGATCATTCTGATTATTTTGATCTTAGTTGTGGGAGTAAATGTCTCCTCGTAGTCTATGCCTTCTTTTTATGCATACCCCTTTGGTACTAGTCTAGATTTATACTTTTCCACTGTCCCATCTACTTTGTACTTTGTTTTAAATATCCATCTACATCCAATGGGTTTCTTTCCTGGTGGAAGATCGACAAGCTGCCAAGTGTTATTCTTCATCACTGATTGATATTTAGAATCCATGGCATCTTTCCAAGATTTTGACTGCAGGGATTCCTGGAATGTAGAGGGCTCATCAGATTCAATAACTCTACTCATCAAATCAAAGTTAACTTCTTCTCTTACTTTACTATGAGTCTGTGGTCCAGGGGTGGATGTATCTGATGGAGCATCCATTCTTGCATCTCGTAATGTGCTAGTACACCACTTGGGCATACACTGAATTGTTCCCGTGGGTTGTGGTTCTATCTGATCAATACCATCATCCCCATCGTCACTTTCATCTTCTGAGGGAACATCAGCTTCAATTTTTACAACTGGAGAAAAATCTACATCTAGTGAGTCTCAAGGAGGAGTCTCTGCTTCCTTCTTCTCAAAAAACTCAACATCTCTGCTAGTGTAGACTTTTCTGGTCTTAGGATCCATCAATCTGTACCCAAGAGTCTCTTCACTATACCCAATGAAGACGAGTTTCTGTGACTTCATGTCCAGTTTCTTTCTATTCTACTTGGGTATGTGCATGCTTGCTTTGCACCCAAATACTCTAAGGTGTGCAATAAATGGTTTCCACTTTGACCATGCTTCTTGTGGTGTTACTCCATCAAGAGCAACTGTGGGCACTTTGTTCAACAAATACACTGATGTCTTTACTGCTTCTGCCCAGAATGTCTTTGCAAGTCCAGATTCATCGATCATGCATCGCACCATTTCCATGATAGTATGATTTCTTCTCTCAACAACACCATTTTGTTGCGGTGTGTGTGGAGGAGGCATTTGTCAAAAAATCCTGTGAGTTTGTAGGTAGTCTCTGAACTCATTACTGGTGAATTCCCCCCCTCAATCTAAGTGGAGAGTTCTGATGTGATGACCAGTTTCATTCTCAACTACTACTTTGAACTTCTTGAAAGTTTCAAAAGCTTCACTTTTCTTGCAAAGACAAAAAATCCACATTTTCCTTGAATAGTCGTCAACACATACCATGAAGTACTGAAATCTAGAATGACTTGGTTGCATCAGACCACAAAGATAGGTATGAACCAGATCAAGCTAACTATCATCTCGATATGTACTCTTCTGGAATGAAGCTTTGTGTTGTTTTCCTATTAGGCAGTGAGGACACTTGTTTGTATCCTTCTGAAGAGATGGAAGCCCATGTACCATATTGCATCGGCGAAGTGTCTTGAGATACTTGAAACTTACATGACTAAGTCTCCGATGCCACAACTGTGCTGAGGTGGAGTTCTTAGCCACAATTTCTTGATTGTCTCTATGAACGAAATCAAGTTGGAACATGCGTCCCACATTAGAGGATTTTGTAACTATTTTCGAGCCTCGTGATTTATCTCGAATCAAACACATTTTCTTATCGAAATGACTATTAATGTCAATTTTTATATTGTGATCAAGGAGTTAACTGACTGAAAGAAAATTCTTTGTCAACCCAGGGACATATAAGACATCTAATAGTCTGTAGTTGCATGAACCAAGGGGTAGCAGAATGTTCCCAATCCCCTAAACTGTATATGAAAAATCATCTCACAACAAAACATGATTTTTTGATGGTGTGTCCCTCATTGAAATAAACTAGTCTCTGTGGCTGGTCATTTGTCGAGTGGCACCTAAATCAACAGGCCAAACATCACTAGATGACGTGGATGGTTCACTTGATCGAGAAATGAACAAGTAGTCTTCATTGTCTGATTGTTCTTGTTGCTCAACAATATTTCCTTACTGATGGGGTCTTCTTTTCTAGTTCCCCTTTTTCTGCCCTTGATTGTAGTTAGAATGTCCTTTGTGAGATTTCTGATTTGGAGGTCCAGAGTTGCTCAATGAACCTTTCTTGTAAGTATTATACGAACAATCTTGTAGGTCATGTCCTCTTTTGCAGATTGGACATTGCTTCTTCTGTTGTCTGTCCCCTTGATACTGATTTTGATTTTGGAGATTTTGATAGGAATTAGGTTTTCCTTTCCATTTTTTATGTGAATAAAGTGCCTACTCCTCTTCATCATCTTTATTGTGCATGGCTTCCTCTTGTTACAATAGGTTTACCAGCTTGCCAAAACTAACTGTCATATCTAACATGTTTAGTGTTGTGAAAAAAATGTGGTAAGAAGAGGGGAGTGCTCTTAGAACAATGGGAACAAAAGCATCATCTGTGACTACTTCTCCCAGGGCTAGAAGTGAAGCCCTCAACTCTGTAACTCTTCTTAAGAAAGATTCAATTTTCTCATTCTGTTTGAACTTTAGTGTATGTAACTGAATCTACAAATTCAGTATAACATTCTTGTTTTTGGCTTCATACATTGTGCGTAATTTATCTCATGCTTCTTTGGTTGTTTTGGCATCTCAAATGTGGGGTTGCACATCGTCGAACACTCCAAACAAGATGATGAGTTTGGCCTTATGATCTGCTTTATCAAACTGCCACTGTTGTGTTGTATCAATAGTTGATCTCGTCAGAGTACCATTCACAGCAGGCCAGGTCTCTTCAAACTCAAGTTGTGTCTTGATTTTTTTCTTCCATGCAACATAGTTGTTTCCTCTGATTAGTTGTGAATCTGGAAGAAAAAAATTGGGGGCATTGGTTGCCCATTTTGTAGAAAACACTGACAGGGTTTGGCTCTTATCACTCCAGGTATAAGGTCTCCCAATTTATATACCATCATTCTGATATACTGAACATTTCTATATACATGCCCTTCCGATATACCCGATAGTACGTGGAAGAAGCTCACCCTTTCTATATACCCAGCGGTATGTGAAAGAGGCGTTAACGTACGTGAAAGAATTCAATACGTGGTACCAAGACAGTACTGAGAGGGGTATGTGTGATTATTGACACCAACTCAAAGAAATATCCTCATACGCGTGCTTAACGTCACTATATACTTGGATAATTTCTCAGTCTGGATTTATGTCGAGCAATCGTTCATAGACATATGGGATGGCTCATAGTGTGTGCACTGTGACCTTATTACTCCCCATCGATTTATAGGGAAGATTCCCAGACGACGTTGTTGGAACTATATTAGGCATTAAGTGTAGTATTATTCGTGAAGGCTTTACCCGTAAGTGCTTCCCAGAGGCACTGTATATACTGAACGCTGTGAATGAGATCTAGGATCTCGTGAGTGTTACATAACCAATTTTTTTGCTATTTTTGATTACAATTCTGCCAGTTTCTGATCAGTTACAAAGTTTGCAGTTGACTTATGGCAACCTTCAAATTAGTACAATATATTGCAACATGCAATTACATTCAAAAATATGGAAAAATTGAATGGCAGGCAAAAAAATGTTTTTGTTTTGCAGGTCCTAGCGGCCTGTGGAGCCCAATACAACTTGCTGAGAAAAAAAACCGTAAAAAAAAGCTCAAAATGAAGTTTTTAGGTAGCCCTCATTTGGAAAAATGTGCTCAGAATGCAAAAATATGCAGAGTGGAGGAAAAAAAGTTTTTCCCTAAAATAGGGTTTTTCTCGCTAAATTTAGTTAGTTATAACTAAATTTGAATTTTCCACTAAAGTTAGCAGTTCCACTAAATTTTCTGCCAAATTTGGTAGTGGGTGAGGGAGGGGGATTTGACCTCTTGACCTCTCTTGATGGGAAGTGTCTTACAAAAGTTATGCTAGCCACTTGGGCAGCTAAGCTAAACAAGTAAGCAAAGAGCAAAATGTAATTAAACACTTCCAAACTGTAAAACCATACCTCTTCAAAAAACCACGGTTTTGGAAAGGTGGTTTTGAGAAAAAATTCCAGTAAAGAGAAAAAATGACAGGTGGTTTTGGCGAGAATGAAGGCAGTTTTGAGTGTGTATGGTGCCTTAGATCATTTTTCTTCCTTCCTTTGAGCTTGTAATCTCTTCCTTGGTGAATTCTATCCTCCTCAACCTTAATTGCAATGAATAAAGGTGGTTTTGAGGAATTTGATGGTAGTTTTGAGGAATTTGATGGTGGTATTGCAAGGGATGGGGCTGGGAAGTTGCAGAGGTAACTCTGGCTCTCTTTTGCTTGCACAAGCTTCTCCAATGCTCCTCAAACTCTACTACAATCCTCCAATATCCTTTAACCTGCTCTGAAACCAAATGTAAATTACGCAACAGGGGTGGAGGCCTGAATATCTTTATTAAACTCAATCAACCATTACAATGGAGTGCTGTAATTCTTATAGGAATTGAACAGCCATGTGTAAACAAAGAAATAGGTTGCATAGGTAAAACTAAACTCACAACAGCTTCCAAAATACATCCGGGAAGAACATAAATTGTTATAACAATTATAACAACTATGCATGTGAGAATAAAAGACAAATATGGTTTAAAAACCATATAACAAAATACAACAAAAATATGGTTTATAATATAACCATATAACATTATTATTTAATTAATAAAATTAATTAAATAATCAATTTATATTATATTATATTATGCATAATTAACCTAACAAGGTGGATACAATTTCTTCAAAAGAGGGTGTTGATGGATGGATTAGAGTTAAGAAGAAAATTCCACATGCTTTTTGTCACCATGTAGTGACTAGGAGTTATGGTCCCAATATGAAATTCTAGATGTCTTGCCTCTCTTTAGTTGAGGTTTCTTTTTGATCTAGTCTATGTAGTCTTATGGTTTTATTCTAGTTTTAGGTCACTCCTAGATTGGTTGTTCCAACTGTTTTTGATTTTCATGTTTGTTTTGTTCCTTGAAATGTTTATGGCTCTATTTGGATAGTATATCTGATGTTGTAACACAGTATGGACCTTTCCATAACCCTCCTTTTACCAATTATAAAAAAAGTTTGTCGACTAAGTGGCTTGAGCAACATTTGTAACCACGTGCTTATTTATTTTATTCCTATGACCCCTAAATATCTTCCATCCTTCTTATTGTTGAGGTTTGGAGGGATCAGTGGCTGATTTGGGATTAGGCCTATTGCATGACACATACACCAAGAAGTTTGTTCTTTTATGATAAGTAACATAGAACCAAAAGTAATTTAACATATTAATGTAAAACACCCTCTTCAGATAGAAAGAGTCCCACATATGGATGTCCACAAATTATTGGAGTTCTTGGGAAAAATCAAATTCCTTGCAAACCCACCTTTGGGTTTGGTATGTAGAACTTGTGGGGTTCTATACAAAATAGTCTTCCAATGAAAGATGCAATCTAGTGCAAGAAATGCACACATGGCAGTGGCAACCCAAAAAATCAATATAGATGATGAATTTGATTGTCATGTTGTCAAACACCACAAACTCTCAAGTCCATAGTGATCAACCCAATTAGGAATTGTGAATAACCAGGTGACTGATTTGATGAGAATGGCGACATCGTGTGAAGTGCCAGAAAAAAAAAAACAAGAAAAACCCTTTAGTTATGTTTTGCAGACTTTCCAACTTGATGCCATAGGTAGCCAGAACAAATATGGCCCATTCTTAAGCATATTTTCAAAGTGGAGACGGCCCAAAAAATATCCTATTAAGATAAATTGTTCAATCCATTGACATGAAACATAAAAATTAGAAACAAAAATAACCACAAAAGAGGGAATAACTACCTCATGAAAAACCTTTAGGAAAAACTTCGAGGGGCACTTCGGAAGTGACACCATTATTAACAACTCCGCCATATCTAGTCACAAAATCAATAGCTAGACTAGAAGGGGAGGATCAAATATTATAAGATTTCAAGAAGGGTGAGGACCATAAAAAAGAACAGTAAATATTATATTCTACAATCTCTAGTAGGACCACTATATGATGAAGAACTAATTCACAACTGCAAGTTTCCTTAAAATTATCTCAAATAAAAAATTTTCAAATCGTATAGATTAGTAAAATCTATATCTTGAGACTCGACCCTAATAAGGTTTTATAAGTTCTCTTGCAATACACTTCTTATTGAATTGTGCTCCTTTAGCTTTTCTAGGATCCTCCCTTCAGTCCTATTATAGTGAAAATTGGCTATTTTTTGGCCGCTAAGGTGGTGAGATGCCTATAAATGGCCCACTCTCCTTCCATTGCAACAATTGTTGCAATCGGTGGTGAAAATGGCACCTACGTGAGCTCAGAAGTTTGTGCCAAAAGTTTACAACAAGGTATGAACTCAGTCTCATCCCCAAATGTTTTTAATTTATGATGAATTTTTAGACCCTATGGTTAAATGGTATCGTGACATTTTTCTTATGTCTTATTTCTGTGGCCGCATTCCCTCATAAAATTCCTTGTAAAACTGGATAAATATCAATTAGGAGTCCAATGACATCCCAATTTTAGGTATCCTTAGCTTCATCAAAGGGTTTTATCTCTTTTCCTTCCATGATCCTTCTCAGATTCAAGCCCTCCTCTTTAAGGAAGCTTGTTGGTATTTGGGAAATACTATTTTAGTTCTTTCTTAGTGGACTCTCGATTTTAGTCCCACGAGCTAGGTTTTTTTGAAAATTCCAGTCTGTATTGAACTCTCTAGAAGTCCTGTTCATCTTTGGTCGTTCTTTCTAAAGATAGTGAAATCCATTGGCAAGATGATATGCCATGGACAAGAGCATTTTTTACACTCATGCCAACAAGTGAGTTTGTGTCGAAGTTGACCTTGTGAAAGATCTGTGGGACCATCTAGATATTCAAGTTAGGTCCTTTATGTCTCAAAAGGTGGTTTATTTTAACCTCCCTAACACGTTTGTTTACAATGTCAAGCCCTAGACCATAACATTCATGACTTTCCTCTGTTAGCCCATTCCAAGCAAGTGACGATGTAACCCTTGGTATCCAAGCCCAAAGGTGATATTTTGAATGATGGTTGGACTAAGGTTGGGAATAAGAAGGGATCTAGTGTAAAATCCACTCCAGTGGTGACGCCTATCCCCTCTCTTTCCCCCATCAATCCAAGGATGATTCAGGTTCAAATCTTCCTCGCTCATTTGTTTCCATTCCTTCCAAACCCTCGCAGAGCCAGGTTGTGAACCTTCACAGTCAGAGAATACTAGGAATCTTGCTTCAACATCTCTTCCTCTTTGACACTCTCGCAATCCACCCTGGGAGGTGTACTATGACATGCGAAGAGATAACCGGGTCAAATGCCACTCCATTCGTGTTGAGCTTTCTAATTCAGACCAGATCCTGCTTGCTAATAAATTTTCCATTCTTTGCTCGAAGGATGGTGTTCCAGATGGGCAAGGGGAGTTTGATATGTTTGGTTTTTCATGAAGTTAATCAAGTGGAATATTAGGGGTCTTACAAAGCCCTCTAGTAAATAGTTTTTTTATTAGCTTGTCAGATTTTTCACTACCTTGATATTATTTGTTTGTAGGAAATTAATATTTCTATTTTTTTCTTTAGAATACGCTAACTTGTATTGCCCCATATGTTTTGCATTTTCATACTCATCACATTGATGGAAAAGGTGGTGTGAGCATTTCCATAGCACCGAAATCCTCAGCCTTAATCACCTCCTCAAGCCAAGATGGGTTGTGTGAGTGATTATGATGATTAATGATATTTCTTTTGGTATTCTTAATGTTTATGCTTCTAATGATGGCTCTAAAAGAACGAAATTATGGAAATGATTAGGAGACAACTCACCTTTAGCTTATTGGCTAGTATGTGGTGACTTTAATATGATAGAGCATCCAGATGATAAATTTGGTGCCCTCCCTATGCATTGGTGTGTTGGTGAGCGTGTGGCCTGGTATTTCTTTAAAATTTGTTGGGAATTTTCCAATCCTTTTCTCAGTCGACAATCGGAATTTAAGGCTCAATCTTCATATACTTGGACCAATCTTTGAAAAGGATATGATTAGGTATTTAAAAGACTTGATCATGTACTTGTCTCTTTGTAGACTATTCTTGATTTTGACATAAAAGGCTCCTCACATGCCATGGTGTGGTCAAATGTGCTTTTGTCAGATCATAGTCTGATTTCTTTTAAGATTGTTTAGCACAGGGCTCCTTTCAAAGTCCCATCCAATCAATTCCTTCTTAATGTTTCGTTACTGAGTCACTTGAGGATGGTCCCACTTATTGCTAAGGTTTGGAACATGGTGTCATGTCGAACTTTTACTATAAGCTAGGATGAGTGGTGGGAAGTGGCAATTAAGCGCACCACCCATTTCCTCCACCGATTCGGTAAGTAGGTTTCTCGAGTGAGTAAACAGGTGCACTCAATTTTAATCAAAGAATTCAAAAGGATATCAGTTATGCTTGATTCTAATTCTTTCGACATACCTCTTCAGTTAAAGACTATTGATACTCAAAATAAGATCAAGGTCAGTGAATCTCATTCGGCCTATGGTACGCAGATCTAGTCAAGGCTTGTTGGTCCAAAAATCTGTCGCTTGGGTAGATCTATGGATAGACGAGCCAACAGTGTGCAGGGCATAGCCCCTCTTTGAGTCAGAAAGTGAAACTGGTCTATTGCTATTCTACCAGTAGGAATCTGTGCAAGTCTCACAATATTCTGCCTTCGGGGGTTTGGGATCTCATCCCAGTAGTCGAGGTTTCCAATTGGAAAGGAATGAATGAGAGGATTCAATCCGAAGAAAGAAAAGAAATGAATTCCAAAGCAGAAAGGTCAGAGGGTTTATGTTTTGGGATTGGTAGTAAACAGAGCCAAACCTACTTACATAAACGAACAAAGCAATACTGATGAATAAATGACAATAAAACAGAAGTAGATCCAACAGAACAAACACATAGATCTGACGTAAGAAAGATCCAATGCAAATAACACACGTATTCAGCACAAAGTCTAAATATTGTATTAATATTTCCTTCTGTTACAAAAATCTCAAAGTCTTTTCTTCTCACTTCTTTTTTTCTTCTGAAAGATATTCACTTATGCCCAATACAACAAGTATTGGGGTATTTATAGAAGAAGGAAAGAAAAGAAGGCAAAAAGGAGCCAACCACCTATTTACAAAGATATTTACAAAATATCTACAAGGATATACAAAATATCTCAAAGTCATGTTGACTTTTGACAACTTGATGGATGACATCATCCCATGGTGCAACATGGATGATGTCATCATTTGTGCCAACATACTCCAGATATTCACAAAAAGAAAGTTCGAAGAAGAGAGAGAAGAAGAAGAAAGAGAAGCTATTCATCATCGTCATCCTGCAAAGGGGGTAGCCTGCTTTTGTTGCTGTTCAAGTGAAGAGATGTGGAATTGAGCGTGGTATTCCATGAACTTGCTGATCATGGGCCCTAGTTGATCCTGGGAAGGATCCTTGTGTCACTCACTGATCGCCTCACAAGTCTCCTGCTCATCTATGAGCTTCTCTGGGAGTTTGGAATATTCTTTCTCTGCTTCTATGAGGAACCCGATGAAGTCCCGACAGGCTAGCAGGTTATTGATGGACTCCGCGTCAAAAGTGACCTCTGGCCCCAGCCCTTGTGAAATGATCTCCTTGAAGATCTGGATGGTTTCATCAACTTTTCTTAAGGTGAAGGAAGGAGTAAGTAACCCTGGTGACATGTTGAGAATGATTTGTTCCATTTGGTGCATCGCGTCCAGGGCTTCTTCCTTTACCTTATCGATCTTTTCAAGGACAAATTCCAGTTGATCCACCCGGTAGTCCAGGGTTGAAATGACTTTATTGAGGGCCCTGGGATGACCGAAGACGCCGAACTTGACCAGATCTTCAACTGAACAGTCAAACATTTGTTGAAAGGTCTCATGCTGCAGCCTAGCATGGTCCAGCTCTTCTGATATGGGTCCTGCTAACGCTTGGAGCTCTTTATTCACCTTGTTGATGTTCAGATATAAATCAGAGAACTTGGCGATCACTCTTTCACTGTCCTTGAGGATTTGGCTCCTCCAAGCTGAAACTCCATGCCCTGCTCGCCGATCTTTGCATATTCATTAATTTTATCCTGGCTCAGAGGCTCAGGAGTCTCGGCAAAGCAGTTGTGGGAGGTGCACTGCCCATCTTCTGTAAGGCTTGGAGCAGATGTTTATTTTTCTCTTTCAATAGCCTTTTCTCTTCTTTTGTTTCTTGAAGCTTCTTGCAGAGGGCGTCAACTGCAGATAGGGCCTCTCCCTGAAGGCTTTCAGAAGACGTCCCCATTGTGACTTGGGTCACTGTATAATCTGTCGGAGACAGATCCTTTTTATCCTTGAGGGGATTGGGGTATGCGATCTCCATTACCCTCTCTCCCGAAGCACTCTGAGAGAAGCGTGTGATGGGCTTCTGCTTCTTTGCCCCTTTGGACGGGATTACGGAAAAGTCCATCAGAGTGATGGGAACTTTCCTTTTCTGCTGACTTAAGTGTTGGGAGATCCAGGCTGGACTTATGGGAGAAGGGCCAGAAATAGAGAAGGGGGTAGCTGCAGTAGTAGAAGGGAAAAACGTGGAGACACTTGGAGGCGGCATCGAGAGGGAGGCTGAAGAAGTGCTCATGGGAGGAAGAGATACTACAGGAGAGGAAGACATAGGGAAGGGAAGGGAGCTCAGAGATGAGGGAAGAAATGGAGGGGGACAGGTCCACAAGAGAAGAGAAGATAGACGAAGAAGTGGGAGGAACGGTAGAAGAAGGGGGAGAGGACAGGACCAAAGGAATGGTCACCTGAGTCACTCGAGGAGGGGAAGGAGGAGAAGAAGAAGGGACAAAAGGGACCTCGGTTGTTGCAGCAGTGGCGACATCCTGAGTGGATGGGCCTATTGGAACATCTTCTTCCGTTAAGAGAAGCCAGAGTTATGACTTGTTCGGGTGCAGCGGAAGGAGGACTTTCAGGAGCTTCCTCTTGAGAATTGCTGGACTCACCCTCCTTACCTTTACCCTTGCCTTTAGGCTGCTGTTTAGATCAAGAAGGTGCGTTACCCAATGGAGAGGTTGTGAAATCAACCCCGAGGTAGATGAGTCCGTTCATTCGGCACCAATGCTCTGTTCTACGCAGAGTTTCTTTGACCCTCTCCTCAATTGTCTGAGGTGCTTTAGTCCTATCAATTGTCGCAAAAGGCCAATCATCCCCACCTGTGTCAAGATATACTTGATCCACTTCCTCTTCGGTAGTTTGGTAGCCTTTGGGGATGATGGCTACCCCATATTGAATGATTTCTGCCAAGGCCAAACGAGAATGGTCTTTCCTCCTGAGCTCCACCTCATGATATAGGTCAATGTAGATATCCTCGATCTGAGGGATGGATCGGATCGAGCTTAGCCCTTGGAAGACAATTTCTCAGGTCAAAGGTATGCCTTGCTGGGAAGTCATGTTTCAGATTTAGAAGCTCCAGCTCTACAAACATGTCCTTTGCCTTGTGGTGAGTAAGACATGTATATCTACCCACTATGAGGGGGAAAGGAGTTCCACCCTTCTTTCTTTTTAGGCACTTTTCATGATAAGTGATTAGCTGTCTTGACAGCTCTAGCAGAATCAATTTGGGCCCAGCATATCTTGGCAGTCTAGTTGGCTCTCCCAAGAAGTTAGCTGCTCTTAGATAAGTGAATGTGGGGAATTGGGTGAACAGGGCCCCCCATTTCTCAGTGGCTGCCACGATGCTCTTGGTCGTGCGACCGTAAGTCATATTCGGCCTCAACAGGAAGATGATGAAATAGAAAAATGCATCATTGATCTTTGTAAATTGAGGGATGCTATTCTCCAGCTTCAGCTCTGGATAGTATTCATAGATTCTAACTTGGGGCCAAACCCCACTCCGCATCAGAGCTGGATAGTCCCTTTCAGAAGCTGTAGCATAAACAACATAGGAATTCATGTAGAACCTCCCCGTTGTGGGGAATTGTTGCAGCTGCTCTGATATCGTCCTGCTTATAATTTCTGCCCATTTGAAGCGTTGATCAGGCACATTTTTGTTCATTGTTTCTAAATACCGCAGCATCCATTTGTGGAAATAGTGGGCGTCAGGAAGCCCAAACACCCTGCTCAAGAACGTGATGGTGTCACTGAGCTCCTCCGAAAAATCACTGCGGTGAATGATTTGTGGCCAACGGGTCACTACTTTCTTATTCTTCAGATAGACTTCATTCATCAGTTGCATGCACTGATCTTCATTGTCGTCCCAGGCTTTGATACAATCCTCTTGGCTGACGCCACAAAGTGCCGGTGATGAGGAATGCCGAGTATTATCTCAAAGTGGCGGGCAGTGAGGTTGACCTCGCCCTTCTCATTTACGACACATCTTGTGTCTTTATTGTAGCACCAGGCAACCACCATCATGAATTCATTGTTAATGGCGCTGACTGGGATTCCCCCAACAAAGTGCAGGGCACTGCCTATCAGCTTGTCCATCCATGGACTTCTTGTGACCTTCTGAGTCCTGACCCAGAATTCCTCCATATCGATATGACCCAACTCTGAGTCTCTGATGTCCAGGTCACACTCGGCCTGGGAGTCAGGCATTCTGACCCTCTGATACTTATACTTCATTTCTTCTTCTGTGAGCTTGGCCTTGCCTTTGGATTTGGTAGGTCTCTTGCTTGATGTTGACATATGTTCTTCTGAACTTAGGCTGATCTGCAAGAATAAGAAGTGAAACCCAATCGAAGAAAGCTATGTCAGCTGCTTGATTTTCCATTGAAATGCTGATAGAAGAAAGAGTTAGTAATTTTGGGGCCTCAGGGTGCATGGCGCATGGATATTGTAGATTGCAGAGCTAAATAGACTGCACAGGAAAAGGGTGTTGCAAGGGTTAAATCAGCGCCAAAGGGCGCATGGCGCATAGACACTACAGAGTGCATTTTCTGTTGCTGTAAGCACAAGTGTGCCTGCGCCATGTGGATTTATTTTATAAGGGGCGCAGATTATTTTCATGTTACACGGGTACAGGGTGCGCCAAAGGGCTATGAATAATGAACATCATATGTTCATGCGCCGAAGGGGAACTTGGCGCGGTGCATGGAAGGTCTGCATGACACAATGTTGTTGCGATGAGGGACGCGCCTGCGCCGTTTATAGCTTTACACTTGGCGCATAGAAAAAGACTGCTACATGGATGCTGGGTGCACCAAAGGGGCGCAGGAATTTATGATGTTACACTCAAGTCTGATGCACCAAGAGGGCGCACAAAGTTTGCAGCAAGTGAGGGAAGTGCGCCATGAGGGCGCAAATTTTTATGATGTAGCAGGCAGGAAATGCTTGCCATTGGTGCACGGCTATCTTTGTGTAACAGGGGCGTGCACCAAGGGTGCAACTGTCCTTGATGTTTGCATGGTATGCCAACGCGCCAAAGGAAAATACAGTTTCCTTTAAAACCACTTCTTTATATGGTTAAGCTCTCTTTGCAAGTTTCACTTGGGTGATTGAAATGGCTTAAACAAAAGGGGTTTCAAGCTATTACTTCAGAACAAGAGCTCTCTCTACCAGCAGATCTGGAAAGAGGGGGAGGAAATGTGGAAAGACAGCAGGGGGGGAAGCAAAGTTCATGATTTTATTCTTTTCAATCCAAACATATCCACAAAACAACAAAAAACCACAAACATTTCTTACCTAGCTTTTATAACGAAGAAATGCGTGAAAACGGGTCCACAAAGCAATCGAAAGTGACAGGGCAGGTGCGCTGACAGGCTCAGAGAAAACAATAATGAAAATAGTCACGTGATTGCTCTGGTGACAATGACAGCGCAGACGCCCTATATATAGGTGAGGTAGCAATAAATGCGCCACCAACCTTTTCAAGTGGCACACCAAAAGATGTCGGAAAAAACATTGCCCTTTGGCGCACCAAAACACTTGTCAACAAGAAGATTGTGTGCCTTCACCAAAAGGGGTGTCCAAGGAATATGTGCTTTGGCAGCACCAAAAAGGGAACTACCAGGAAGGCACATGCGCCTTGGCGCACGCAGGAAAGACTCAACATAGAGAGGCACACAAAAACACCTGCTAACACATAGAAATCATGCGCCAAAGGGTTTAAAGGGGGTGCATCAAAATTTGATGTTGCTAGTCATTATATGCATAAGTTCGGAAAACTTAAGATTTCTCGGGTTTTGCAATGTTCCGAAGGGATCTGTTCAAATTTTTCTATGGTTATCCTAAAATTGCCCTTGCCAATTTTACGGATAACAAATATTCAACTGGAATGGGAATTATTGCTATTTACAGGTAAAGTGTGGTTTTCTGTTCTAAATGGGTTGCTAGATGTCTTTTGAGAAGTCAAGCCTGGAAAATTCTGCTTCAGGATTGCATTTCTTCTGGTGTTCCTTATGGAAAAAAAATGTTGGAATAATATCAGGTTACACACCTTAATTATCACTAGGGTCCCAGTCATGATTTGTGGCACCTTCGTTGTCAAAAGCATATGGAAAGCTTTTGAATCGGTGAAACCTTTGCTACATTGGATTGCCGATGGATTTCGCACCCGAATCTCTTTCAATTATCAGAATATCTAGTGGTCTCCCATCATCACTGATGATATTCTTCTGTTTGCGGAAAATCCAAGTATTAAATCTCTCTAGCTTTCTCGCAAAGGGATGGACACCATTCCGGATTTGGTCTCCTGTAGATACTGGGTTCCTTGGCCCAAGATCAAGACAAAATTAAATCTTACCAATTCAGACCTCCCGTTTATCTGTAGAATTCTAGAATTGATGTTGGATGTTATTCTCAACACACTTGTGCTAAAGCCCCCAGATGCATGGTGGTATGATTGGTGGTGGAATCATGATATTTTATTGCTGACACCATTTAATAGCTATTGAGCCTCGTCTCGCTTGCCATTACCAAGCTCAACACCCGTTGGGGCCTGCATTCTGCGCAATCTACATAGCTTCATAAGATTTCCCGTGCATGGAACTCTCTTCTTAAGCCTAATTTAACCATTTTCTTTGGTGCCTTATTTATCAAGGTCTTCCTATTGGCAAACACATAAGTCACATCGGCATTCCCAATCCTGAATGACCCTTCAACTCTAAACCTGGATCTTTTAAGAATTTTTTTTGGTCTTGTCCTCGTGCTCAGGGCATCTCGTCTTGGATTCATTCGTTCTTTCAACCCTAAAACCCAAAATTCTTTTATTGGCGTCTAGTTTTGTTTGTATACTTCAACAAGTGGACTAATTATACTGATAATATGTGACAATTATTTAGAGCTTGTATTCTATTTCATATTTGGAAAGCTGGAAATTATATGTTATTCCAAAATGATCATTCCATTGATTTATTTTCCGCTAATGACAAAGTGGTTATATTTTGTTATTGTGCGCATACAGATTCAAGCTCAAGTAGCGAAAGTTTCTCTGGATTTTTCTCATTTATAGGAGTTGCTCACACATTGGGGGAGTGTGCCATACACGGTGAATCGTGTCCCTCCGAACCCTTTGCCGCCACCACCTAGAACCTCTCCGCCTCGGGGGCCACCTCCACTAGGACCACGTCACAAAATATGCTCTCGCAGTTATCGCTCTGCCTCTCCTTAGGGTCTCCCTTCAGCTCAGTCCTATTCTGGACCGTGTTGGAGCCCTCCTCCGAGGGGGAAGGGCGTGGCTAGCTCTCCACGGTGGGCCTCTCCTTCGCCTAGCATTCAAACATTTGCAGGCTCTCTACCCCCTAGTTGGGGGATAATTGTTCCTTCACAGATGCAGATGCCCGATCCATATAGTTGGCAAGTGGACCCTCCTTTGGCCAAGCCATCAAGTGGAGTGTTCATCCCTCCCCGAGATGATCCTCCTCCTCTTCCTCTTAGAGTGGTGGCATGTGCTTAGTGCTCTCTGCTTTTTTGTAGTTCTCGTACTTTCTGTTTGCTCTTTAGGTGTTTTCTGTAGCCTACATGGTGCTTTTGTGGGATCGTGAGTTCTTGAGTCGTCCCTACCAATGTAACTTTCTTTTATTTATATTTATATAAAAGACAAACATGAATAAACTCTACATTTCACCGGACCAAAAACATAATTAATTATAATTTTATTTAGAGAGAGAGTCCAATAACATCATTACCATTGACCCCGTGAGCATTTAATGGTATATTCAATATAGAAAGATGACTTCAAATTCAAGTACTGTTTCTTATTAGTTTGGATAAGCACACAGATTCCTACAAGTCGAGAGAGCCTCGCAAAAAGATAAACATTTAATGACGACTACTGACCTATTACCTATGTACGTTTAAATGTCGTCAACCCATGCCGTTCCATAGGTATTAGTCTGGAACTCTGCAGGCCCAGATTTGCACAAGATTATCCGCGTTGGATTTGCGTGGAAGTTGGTGAATGGTGATTTTTTAAAGAATGCACACATCATTTCAAATGAAATTAGGTTCATCCTCAATATTAAATGATGTCAGGTATGAAAGAATTATGGATTTGTTAGAGTTTCTTATCAACTTCGGCTGCCAACGCAGAATCCGACGGATATCAAGAGAATGCCAGCACAGGAAAGAGGATGTGAATACCTGACTTAACAAATTTTGATATTTGTAATCGAAGGGAAGCAGCTACGAAAGGCCCCTACGCAATGCATGATTTATAACATGTGGGTTCTCTTCAAGTCTCATTCTTTTTTCTTATGTCTATTTAAATGCGGAAAGTGGTTTTATATAAATTAATACATTAAACTAATCACATATACCAAAAGGACAAGCGGGGTTCAAACGGGATCACAAAACAATAGACCATGTCTTAACACTTAGAGTCGTAATTGAGAAGCAAGGGCCAGCAAGCGTAAGGTTTATTGTTGACTTTCAAAAGGCATTTGATACTGTACCAAGACACCTTCTAATCCAACAACTTTGTGACCTTCAAATTCTAGAGCATTTGGTTCTTCTTGTGATGACACTTTATGAAAAGGTGGTTGGCCAAGTCTGAAATCCTACTGGTTATACATGTGATATCAAGAGCACCATTGGTGTTAAACAAAGCTGCCCACTTTCTCCTACACTATTTGGTCTTTACATTGATGAACTAGAGCACATCATTATGCAAATTCCGGTCTTAGAGATGATGGTTGTCCTTTATATGATATCATCATTGTTATTTTATTATTTGTAGATGATATCATTCTCATGTCACATACTGTTGCAGGTCTACAACAACACCTTGACATCTTAAGCTCTTTTTGTGATACTCATGGTTTACAAGTGAACTCGAGGAAAACTAAGGTCATGGTATTTAATACAACCAAGAGGGTTGCCCATGCAACTAACCTCATGTACAAAGGAAACTTGGTGGAAGTGGTCTCCTCTTACACTAATTATCTTGGAGTGACTTTCACGGACCCTCCTTTGAACATGCTTCATGCAGCAGAAGAGAGATTATGTAAAGGTTATACAACCCTCAATAAAATTGAGAGACAATGTTTCAAACTTCAATTTCAAGATGCCAAAGAAAAATTGCGCATTTTCTAAACTCTAGTGACACCAACAAAGTTGTATGGTTGTGATATTTGGGGCCCTGATCTTCGGCACATTGGTTGGGCTCGTGTTGATAGAGTACTTGACTCCATGCTATCCAAGACTCTTCGGGAAAAATGATCAATTCCACATGCAATCATCTTGGTTGAATTTGGCAGGCACCCTCTCCGTATCTCAACTATATTTCATCTTGTGATGCTACTTCATAGACTAAGATGTATGGCCGATACACTAACTGGGCAAAATAGATATCCCTTCAGGGCTCTCCAATCATCCATGAGACTACGTGAATTGGGGATCCAAACCACTTGGTATGCATGTTGTAAAACTTTCCTTCAAAGCATCGGATTGGATATTAATCATGTTCCCTCTCTCACATTCTCTATTAATTGTCCCCACATGCTAAGAAGGGAAATTCATAGAGGAATTAGAGAGGAGATCTACAAAGCTTACATAAAATCAACTTGGATTGAACCAATAGAACAGTTTCCAACAAAAATGCACCACTATTTGGAGCATTATCTCCAATTTGAAGATGAACGTGTCATTCCCCCTAAATACATCATAATTCCACTTGGTTTGAGATTCCCCTTGGGCCAACTATGAGTTTGTTCTCATAAGCTTCACATGGAGACAAAACGTTACATTCCTAGAGACCAACGCACTTGCACACTTTGCAACAATGAGCATGAATCAGAGGAGCACTTTATATTTTGCTATCCTATGTACTATGAGATCAGTGACATGTACTATTGTCTCTTTTGAGAAACTCAAGGCTCATTACAGGCCCTTATCCATTATGAAGACCAAAGGTGTGTAGCTTTATTTATTAGGGAGATGACCCAACATAGATATGGCCTCCTCAAACATCATCATGGTACCATTGGATCTCAAACTATTGATTCATTCCTTCAGCCTTCTACACAACATCAGTGGCATAAATGAGCTCATGAATCCACACAACGGTCACAATTTAGCAGGTGTAGAACCTCTTAAGCATGACACATAAACTTGTTGTATCTTGTCTCTTTCTAGTTGCTTCTTGTATTTTTTTGTCTTTATTTTTGCTTTCTTGCATTGTCTTGTTCTCTTTGCTCCTCTTGTAGTCCTATTAACCTTTTTGGTTACTTATGGACATTATTTTTTAAAATTAAAATTAAAATTTAATTTAAAAAAATAATGACTATATAATTAAGGAAATTAGAGGCTATATAAAAAGAGAAATATTTAGAAATAAGTTAAAATAATTTAAATGTATGAAAGAAATAGATTTTTAGGGTTTAGGAGATAATATTGATTATGCATTAATATCCACTCAATTGTTAGTGGTAGATGACAAGGGTCAAGTACAGACAAATATACTTAAAATGAAAAAATAATGTAATAGAAATGGTCAATTATATCCAAGATTACAAGAATGGTCAGCTATGTTTGAAATTAGGGAAATGGTATATTATGAGAGATGTAAAAAATGATTATGTGGATGAGATCACCTTATTATCATCATTAAAAATTCACACACTTTTTAAGGTTCTAATGTGAATAACTAAGAAATTGCTCTTCTAGGTCAAAATCCTAATTCAACTTCAATATTTTGTAAGATCCATAAAAAAAAAAGATAAGAATATGATATATTTATTGTGAGCTCTATTATCTACTCATTATTATCGTGGCTCTTATGTCTTGACTAAAAAACACATCCAATGTTTGAAAAGTAAAAAAAAAATGTTTGTTTAAATTATACACATAATCATTATATAAAGTTATTGTTGTATATATCTTCCCCCTCGGGTAGATATGGGAATAACAGAAGGTAAAGGGCGCACGACATAAGGTGTCGACATGAAGAAATTCGCGCCTTAGTGCAGGTAAAGGGCGCACGACATAAGGTGTCGACATGAAGAAATTTGTGACTTGGCGCAGGTAAAGGGTGCACGACATAAGGGTCGACATGAAGAAATCCGTGCCTTGGCGCAAATAAGAGTATGTCGACATAAGGATGGATGAGCCGGGGCACATCTTCAGGAGGCGCAACATTTTGAGCGCTGACAGGAAGCAAACCCTGACCCAGATATTCAAATGGCCATAACTTTTCACAGGGAGCTCAGATTCACACAAGGTTGGACTTTTCAGAAAGCTTACGAGGTCCTCTGTCCAACTACTACTAGATATCTTTAATTGGGTGAGAAAAAATTCTTAAAAATGCAAAATAAAGTTTTCCACTTTTTGGGTTTGCTAGGGTTCTCACCTACCGCCATAATGAGATAAATTAAATGTAACCTAGAGGTGGTTGGGGTAGATTTGGATTTCCTCTCTCTTCCCTCTCTCATTCTTCCTATAAATTGTAAGGAGGGGATTCTTTCTAAAGGTTGGACTTTCTTGTTTTTCCCCTCCCTTCTTCTCTTTGGCAGGTGAGTTTGTGGAGTTCAAACCTCGCATTTAAAACTGTAATGCAACTTTGCCTCTTGGCATTTTGTAGTGTATTGTATCAATCTTTGGAGCAGATAATGCATGTCTGTGGATGATTCTCAACCCTCTCTGTGTTTATTTGCATCCTTCTTATCTTTCACTACAATTTTGGTTATCTATGCATGATCTTGCATTGCATTTTAATGGTTTGTGTTTATTGGCAAGACATGTGTTCTTCATTCCTCGGTGCATCACCTTTGTTAGTTTAGGTTTATTTTTATGCATCTTCTTACCCTGTCTCCTTGGAAAGTTAGATTAGGTTTTTGAGTAAACCCTTTGCATTTTTATGTGTGCATCTGAATAGAGGAATAGGAACCGGCCTTCATCCGGAGAGCTTTCCCGATTCACAAGGTCCCACACTTGGGAAAAGCTCCATGTTATGCAATCGCACTGAGAGTCTCAACCCATCAAGTTGCAGACATTCAGGGGTGCTGTGATTCGCCATCAACAGTTTTGGCACACCCGGTGGGACCAATAGGTCATTCCACAAGATTGGAAGGAATTTTCAAGAAATTTGGACTTAGAAATTGTAGGTTTTACAATTTCATATTTTTTCAACTTTCAGGCTGAACTTTGAAATTGATTTTCAAGGGCTTAACTTGCTCAAAAAAAGTCAAAATTTCACCAGTTGATAGATCGGGGGATAATCTTCAAAAGGGTATTCTTAGATTTTTGAGATTTTGACTTTCAGAATTTCATAGTTTTTAGTATTTCAGGTTTTCCTAGGTGTTGAACCTGTCCCAAGTTCCGACACAGTGTGTTTCAGGTTTTGTAGGTTGCCTTGCATGACCTAAGTCTCACTTGTACCTTTCAGGGATTAGTGGCTGCACAACAAGACCCGATAACCTAATTGAAGAACTATATCTTTCAGGTCCTTCAAAGTTTTAAATTCTATTTTTAATATTGTCAGGTTTGGTGTGTAACTTGGTAGCATCCAGCCTTTTGAGGCTCGTTCCCCAACACATCTGGTGACTCCGAAGGGATAGAATTCAGCGGTGTAGCACCAAAGGTTACCCAGGTATATGAGAAGAATTTGAACTAGGTCTGATACTCAAAAAGAGGGGTTATTTGTCCACTTACAGTTGTCACCAGGTAGAGGAAGGAGAGGAAGGAGACCACAAAGATCACCATCTCCACCTAACAGGACTTTATCAGCCCCTTTACCTGGTAGAACTTTCATCCAATCAACAAGGGTTCTCAGGCCAATTAGAATGGCGCAACAAAACCCTTTTGTAAACTTCATTGGCAACAGCCCACTTGCCCTCAATGCACAGAATCCAGTTCCAATTGTAGCATTGAAGAACATTTCATTTTTTACTGGAGAAAATCATACCACTCCTGGTGATCATGTCAAAGACATTGCTAACATTTGTGCAATCCATGAGATAAATGAAATGGATGTTGTTGTCAAATAGCAAACATCTTCATTCAAAGGGAAGGCATTGCAATGGTTTAGGAGCATTGGAGCTGGTTCTATCTAGAATTGGAATCAGTTATGCATAGTTCTCCATGAGCAGTTTGGGGAAAAGGGAGACAATTTGTCTCTACTAGAACAATTGACAACTATCAAGAGAGCTCCCAATGAGCAGTTGACTGACTTCAACTTCAGATTTCAAAGGTCTTGGGATAGGATTCCAGTGGCCGTCAGGCCAACAGCTGAAGGTGCTTTTCTATATTATCTTAAGGCTTTGAATTCTGATATTTCTATGTTAATTCAATCTATGGGAGGCACAACCTTACTTGCTTCTTATAGCATTTCCATTAGGGCTGAAAACTGTCTTATTCAAGTTGGTAAGCTGGCTCCTAGGCGTCCCATGCCCTTGTATCCAAACTTAGAAAATCCAAGCACTAGTCAAACACCCACTTTGGCTCCTATTCCCACAACTAGAAATCAAAGTTCAAATGAAACTTCTACTTCATCATCTAGTGCTTCAAATGAGCTCCAGGAGGTTATGAAACAATTACAGAACCTTGGAAATGAGCTGGTGACTATCAAAAGACAACAAGCTCAAAGTGCTAGACTGTATCAGCCTCAAGCGCAGTACCAGGCTAGGCCACCATACCAGCCCAATAGGCCACCCAATATAGCTGCAAATCAAAGCCAAGTGAGGCCTCCCACCAATAGACCATTTCAGCCCTATAACCCCAATGTTGTATCTACTTCTAAAGCCTTAGTGCTAGTGCAAAACAACATAGCTCAAGAGTATGATTGGTGTTTCCCATAGCTTGCACTTTCGCAGTCAAACAAGTCAAAAGACTAATTAAAAGAGAAAACAAACTAAAAATCATACACACGTGTCATTAATTTATTAGATCATTTTTTCACACTCTAACACAATGTGAAATCAAAGTCTTAGTCAAATGAGGCCACTTGCCAAAAGTTTAACGACTAAAAAATATACACTTGGTGACCTTCCTGCAAACGTTAATAGATAGCTTTGAAATAAAGTTTGGGTCCAAAAAGCTAAAAGACGGGTGTCACAATCTAAGTGGCTCAGCCAAAGCAAAGACCGAAACCCTAACACTTGCAAATACTGACATATTTAAAATACATACATGTCAAAAAGAAATTGGTTCACACTTTACAAATCTGAAAAAGACAACCAAAAAAGGATACGTGGAGCCTTTTAAAATGACTCATGCTTTGCAAATGACAGAGACTGAAAATTGTGAAAAAATATATGTACGTTTCCAAGTACTATTAGTTCACACTTTGTAGTGTAACCAAAATGAATAAAGCAAACTGAGGACACTTGGAGCCTTTTAAATGGCACACTTTTCACAAGACTAATAAACGCTGACAAATGCAAAAAAGGTGGCAAATTTTTTTGGCTCAGATTTCGTAAATCTGATAAGTGCAAAATAAAAAGATACTTGGAGAAATTTTAATGGTTTTTCCTTCGTATATGTCAGAGGTAAGTTAAAATAAGATTAATAATGTGAAATACGGAGCTACTTGGAGCAATCCTATTGGCTCAAATTTCACAAATGACAAAGGACAGCTAATCCAAGTCTGAAAACGTGAAAAACACATGTAAATCCCTTATTGGCTAGCATTTCACAATTGACGATCAAATAAACAATTTTATTGACACCACGAAGCAAAATGGAACCTTCTGATTGGATTGTGTTTCGTAAAAAACTGACAATGTGAAGCTAGCTACAGAAATATGATTGGCTCAAGCTTCGCAATATAAAATAACTTTGTAGAAATGAAAAAAAAGTAAAATAAATCTGACAGGGTGAAGCCAAATGGCACAATAAGATTGGATTGTGCTTCGCAAAGACAGAAAGGTGCCAAATTTAAGCCACTTGGCACTTTAAGATTAGATATGGATTCACAAACATGAAAAAAAGAACAACAAAGCTAGTTTACAGTAATTTTTTATTGGTCTAAGCTTTGCAAAACTGATAGGATCTATAAAAAATGACAGAGCAAAGTCAAATGGTGAAAAATGATTGGCCCAAGATTCACAAAAAAACTAGCAAAAAATAAATATTTTTTTTTTTTTCTATTATAATGAACTTACAAGCCCCGAACAAACTGGATTTAAATAAATATTTTGGATCCAAAGTCAAAAATGACTCAAATGGCTATAAACGGCGTGAGAAACTATATAATAAGCTAGAAGACGACGGATTTGAACCGCAAAGGATTGAAACTAGATGCATAAGAAAATAGTTAAGGATACCAAAGCTCAAACACGATCTAAACAGTCATTTAGCCCATATTTAACCAATATTTCAAACAATATTTATGTGGAAACTGGAAGTTTAAACTTGGTTTTCTTGAAGATGACTGTGGAACTTTTAAGATTTCGTAGATCCGCAAATAAACTTTAAGTTTCTTCACCTTTTCAAGTTAAAAACTTCTAGATCGATCCTACACACGCACAATCACCAAGATTTGACACCATGTTATAGTTAGCAGGGGAAATGTAATCCACATATCATAGATCCACCATTAAAGCTGAAGATTATAGATTATGATGGGGCAATTGATTTAGACATAGACATAACTTGAAATATATAGTGAATAATAGAGCTTAACGAGCTAGAGCTCGAAAAAAAAAAACAAGAGCAATGACAAATAACACCAGATTTAAGTGGAGAAACTCGAAGGAAAAAATCCCACTGGTAAAGCATTGGCTATATTAAGTATTTACATGAGTTTAACCCAACACTTACACTTCACTCCTTGGTCTTTTACAATGTCAGCAGAGCTATTTCTCTTGATCAATTTATATAATGATCATTTGGCTTGTATTACATTATGTTCTTAGTATTTAATATTGAACTATACAAATGTAAACATTGTTGATAGCCAATCCCAAGAGGGATCACCCAAATCAATGTGGGTGGTTCAATCAGTCAGGCGGCTTGACTCTAAATGTGAAAGACCTTCACAATGTAGTTTGATTAGAAAAAACTTTAATAATGTTGGGGTATATTGCAGTGTAGATCCCACTTGACATTATCACCCAACATGTCTTCGATCGATTTTACTAAACGCTGTGAACCGATTCATTATAACGATCTGATTATAAGTACAAGATAGGAACTTACATTACTATAATGAATGTGTCAGTATAACTCAAACCTGGTGCCAATCAATCTAATTGAATCTAGACTAGTCTTGGAAGCTTAGTGCTCTGGTAAAACTTCCTGGCTTAACACCTCCCAAAGTTAAGCCCGATAGTGTTGTCAAGCTTAGTATTTAATCCTCTCCACAACCTCCACGCAGAAGAAAAACTTTTCTATCAATGCCCAACATAGAGAATTAGAGCTCCATTATGCTTCTCTAGTGTGTGATAATCTCCTTCAGGTCCACGATGAACTTCAGACTCCACACAAGAAGGCTAAGACATAAATATCCTTTTATAATAACATGGTGAGTTAAAAATATTTAACACCAAATTTTACAATAGGCCATATAAATGCCTTGGGAAAAATCACTAAGGCCTTCTCACTCCTCAATATTCCTCTCTTCTCTCTAAGCTTGGAAGTTGATCTTGAGAGTGTGTTTTTCATACGAGAGGGGGGGGTTATATACCCCAACTTGGGCCCAAATTACATGCCAAGGATCTTAATATCTTACCAACCAACTTGATTCGCCAAGTTGGTTTGGCCCGTCAGTTTGGGAGCGACAGGTACAGGGTTCAAATCCCACCTCATCCTCATCACTTATGGTTTTGGCCCATCATTTTTCAACTGCTATCCACTTGGTCTTTGTCACCCCATTGACCCATTCATATGCCCTTGACCACCAAACCCATTACTACCACATCCTCATCGACTATCAACCTAACCTCCCACTTTGCCATGTGTCCCATCAACTACCTTGCTCCCGTCGCATGTTCAATGTATTGGCCAAGTCTTCCTAATCCGCCCAATTCCACCACTGAGTTGGTCACTTCCCTCATTGAGTCCAACTTGTCTATCTATCAATGCCCACTCTAAGTGAGTTATTTCCAAGATTTCCATTGACTTGGTTGCCATTACAATTCCCAACTCACTGAGTTGTCTCCGAGCTAGTCATTGAGTTACTCCTGGGTTGGACGCCAAGCTAAGCACCAAGTCACCCTTTGATCTATTCACCATGCTACACATTGGGATACTCAACGAGCTATATGTTGATCTGGATACCAAGATAAGCATCGATCCACCCTTAGAGCTAGCCTCCGAGTTGGCCACTGAGTTACTTACTTGTTCTCATTTTGTTGAGCAAACTCTTTTTTTCAAACCGTCAAAGACTAGAGGTTCACAAACACTTTATTTTTCTTTGCCTCACATTTTACATCATGACAACACATGTTTTTGTTCCACAACATGCCCAACCTCTATGTCATTGTGCCTTGTTCCATCATGTGAAACACCTTATTCATGTGTGGACTGCATCTGGAGCATACAGTATCTATTTTTTACACATTCCAATATGCATCAGAAAGCTCTTGAATCCTTCTACTATAATGTAATGATCCTGGGAGATTTATGGAAAATTTTCCCATTGATTTTATTTCTAGATCATACCTCCCCACTAAGGAGGATGTTTATCCAAAAAAATATTCTTTTCCACTACTTCTGGATCCAAAACTCTGTGTTATCTCAAAGACATCTTTGTAGTTGACTCAATTCTCTCCTAACTACTAATCATTATCTTACATTATCACCCTATGGTTTCGATCCTGGAACCTATGGCACTTGGGCCCACTACCTTCTATTGTGCCACTTTGATGCCAAATTGGGATAGATAATATCCATCTAGGCTTCATGAGGACTCCATAGTATAGATTTTATTACCTTTTTTTACAAGAACACACTAGGCATGATAAACCTGTCATGAAGTGCCCACTTACTTGGAGGATCTAATCCTCATCGTCTTCTCTACACAATCATCTTGTACTGCAGAGTATGACATAAGTTTTCCTTTTGTGCCTATATAACTTAGCCAACAAGAAAATTAGATATAATACAAAACAAAAAAAAAATCCCTTTCCAGAGGATCTTACAATTACAAGTATATCAAAGTACAAATAATTCATAATGGGTTTTTTATTTTATTGCAAATAAGAGCATGTAATATATGGGTATACATTCATTTATTTTATTAGAAACCCAAAATGATAAAAATGGATACAACGATAGATGACTACTTTATTTTTCACCTAATATTCCCTATTAGTACCTGAATCTTTGGCGCAGACTAGCTGCTTTGTTGGTTTCCCTGTTGGTCATGGAATGACCCCTCATCTAGTAAGTCATATGGTTCGTGATGGTCTCTTGGTACATATGAGTTTGATGACTCATTGAAGTATATGTGGTCTAGTCGCATGGCCCAAATAGTATTGAACTTGACAATTAGGCCATGATTCAGTCAAAGTTTGAGGGCATCTCCATCGTTCATTATGAATGCCTAGGGAGAGGTGAGGTATATATTCCCCAAGAAAATCTCATCCATCTCCAATAGAATGATGTCAAGATTCACTATGTCTTAAAATTTTCCTCTAATAATGTATCTCAAGGTGTAATATTGAGTTATTATACCTTAGACACAACCGTCACATGTGTCATATGTTTTGGCACGAGGTAGAGATCTGGTAAGTAAGCCAAGCCGACATACAACATCAGTGGTCATGTAACATGTACCGATATCCCAATCAAATACATAAAATATTAGATGTCCTTCAACAACGGCTAGAACACTCTGTCTAGATATCCTCATAGAATGTAATACTATGTTGGGAGGTCTAACTAATGTACTTTGTTATCGTAAGGGCTCTACACACTTATCTATACTGGGAGTGGCGAGATTTTTCCCTTTTTCTTTAGTCTTCCCTTGAACCAATGAGATGCTTGATCTAGGTTCTGTGTCATGTCCTCTTTTGGAACAATGGATATGTACTAGCCTGTCAGGGGGTGGTGAACTCTCTCTTTGATGATTCTTTTATTGTTATCCTTATACATGTCATCACCAATCCGGCACTATGATAATTCTTCACCGGGAACTCCTCGTGCTATGATTATTTACTAATGCACAGCCTTTAGTTTGGTGGATGTAAATCTAGAAACAAAACAACAACATAACACAAGAATACCATCGACTATGATAAGACGGAATGATGAAAAATCTAAAATATCAAAGTAAATAATAATATTAACATGAAATTGTTACAATCTCACCCATGAGGTACTTCAACAAGACTATGGGAGAAACTTTACAATTACGCCTCTTGATGGCTTCTTCAACACACCTTTAACTGATGGCTTCCTTTGCACACTTCCTACAATATTTCTCACTACTTCTTTCTATGCTAAATGAGGGGGGTAGCCTCTCTATTTATAGAACTTCCAGGCTTATCCATCTTATCTCTAAGATAGGATAAGAAATCCACTCTGACGAATCATATTCCATACCTTAACTCTTATCTGTACATGTAGGCTTATCTGTTAAGATAAGATAAACCTTATCATTTTACATGGGTTCCACATTTTTAGACTTTTTACAAATAAAATACACAAAATATTTATGACCTCACTCCTTGTCTTTATTACCAATATAATATTTCTAATTCCTAATCATGTAGACCCTACTTCTCTAATTACCCAAACTTTGACATTTTAACATTACCGGACCACTTACGACAAATATTTACTTTTTACAACATTCCTATTGTACTTTGACTGTTACCGTACTCCACATTATTGGCGGCACCGTACTGACGGCGCCGTTATCTTCTATCGGACGCTACTACTAATTACACTTAACAACATCCTATTCCTAATACATACATTAATGAAATAGAAATTATGGAGGAAAATTTTAGTGTCGACATACCCATCTTGGAAGGTAAGGATTCAATGCTCCTTTGCAACTTATAAATATGTCGATCCTGTAAAAATATTCGTTCATCTACACTTGTTAGGGGCATATTCAGTTCCTCATTTGGTGTGCTTGGTCTTGGAGACAAGGCACCACCATCTATAACATAGTTCCCAGAATAGTGAGCACCATGGACCATTGAAAGAACTGGAATAAATTCATTTCACTGCAAAATAATATTATCACAAGCAACAACCAACTCTGATGCCAACTTGATCTGTAAATTGATCAATTTTTTTTACCAATAGATCCTTATAGGAAAATTATCTTAATTTTGATTTCACCCCCAAAATATAAAGTAACTTACATAATTATGCAATGCAAAATAAATAACCACACTACACAAATTTGTTAATAGATTTCAGTAATTTCCTACATCTCCGAGTTCACTAAACGCTAAATTGATTCATTATAAAGATTCGATTACAAGTACAAGATAGAAACTTATAATACTATAATGAATGTGTCGGTACAAACTAAACTTGGTATAGATTGGTCCAATAGAATCCATACTGGACTTGGAAGCTCAATGCTCCTGCATAACTTCTTGGCTTGATTACCTCCTAGAGCTAAGTCATATATTGTCATCAAGATCAGTATTTGATCCTCTCCCTGGCCTCTAAGCAACACATCTTTTCAATGAATGCCCAATGTAGAGAATCAGAGCTCCAGTATGTTTCTCCAATGCACGATAATCTCCCTAAGCTCCACGATGAACTTCGAACTCTGCATGAGAAGGCTAAGGCGTAAAATAACATTTTACAATAACATGGTCAATCAAAAATATTTAACCCCCAATTTTACAATATGCTTATAAAATATGCCTTATATGCTTGGGCAAAATCCCTAAGGCCCCCTCTCACTCCTCAATATTCCTCTCTTCTCTCAAGCTTGGAATTTTATCTTGAGAGTGTGTTTTTTCATATGGAGGGGGGGTTTATATACCCCAACTTGCCCCAAATTACATGTCAAGGCCTTTTTCAACCAATATCTTTTCAACCAAATCAGTTGGTTGAGTTTGTTTGGATCATCAGTTTGGGATCGACGTGTGTGGCATTAAAATCCCCACCCAATCCTTGTATTTTATGGTTTTGTCCCACCATTAGTTGAATGCTATCCACTTGGGCTCAGTCACCCCATCAACCCATCCACATTCCCTCGAATTCCAAACCCATTATTTCAACATCCTCGTCAACTGCTAACTTGACCTTCTACTCTCCCAAGTGTCCTGTCAACTGTCATGCTCTCACCATGTGTCCATTGTGTTGGCTGAGTCCACCTGATCTGCCCGAGTCCACCACCAAATCAATTTTTTCCTTCGCCAATTCTAACTCTCCTGCCTATCGATGCCCACTCGAAGTGAGCTATCGTCAAAGCATCTTCATTCACTCAGTCACCATCACATTACCTAGCTCGCTACTTGACTCAGTTGATCTACTCATCGAGTTGTATCTGAGTTGGTCACCAAGCTAAGCACTGAGTCACCCTCTTAGCTAGTCACCACACTACACACTAAGATACTCACTGAGCCATCTGTTGAGCTAGCTACCGAGCTAAGCACCAAGCCACCCTCCAAGCTACCCTCTAGGTTTTCCACCAAGTTACTCTCATGCTCGTTTTGTTGAGAAAACTCTTTTTTTACCGTCAAAGACCGTAAGTTTGAAAAAACTTTGTTTTTACTCAACCTCACATCTGATGTCATGATGACATGTTTCGGTGTTCTTCAATTTGGCCAATATTATGTCATTGTGGCCTGCACCGTCTTACGAACACCTTTTTCCTATGTAAACTGCATCTGGAGTGTATGATATCCATTTTGTGTGTTCCAATATAATTTGGAAAGCACTTGAAGTCTTCTACCATACTGTAATAATCCTAATATATTTAGGAAAAAATTTCCCACTAATTTGATCTCTGGATCAGGATCACACATGAACACTTCACTGAACCTATGGAAAAGTGATTGTTCAAGGTACAAGGGAGAAATTTTCAGTGATGAGGCGTGAAGGAGAGAAATTGGGAAAGAGTAGGTTATTGTTGTGAGTAAGAAATAGTAGAGTTCACACAATAAACAGAGTAATTCAAAATTCAATCAGAGGAATGTAATCCATTAGCGAGAAAATAAAATACAAACAGTTATTAGATTCATCAATCAAGGATGCAAACTTCCTTTTTTATCATTATGCTAGCAAAATGTTGAAAAGAGAGAGAAAAGAGGAACACATGAGAAAGGGAAATGGAAGAAATGTATCTTTTATTTCTTGTGTTGGTGATATGAATCTCAACATCCAAACCACAGTCCACAATTTTTACATAATAGAGTAAACTTTCAGGATCCCTTAGAATGGAGAAGTCATTCTAATTTGTAGCCTTATGAATTTTCTTCTTATCTACCCCCCACATGACCTTTCATGTTCTTATTAAATTTGTGATTTTTCATCTTCTTAGGAAGTGAGAAAATAAGTGCCCTTTTATAAATCAAAAGGGAAGTTTACAATGTAACATAAGGAGGTCACTTAAGTGAATAAGACAAATTATAATGATTACTTACAATGAAGAATAACAAAGAGGGAGATAAGAAAGAGGGAGTGAGAATGGAAGAAAGGAGTTGACTAACAATTTGATGGAGAAGTATCTTAGTATCAAATCTCATAGGCTCTCACGGAAGATATTAGATGTTTAACTCTATGCATGTGCCCTCCTTGTTGAATTGAGCTAATGCAACTACTACTTTCTCATAATGTGGGATGTGCACATGTTCCAAAGTATTATACCAAGTCTCAGGAATGTTACCAAGCCTTCTAAACTATATGAAAAAAATCTCGTGATCATTTGTAAGATTATAAATAGATTTGTTGACTTCCAAAGTATTCTCATTGAATGAAAAGGGCTCTCCTGTAGCTATCTAGACCATCTCTTGAAATGAATCCATGAGTCATTATAAGGACATGTTCTTATTGAGTGAAGGTGTTCCCAACTCTTGCACAGCTTTGATAATCTTATTAGAAATCCTAGATATATGTTTTTCATAGGCCTAAAGCTTAGAAATTTCCTCATTCAGTACATAAAACCTTGCAACCATTCTACAGGACCAAATGTGGGATACGTTTTCAACAATGAATGAAAACACTTTATGATTCAGTAAGAAGAAAGAGTCTAGATAGGTCATCTCAGAGACCAATAGAAGAATACTTTCCTGAATGGCCCTTTCTTTCTCAATCTCCTTCCTATTATCCCTTATATTTGACATATTAGCCAAGACATATTGGAATAATGAGAGCACCTCAGGCAGTAAATTCTTTCCCTTTTCAATAATCATCTTCACCCATTTATCATTGGATTTTCCCTGCATAAGGAACACCTAAGCTTTCTTTATTATCTGGGAATAAAAGTTACAAATGGGAGATACTCCTTCAGTCAGAGGAAAACATGATGAACCTAGTTCGAGAAAGGATAGTACATCTGAAGATAAGGGCTTCACATGCTCCTCCGTTTGGTCAATGTTCTTCTTATACTCCTCATTTTGTGAAAGGACCCGAGATGAAGATTCCTTTAAAAGGTGAGCATCATCCTCATGAGTTTCTTGCCCCAAATATTTATCTATCATTACATAATCACCAAGTGCCATTTCTCCCAAGGGCTTATTTACCTTTGGATATTCCACCTTCACATATTAAGCTCTAGAAGCCTCAGTGTAGAAATGGGAAGTTACATGTGCTCTCTTTCCCTTCTTATTCTTTATGTACTTCTAGATGGCCTCGAAGGTAGGTTTCACTGCTTGTTACACCATCCTATATTCTTATCTAAGTAAGTCCTTTACCCATTAGAAAGGATCAGCAGATGTGGAAATGAAACTAGCCATCTCAAGTTCTTGGTGGGAGACCAAAGCATGATTGAGATGAGTTGATTCAATTACCTCAGCAGGAACACAAAGATCTGCCAGATGATTAGGAGACCGAGGAAGATAAATTTCACCTAGATAAATTTATTTAGGAGGATATTCTCCAACCTTAATCATCTTATATACCTTTATAGAAGAATATAATTCAACACTACCATCATCTTACTTCTTTTTCTCTCCTGAAACATCCATTGTTCTTTGTTTGATGTCACATGTTTCTTGATCATTCCATGAAATGAGGGAATGAGACTATGGTTGCATCATTCCAAACATAAGTTCCAAATGAGAAGATGGAGGTGTGAGTGAAATTTTAACTTGATCAAATAACTTACTATTTTTAGTAAGTTACACCCCAACCTCGATTTTTATTTTTAGCCAACTTTCCCAATTTTCACATGTTGTAGTTTTCTAAGTTCTGGGCTTAGAGAAATGCATAGAGGTTTCAAACTTGTTTCTTATTTATCTTAAAACTTGACATTTTTAGTAAGGCTCAAATTCCAACTCACTAAAAATAGAATTATTCCTTTCTGGTGTCTGATTGAGGTGAAAATTATTTCATTATATTAGTTTTTGTTGTGTGAATCCATGCTCTAATTTTTATGTTTATTTGATCCTCAGATTATCCAAAATCTGAAAAGGAAATTTTTTCTCTGAATTTTACAAGGGCATGTTGTGAAAAAATATGGCATCAATGGCAATGAGCTTTCTATCATCTTTAAGGCATTCAAGAGTAGAATCTTCAGGAAAAATTTCAAGGAAAACCAGGCGAAAATGAAGGAGATATGAGAAAAAAACGTTGTTCTGGCAATGGTGGTTCCTAAAAAAATGAACAGCATAAGAGTACACAAAAAAATTGATGGAAGAAACATTTGAAAATTAAATTTAAAAATTGCTAAGTGTTTATTATACTCTCTTCTTAGTACTAGCCTAGCTAACTCACCTTCAAACTCACCCTTGACTGCTCTGGCTTAACCCAGGTAAACTAGAAAGTGAGGGTGGATTAAAAGTTTCCAAATGGGTCTAAGATGTTTTCTTTTCCCTTAAAAAAATTATTAAGGTACAAAGGACATCATTGAGTGAAAATTTGTCAAGGGTGGATGATTGATGGAGAGGGGGACAAGTTTGGAAGTTGAGAATGACAACCTAGAGAGAAAGTTCAAAGTCTTCTAGTGACAAACATTTCTCCTCCATGTGGTGGTGCACTTTTATGTCCCCCATGTCCCTTTGGGAAAGGTTACAAAGTGACATCAGCCTCTTGAAAATTCTCCATGGGTCATATCTCTAGGAGAAAGGGACTAGAGGTGAGGGTGAGTTGAAAACATGCTTCTAACACATTAAGATGTTGTTTAAGTGATGCAAACCTTTTCTCCATGTGGTGGCACGCTTTTATGTCCCTATTATCCCTTTGTGAAATGTAAAAAGTGACATCACACACTCATATATGTGTCATGGGTCCAAGCAACATGAAAAGGGGCCAAAACTCAATGTGAGTTTATAACATCATTCTAACACCATAAGTTGCACATTAAGTAAAGTGAGATTATAATCCATGTGATGGAACATTATGATCTGCCCCATGTCCCTTTGGGATAGGTTAAAAATTTAAAAGAGGTCATCATGGGTCTCAAATGTGGTTTTGTCACTTTTGGAAGCATGCCTTCACCAAACACTGCCAAAAATAGTCATCCGAACCCATTTTCTTGCCCCGAGAGCTTCCCTATGAGTTTCATAGGAAAACCTTATATGTTTTTGACTCCAAAATTGATGATGATAACATTCAAGTAATTTTAAGGATCCAATTATTATTTCAATTTGAAATTTACTCCCCTTTTTTATCCTACTCAAGCTTGTAAGTTGGTGAAAGGAGCTACCCCAAACGTTTATGATAATAAAAATGAAAAACAGCCCATTGGGTGTGAAGAGGACCTCCCATATGTAATTTTTTTTTTAATCAAGTTTCTAATATTCATATAACACCCAAAAGCTTCCATTGAATCTTGATCGGGATTAGAGATCCTCATTTGCACTGTCGGACCCATATCTTACAATCTTCACCTGATAATCTCCTTAAACATTTTTTAATGTGAAATAGGCATATTTATATTTTTGACAAGTATCTTATTGCTTTATAATTCATCTTGAGGTTCCTGATATGTCTAGAACAAGCTAACTATTTTTTTTAATGCTTTCATTTCCTTACACTATGTTGTAAGTAACCCAGTGTTGTATAACTTGTTCATAAACCTGATTTTACTTGCAAAAAATTCCTAAACTTCCTTAGGTGATTACATATCTCTGACACACACTTCTTGGATGCATTAGCTCTTCTTGGTTGATTCCTAGAGGGTGCTTATTAGGTGCAAAGAACCTGAATATAGGCCATTCAGGGGCTCTGTAAGCAATTGTCTTTTCCTGGATCAAAATACCTTCATGAATCAACTTGAATAACATCCCTTACACATCAAACACAATTTAAAATCATATTATCACATCCCTCCATGCCATAATGAGGGTAGCACATTAAATGATTTTGCTAGAGGGCATGTTCACATTGATCAGGGGAAGGATTTTCAAGGGCTACTTAAGTTGTCATGTCAAAAAATTTGAATTTTTATGCTATTTATTTTACATGAAAACAAATAACTCTAGGTTGGGGAATTTTTCTGGATCAAACACAAGTAAGGATAGGATAAATAGGAATCCCAGAATCTCAAGACACTGCGTGGACTAATGCCTTTTCCATTGGGTGTATGAACTCATTTCTTCCAAACAAACACACGGACGAAAGGGAAACAAACATGTTAGAAAATAATGTGTTAGTGTGAACATTAATTATTTATGAGTGGAATTACATTATCTAGATGATAATATAATATTGTGGTAGTTAGATTATTTTGTAAGTGTAATAGTGAGTTGTGAGAACAACTCACATAGCTAAAGTTGTGTGAGAGAATAAAGGGATGTTAGAGAGATATAAGGAGATGAGTTGAGATCGTGTAGGGATTCAATATCATGTTTTACTCCACCATTATAGGAGTTAATTGATCTATTTATGTAACTCATCAATCATGAATAAGAGGTCCCAAATATATTGAGTATTTGGAATGAATTAAGAAGACATTGTTGTGTTTAATTTATTGTGCTCTTAGTTTATCGAATTAAAGCAAAATTAAAAAAAACAAAAGTTGAAAAAAAATCATAAAGGAAAGGGAAATTATATTACATGGGATGGATATTTACAAAGGTGGGGAAATAATATACACATACCCAACAACAAGTTGAGAAAATTATGTACCATCACAGGATAATGGGATGAATTCAAATATTTGAAGCTCAGTGATCATCACCTGATCTTGTGATGAATTTTCATGGTTTGAGAAGAAGGATGAATACCAAGATTCCATCTTCATACTTATATCGCATAGAGAACACTCTTGCATCCAATGACCACTTTGTAACATGCTCGAAAATATTGCCTCTTATAGCCTCAGCTTGATGTTTTGTGACTATGAGAAACCACTCCTCCATTTTATCAAAGGTAGAGCCTCCCCTCTTGTCATGAATGCATTCACCATCCACGATAGAAGATTGTAGCATAAAATCATTCCTTGAATCAGCAGAGAGTCTAGAAGTGGTGAGAGAAATCTGATTCTTTTCCCATTCACAATCCTCTTCTAGCATCTCACTTTGTTGTACTAAACAATTGCTTTCAGAAATAGAGGCTATGTTATGATATGGAGGCATTCATCATCTTTAAGTGAATGTTGCAGCATCGATTCATGTTTTAAATTAGTAGAGGTTTCAAAAATGGTGGAAGAAAGTGTATGTCAACTCCATTCACAAGGTTCTTACATATTCCCATTCTTTTATTCCAACTGATTTTCTTCAATGCTTATCATCTCATCAATGCCTCTAATATCACTTTCCATGGTAGAGGTACTTTCCTTATGAAGGAATACATCTATGGGAGATTTAAGATATTTTGTTCCTTTCAGTCCATCATGGATGCAATATACTTTTAAAAATGAGAAATTGAAAGACTCACCTTTATTTTCATGTTCATCTACCAAGGCTTCAAAAAAATCATTAAGCTCATATATTTGTTGTATCTCATCATTGAGTACTTGAGCATAAAAATAAGAAACATAACTTGACTCATACTTATCTTGAATTTCCATGGCCCGGGTCAGGATCTCAAGACTAAGTAGAGGATCTTCAATTTTTTCTGCAATCTTCAATATTTCTTGTACAAATTGCTCTTTCAAAGATTCCATATACCTGTTATCATCTTCTTTTGAAAACTATTCACATTCAACCTCAAGGAGGTGGTTAGAAATCTGATCTATACATGGCCAAAATTAATCTAGATAATTCTCTTCTTTATGGCACATACTTTATTCAATCCATGAGTTAACTTCTTTCAATTTTGGGAATACCTAATCTTCATGATTTTCAGACAGAGAGAGGAAATCCATGATATGTGGGAAAGCTACACCTTTGAGCTCAAGATCCATTATATCATCCTTGTGAAGGAAAGGAGACAACCGTGTTGGAGTAGCAATATGAGAAGAATATTCAACTCCATATTGATCATTCCTTATAGAATGTCCTTGTTCACACGGAAAAGGAAAAAATCCATACTCACCGTGATGATCAACATTACGCTCATTTGGTGAGGACGATGGAATTAGTTCCTTATTGAGGTAATGCTCAAATTTATTATCCACCTTGGTTTCAATAATGAAAATGGACTCTTCTATTTGTTCCTCCATGATTGAATAGAGAAGGGAATTTTATTTTCCAACTACCTCCATTTTGTCATTCAAAATTTGTACATCAATCAAAGATTCAAAATTGAATAGGAGATTATCGGTTCAGAAGCTTTTGTGCATGTTGATAAGGAAAATAGGAAAAAGTTAGATGCAAAATCCAAGAGATGCACTTTCATTAGTTATGGATTTGGTGATTTCGGTTTCCGTTTTTGGGATTTATAGAATTCTAAAATTATTAGGAGTCGTGATGTTGAATGGAATGAAAAGAGAATATATAGCGATCAAATTTTGGTACCCAATGATGAACTGGTTGAGAAGTTTTTGAATGAAAATGAAATATTAGATTTAAAAGTATTACTGACAGGGTTACATAGTAACCGGTGTTGGTTGACCCTTGATTGACATCGAT
Source organism: Taxus chinensis (assembly GCA_019776745.2). Lineage (NCBI taxonomy): Eukaryota > Viridiplantae > Streptophyta > Pinopsida > Cupressales > Taxaceae > Taxus > Taxus chinensis. The sequence goes on along the minus strand of CM034146.1, from coordinate 310,640,119 downwards.
AAGATGAACTAGTATCTGTTACAGAATATCCAAACCAAAATCGGTTAGCAGAACCGACGTCGGTTACAGGTGACTGGCGTCAGTCACTGATAGATTTAGATATGAATATCTAGGAGGTCCATATTGAGCCTTCAGTACCCCAAAGTCTTGTGAGAGGGTCACAAAGGGTAAGTAAACCTCCAGAAAGATTTACACATTCTCTATTTTATTTATTGTTGACTGATAATGGTGAACTAGAAAGTTTTGAAGAAGCAATGCAGGATACAACCCACATCTAATGGGAGCATGACATGGATGAGGAGATGGACTCCTTGGAATAGAACCAAACTTGGGATTTGGTTAAGTTACTAGTAGGTAAGAGAACATTAAAAAACAAGTGGGTTTACATGATCAAGAAAGAAGAGGGTGGATCGAAAAGGTATAAGGAAAGGCTTATAGTAAAGGGATTTGCAGAGAAAGCAGGTATTGACTTTGGTGAAATATTTTCTCTTATTGTTAAGATGACTTCTATTCGTACTATATTGAGTTTAGTTGCAGTAGAAGACTTACATTTAGAGCAACTAGATGTGAAGATGACTTTCCTTCATGGTGATTTGGATGAAGAGATTTATATGCAGTAACTGCTTGGGTATGAAGTCAAAGGTAAGGAGAAATTAGTTTGTAGGTTGAGAAAGAGCATATATGGGCTCAAGCAAGCTCCAAGACAATGGTACACGAGGTTTAATAGTTTTATGCATGAGAATGGTTACTTGAGATGTGAATATGACCATTGTGTTTATTTCAAGAAGCTTGAAAATGGGAGCTATATTATTTTGTTACTATATGTGGATGATATGCTTATTATAGGATCTACTATGCAGGATATTGGTGAGCTTAAGGGAAAGATAGCTCACACATTTACTATGAAGGATTTAGTAGATGCAAAAAGAATCCTTGGCATGCAAATACATAGAGACAAGAAAAACAAGAAATTGTATTTATCTCAGGAGGATTATATCTACAAGGTTTTAGAAAGGTTCAACATGCAGAATGCAAAACCTGTTAGTACACCTATGGATGGACACTTCAAATTGAGAAAATATCAGTGTTCATCATCATAAGAGGAGCTCAAATACATGACATGAGTGACATATGATTCAACAGTTAGGAGTTTCATGTATGTTATGGTTTTTACTAGACCAGACATTGCACATGTAGTGGGAGTCCTGAGTTGATATATGGCCAATCTAGGTAAAGAGCATTAGAAAGAAGTCCAATGGATACTCAGGTATTTGAAAGGGACATCTAGCATGCAGTTATGCTATGGAGGTTCAAATATTTCATTATGTGGCTATGTTGATTCAAATATGGATGGAGATCTAGATGGTAGGAGGAGCACTACTGGATATATTTTCAAATTAGCTGGGATGACAGTTAGTTAGATTTCAAGATTTTAGAAGGTTATGGATTTGTCTACTACAAAGGAAGAGTATGTTGCATCTATAGAGGCTAGAAAAGAAATGATATGGATGAGTAGGCTCATGGAAGAGTTGTGAAAGGAGCAAGGTGATTGTAAACTGTTTAGTGACAGTCAGAGTGTAATTCATTTGGAAAAGAACTCAAATTTTCAGTCGAGAACAAAACAAATTCAGTTGAGGTATCACTTCATACGTCATGTATTGGAGGATGGACATTTGAATCTAGAAAATATTCATACAAGGGAGAACCCTGCAGATATGCTAAGGAAGCCATTAGCAAAGGAGAAGTTGGAGTTACACTCCACTTCTGTTGGTCTTCAAGTTTGAGACTTGGAGAGGAAGAAACAAAGCTAAGGAAGGATCCAAGAATGATGTTGTACAGGTATGGTGCAGTAATTAATCTCCAAGTGGGAGATTGTTGAGTTGTGGAGCTCAATTACTTTAGTTTAGATTGCAATGTGAAACTTATTGGAAAACACAGTAACCGTCATCGGTTACAGGGAACGACATCGGTCACCTAGGACCGGCATCAGTCAGGCAAGGAGGAACTGACATCAGTTAGGGATAACCAATGTTGGTTACTTGTGCAAGGATGTTTTAATTAACTCTCGGGAATTATATCTATTTTTAGCAGTAAAGTATATCTATTGATTGGAATTACATGGCTAAGTGCCTGAAGTCTATAAACAACTATAAAAGTATAAAATCTAGGCTTTAGAAGTAATTATTAACAAGAATTAAGAAGAACTTGCAATGTTGGTGAGAGAGAGAATTCTTGGTGATGAAAAAAAAAGCTTGGGAGAAAGAAAGTACTATATATCTAAGAGGTGTGGAAGATTGCAAATCTTCAATTGTATATCTTATCAAAGCTTTGGGTAATAGATTGGATTGTTTCTTGGTGGACGTATCCCACATTGGGTGAACCACATTAAATCTAGTGTTGATTTATATCTCTTATTTTGTATATTTCTTCTGGTAGAATATCCACTTTTATTTACATGTATGCTTAGATCTGATATATTGTCTATACAACCGGTTTTCTAACCCCAACAATATTTTCCTTTGCATTGTGGGTTTTGTGGGTTTGGATGTCCCATGTGTCCCGAGACGTTCAGGACTAGATTCTTCACCTTTTTTGATTCCTTCCTTGTGCGGTGAAATCGGCTATTTCGGACCTGGATGTCCCATGTGTTCCTGTGCAGCTTGAGCTGATTTTCTCCGCGTAACCTGACTCGTGATTTTTTGTCCTTGCATGTCCGTTGTTGATCAGGCCAGGTGGGCTGTTGACTGTCAACTTCTCTACTCCACTTGCTCACCGGTACTTTGGCTATTTTTGATCCGCGTGTCCTAGATCTCTTGGATATTTTTATCCGTCTTTTCCGTAATGAGCTGGCTGTGAAAAAAATATCTTTTTCAGGCATTTCAGGTACTTTTTTCCCAACTTTCCTATAGACTGCGGGGGACAAAATCTTCAGTTTTTCCACATTTCTCTGGCTGCGACTATTTTGGATTTTCAGGTCTTGCACATACTTACATCCCAACTATCCCATGGACCACTTAGGAAATTTTTATCCACTTTTTCCAGATTTTTTCTTGGCCCATGCTTCGATCAGCTACTTCAGATTTTTTGGGCCCGACTGTCTCGGACAATTTTTTCCACCCTACCCACAATGAATTTGGTTACTTTTTTGATCGGCTACTTTGACTTTACGGAGAACTCGCGGCCCGAGTGAACCTATGCTTTATGGGATGCACCGACCCAACTTAGCTGCAATATACTTCCTCCTTAGTATTTCAGGCCTGAACCTGGTATGATGAACCTTGGTACAATCTGCATTGGTTCCATCCGTAGCCCTCAAACCCGATTTACACTAAAATAGGTCCTTGAATTCATTCTTTCAATTTTATACAAATTTTCACTGACTCCTTGGATTTTTATTTAGATAGGGAAGTTAGAGAAAAGCAAGGGATCCCTCAAAACCTGATTTTGGGCCTTGAACCATTTTTGCTTGCTCAAGCCTAAAGAAATTGTGCAAGTTATCAAAATTAATTTAGGGGGTGAATTTTGGATAACAGTATGTTTTCCAAAAAATACAGAATATAGTATGTCATTTCCTCAGACTCCTAGAATTTGAAGTTGCACATCTAAATGTGCAATTACTAATCAATGATCTTTAAAAACTAACTTGAATCCTCAGAGAATTTTATTGTAGTAAAGAGGAAGCAAAACAATTCTGAGAGGAATTATGACACATTTCACTATCCAATATGGAAATTTGTAGTCATATGATGGACCCCCTAGTGAAGATAATTAATTGATAACTTGTGATATGAGGTGGGGTAAAAAATGTATCAATAATGAAAGTATAAATATGTGTGATCTCATAGGAGTGATGCAGGTATATATTTAGAAAATTTGTATATACTATGCACATGAGCATAGTTTCTTTAGCAAAAGAATGGATTGCAATTAAATTACAATTCAAAAGGGGAAAGTGTGTGGGTTAGGATATTCAATATTTAAAGGATATTAAGTAGAAACAAGAATAATATGTGCCATAATATGACCTTTAATTCTCTGATGTAATGAACAAGACAAATTTTAGTTCTTTGATGTAATGAACAAGATAGATTTTAGCTTTGATGATGCAAGAAAGGTTGCTTGGTTTGTGGAGGGATTTCATAATGAGATTTAGTTTGATGTTGTGTAAACTAATTTTTACACCAAATAAAAATTAATCAAGGCTACAATAATGAGGAAAGGGAATAAAAAGATATTGTGTGGATTAACGAAAATACCTCAACTAAGTTGAAAGTTATGATCTGGAAGTTAAAATATCTACAAGAAAGAAACTAAATTGAATCCTGTGAGTATTTTAGCATAATAAAGAGGAAGGACACCAATTATGGGAGGAAATATGATGCATTTCACTATCCTATATGGAAAATTATAGTCATATGATGGGTTCACTAATCTAGATAATTACTTGATAACTTATGATATGATATGAGGTAGAAAAGGGATAAACGATGACAATATAATTAAGTGTGAACTCATAGAAGAAATGTAGGGTAGATATTTTTATGTTGTATATACCATGCACTTGAGGATAATTTCCTTAGAAAACATCTAGACTACACTAATTTTAGAATTCAAAAGGGGAAAATGTGTGGGTCACACTATTCAAGATTTAAAGGAGATTAAGTAGAAACAAGGAGAATATGTGCCAGAATATGAACTCTAGTTCCATGAGGTAGTGAAAAATATAAATGTTAACTTTGATGATGTTAGCAAGGATTCTTGGTTTGTGGAGTGATTTCACATTGAGATATAGTTTATTATTGTGTATACTAAATTTTCCACAAAATAAAAACTAATCAAGGCTATAATAAGGGTCGAAATATTTGAAGACTATGAAGATAGTGTGGGAATCATCCAAAAGAATAAAATTAATTTTTATTTTATGATGTGGAGGTTATAATAACTAAAGGAAATAAATAAGCCAAATTCTAACATTTGGTGTGTATAATGCAAGGATTAAGGACATCATAAGAATGATTTTTCAAGGTCTCAAGGAAATATGACACTTTTTCCTCTAGATGGGAGAGATGAATATTATGAAATTAGTACTATATAAGGTAATCCTAAAAATAAGTGTCATTTCATGCAACATTATGTGCCTCAACCCCTAAATGCAGTATGTAGTTTCCATATATCGACCATACACAAATCACAAGATGTTATAGCTATAATGGACTTGAGAATTAAGTTAAGTTAAGAATGTCTTCATAGTGCAAGAATTGTTATCACTAAAGAAAAAAATAAATCAAAGATGGAAATGGATCCTATAAAAGGGTGGGATCCTCCATCCCCTCAGCCTATTTTGTAATCGACTCCACTATCTCCACAAAAAATTCCAATTTGAGCTCCATTCTTCACAAAACATGTTGGGTTGGGCACATCTTTCACTGAAAAATCAACCACAATGGAATGCCCCTCTAGCTCAAGCTCCATACAGGGATATTAGAATAAAAATTAGGGTTATAATTCTATAGAAAAGAAATATCCTATAATGCTTAACAAGGGGGTTACTAGGTGGATTATTAGCAATGGAGAACATGACCTCTCACTCAGAGAAAATAAATGTTGTATTATCTTTACTAAGATCCAAATCATATTGTGTAAAAATTCACTTCAAATCCAACACAAGAAATGTATTGCACATATTGTATATTTTTTACGCAACACCATACATATGACTCTCCCACCTTGGATAATGAGTATAAGGAAAAATTTATGTGGAATTTCAACATGGTCAATGTGTTTCCTAAGGATATTATAATTCTCCAAGCCATTGATAGATTGCATAAAAGGAACAACGATTGGGACCTACAGAGATGCCTACTTTGTCCCAAATACGGTGTGCACATGAAGAAAAATACTTAGACCCAAGAAAAGAAAAGGAATTGTAGGATGAAATAAAATTACTATTTAATTCTATACATGAAAGGGGTATAGGAGGTTAGAACCATGGAGAGGCTAAATTACAACTATATGTGCAATGAAAATCCCAAAGTAGGTGGGAGTTGAAGTTATACTCACTAACCTCTCAGAATAGTAAATGTAATACACAAGGAATACATTTCATATAACATATATGATTTAATAAAAAATAGTATTAAATCTAATTTCAGAGTAAATAATATGATAACATATAGTAAAATATAGATGCGAAGAACTCAAACAATGCAAGACTATAAGAAATTGGGAGAGATAAATGAATTAGCTGATTTTTGTCTGACCTGTAGCTAGTCGGGACTGTGTATATTCTCGATCTAGAAGAAAATGATGTCATAGGTGCTCGCTTAAGAGATTTGGAACTATGCACTGATCTGGATAGGGGTTTCCACATGAGGACAGAGGTGCCTAGGTATTGGTGATGGGTTCTAGGTGCTGGTGACTGTGAATACGGTCATGATATTCTTTCTTCGATGTATCTAGGGTTTCACTGCTAATTATTTTTAGTCACATGATATTCACTCTTTGATCTCTAAAGGTAGGTCTGTAACCTACAAAATAGACCCTAGCTACCTGAACAAGCTCACAAACACATCAAATCTAAATAAAATATGTAATATGTGAAGTCAGACTGACCCAAACAGTCACTCGAAGATTGGAATTATGACTGAGCGCTACACTACATCCCAGACTCCATGTAGTTATTTGTGCTTGTGTGTGAAATAATGTCCTTAGGTTGCCCTCATGTCAATGAAATCAAGATATCAGGCTATAGCTAGATTAGATGCAAATGTGAGGTATAAAATTCAACACTTCCCCTTCATATGCAGTGTATACAACCTGTTGTATATATCTTCCCCCAGGTAGATATAGACAAGCAGAAGATTCTAGAAATCAAAGAAGCTCAAATGCCTGAAATTTATCCCCAAGGCGCACAGAAGTGGCGCACAACACGGAATGTCGACAGGGAAAATGGTGCGCCCAAGGTGCACAGAAGTGGCGCACAACACGGAATGTCGACAGGGCAAATGGTGCGCCCAAGGCGCACAGAAGTGGCGCACAACACGGGATGTCGATAGGGCAAATGGTGCACCCAAGGCACACAAAAGTGGCACATGAAAATGAATGTCGATAGGGAAAATGGTGCACCCAAGGTGCACAGAAGTGGCACATGACAATGAATGTCGACAGGGAAAATGGTGTGCCCAAGGCGCACAAAAGTGGCGCACAACACGGAATGTCGACAGGGCAAATGGTGCGCCCAAGGTGCACAAAAGTGGCGCATGAAAATGAATGTTGACAGGGAAAAGGATGCACCCTTGGTGCATGAAATAGGATTTTGACACACACATGGATGTGCCCTTGGTGCACCTTTAGGAGGTGCAACATTTTGAGCGCTGACAGGAAGCAGACCCTGGCGCAGATATTCAGATGGCCATAACTTTTGACTGGGAGCTCGGATTCATGCAAGGTTGGAATTTTTGGAAAGCTTACGAGGTCCTCTATCCAACTATGAATGGATATCTTTAATTGGGTGATAAAAAATTCTTAAAAATGCAAAATACAGTTCGCCACTTTTGGGTTCACTGGGGTTCTCACCTACCACCATAATGAGATAGTTAAGTGCAATCTAGAGGTGGTTGGGGTAGTTTTGGAATTCCTCTCTCTTTTCTCTCTCATTCTTCCTATAAATTGTAAGGAGGGGCTTCTTTCTAAAGGTTGGAAATTTCTTTTTTACCCCTCCCTTCTTCTCTTTCGCAGGTGAACACATCCCATTTGAAACTGTAATGAAACCTTGCCTCTTGGCATTTTGCAGTGTGTTGTATCAATATTTGGAGCAAATTAATGCATTTCTGTGGATGATTCTCAACCCTCTCTGTATTCATTTTCATCCCCCTGATCTTTCACTGTGAATCTGGCTATCTGTGCATGATCTTGCATTGTATTTTAATGGTCTGTGTTTATTGGCAAGATAGGTGTTCTTAATTCCTCGGTGCATCACCTTTGTAGTTTAGGTTTTATTTTATGCATTTTCTTACCCTGTCTCCTTAGCAAGTTAGATTAGGTTTTTTGTAAACCCTCTACATTTTCTACGTGTGCATCTGAACAGAGGAATAGGAACCGGCCTTCATCCGGAGAGCTTTTCCGTTTTCGCAATGTCCCACACTTGGGAAAAGCTCCATGTTATGCAATCGTACTAAGAGTCTCAACCCATAGTGTTGCAGACATTCAGGGGTGCTGTGATTCGACATCAACACAACCCAAAAATGCAGCCCCTTTGATGGTAGTGATAGTATGTAGATGTGATTTCCCCTTAGAATTTCCATCCATAATAATAGTGTGTATGTTATGTATATATATGAATATATTGTTTGAATTTTGACACTAGTGATACAAAAAGGCTGACTATGAACACATGATAATGATAAGAAAAATAAAAAGGCCAACCAAAAATGTCAAAATAAGTAAAAATGAATAAAAATGACAGAGGTTCCTAGAATGGACACAAACACTAGTTTCCAGAATGGGCGCTAGTGTCCTAGAATGAATGGCAATAGATGCAAAAAGAGAGACTGATAGGGATATTTATAACCTGACTATAACTGAGTACAAAAATGATAGATGTGAGAGAAAATAACAATAGAAACAATCAAAGTAAGTATATGGAAAAAATATTGTGTCACCAGTGAATAATTTCTTACTGACGACATAGTAAAATATTATGTCACCAGTAAATAGATCCATGCATATAATAACATACTGACGACATAGTAAAATAGTAATATGTGCTTTATTTTCTGTCCACAATATCTAACTTGTTGAACAATATTTTGGAAAGTGAAAAAAGGATAACCATGCAATCTAACAAAGGAATCTCATATTTGAAGAAAAAGAAATTGTGGTATGTGAATACATGGTTAAATATCATTCTTGGAGGCTATGGGATAATACATGTAGTGTTTAATTTTGGAAGTATTGTAAACATGATTCCTACATAAACATGGGAAGCCACACGTCTAGTGATCAAGTGACATATGGGAGAGTAGATCCAATTGGCTGGATTGAGGATGTGAAAATCAGAGTATTAGATCTCAATTTGTAGGGGGTTTTGAATTCATTGATATGAAGACATGAAATGCATTACCTATTTTTAATTGAAAATAAATGGGGATATGATGGAAATATGAAAATTAATATAGTGACTAATCAGATGGAAGTGTACCTAGATGGGTCTATTATGGTCATAGCCATGAATAGGACTGATAAAAATCCTTACACTACTTCACAAGAATTATCTTATCTATATGCATAGGATACTAAAAGTTGGTTTAAGGTGGATATTCAAGAAACTAAATTCCAATGTTTAGCATAAGTGCTGGAAAAAGTGGACCATAATAGATTTTTGTAACCTTTGTGTAATAATTTGGATATTCCTAAAATAAGTAGCAGAAGAATTAGTTCTGAGAAGAACACCACAATAAAGTAAATAGGATGTCCTACTAAATTCAAATATAAATATTGTATGATTTTTTACACATTCACCAAGATTATGTACTACAGTCAACTAATAGGGGATCCATATTCCATGGGAGGAAACTTTGTCTATTAGCAGAGATTCAGATGTAGACTTGTACCATTGGATGTGAAAAGACCATGAAATGAGACCAATGTGACTGGTGCATGTAGAAGAATAAAAATTTCCAAAAGTCTTTGGTATATCTAATCTGGATAACCTTATAATTAAAATTCAATATCATTTTCCATAAGAAGATATACGAATAGGTGCACTAGATTACACATTAAAAGTCATGGAAAAAACATGGTGGGCGGTGCATAGATCTATAAAATCTTGGGATGGGTATAATTAAGTGTGATGATCCATGCAAGATTTGAACTACCATCCAAGTTAACAAAGGTATATAAAATGTTCTAATCAATTCAACATATGGAGTTAGAAATTCAAGGATGCATTGATGTGTGAAAAGAGTAGTAGATTTAACCAAAATGGCCAGTTCATATCTTTTATGAAATGCTCAAGTTTCATTGCCAAAATCAAAGTAAATTTAGAAAGAAAGGAGAAGAGAAATATGCACATAGAGGTAGTTCCAAGGATACTTCATACAAAAACCTTCCCTTTCAAAGTTGCTAATCCTATGGCTCATACATTGTTACATAAGATAAAAGTATTTCTCTGTTATGGGACTGTAGATATAAAGGAGGGGCTAAATTCAAGGTACCATCAAAGAAAAACTACCTAACCATAAGCGATAACACCATAAGAATAGATAAAGGAACAAAAGAGGTGATAAAACTATGCCAAAGAGTACGAGATGACAAGGATGAAGGTTCAAGTTCAGAAAATGAATAGAACATGGAATTGAAAGGAATGTTTACACTAGAATTTATTGAGCAACTTCTAGAGAAAGAAAATATGAAAAAGAGAAGAGGAACACTTACATAATATAAATATAAAGGAAAAAGAAGGTACAAAAATACTCAAAGATACTAAGGACAAAATTATAGATTAAGTGTATGATGAACCAATGTGTACGACGGTAGAGGACGTTAGACCCCAATGAACTATCAAGATGGAAACTATAGGGGTTTATTAGATGCAAAAAAATATTTCATAGGTCCTATAAATATTTGAAGATTATGACGATGTATTTCTAAATAAATTCGGTGAAATAAAAAGCGTATACACTCTTTGAGAGAAATATGCATTGAACTCGAAGACAATATGAAGCTTGTAAAGAAGCATCAATAAAAAATAAATCCTATTATAATAGCTAAGGTAAAAGGAGTTCTTGAAAGGAAGATATAATGTGGATTGAACTAATGGGTGATACCATTTTCTTATTACATGTATTGTTATTATGACAATTTATGTTTCAGACAAGAGTTAAGGAAATAAACAAGAAATTTTATATCACATGGGGGATTTTTGTTTTTCAACAAATGACAATACTTATGGGAAAAAATTATAATTTTTTTTTGAGTATTTAATTGTAACCAAGTAAACAAATAATTGATCAACATTCTTATATATTTATTTATTTTATATAGAGTTGGGACATATATCATATAAATGTTACAAATAAATTGTTTGTTGGATATTAATAATAATCACTTTGTCTCTTGTTCTAACCTTAGTTTTTGTTAAAACGGAGGATTAAAAATGGCATTAGATTCTTTGAAAAAAAAATACAATAATAAATTTTAGGTTTTAGATTTAAAATGACCCAATACCATATAGATAATAACATATCAAAATTACTCTTTGATTTTTGATTAGTGAATTTGATGTAAATTAAAATGAATAAAGAATCCAACCTTAGAATACCAATTTTTTTTTTTGAATTTAATATGAGCTAATACTAAGTACTCTTATGTTATGTGTTTGAAATTTAGTGTGAGTTATTAATAATCTTATTGTTGTTGTAGAATCACAACACCCCATAAATATGCAACTTGATGGGTTGAGATCCTCAGTGTGACTTCACAACATGGAGCATCTCTCAAAGGGTGGGAATTTGTGAGTTGAGAGAGCTCTCCAGATGAAGGTTGACTCCTATTCCTCTGTTCAGGTGCACACGTTCAGATTGCAGAGGGTTTTTCTAACTTCTACTCTAACTTACCAAGGAGACAGGGTTAAGGGAATACGAGAGATGAAACCTAATCTAATGGAGGTGATGCACCAAAGGAATGATGAAAACTTGCATTTATTTTAAACATAAACCATTAAAATTTCAAACAATATCCATGCACAAATGGCCAAGATTGTAATGAGGGATCAAGAAGAAACAATAAAGCATAAGAGGGGGTTGAAATCATCCATAGAATTATTCTATTGCTCCAAGAATTGATACAGTACATTATAACAACCAAGAGGTAGAAATTGCATTACAATTTGGATCGGAGGGGTTTGAGACTCCATGAATTCACCTGCCAGAGCAGAGAAAAGGGGAGGGCGCAAGGCAAGAATTTCCAACCTCTTGAGATTGTCCCTCTTGTACAATATATAGGAAGAATGAGAGAGAGAAAGGAGGAAAAATCCAACCCTATTCCAACCGCCCCTTAAAGGGCATTGAATTCCCTTGCCACAATGATGGGTCTTGCTGTAACACCCATGCCCCCATCATTGTTCCTTGCCGGAAAAGAAGGGAAACCCATTCTTCATCATGGTGACAGGTAGGAGACTTGACGGCCTCAGTAATGGTGGGATGAAATATTAATGGTGGCGAGTGGGTAGTAGGTGCTGAGAGCTCTCATTCGATTTGGATCTTCTGATCGAAAGATATGGCCACCTGAAGGAATTTTAGAACTAGAGTCCTTTTGCATGATCCATGTGGCAGCCTCACGCGTCTCAAAGTTTTCCCCCCTCCTCTACACTTTTAAAGTTACGCCGAAGAGACACGTGGAAGTTTCTGTGGGCTTGCTCTATTTCCTTTATACTCTTCCCAAGCTCCCCTATTGGCCAAGAGACCATACCTGACCTGAGACACGTGGAGAACTGACACATGTTTGAGTCTTCACTTTTGATCACCCCTTTGAAGTTGCGCATAAATGACACGTGTAGGCCTCCCCAATCCTGTCCTGAGCTTGGAATTTTCAACAGCGGGTGTTCCCTTTTTAAGACCTGGGACACGTGGAGGGCCTGCGCTTGTTTGGGATTGGCTTTTGGGCCACGCCTTTTGAATTTACACCATTGAGTCATGTGGCACCTTCCGTTGGCCTATTCTATTTCATTATGTTTTGGCTAAGTCTCTTTTTCTTAATGGGGGCATATGTCTGAACATGGACATGTGGAGGCTCGATGCACACTTGGGAACTGCCTCCGGATTTTATTTTTGAAGTTGCACCGATGAGGCACGTGGAGGCTTCCGCTTACCTTTTGTACTTAGCTGATTCGGGCCTACTCCATTTCTTCATTTTTTTGGCTAGGTCCATTTTGCTTGTTAAGGAATGACTTTGTTGGGTTCTAGACACGTAGAGAGTTGGTGCTTGTTTGGGGTCCCCGCTTTGGATTCTCCCCTTGGGATTACACCAATGAGGCACGTGGCTCCTTCACGCTTATTTGGGGACCGCCTTTTGGTCTTGGCCTTTGGAGGTGTGCCATTGAGGCACGTGGCAGCTTCCACTGATTTTCTTATACTTAGCCAATTTGGGCCTGAGTGGACGCTACCTTTCTCCATTATTCTCCTGTGGGCCTCTGGTATCTTCAGACTGTTTGTTCCTTTGACGACCGTGTCCCTTTATTTGGAGAATCTGCCTACCTCTTGATTTGGGATCGATTATGAGCTCGCAGGAATAGACCGACCCTTTAATTTTCTCCTGTGCAGGGGCGTGTTTGATAAATTTTACCTAATGGGAAAAATAGGTCAACAATTTGGTGACTTGCGGGATCACCTACCTGCTAGGTGAATAGATCAGCTGCCTTATTGTATCCATTCGACATGAAGTCATGGGCGGTAGCGTGATACTTTTTTTGGTCTCGTTCTTGAAGCTTGAATTTGATGCTCTCACTTGGTGACCGTGAACCTGCCCCGTTGTTATGGAAATGGAATCCCTCGAGACCCAATTTTAGTTTCTCTGTATTTGTTCTATTTTAAAGTTAGCAAGTGTTACGGTAACTATGGGTCTCCCTGTTGTAAATGCCGAAGGGCCTGATACTGATCTTCACCTGGAGGTGCATCAAACTGTACAATGACGTAAACATGGAGAAACAAAACCTATTCCATAGCACTTAGGGAAATAAAACGTATGCAACAATAAGACAATGTGCACACTCACTTAGAGAAATTAAAATCCTATGCTAATATTTACAAGGGTGAAACCTTCCTTTTTCAGTATCAATGTTTAAAATGGATCCCATTGATTGGAATCAAAAGTTCCTCTCCTTCTAATGTAGATAGTCGGAAGGGATTGCTACTTTTACATTCGGTGATCATGTAGGGACCACTCCAAATGGAATCAAATTTGGAATGCCTTCCCGGTTTTTCCTGATCTGCATCCCACTTTAGTACCAAGTCTCCAACTTGGAAAGTCCTAGCTCTAGCTCCCTTGTGAAAGCATCTCTTAATTGAAGCTTGATTCTTCTCCATGGTCTGTATTACATGTTCTCTTGCCTCTTCTAACTCCTTCAACTTTGCATACCTGATCTCCATAGGTTCAAACTCAACTAGTTCTATTTTTTTCATGAGTTCTACTGTTGGAAACTCAAGTGATATATGCATAAATGCTTCCTTTCCGTATACAAGCTTGAATGGAGATCTTCCTGTAGACCTCTTAGGGGTGACTTTATATTCCCAGAGAGCTGATTTGAGCTTTGTGTGCCAAGTTATCTGATTCTCATCAAGAGTCCTCTTAATGATTCTTAGCAAGTTATTATTTGTGGACTTTGCTTGGCCATTACCCTGGGGGTAATAGTTTGAAGAGGTGCTGAGATATACACTATTCTTGACAGCCCATTTAGTAATTTTTGCGCCAAGGAATGCCAATGCATTGTCTGATATGATAGTAGCAGGGGCACCAAACCTTGTGATTATCCCTTCATAGAAATCTAGGATGTTGGATTCATTTGCTTCCTTAAGTGCCACTGCTTCAATCCACTTGGTGAAATATTCAGGTGCTATGAGTATCCATTTGTGGACCTGGCTTGAATTTGGGTTGATCACTCCAATGAAGTCTAATCCCCAATGCATGAATGGATGATTTACCGAAATTGGGTGAAGAGGTAGGGCTGCTAACCATTCCTTCCCTATGAAGAATAAACACTTCTTGCACTTCTTGATCCATGAGTAACAATCCCTAAACACTGTAGGCCAATAGTAACCAACCCTCATAATTTTGAGCGTTGTTACCCATGGAGAAAAGTGGCCTCCAACTTCTCCATCGTGGAACTCATGTAATACTTTCTCAATTTGGATTATCCCAATGCACCTTAATAGGATGTCATTGATGTCCCTTTTGAACAAAATGCCATCAAAAAGCGCATACAGGATGGCTTGTAATCTAAAGTACCTTCTCTTTTTTCTACTCATTTATGAAGGACATGAACCCATTTGGAGATAATGCACCAAATCTTGAGTCCAAAATGGAATGGGTGCATCGTTAGCTAGATGCTATACCTCATTCTATGTTGATAGGATGGCCTCTTCTTCATCCGTTGACTCAGTTTGTTACTTGGAAGTGAGCTATTCACACAGACCCTTGTCACGAACCAACTTGGTCACTTTCATTTCAATATCATACTCCATTACATGAGTGATCCAACCTGCTCTCTTCTCATTCAAGTCCTTGTTTAGGAGAAATTCCTTATCACCGGCATGAGACACTAGTAGTTGAATTTTGTTCTTCGAGACCAAGTGTCTGAAACTTCTTCAAATTCCTAATGACAACAAGGACATGATTTTCAATGAAAGAATAATTTACCTCATAATCTTCCAAGCCTTGACTGAAGAAGGCTATGGGCTGTTCTGAACCTTCCTTGTTAGGATGAACCAAGATAGCTAAGATTGTGTCTGACCCTCCAAAAGCATACAACATGAAGTCCTTTGAAAATTTTGGGTTAATGAGAGTTGGGGCCTATGATATTGCAAGTTTTATGGCATCAAAACTCTCTTTTTCCTTCTGCTATCCATTTGAATAAAACACCCTTCTTTAGCATCATCATTAAAGGTTTAACAAGAGTGGAAAAATTAGGCACAAACCTGTGGACAAATTTTATCCTCCCTAAGAAGCTTTGGATGGATTTCTTGTGATGTGGCAGTGGTAGTGTTCTAATGGCTTCAACTCTTTCAGGGTCAATTGTCAACCCTTCTCTTGAGACAATGTGGCCCAACAACTTGCCCTCGTGTGCCAAAAATACACACTTCTTTAGATTCAATGACACTACAAGCCAAAATACTTCTACACTACTTTGAAATACTTAGATATATACCTGAGGTGAAATAGGTGGTTGCTGCATTGAATAATCGTTCTTTAAGAAGATTTTGTGGTGAAGTGATATCATCTAGTGATACACCTCACCGGGTGATTCACCATCATGTTGATCAAGAAAGATTCTCTTTGAACGCCATATCCATAGCTCCCTGAAATAAGTTCTTCTCCATTATGGAGGAATATTCTCTTACATGGGAGTTACACATTGGACAATCCAAATGGCATTCCATTCTTGTAAGCATATGTTCCCCATTTCCTACACTGGTGAAGGCAACATCTTGTATTCTTTCCAGATCATTCCTCTTTCACCATTATATGATTATAGCCTAAGTATCCATCTAGTAATGAAAACCTTTTGGAGCCAGCTACGACCTACAAGATTTGTTCCATTGATGGAAGTGGATAATGATCCTTGAGTGAGGCTCTGTTAAGATCATGAAAGTCCACACACAGTTTGATTTCTCCATTTATTTTCCTCACAGGCACCAAGTTTGCAACCCAACTTGAATGCTTGATGGGGAATATGATGTTGGCCTCAATTAACTTGTTCAATTCTTTCCTCATGAGAGGTTCAATGTGAGGGTTTACTAGCCTTTGCTTCTGTCTGAAAGGCTTAGATCCCAGATCCAGCCTGATAGTGTGATGTACCAACCTTGGGTTGAAACCTCTTAAATCCTTGTAAGTCCAAGAAAATACATCTAGGAATTATTGACAAAGTTAAATGAATTTAGATTTTTCTTGTTGAGTACTCACCTTGCCA
Organism: Taxus chinensis; assembly: GCA_019776745.2. Classification (NCBI taxonomy): domain Eukaryota; kingdom Viridiplantae; phylum Streptophyta; class Pinopsida; order Cupressales; family Taxaceae; genus Taxus; species Taxus chinensis. The sequence goes on along the minus strand of CM034146.1, from coordinate 310,623,438 downwards.
ATTCACAATATTTTTCCTTCTTCTATGGAAATGGGCTCTGAATCTTCACCCTTTACCTGAATATTTGCTTTCTCCTTCCGGAATTGATCATTTGGGTTGAAGATTGACTCCAAAGTTACAAGACCCTTTGGTAATTTGTTGGTTCTCAGCTGCACCACTTGGTCACCATACTGCTGTTCCAACTTGTCTTGGTTTCTAGCGTAGAACTTGAATTCTTATTGTAGAAAAATTGACAATTTGCTGATCATTCTCGAAGACTTGACAACTTGTATTGTTATCTGGAACAGATGGTCTCACAACCACTTTAATATGGGGCTAAGATTTCATCACTCTTGATACTCTCTACTACATCAAATGTCCGCCCTGATTGCTAGCCAATCTATCCATTGCTTTGTTCTTCTTCCTTGGGATGGAATTGATGCTCAAAAGCTTCAAAATATTCGATGAGATCCCATACTCTGATTCTTGTAGTTTTTTAACAGATCATTCTTGGAAGAATTTTGTTCCTCAGACGTGATTCACAACTAGCTCACTATCGCTAAACACTTGTAAGTTTTTAATCCCTCTCTTTCTTTCCCAATGCAGTCCATGGATCAAGGCTTCATACTCTGTGGTGTTGTTTGAGAAAGAAAAATTGGAAACGGAAGGTTGAGTAATATTTCAATACCTTGAAGGTGAAATGAGTCATAGCTCCTCCTTCTATCTCCTTATCTACTTCTTGAGCCGTCAAAGCATAACTTCCATACCTAATTATCATCCTTGTGGTCTGTCTTAGTGATGTTAGGAAGAGGATGATTATCCTCATGCAAATAATAAAATCCTATCTCAGATTCCTCCATTTCCTTGTAAGGGTCAAAAACATGCCTCTTTCTTCGCTCACTCATCGAGGGTCAAGTCTGGAATACACCCAACCTTTGTATCTACCTCATAAGTGCTTAGGAGGTCTTTCTGATAAAAGTTTGAATAGTTCACATTGATTGGGTTGGGTACATGAGACTCAATATGGAAATCATCAATAGGCTTGGATTTGATCGTATCCTTAGCTCCATACCTTGTTCTAAAAAGCATGTGCAACCAATCAGAAGATAAATAGCCTCTAATTGTAGCCATGAAGTCTCTTCACAAACACAATGCAAACTGTGGTGGAAAGTTTATGACTAATATTTTTTGTAAAACTGGTCACATTTAGGCACACGTGTAATGTGAGGATTAAATCCTTGATAACTCCAACTTTTATTACCGTTGTCCCATTCAATTACCCTATGCCTTTAGGAGATGACTTTGTATGGAAGACCTAACTTGAATTGGTTATCTACTTTGACATGACCGTAGCTACTTGCTCCCAAATCAATCATACAATTATGTATCAATTTATCCACAATGATAAATGAAACAAATAATAGAAGGCGGATTAAGATTCTTACCTTGTTTTCCTCCATGATTTCCTTCAGGCTGAGCTGCATTTGTAAGCACTTTCTCTTATTTATTGTGGGCCCGATTTGAGGTTTGACTAATTGGCTATAGTATCCTGCAAAAGGTCTCTCTGTCCTGGGATAACCAATGAACTCCCACATTGAAATGTTTACATTTTTTTTCTTCATTTTTTTAATGATGTCAAATGGGGGAAGATCTAACTCTATGCTGCCCTCTTTCCTTGCACATTCTTCTCTAACACATGGTTTGTTATGACCAATGCTTGAGCAGGTCTTGAAGGTGGCTTGGGTTGACTTTGCACATTGTGAGTTGCACTTTATAGGGAAACAGAGGGCTGAGGACCATTTGAATTGGAGGATTTCCCCTCTCCAATATTCCTCTTCTTGGACCATTTATTTGTTTCCGCACTATGAGGAGGTGCTTGATTCAAACCACAAAAATCTTTAGCCTCCCAGTTTATAAGCACAGTCTCAGTTACAGGTGCCTCTTTATGGGTTTCTTGCTACTCATCTTCCTCTTGACAGGGCTCTTGGGACACACCAATGGTTTGTACCATCAAGACTTGGTTTAGTGCACCATTGAAACACATTGATTGGTTATGGGATTGACTGCATGGGAAAAAACCAATCATATTCATGTGCCATGTTGTTTTTTGTAGGAACCATGGCCCCTATATGTCGAAGCTCTCGGTTTGGATCATATGGTCATAAAGGCCTGGTGGCTTAAGGTTGTCCCTTTGATTTGATTTTGATTTGCATCTTGAGTTAGTGGTCTATTTTGATAATATGGGGGCCTAGCTTGATACTGAGCTTGAGGCTGATACGACCTAGAACTCTGAGCTTATTGCCTCTTGATAGTCACTAGTTCATTCCATAGGCTTTTTCAATTGTTTTATAACCTCTTATATCTCTTTTGAAGTGCTAGATGATGAGGTGGAAGCTTTAGATGAACTCTGATTCCTTGGAGTAGGTATGGGAGCTATTGAGGGTGTTTAACTAGTGCTTGGGGCTCCTAGTTCTAGATATAGAGGCATGGGTGGTCTAGGTGAGAGTTTACCATCTTGAATTAAGAAATTTTCAGCTCTAATAGAAATGTTATATTAGGTGTGTAAATTTATACCTCCCAGTGACTAAATCATCATGGAAATATCAGAATTTAAAGCTCTAAGGAAGTATAGAAAAGGACCTTCATCCACCAGTCTCATGACCACCAAAATACATGTCCCATGTATTCTAGAATCTGAAGTTGAAATCAGTCAACTGGTCATTAAGGGCCCTCTTGATGGTAGTTAAATGTTCCAATAAGGATAGATTCTCCCCCTTTTCTACAAATTGGTTATGAATGGTTGTGCACATATGATCCCAATTCTGGATAGACCCTATTGTTAGACTCCTAAACCATTGCAAAGCTTTACCTTTAAAGGAGGATGCCAATAGCTTAACAACAATTGTCCATTTCAAAAATCTCATGAATTGCACAAAGACATTTGTAATGTATTAAACGTGATAACCAGGAGTGGTCTGGTTCTCTCCAGTAAAATATGGAATGCTCTTCAATGCTGTAACTGGAACTGGCTTTTGTGTATTGAGAGCTAATGAGTTGCTACTAGTGAAATTGACATAGGGGTTAGGTTGTGCCATCCTGATTGGATAAAGGAATCTAGTCGATTGAACAAAAGGCCTACTAGGTGGAGATGTTGACAAAGTTCCATTTTGTGGAGATTGGAGACCTCTGGGCTCCTTCTTACTCTGCTTACTATTTCTAGGGATACATGTAGGGAGAAAAATATTACCACCTCTCCAATCCTCAACCTTGTTTGTTTTCTTCTCATGAAATTGGAAAGCTTGGACTTCTAAAACCAATGGGTTCTACCTCTTTTGGAGTCACCAGATGTGTAATTTTAAGGCTTATTAAATGCTGGGGACTTATAGCAAGTGCATATCAATCTTGTTGTAGTAAAAATGAAGAATTCTTGTCCCACCGAGTGTGCCGAAAATGTTTTTTACAAAATCACAAGCACCCCTGAAATCTATAACCTAATGGATTGAGATCCTCAGTGTGACTACACAACATGGAACATCTCTCATAGTGTGGGACTTTATGAGTTAATGGAGCATCTTCCTTGCTGGACCAGATGAAGGTCGGATCATATTCCTCTGTTTAGGTGCACACTTTCAGATTGTAGAGTGTCTATCCTAAATCTTATTACTAATTTTCCAAGGAGACATAGGTTAAAGGGAATGATAAGAATTAAAACCTAATCTAACAGAGGTGATATACTGATGGAATGTTGAACATTTTCATTGATCCTTTAAACACGAACCATTAAAATGTGAGATAATAACCATGCACCGATGACCAAGATTGCAATGAGGGATGAGGAAGAAGCAAATAAAGCATAAGATAGGGTTGAAATCATCCACATAGCTTAATATATTGATCCAAGAATTGATACACTACATTACAACAATTGCAAGAGGTACAAATTACATTATAATTTAGATGGATGGGTTTAAGACTCCATTAATTCTCCTATGCAAAATAGAGAAAAGGGAGGGCACAAATGAAGAATGTCCAACCCCTTGAAAATTTCCTTCTCTGTTTGTTATAGAGGAAGAATGAGAAAGAGAAAAGGAAGGAAAATCCAACCTTGTTCCAACCGACCCTGAAGGGGCATTGAATTCCCTTGCCACAATGATGGGTCTCACTGCAACACCCATGCCCCTATCATTGTTCCTTGCTGGACAAGAAGGGAAACCCATTCTTCATCATACTGGCAGGTAAGAGACTTGACGACCTCAGTAATGGTGGGTTGAAATATTAATGGTGGCATGTGGGTATCAGGTGCCGAGAGCTCTCTGAAACATACTCTTTCACTAGATTTAAAGCTTTTGATCAAAATATATGGCTTCCTGAAGGGAATTCATATCTAGAGTCTATTCACGCATGTCCACATGGTAGCCTCACACATCTCAAATTTTTCCCCCTCTACAATTTTGAATTCGTGCCGAAGAGACACGTGACACCTTATGTGGACCTGCTCTATTTCCTTTATATTCTTCCCAAGCTCCACTGTTGGTGGAGACAATATACCTGACCCGGGACACATGGAGAACCAGTGCATGTTTGAGTCTTCACTTTTGGTCATCACTTTGAAGTTACACGGCCAGACACATGGAGGCCTTCAAAATTCTTTTCTAAGCTTGGACTTTTCAATGGCGGGTGTTTCCTTTTTCAGACCCGAGACACGTGGAGGCTTGGTGCTTATTTGAGATTGGCCTTTGGGCTGTGCCTTTTGAATTTTTGCTATTGAGGCACGTGGAACCTTCCGCTTGTCTGTTCTGTTTCATTATGTTTTGGCTAAGTCTCTTTTTCTTAGCGAGGGCATATGTCTCACCATAGACACATGGAGGCTCGACGCACACTTGGGAACTACCTCTGGATTTTATTTTTGAGGCTGCGCCAATGAGGCACATGGAGGCTTCCGATTACCTTTTATACTTAGCTGATTCGAGCCTGCTCCCTTTTCTTCATTTTTTTGGATGGGTCCCTTTTGTTTGTTTGGGAGTGACTTTGTTGGGTTCTGGACACATGGAGAGATGGTACTTATTTGGGGTCCCCGATTTGGATTCTCCCCTTGGTATTGCACCGATGAGGCATGTGGCTCCTTCACGCTCGGTTGGGGACCACCTTTTGGTCTTGGCCTTTGGAGGTGTGCCGTTGAGGCAAATGGTAGCTTCTGTTGATTTTCTTATACTTAGCCGATTTGGGCCTGAGTGGATGCTACCTTTCTCCATTGTTCTCCTATGTTCCTCTGGAATCTTTGGACTGTTTTCTCCTTTGATCACCCTACCCCTTCATTTGGTTAATTTTCCTACCTCTTGATTTGGGATCGATTATGATCTCGCAAGACTAGACCAACCCTTCGATTTTCTCCTGTGTGGGGGCGTGTTTGATTAATTTTACCTAAGGGAAAAAATTGGTCAACACTTGCATATAGCTAGTAACTAAGATTACTCTTTTATATGTGATTAGTGAGGTTAATGTAAAATTTAATGATCATATGATCTAATGTTATGTGTATTAAATTATATTTTTCTCCCTTTTTGTTGGTCATACCTTTGGTCAATCTTAAATCTTAAGCTAAGTTTGATTCTTACAATAAAGAAAATGGATTAGATGTTGGAGGGAAGGTATGCAAAAACCCTATGAAGGAAACTATGAAATGAGACACTTGGAATCGTAAAATAAGTCATTTTTAGAAAACTTCACACAACTACCATTGTAAATATTATAATGATAGGAGATATTTTAGGTGGGTATAAGACTAGATAAATGTTGAGTACTAGGAATGAATGGACTCTTATTTTCTTCACATAGATCTAAGTGAATGGAAAATTTAATTAGATAATCATAAGATTATTGCAACACCAAATAAATTTATCAAATTAGTAGCTTGTAATTTAAACTATTGTATGTAAATATTCTTAATATAAGAGAATATAAGCTTGAGCTTCATGATGAGTATTATATGGGTTTGAGAATAAAATTATTTGTAAAAGGTTGAATTCAAAAGATATTTTAACAGCATTTTTATATTAAATAATAATGAAATCATAGTAATTTAACATTAAATAGTAAAAAAAGCAAAAGCTGGACCAAAACCAATCCTAATGCACCATGATGTCAATGGTATAGTAGAACCAAAGGACCACATTGTTGTAAATTAAATATGTCTATCATTAATAAATATGAGAAATAATGACATCTCACAACCATTTTTAGAGTAAGGAGAAAAAATAATAGTGAAAAATATGGACTAATTCGGACTATCATCAAAGTGACTTATAAGAAAAACATTAACCTTGTGTTTTCACCATCTTACTAAGGCACATGCATCATGCACGTTAACACCCATATATTTTTGCCATATGTGTCATCTGAGAACGTATAATTTTAATGTTAAAGGATGCCCCCTTATGTCATTTGGTTTTGAACGGTAATTCTGAGGAAGATTTTTATCCATCTACAGACTTAGATGACTCAATTGGTACCATACTAGAAATGCAAGTCGAGGAAAATGTGGAGCCTAATTTCAAGGAGCATAATCCTTGTGATTAAGTTAGAGTGAGAATTAAGGATGTATCTTATACCTCTCCATAAAAAAATTCATTTCATCCAATCAATTCTATTGAAGTTAAGTTACCGTGTGCACATGAAGTAGATGAGGATAACAACAAGGATGAGTGGACGGTTGTTCACGATAATAAAATAGTATAGTCTAGAAATACCTCATCTCCTATGCAAATGAATCTCAGATTACAATCTCTGTCTTTAACCTGATTTCCTTTTTGATGTTTTTGTGTTGTTGTTTGGTTGCATTTTGTTATTTTTATGTTGTGGGGTTGTTGTTATGGTCTTACTTTGTTTTTATATGCTTATGGCTATATCTGGCCTTTTTGGCCTTTCTAATGTAACATGGTAGGGTCATTGCTGAACCCCCTTACCAACGTCTTAAAAAATAGACAATACTGAATTAACCACATGATAAATGCAACACTAAATAAATTTCTCAAATTGCTAATGTGTGTAGAATTTTTGACTTCAAATTGATATATGTAAACAATCAATGTGGTGTACGCAAGTGTCTAATCACTTATATTTTAATGCGTGAAAAATAAATAGTATTACTAGAATTCTCTTAAAATGCTTAAATTCTACTTATTTGCATTTATATGAACTTGGAAATAATAAAGTATTTTGTAATAAAGGGAGCCCCTTCTTCATCTCTGCCCCAACACTCTAAATCACCCCTTAAGCCAAGCATAGTTGACTGTGCTAACATTTCCCTTGATATTGCCTCTGTTTAGAAAGATGGTTCTGTGAGTGATTTTTCCTTCAAAGATACACTCAAAGGAAATGGATCCCCTATGATACATGTAGACATTACTCCCCACATCGCCTTTGGAGAAGAAGTCATTTTGTCTGAAAGATAATACAAATATCACACTCTCATTTGCATATTCAGCAGCCTATGGCCTAGTATTCCTTCCCTACACACTTAGATATCCAAACAGTGGAATTCCTTGATAGCTAGAAGGTTAGATCTTTACCCCTATGTGAAGGGAATTTTTATTGTGGTTTCTCTTCAATAGATTAAAAATACACCATTACATCTAAAATCTATGTCTGCCAATCTAAACACCTTTCCCTCAAACCTTGGTTCCCCTCTTTTAACCCTCTCACTGAATCCTTCTCCTGCAAACTTATTTGGATCAGGTTGCCCCATTTACCCTTGTAAGTTTGGAGCCAATACTGTTTGATTTCTATTGGTAACGTATTGGGAACTATACTTTTTATTGACTCTCAAACTACTGATTACATCTATACTACCTATGTTAGGATCTTGGTTGAACTAGACACCTCTAAACCCCCCTAAAACCATTGAAGTTAGAGTGTAAAATAGGAATTGGTCATAACCATTATATTACAAAGGCTTACCTTTTAGATATAGAAGGTGTTTCTGTCTAGGCCACAATGCAACTGAAAGTGGGATGAAAAAGCACCAACATGAGAGAAATAACTAGTGGAAATATGTCCTCTTGGAACATTTGGTTTTTGAGACCAAAGAGGATATAGACTCAAACAATGATACCGAAGTTGATTCTAAATCTATCTCGGAAACCCCTCTCACTAAAATTCTAGTTGTTGGAAGCAAAGACAATACATAAGATTTAACTCAAAAAAACAACATTGTTGCCCTAGTTGGAATCAATGCGGCTAAGGATAATTACCCCCCTTTTCATATTGAAATTACATATCTACCGTTAAATACTATTGAGGTCATTCTTCCTATTAAGGAGATCTCAGAAGGTTGGGTAACAGTGCGCAAAAATAAAAAAAATTATCCACAAAAATACCACTTCTCCTCCTAGATGATTTTGTTCTTTAAAGTTGTTCGGTTGCTCCTTGTTGCTTCATTTGTCTTAGTAGGGAAAAAAAATTGTTGTTCTAATGTGGTGATGTAGTTGTTGTGCCATTGCAGTTTGGTTATTTTTGGGTTCCATGTTGAAATTTTTCTCACTGCCTTGCTTCTTTGTTTTTTCTGGTTTTCAGGCCTCTTTTTGGAGGCTGGTCCCCACTTGTCAATAACCTCTTTGGTTTTCATGCTTCTTCTGGATTTAGAGCCTTTTGTACTCTGGGGTATGGTCCCCTTCAAAACCATTTACAAATAATAAAAATATCACTCTTGTAATTGATTTGTCCTTATGAATTGATATCTTACTGATTGTTTGAAATGCATTAATTTATTTTCTATTTATAGACATATGAATTCAAATAGAACATTATTGGTACAAAAATTAACTCATAATGAGCGGAAAAGTTGGCAACTTAAAATCCACAAACCATGAAGATTTCAAAATAAGAAATGGGATTTCCTTAAAAGAAAGTGAAAATTTTCATACAAAGCATCAAAATGGTGTGATTAATTTTGTACAATATGATAATGGAAATTTCCCTTGATCATGAGAAAAAGAAAGGTGGAGAGGGAAAACGATGGGAAAGATAAACAAAAAATTAGGTGATGAAACAAAGAACATAAAACTGAAAAATGTCAAAAAAAAGTTGAAAATAGTATAAGACATGTAACGCCCACCTTTTTCCCGCACAAAACCCAATAATTAATTACGAAAAATTACGGAATATTTTTTATTTTGTTTAAAAGGGGTGCAACAATATAACAACCAACTAGGTTTAAATATTTCACGATTAAAAACTCCACATGTTTGTAGGGATTTCGTAATTAAATTATCAATTAATTACTATTACTTCATTCCAATCAATAACCTTGGTGATTTATTAACCAAGTTACCCCTTTAAAAATTACTTAATTTATCCTTATAGTTCTAATGACATTTATTTACTTAATACCCTAAGGCTAAGGTCTCAACTTACCCTAACCATATAATTAAGTTCAAATAATTTAATTCCTTTTATAGCATTATCAAGTTGCCCCTGTATAAAATCAATTTAATTAATCCTTTAAGTTAAAATTCATTTATCTAACACAATAAGTGTCATAATATATTTCTTTCTAATATCCTTAAGTGTCCTAATATATTTACATATTACCCATACACTTTATTTAATTTTCCATTCCCACAAAAATGACATCACTTAAAATTGTAGGGTGAAATCTCATCCATTACATTAGATCTATCTTGGCCCTTGGATCTTAGGTTAGGCTAAAAACCCTAGAAATATTTATGAGTTCTCTTTTATTTGTTTTTCTTACTCTATTTCCGTATTTTCACTTTTATAGGTTTGGGAGAAAGAGGAGGATGGAACCCAAAGAAAGTTGTTCAAGCTCTTAGATGGAAACACACATTTTGGTTGTTTATTTTCATTTGCATCCCTCTACTAGGGTTTTCCAAGGTTGTTGTTTTGTATTTGTGTATTTCTTTTGGATTTACCCTATTCAGGTAAGGGCATTATTTTCCCTATTTTATTTCTAGTTTTAAATGATATAAATACAGGGTGAAGGTTTGATATATTATAATATTTAATTAAAAAACTTATTAAAGTCATATGGCTTATGAATAAAGTTATATATAAAAATAAAATATAAATCAAATTTTTTGGGCTGAATGGCCACGGCCTGCTCCACATTCATATAAAACAAAACAAAAAGGTAGGGTGGGAGGGGGCGTCGACCCCACCCCCAACCCATATATTATAATATGGGATGGGGGTAAGGTCAGAGACCACTCCCCATAATATGGGGACTCCCCATAATATATTATGGGGAGTGGTCTCTGACCTTACCCCCATCCCATATTATAATATATGGGTTGGGGGTGGGGTCGACGCCCCCTCCCACCCTACCTTTTTGTTTTGTTTTATATGAATGTGGAGCAGGCCGTGGCCATTCAGCCCAAAAAATTTGATTTATATTTTATTTTTATATATAACTTTATTCATAAGCCATATGACTTTAATAAGTTTTTTTTATTATATATATATATATTAGCCGCAGTTTACACAATGCACAAAGTATAAATATTATATAGGCATATGTATATAGTAATGGTTTTAAATATTATGGGGGTGGGCTCTGACCTTACCCTCATCCCATATTATAATATACGTGTTGGGGGGTGGGGTCGATGCCCCCTCCCCCCCCCAATCTTTTTGATTTGTTTTATATGAATGTAGAGCTGTTGACATTAAAATTTTCCTCCGTAATTTCTATTTTATTATGTATGTATTAGGAATAGGATGTTGTTAAGTATGATTAGTAGTGGCGTCTGATAGAAGATAACGGTGCCATCAGTACAGTGCCGCCAATAAAGTAGAGTACAGTAACAGTCAAAGTACAATAGGAATGTTTTGGTAAAAAGTAAATATTTATCGTAAGTGGTCCGGTAATGTTAAAATTTCAAAGTTGGGGTAAGTAGAGAAGTAGGGTCTACATGATTATGAATTAGAAATATTTTATTTGTAATAGGGACAAAGAGTGATGTCATAAATATTTTATGTATTTTATTTGTGGAAAAGTCTAAAAAGGTGGAACCCATGTGAGATGATAAGGTTTATCTTATCTTAGAAAATAAGCCTACATGTAAAGGCAAGAGTTTAGGCATGGAATATGATTGGCCGGAAGATATTTCCTATCCTATCTTAGAGATATGGTGGATAAGCCTGAATTCCTATAAATAAAGAGGTCACCCGCCTCATTTAGCATAGAGAGAAGTAGTGAGAAATATTGTATGAGTAAGTGTGTAAAGGAAGCCATCATTTAGAAGGTGTGTTAAAGAATCCATTGTGAAGTTTCTCCCATAGTTATTATTAGAAGACAAGTGAAGTCAGTAACACTTGAAGTACCTCATGGGCGAGATTGTAACAATTTCATGTTGATATTATAATTTACACTTATATTTTAGATTTATCATCATTCCTTCTTATCATAGTCTATGGTATTCTTGTGTTATGTTTTTTGTTGTGTTTCCAGATTCCATCCACCAAACTAAAAGCTATGCATTAGTAAATAATCATAACACGAGGAGTTCTCGGTAAAGAATTATCATAGTGCCGGATTGGTGATGACATTTTGGTTTCGTTTCCTGGACCATTCCTCGTTGGTGGATTTTCTGGAGAAATATTCCCACTTAGTCAGAAATCAATTGGAGGGTAACCTTATTTTTATTGTGCATAGTAGTTACCATGGTAAAGTCACTTTTTGCTGTGAATAGTATTTACCGCAGTAAAGTTAGTTTTTACCGTGAATAGTATTTACCACAGTAACTTCATTTTTTTTACCATGAATAGTGTTTACCCCAGTAACTTCATTTTTACTGTAAATAGTGTTTACCACAGTGCGTGGTAATTCCTATTTTACTGTAGAAAGGTGCAAAGTCATTTTCTATTGTAGTGAGTCTAATTATTTGTGCACATAAGTCTTACTGATTGTACTTGTGAGTTGGTATTTCACTGTGGTTACATTTAAAAATAGGGAAGATTCCTGTTTTTTCAGCCCAATCTAATGAAGATGCTTCCTCTTTCATTCAAGAGTTCAAATGATCATGCATTTGTAATGGCCTCATAAGAAGGGAACAATGAACTAAATTTTTTCCTACCTTTTTGGATGGTTCAGGACTTAGGTGGTTTGAAACACTAGGTGATAATGTGAAAAACTCATGGGATTTATTAACTGAAATTTTTCTTGAAGAATTTGGTGAACAATAGAAATATGTAGATCTCATGATCGATATCACAAAGCTAGCTCAAGGAGAGAAGGAGAAGATAAGATATTATCATGCTCATGTTCTATAGCTAAGGAGGAAGCTCGATGCCCAAATCTAGAAGGAAGTATTAGCGGATGGGTTGATGAATGGCGTGGATAATCTCCTCTATAAGCACTTCATTCTTGGGATGAAGCCAGAGATCAGAAAATGGGTGAAGTATGACCACCCAGCTACCATTGAACAAACAAAGGAGATTGCAAGAAGGCAATAAGAAAGCATTGAAGAGGAGCCCAAGGAAATTGTTGCTAAAGTAGAGCCTACACCAGCACGTTTGGTCCAGAATCCACAACCACTCTCGGTGAGCACAAATATTTCTCCTAGTACATCTACTAGGTATGAAGATCTGCTAAGGAAGATTGGCTAGTTAACTATTAATCTTCTACAAGGAAATGAATTTAGTTCTCAGGGAGGAGATAGAGGTCCAAAAAGAAATATTTATGAAGTTGTATATTATGGTTGTTATAGAAAGGGTCATTATAAGTATAATTGTCTAGATAGAGCTTCTATATCTGGTACAAGAGATAATGATAAAGGAAAAACACCTATAAATTCTTTTGATGTAGTACATAAGAACATAAATAATGAAGTAGATGTGTTTGTAACAGAAAGAAAGAAAGAAAAAGATAACCAAGATGGAAGTGATCCTAAGAAGATGAAAGGAGAAACTAGTAAGAAACATAGGAGAAGAAAGTTGGGTGTGTAGGATTTTCTATTTTTACAGGGACAAGGACCATACTCCATCTTAGAAGATCTGTCCAAAAGGCCTACAAATATTACATATGGTCAACTCTTGGCTATGTCTTATGAGAAGAGGTGGGAGATGCGAAGTGGACTCAATTCTTGATGAAGGAAGGAGTTTGAGGTCCCTGTTTTGGAGGCAAAGACGGATCCCTATGCTCCACAAGCTGAGGTATTATGTAATGGTATTTCAATTTATGATGTCTTAGTTGATGGAGGTGCTGCAGTTAATGTAATGACTGAGTCCATAATGAATATGTTGGGTTTAAAAATTGATTGACCCTCAACACTTATGTTAAAGTCATTAAATAAGGGAAAAACTAAACCAGAAGGTGTTGTTTCAAATGTGGCAATATTTATTATGGGTGTTGTATGTGTGGTAGAATTTTAGGTGATGAAAAATGGTACTGTTGTGTACCCAATGTTTTTGGGAAGACCATGGCTAAGGAGAGTTCATGCAAGAAACTACTGGAATGAAGGCTTCATGACACTTAGACGTGGTAGAGAGAGGGTGAAAATGAACGTGATCCTTCGGCATCATAAGGTAGAACCTGTGGATTCAAGTGATGAAACTGATGATTGGACATCCTCTAATTACTCTAGTACCAGTGAAGTGGACACCAAAGATGAAGAAAGTGAGGTTGATGTTTTGGTTATGGATATCCTTCTAGTCACACCGAATCATGACCCCATAAAATTATCTGAAGAAGAAATTGATGATCATCTCCAAAAAATAAAGATTGGTGATGCTGTGATGGAGAGTGAGAAGGAATCCTACCTCTAGCTCTTTCGAAGGTACATACACATATTCACTTTTGATTACGAGGAACTCTATCAAGTAAGTTGGGTAGAACATTCTATTGAGCTGGTAGATGGTACTAAGCCCATAAAGTAAATGCCGTATAGAATGAATCCTAATTTTTCCAAGACTATAAAAGAAGAAATAAATAAGTTACTTGATGTAGGATTCATATTTGTTGTGGAGAATTCAGAATAGGTTTCTCCCATTGTGATCTCAATAAAAAAGAATGGGAAGCTACACATTTGTGTTGATTATAGGAAGCTCAATAAGGCAACAAAGAAGGATCATTACCCTCTTCCATTCTCAGATTCAGATCTTGGATGAAGTAGCTGGCCATGAGTTCTATAGTTTTGTTGATGGATATAGCGGATACAACCAAGTTCGTATAGCACAGAAAGATCAGCTGAAAACCACGTTCACCACTCCTTGGGGAATGTTTGCTTATAGAGTTATGCTTTTTGGGTTGTGCAATGCTTCGGCAACATTCCAACGCTTGATGAATAGGGTGTTTGAACCATACATTGGGAACTTCATCAGATTATTTCTGGATGATTTTTACATCTATGGGAGCAAGATGAACCACCTGCACCAGATGGAGACATCATTTTAAAGATTATATGAAGCACAAGCCTCACTAAACCCTACAAAGTGTGTCATTGGATGTTCTAAAGGTGTTTTGTTAGGGCATGTTGTATCTAGAGATGGTATTGGTACTGATCCTGATAAAGTTTCAGAAATCAAAGAGTTACCATTTCCTATTAATAGAAGTAAGTTGAGATTTTGTTTAGGCCATGTGGGTTACTATAGAAGGTTCATCAATAATTTCTTAAAGATTGCATAGCCACTAACCCAGTTCTTGGAGAAGGATGTTACTTATGAACTAGGAAATAAGGCGCATTAAGCTTTTGAACAACTGAAGGAAGCTTTGGTGTCTTCACTTGTTTTAAAGAATCCATATTAGAGCAAGCCATTCATTGTGTATACTGATACCTCAGATGCAACATTAGGAAGTACTCTGAGCCAAAAAGATGAAAATGAGAATGATCATCTAGTTTACTTTGGGAGCAGACAAATGAGCAGTGCTGAGGTAAATTATACTGTAACTGAAAAAGAGGCTCTAGTTATCATTTTTGATGTAAAGAAGTTTAGAAATTACTTGCTACAACAAAAATTTATAGTTGTAATAGATCATCAGGCTCTAAAATATATTGTAAATAATCCTAACCCATCAGGGAGGATAGCAAGATGGATAATTTTGCTACAAAAATTTGAATTTGATATTATAGGAAGGTTAGGAAATAAGCATGTCAATGCAGATGCACTCTCTTGAGACTATGATGGTTTAGGATCATCTTGTGATGATGATGATTTCCCAGATGCAGCATTGTTATCCCTTGACACAATCCCTAGTGAATACATAGATATTTGGAATTATCTGAATGAATTCAAGTTTCCTGATGGTGCCAATGCAAAGACTAAGAGGAAGATTACTCAAACCAGTCATCCATATTTTATTCTGCATGGAGTATTATTTCGAATAGGACCTATGGACAGTACAAGAGGGCAGTTGGACATGATCAAGGGAAGGAGCTGATAGAAAAATTCTACAATGGTACATGTGGAGGACACTTCTCTGGAAAACTTACAACAAGAAGGATCTTGGATGCAGGTTATCACTGGCCCACTCTTTTTAGAGATTGTTATAATTATTGTAAGACATGTGATATTTTTTAAACACATGGTAACCATAAGACTTCATCAGCTCCATTATGCCCTATTCTTCCACTTGGTCCCTTTGAAAAGTGGGGAATAGATATTGTAGGTCCACTTCCAACTACCCTATGCCAAAATAAGTATATTGTAGTTGCCAAAGATTATTTAACCAAGTGGGTTGAAGCTAGACCATTGAAAACAACTTCCATGGATGAAGTGGCAAGGCTCATATATGAATGCATTGTCACCAGATTTAGTTGCCCATTAGAAATTGTAACAGATCAAGGAAGCCACTTCATTAATGAGGTGGTAGAAGCCCTAGTCAAAAAAAATTCTATTAAGCACAGGAAGGCAACAACATACAAGCCAAACACAAATGGACAGGTGGAACAAACAAATTTTGTGTTGTGTCAAATTCTAGCAAAAGATGCAGCCTTGTAGGTACATAAGTGGGATAAAAGGATTCATGCAGCATTATGGGCTTATAGGGCAACATCAAAGTCAGCAACAGGATACTCCCTAGTTTAGTTGGCTTATGGCATTGATCCAGTTCTTCCTATTGAGTTTGATATTCCCACTATGAGAGCTATGAAAAAGGAAAGGATGGATGAAAGTGATTCATTAAAAGAAAGGTTGGTGCATCTTCAATTGCTAGAGGAAATGAGGGAAATAGTGAAGGATACAAGCTATAAGAAGAAAATGAAGCAGAAGGAATACTTTGATCAAAATATCCGTTGGTCTCCATTTCATATGAATGACTTGGTTCTAGTATATGATTCCAAATACAAAAAAGAAGGAAGATAAAATTTCTTCCCAAATGGATGGGGCCCTACAAAATAGCAGTTGTGCATGAAAATGGTACATATCGACTGGAGGAATTGGATGGCACTCCCATTATGAAATGGGTCAACCACAACAAGTTAAAGATTTTCTAAGCACAAGAATAGTCTACTCCGAGGACGGAGTAGAAGCTAGGAAGGGGGAAAATGTCGACATTAAAATTTTCCTCCGTAATTTCTATTTTATTATGTATGTATTAGGAATAAGATTTTGTTAAGTATGATTAGTAGTGGCGTCTGATAGAAGATAACGGCACCGTCAGTACGGTGCCGCCAATAAAGTAGAGTATGATAACAGTCAAAGTACAATAGGAATGTTGTGGTAAAAAGTAAATATTTTTTGTAAGTGGTCTGGTAATGTTAAAATGTCAAAGTTGGGGTAAGTAGAGAAGTAGGGTCTACATGATTAGGAATTAGAAATATTGTATTTGTAATAGGGATAAAGAGTGATGTCATAAATATTTTATGTATTTTATTTGTGGAAAAGTCTAAAAAGGTGGAACCCATGTGAGATGATAAGGTTTATCTTATCTTAGAAGATAAGCCTACATGTAAAGGTAAGAGTTTAGACATGGAATATGATTGACCGGAAGATATTTCCTATCCTATCTTAGAGATATGGTGGATAATCCTAAATTCCTATAAATAAAGAGGTCACCCCCCTCATTTAGCATAGAGAGAAGTAGTGAGAAATATTATATGAGTAAGTGTGTAAAGGAAGCCATCATTTTGAAGGTGTGTTAAAGAATCCATTGTGAAGTTTCTCCCATAGTTATTGTTGGAAGGCAAGTAAATTCAGTAACACTTGAAGTACCTCATGGGTGAGATTGTAACAATTTCATGTTGATATTATAATTTACACTTATGTTTCAGATTTATCATCATTCCTTCTTATCATAGTCTATGGTATTCTTGTGTTATGTTTGTTGTTGTGTTTCCAGATTCCATCCACCCAACTAAAAGTTGTGCATTAGTAAATAATCATAGCACGAGGAGTTCCTAGTAAAGAATTATCATAGTTCCGGATTGGTGATGACAGAGCAGGTCGTGGCCATTCAACCCAAAAACTTTGATTTATATTTTATTTTTATATATAACTTTATTCATAAGCCATATGACTTTAATAAGTTTTTTTATTATATATATATATATATCACATAGTAAAAGGCTTTTATTAAGTATATTTGTAATTATAGTGTATACATATAAATATATAAGCTTATATAATAAATTTATATAAGTATATATGATGACCATTGTAGATTTTGTCCTACTTTAATTTAAAACATTCACTCATGTTCCTTATATAGTGAAATAATATAGGCAAGTAGTTGTATTTTTTTTTCAATATATTTATAGATGTGATCAAGCTAATAATAAAAGCCTTCAATTTATCCCAATGTAAGAAAGGAGGAAAATATTTCTTCAATTTCAAACTCTTTATATAAATCTATCTTCTCATAACTTAGTGTAGAATTTGACTACAATTTCAACATTTCAATATGCTAACTTCTACAATAAATAAGAAAATATTTCTTTTCTTTCATAATAATACAAATGACATCCATTACAAGAAAGTTAAGTATACTTCCATGTAAGAGCGCTACTCTTTTCAAAATCGAATTATAATACAACTTTTAAATGAAATTTTAGATTAGGGAGAACTCTATCTTCCATACAAAACCCTTTCAATATCCATACTTCAACTAAAACAATACAAGTCTTAATAGTTTCATTTTGCAAGAAACTAACATAACAAAATACAAGATTTCATCAAATACACTCTTAGTGAAATTTTTCAATTTTGAAGGAAATAAATATTCACAAACACAACTTTCAAGAGTCTTTCTTCAATCCCGTTCACTACATAGCCTAATAATAAGATTTACAAGAACTTCATTTATAATTAAAGATTGGAATTTTCACTTTACAACAAAGGAAATATCATTAGAAGGGTGATCTCTATGACACCAAATAAGGGTAACTCCTCCAATATTCAACTCCAAAGCTTCTATTTTTCTTCAAATCACAAAACAAAAGAAGGGGTGTAGATGTAGTTCCCAACGCATTACTAATATATATATGGCTGGAAATGGTGTGGGTTGGTGGGTGAGTGATTTTAGTGAGAGTAGACAAGACAATGATGTGTGTCAGGAGGAAGATCAAAGTTGTTAGCCTTAGGAGGTGGGAGATTGACTTGTCCTAAGCTTCCTACACACTTGTCATTTCCTTTTATAATAATACAAGCACTTTATTTTGAGATCCAAGGCATTAACCTGGATGAAACCCAAGTTTACATTGTAAATTAGTAGAAACTAGATGGTTTCCGTGAGAGAAAATGTAGGGTGTCTGTGTAAAAGCGGAGATCTTGCAAAAGCCATCACAAAATCATTCCTATTATTGGTTGGAACAACCCTAAACATCAAGATAAATATGTAACTCTAATATCTTCTCATTATCTATGTGTGAATTAACCGATCTGGATTTATATCTATTTCTGAAGCAGGTTCCATTATCTTTGATAGGAAAGGGGGTCCACTCTTAACAACTATTATGTTGTTGTATGCAAAAAAGAAGGATAAGATAGAGGAATTTTGTTAGATATTGTAGTTGCAAATGATCTGGTAGTCATGGATGCAAAACGTGGGAGCATATACTTGGCATGTGAACTATTTGATAGAGTGACCAAAGAGATGTGGCCTCAGGAATGGAAATGATTCCAGTATGTGCACAAAACATGTTTGTTAAAACAACCTTGTTTCACCATATGCAACAACCATGTGTCCAGCTTGATTAGTTCCACGATTTCTAGCATACACACACAACCAATGCCAAAATAATTATAGCTTTGGAAACAAGGTATGGGAATCCACCAAAGCATCATGGAGAAGAGACTTTTGTGAAATGTTTTAGTTGCAAGTGCCTTGGTAGATATGTATGCAAAAAAATTGTAAACAAGAACAAACCATGTGAAATGTTTGAGAAAATGCCTGAAGAAATGTATGTTTATGGAATGATTTGACTGCAGGATATGCACAGAATGGGTTTTTTGGACAGGATTAAACACTTTCAAGCAAATGCAATTGACATGTGGAAATCCTGACATCAAAAACTCTGACCATCACCTCCTTCCATTGGCCACTGTATAGTGTTAGTGATGGAGTTAGGAAGTTAATGTCTTGGTATTTTATGGCTTTGGGGTGTAGTATAATTAGAGAGAGAGAGAGAGAGAGAGAGAGAGAGAGAGAGAGAAGGGAAATAAAGCCCAGATGTGTGGATTGAAAAAATAAATTAAAAAAAACATGAAAGAAAGGTTTTCTTACCTTCATCTTGTATAATTTCCATATAATTTTGTTCTTCATTTGTATTGTTATAAAAATATTAACCATTAGATGCTTAAACTATTGGATATTTTAACCTAACTTTTAGTGTTAAACGATAAAAACCCCACCTCGTGATTTACGTAACTGATTTACACTTGACCATAAATTGTGATTTCTACCTCAACCTTATCCATTGTTATACGTAGGGTATCAAAATTTGGAGTTCGTGTCTATTGGTATTGGTGAGAGGAAGATGAGTTAACTAAAACAACCATTTGTGTCTACCTTATAAAGTTAGAAAATGAAAATTTGAGAGACTTGCAAAACAACACTTTGAGCCCCATAAAGGATATGTCAAGCGTCGTATGTAGTCTTTGTTATGCAGAGAGTTACCCAAGTAATATCTCAACCTCATTTGATCATTTGCGCTCTCTTTGCAGCTCCTTTAGGAGCCTTGGTGCTCTATTTTGCACTTTTAGGAAGCTTCCAAAACTGAAAATTTGGATTTCATTTTAAACCACCATTCAAACCTTGAGAAATGAAACGTCTTTCCTCATTGGAAAACCTCTAGTATTTTTACTAGAAAATTCCTTTTAACCTTCATTTTAGGGGAAAAACTCTTATAGATAGGTTTGAAAGTGAATTTTGTAGGCCTTGGGTAACTGTTTGACTAGGTTAGACTGGATCAACTACAACCGATGTCTCCAGAAAACTCATGGCCATTTGCAACCTGTTTACTAGTTCTCAGTTCTATCAACTCTGTTGAATTATCCATATATAGGGGGACTTGTAGAAAATTTCTTGTTGTACGTTTGTCCATCAAAAATTTTCTTTGGACGTGGTTTTGTGAGTCCTCGAGCTAACTTTTGATCATTTGCAACTAGGTCAGTTATGACCGATGGCCTTGAAAAACCAATCATCAATCGTAAAATGTTCACTAGGTCTGAATTATGTCAATTGCTATGAATTCTTGGTGTATAGGAGAATATGTAGAAATTTACCCATGGCATGTTTACTCATCGGATAACAATGTTTGAAAGTGTATTCTCAGCCTTCGAGCCTTAATTGAATATTTTTGCAACTAGAAGGAAAATGTAAAAAGAAAGTTGTGGGACCTCCAGCAGGTAACCAAACCATCATGGAAACTTATTGACACTTACAAATAACTGTCTAAAAATCTATGTGACTTGTGTGAAATTGAACTTTTGGCAAAACAATGTTTCTCTTTCTTCCCTATCTCTTTCTCATTCCTTAGGAAATAAAGTGAAATGAAATGAAATAAATGTGTGTCTCTAACCTTCTCCTATCGAATGCAAATTATTATTATTACGTAAATGGAAACAAAAAAATGTTAATTATGCTAGATATAGGTGGATTCCATGCCAACGATTTATCGCTGATTTCATGCTCACATGGTTTTGCAGGATGCAAGAAAGATGGTGAAAAGGCGTGGTGTAATTCATTATTTATTATTGTAATTTATATATTTTATTGGAAAATGTATATATGTTTAATCTAATTGCAATGTAATAGAAAGTTAATATTTTTAAAATTTTGTAATATGCATGAGATGCTAGATTTAGGGATATCTTTGAAAATGTGCATTTAATCATAGGTACCATTTCAATTTTGATTTACATATGGTAAAAATGTTGGATACACACACACACACACATACATACATACATACACACACACACACATATACATACACACACACACATATACATATACATATACATATACAAATATGTTAAATGAATTTGAATGTAATATCTTATAGTGCATTTCCAGTGTGCAATAGATGATTAATTAATTGGTGTGTTGTGTTCTTTACCTAGAAAATGTAATAAAGAAATCTAAATGAAATTGTCAACCCTAGTGTAAGATTCATGTATAACTTGTCTTCATGTGTGATCCTTCTTGGTATAGAAGAAATTGAAACCGTAGAATGAACTTAAACTTTTGCACTCGATGGCCCCCTATAGTTTAAGTAAATAAGAGCCCAATTTTGAGTTATTTTCATAGTCAATATGTTTAGAGATATCTTCATGAGCTCGACGGTTATGAACGACATGGTACAAATTTATCTAGAGTAAGTGGTTCTCTTCCATGATTGGTTATCGTGTGTGTAGTAAGGAGAAGGTGTTTTCTTCAGGACCGACTTACGTGTTAGTCGGAAAAGGTTGCCAACTACTCTTGAAAGTCACCTTTAACAGTTGGGATTATTAATGATTTTAATATTTAACACTTGTTCTACCCTCCCTCTCATTCTAGCCACATTAGTTTTGAAAACACAATCGTCCTAAGAAATAATTAATCCTCAAAGCTAAAATTTCTAGTACTACACCTAAAAACATGTATTCAATAGATCTTTTCCATAACATAAGAGTCATTGTTTGATGTAATGAATATGCGGTGTAACCTTACCGTATATGGCATACTTAGAACTAACACTTCCTTAGTATCAGAGTGGACTACCAATTCTTACAAAGTTAGATCTAGAAATTAACTTCATAATTGAATGAATTCCTTGTGGGATCTAGATGACACAAATGTAGATAGTGAAATAGACTAACTATGACTTAAAATCTTGTTAATGATATTTTTAGTTCTCACAACTAAATGTGTTACCTTGGCTCGTGACAATTTAACATCATGGTATTTTTTTGGAGGCTTTATAGGGTAAATATGTTTTCACACCTTAATTTGATCTATAATAGAGTGTAGAACCCTGAGTGCAAATTGTAATTAAAATAAACTTCAGTTGATTATGAGGTTAACTTGTGGGTATAAATTTTTAAGTAACTCCTTGCAAACAAAATTTATTTTAAAGATGTTGACTTAAGAGAAACTAGGAAATTGAAAAATTGGTCCCATACTCCCTTGTTAAGCCATTTTATAACTTTAAGAATAAAATAAAGTTTACATGTGGAATTGTGAAATGCGGAAACATGAGATATTACCTTGAAAACAAATCACTTGTGGTTGGTTTGGTCATAATACTTATAATCATGTACTTCTTCAAGATGTTAGACAAGTAATTTCGTAACTCTTTTTGGTATAAAGTGATGCCAATAAGAGACCTAAGAAACAATGTAAACGAGATGCAAAAAAACAAGAGTATATGTGATAATGGTTTAGGAAAAAAAATTCACTCGAAGTCCTTATGGTTTATTTAAGCATTGAATTTTGTTAAGAATGGACACAAATTGTTCCTGGTGGGATTAGGCATTTGAGCCAATATAGAGTCCACTAAAAATAAAAATTATGATGTGTAAATGCTAAATTGACTCAAACTAAATTTAGAACTAAAAAAAATGATAACATGAGAATCAAAACTTTAACATAAGAATGAGTTATTGGGAGAATCATAGTTGCTTGAAATTGACTTTAATTAACAAATGATCTATGGATAATTAATGGGATTCAATAAAGGAATAAATCATACATTATCCTTTAAAGACTATTGCCTTGCAAATTAAAGTAATTGAAAATTATGAAATTTTTAACCTTATGCATTTAATTTTCTTGAAAAATATAAGGTCATACAATGGAAACCTAAATTTAATGAAGATGTAAACCATAAAAAGGCCATGTCGTGGAGTATGCCTACCTGATGTGTCTGATTGTAATTTGGTCATTGTTTCCGTTTACGTCATTGAGTATGACATTGATGTTAGGAAATAAGGGATAAAATATGTGGAATAATCCCTCACAAAATTGCAACAGTAGAAACTAATATGCAAAAAATATTGCAGATCTCAAATAAAATTACATAATAAAATAACACAACACAAAGAGACAATATTTAACATGGTTCACCTAATTTGGGCTACATCCACCAAGAATCACTTGCTCAGATTTTATTACAAGCCATCGCTTTCTCAATACAATACCCAGATCTGTTTGGAGCTGTGCTCAACAAACTCTATAGAATTCATACCCAAATTCAAAACACATCTGTAATGTTACATTATCCCTACCATATGCATAAAACCATATAAGTAGACAACTTCTTAAGCACTTTTAATAAAAATTTGGGTATTAAAACCATGGGCCAAAACCATCCTATAAACCTATGGGTCAAAATCCTATCTATATAAGAAAAAAACGTTTCCCGGTATATTGGGCACGTTTTAAGGCCAAAAAAATTTACAGTACAATACTCTTAGTGTACAATCTTCAACACTTTCACACATGAAAACAGGCTCCACAACCTAACAATCTCCCACTTTGAGACTAGTTTTCCTTTGAGCAAGCTTCTCAACCCTTCACTAGTTTTTGTGAAGACCAACCAAAGCTAAACACAGCTTCAGTTTTTCCCTTGTGACCGCCTTGGTCATCATGTCTGTAGGATTATGACTAGTATGAATCTTCTCCAACTTCAACTTCTCTTCCTCTAAAGCTGTCATGATGAAACGGTACCTTAACTGTATATGCTTCATCCTACAGTGGAAAGAAAATTTCTTAGCTAGGTGTATAGCACTCTGACTATCACTATGCAAATTTCCTTCCTCCTTCTTATGCCCCAACTCCTCAAGTAATTGTTGTAATGAAATCATTTCTTTGCTTGCCTCTATGGTAACAAAATACTCAACCTCCGTGGTTGACAAAGCCACCAGCTTTTGTAGTTGTGAAATCCAACTTAATGTTGTCCCACATACAGTGTAAACATAACATGTCGTGCTCTTCTTACTGTCTACATATCCAGTCATATCTGAATCTACATAACCACACAAAGTGGTGTTTGATCCACTGTAGCACAAAACTGTCCCATGGTCCCTCTCAAATAATGAAGGTTCCACTTTACTGTCTGCCAGTGATCTCTACCTAGATCACTCATAAATGTAATCACCGCTCCCACTGCATGGGAAATATCAGGCTTGGTTCACACCATGACATACATAAAACCACCAACCGCTGATGAGTAAGATACCTTAGACATCTGGTTTCTCTCCTTCTCTGTCTTGGGATATTGCTCCTTTGATAACTTGAAATGGCCTGGCAAAGGAGTCCCAACTGGTTTAGAATCTTGCATATTAAATCACTCCAAGACTTTTTAAATGTACTTTTCCTGAGATAAATTCAGCTTCCATTCCTTCCTATCTCAAGATATCCTCATACCAAGGATTTTTTTGCCTGCACCCAAATCCTTCATAGTAAAGGATTCACTTAGCTGCTTCTTGAGTACTTTTATTTCCTACATGTTTTTACCTACAACCAACATGTATTCCACATAAAAACAAAGGATAATAAAACTGCCATCCTCAAATTTCTTTGTATACACGTAATGGTCAGAATGACATCTAATTTAACCTTGCTTCATCCTGAAGCTATCAAATTTCTTATACCATTGACGTGGAGCTTATTTCAAGAAATACAGGCTCTTCTTCAATTTTCACACCATCTCCTCTTTACCTTTGACCCCATAGCCCTTTGGTTTTTGCATATATACTTCCTCCTCCAAATCACCATGAAGAAATGTAGTCTTTACATTAGGATACTCTAAGTGCAAGCCTTCTGCTCTAACTATTCCAAGAACAATTCTAATAGAAGTCATTTTTACTACAAGAGAAAATATATTATCAAAATCTATAGATTTTTTCTGTGCAAACCCCTTGACCACCAACCAGGCCTTGCATCTTTTCTTGCATCCTTCTTCCTCTTTGACTCTAAACACCCAGTTGTTCTATAATGCTCTTTTGCCTTCAGGTAGCTTCATTAAATCCCATGTTTGGTTCTCCATGAGAGCCTAATGCTCCTCATCCATGGCTTGCTCCCACTTCTTCTTGACATCTACTTGCATTACTTCATCAAAGCTCTCTGGCTCTCCACTATTAGTGAGTAATAAATAATAAAGAGAAGGAGAAAAACGTCTAGGTTCTCTTCTTACCCTAGAAGACCTCCTCAATATAGGAGTTTGGGGTTCATGTTGAGGAAGTTCCTAAACTGATTCATGTGTAACTTTTCCATCCAAAAGATCCTCTACCATTACATATTCTTTCTAGGATTCTTCCCTATTTTCCTGCAACTACTACTTATACATGAATTTCTCATTAATGACCACATCTGAATGATTTTCTTGTCCTTAATAATCCAAAATTTATATCCAAAGTTATCACCACCATAACCAATGAAAGAGCATTTTTCTAATTTAGCCTCTAGTTTGGTCCTATCATCCTTGTCTATATGGACAAAAACCTCACATCCAAAAACTCTAAGAAATGAATAATGAATTTTATTACCATACCA
Organism: Taxus chinensis; assembly: GCA_019776745.2. NCBI lineage: Eukaryota > Viridiplantae > Streptophyta > Pinopsida > Cupressales > Taxaceae > Taxus > Taxus chinensis. The sequence continues at coordinate 310,597,529 of CM034146.1, read as the reverse complement.
AGCCTTCTCGGGTATGCCTCCTGTTATCACAAAATCATAGCACCCTAATGTTTATACAAGTGCATATACTTGAACTCACGGTGTGATTGGATAACATGGGTACTATCTCCAAGTTGTGGGACTTGCTACTTGATATAGACCTCCAGAGAAAGCTGGTTCTTGCTCCTAAACTACCTGCCACAATCTACTCTAATGCAGGGGAAACTAACTATTCTAACCTAAATTTCTAAGGGACCAAGGAGAGAGAATGCATAAAATGAAATCCTACACTAAAGCAGTGATACACAAGAAAAGGAGGGTGTGAGAGTAGTCTCCAAATGCATGAAATACAGAAGCAAAGTGCACACTAGAAGAGGTGATGACAGTTCTCTATAATCTAGCAAAATGCATTCACAACAATATTTCAAACATACACAATGATAATGGATCCCTACATGAACATAATAATAGACACAATATTCTTGTAAAGAAGAGCTTGAAGGGGCAAGAAGAATGCAAGAAAACACAGCAGGGGAAGATACATCCACAAACTTATATTTTATTGCTTCATGATATGCACAGTTCAATCGGTTACAAGGTAAGGGCCTGGATCACCATGCAAGGGGTCCACAACAAGGGCCTGCAACATATTGGCTTCACAAAACAATTTTGGTAGAGATTTGCTACAAAAACTACCTCCCTTTTATAATGAGCCCAACACTCCAATTTATAGAAAAGATGAGAAGAGAGAGAGGAGGGAAAATAGAAATCCTGAAATCTATCCTTCAACCAGTTGTAAGAGGCATTAAATGGAGTAAAATGATTATATATTACTTGCAAAAGGCTCCCTGTACTGTCCCAGGTGCTGCAGCAGAGAAAAAATGATGACCATGCCTCTTAATTGCACTCCTAACCACCAAATACAACACTGTTATGAACCCAGCCACGTTTTCTTAAAAATATTGATCAATCTCTCATAAAATCTAGAATTTATTTATTTTTGTGTGTCGGGATTGGAGCCATGATTCCAACGGCACCAATTTTGTGCGATTTTGTTGAGAAATGCAAAAGTTATGGCCTTCTGAGTGCGGGCAGCTATTTTGGGTCTGGCAGGCGTTTTCTGTCATTTGACGGGAATAAGCATTAACTGACTGGAGCCGAATATGTTTCTTTTAATTAAATATATCTACCCTCATTAAAAATAATAAATCCAATTTTTGTGGCGTAGAGGACGTCGTGTTCGTTCCAGAAAGTCCAATTTTGTGAAAATCGGAGCTCGGAGTCAAAAGTTTTGGCCATTTGAAGTTTCACGGGTTAAACGTTGACTTTTCTTCTTTACCTTCGGTCGCTTCAGCTTTTCGCGTCCCTCGCGTACCTTTGTCCCAACTGTCCCAGACTAAAATCTCCTGTTTCGGCTGCTTTGGGCTTCCTTGTTCCTGTTTGCGGCTTTTTCGGCTTTTCGCGTCCCACGCGTCCCTCGCGTACCTTTGTCCCAACTGTCCCGCGGAATTCCTGGGACAAATATCTCCGAACCACCTGAAATGGACTGTCTATCAGCAAATCGGCCGATTCGCGTCCCACACATACTTTTATCCCGGCTGTCCCAAAACCGTGTGAAACAAAAACTTGACGATTTTCCTTGCTTTCGGTTGTTTCGGCTTTTTGCGTCCCTCACGTCCCAACATCCCAACTGTCCCGTGGACTGCCTGGGACAAAAATGTCTGACTTAGCCAATTTTCTTTGTTTTTCTGCCCCAAGCTTGGTACGACGAACCTCAGTATGACCCGAACCCTTCAGACCCAAAATGCTTCAAAACAGTCCTGCAACCTTATTTTTGCAATTTTTCCATTTTTTCCAACTCGTTGGGATTTCTTCTTGGATGGGAGAGTTAGAGAGAAGCTGATGGGCCCCCAAAAACATGATTTTGGGACTCGAATCAATCTACTTGCTCAGGAATGAATAATTTGATGCATGTTATCAAAATTACCTTGAGGGTGAATTTTGGATAACAATTTTGGCGACTCAGCGGGGTTATCTGCCTGCCAGATGAAGAACGACCAGCTACTCGTAGCAATCCATTGGGCATGGAGTCTGTTTGATAATCTCTCAGCCGATCTGAAATTTGAAAGCTTGTATCTTTGAGCTGTTGAAACGTTTGTTTAGCTGGTTTTCCTGCGGCTACAAATTCTTTTCTGAAGGCTCGATGAACTGCAAACATGCACATACTAGAAGTAATAAGACATGTGCACAAGCACTTAGGGAAATAAAACTACTCTAACAGTAGTACAATGTCCATAAGCACTTAGAGGAATGGAAATTCTAAATTAATATTTACAAGGGTGAGAAGCTATCTTTCTAGTAGCAACATTTGAGGTAGATCCCATTGACCGGAATTTGCAATTCTTCACCATCCAACTTAGCTAGTTGGAAGGCATTGCTACCTTTGCATTCATTGATCATGTATGGGCCACTCCAGATGGCGTCAAACTTGGAATGCTTTCCCGGCTTTGCACGATCTGCATCCCATTTCAACACTAGATCTCCAATTTGGAAGGTTCTAGCCTTGGCTTTCCTATCAAAAGTCTTCTTGATCAAGGCTTGATCTTTCTCTATTGCCTGGGCTGCATGCTCTCTAATTTCTTGGAGCTCCATTAATTCTACATATCTAACCTCCATGGTTTCAAACTCAGCCAGTTCTAACTATTTCATGAGTTCCAATGATGGCAACTCAAGTGATATAGGTAGAACTGCTTCTTTCCCGTACACAAGCTTGTATGGAGAGCTTCCTGTAGACCTCTTGGGTGTGATCCTATCAGCCTATAGGGCTGATTTGAGCCTTGCATGCCAAGTCCTCTGATTCTCATCAAGAGTCCTTTTGATGATTCTTAGTAGATTCTTGTTTGTAGACTTGGCTTGGCGATTACCCCGAGGGTAATAATTTGATGAAGTGCTGAGATACACACAATTCTTGACAGCCCATTCAGTGATCTTTGTGCCAAGAAATGCCAACGCATTGTCCGATATGATAGTGGCAGGGGCACTAAACCTCGTGACTATCCCTTTATAGAAATCTAAGATATTGCATTCATTTGCCTCCTTTAGTGCTACTGCTTCAGTCCACTTGGTGAAATAGTCTGTTGCCGTAAGTATCCACTTATGGCCTTGACTTGAATTGGGATTGATAACCCCAATGAAGTCCAATCCCCATTGCATGAATGGCTGATCCACTGAAATTGGACAAAGGGGCAGCGCTGCTAACCTTTCTTTCCCTGTGAAGAATGTACATCTACTGCATTTCTTGACCCATGAGTAGCAATCTTTGAACACAGTCGGCCAATAATAACCAACTTTCATGATTTTGAGAGTTGTTACTCATGGAGCAAAGTGGCCTCCTGCTTCCCCGTCATGGAACTTGTGTATGATCTTCTTAACTTGACATGTTCCAATGCATCTTAATAGAACACCATTGATGTCCTTCTTGAACAAGATACCATTAATGAGTACATACGAGATAGCTTGTAATCTAAAGTATCTCCTCTTTGCCTTGCTCACTTCTGGAGGGCACAAGCCTATTTGGAGGTAATGCACCAAGTCTTGAGTCCAACATGGAATGAGTGCATCATCAACTGGTTGTAGTAGGACAACATCTTCTTCACCTTTTGACCCATTTGGTTTTTTGAAAGTGAGCTGATCACACAAACCTTTGCCATGAACTAGCTTGGTCACTTTGATTTTGATATCATATTCCATCACCCGAGTGATCCAACCTGCTCTCTTCTCGTTTAAATCCTTGTTTAGGAGGAAGTCCTTGACACTAGCATGAGACACCAGCAGTTGAATCTTATTGTTTGAGACTAAATGTCTGAACTTCTTCAAGCTCTTGATGACGGCAAGGACATGCTTTTCGATGAAAGAATACTTTATTTCATAATCTTCCAAGGTTTAACTAAAGAATGCTATGGGCTGTTTTGAACCTTCTCTATTCAGCTGTGTCAAGATAGCTGAGATTGTATCTGATCCTCCAAACGAATACAACATGAAGTCCTTTGAGAATTCTGGGTTGATAAGAGTTGGAGCTTGTGATATTGCATGCTTGATGTTTTCAAAACTCTCTTTGCCTTATACTGTCTATTTGAATGCCAGACTCTTCTTCAACATCATTGTTAAAAGCTTCACAAGAGTGGAAAAATTAGGCACAAATCTGCGGAAAAAATTTATCCTTCCCAAGAAGCTTTGAAGAGATTTATTGTGGTGTGGCAATGGGAGTGTTCGGATGGCTTCAACCCTTTCAGGATCAATTGTTAGCCCTTCCCTAGAGACAATGTGGCCCAACAATTTGCCTTCTTGCGCCAAGAATATACACTTCTTTGGATTCAACGAAACTCCAAACCTTCTACACCTCTGAAACACTTGCCTGAGGTGAAAGAGATGGTCTGCTGCATTCTTTGAGAAGACAGTGATATCATCTAGGTATACCAGCACTATTTTGTTAATTAAGCCTTTGAATTCCATATCCATAGCTCGCTGAAATGTTGCTCCCGCATTTGATAGTACAAATGGCATTTTCTTGTAAGCATATGTGCCCCATTTTGTAGTGAAGGCCGTCTTGAATTGATCTTCTTCCTTCACCATATCTGACTATAGCTTGAATATCCATCTAGCAATGAAAACCTTTCTAAACCAGCTACAACCTGCAATATTTGTTCCATTGATGGAAGCGGATAATGGTCCTTGAGTGATGCTCTATTTAGATCACGAAAGTCTACACACAATCTTATTTCTCCATTTCTCTTTCTTATTGGCACCAAGTTTGCAACCCAACTTGAGTGTTTGATGGGGAAGATGATACTGGCCTCAATAAGCTTGCTTAACTCTTTTCTCATGAGAGGTTCGATATGAGGATTTACTGGCCTTTGCTTTTGCCTGACAGGCTTGGATTCCGGATCCAGATCAATAGTATGTTGTGCCAAATTTAGGTTGAAACCTATTAAATCTTTGTAATTCCAAGCGAAGACATCTGGGAACTCTTGACAAAGCTGTAACAAAATCAGATTTCTCTTGTGGAGTAGTTACTTTGCCAATTTGCAATGTCTTGCCTTCATCTACTAAGATAGGTTATGATTCTTCACCCTTTACTTGAATGTTCACTTTCTCCTTCTGGAACTGATCATTCGGGTTGAAAATGGATTCTTGGGCAGCTTGTTAGTTCTCAGCTGTACCACTTGGTCACCATACTGCTGTTCATATTTTTCCTGATTTTTGGCTGAGAACTCAGCTTCTTCTTGCAAGAAATGGATGATTTGCTGGTCATTCTCAAACACTTTGCCAACTTACATTGTTATCTGGCACTGAAGGCCTCACAATCACATGGATGTTTGGCGTATACCTTGTCCTTTTGAATGATCTTTCCACAATATCAAAGGGCTGCCCCAACTGCTGCAAGCCTGTCAGCAGCTTGGTTCTCTTTCCTAGGAACTAATTTGATGCCAAAGCCCTCAAAATATTCAATGAGGTCCCACACCCTGTTCTTGTAGCACTTGAGTAGATCATTCTTGGCAGCATGCTGCCCTTTGACCTGATTTACAATCAATTCACTATCACCAAAGACTTGCAAGTTCTTTATTCCTCTCTTTATTGCCCAATGCATCCCTTGCACCAAGGCTTCATATTCAGCAGTGTTATTGGAGCATGCAAACTGAAATCTAAAATATGAATAGTACTTTACTCCTTGAGGTGAAACCAGCATGGCTCCCCCTCCGGCACCTTTTCTACTCCTTGATCCATCAAAAAACAGCTGCCATACCTCATTTTCATCCTTGTGGTCTGGCTTGGTGATGCTAGGAATGGGCTGATCTTCTTCATGTATGCAATAGACTCCTAGCTCAGATTCTTCTACTTCTTGATAAGGATCAAAAGCATGCACCTTGTTTTCCCATTCATCAAGAGTTAGATCCGGGATGCTTCCAACCTTGGTGTCAGCTTCATCAGTGCTTGGGTGATCTTCTTGATCAAATGCCGAACAGTTGGCATTGATCTGACTTGGAGTGTAGGGCTCAATGTGGAAGTTTGCAGATAGGTTCAGACCTGATTGGAGCTTTGGTTCCATACCTCGTTCTGAACAGCATGTGTGACCAATTAGTAGACAAATATCCTCCAATCTTGGCTGTGAAATCTCTTGACAAACATAGGGAAAAGAGTGGTGGAAGGTCTATAACTGATACATCTTGTAAAACAACAACATTTGGACATGCATGCAAGGTAAGACTCAAGTTTCTAATCACCCCAACTGTTGTTACTGTTGTCCCATCCAACTACACTACCCCTTTGGATATGGTTTCATATTGAAGTCCTAGCTGATCAGCTATTTTCTTGGGCATCACTGAGCTACTTGCCCTAGAATCAATCATGCAATTGTGCACCAATTGGTTTCCAATGATTAATGAGACATAAAAAGGAGGGGGCTTCAACATTTTACCTTGGTGTCCTCCATGATTCCCTTCAGGCTGGGTAGCATTTGTGAGCACCTTCTCTTGCATTCGGACTTGCTGATTCGAAGTTGGCCAGTCCTTCATGGCAGCTTGTAGCAAATCTCTCTGGCCTGGGATAGATAGGGATTCCCACATTGATATATTTACATTTGTCTTCTTCATCTGATCAATGATACTAAATGGTGATGAAGGATCTCTTTGCTGTCCCTTGGTTTGCATATTCATTCCTTGCATGAGTGGGCAGCAACAACTAGCATGTGAGTTGGTTTAGGAGCTGGTTTGGGTGCTCCTTGCATGTTTGGGACTACATTTTGTTTGCCAAAAGCTTGTGGAGTGGTAGAAGGTTGTGGATTACTTGGAGCCAATGGCTGTCCTTCACCCAAATTTCTCCTTTTTGACCTTGTGTTGGCTGCAACACTTTGAGAGGGTATTTGATTCATACCACAGAAATCTTCAGCCTGCCAATTGACAAGAGTAGTTTCGTTCGGAGATGTTCCTTGCTGAGGTGCTTCTTACTGCTGATCCTCTTCATGGCTGGACTCTTGCGACCCACCAATGGTTTGCACCATAAGAGCTTGATTTAATGCATCGTTAAAGAACATTGATTGGTTATGTGGCTGACTACACGAGAAACACCAATCATATTCTTAGGCCATGTTATTTTGCACCGGTACCAAAGCTCTGGATGTGGATGCAACATTGGGATTATCGGGCTGAAATGGTCTGTTGGCAGGAGGCCTTGCTTGATTCTGATTTGCAGCTAGATTGGGTGGTCTTTGAGGCTGATATGGCTTCCTGTTATTATGAGCTTGAGGCTGATAAGAAGGTCTAAAACTTTGGGCTTGTTTTCCTCTTGAGTGTAACCAGCTCATTACCTAGATTTTGCAATTGCTTCATGACTTCTTGAAGTTCATTTGAGGCACTAGAAGATGAAGTAGAAGCTTCACTTGAATTCTGATTTCTAGGAGTGGGAATAGGAGCTAAGACAGGTGCTTGACTAGTACTTGGGCTCTCTAAACTTGGATATAATGGCATTGGAGGCCTAGGAGCTAGCTTTCCAGCTTGAATCAAACAATTTTCAGCTCTAATGGCAATGCTATAAGCAACAGGGATAGTTGTGCCTCCCATGGATTGAATCAACATAGAAATGTCAAAATTTAAAGCTTTAAGGTAATACAGAAAAACACCTTCTGTTGCTGGCCTTACTGCCACTGGAATCCTCTCCCAAGTCCTTTGAAATCAGAAGTTGAATTCAGTCAGCTACTCATTGGGAGCTCTCTTGATAGTTGTCAGCTGTTCCAAAAGGGACAAGTTATCTCCCTTCTCTCCAAACTACTCATGGAGGGCTATACATAGCTGGTTCCAATTTTGGATAGAACCTAAAGTAAGGCTCCTGAACCATTGAAAAGCCTTCCCTTTGAATGAAGATGCCAGTAATTTGATAGCAACTTGCATCTCATTAATCTCATGGATTGCACAAATATTAGCAATGTCCTTGACATGATCACCAGGAGTGGTCTGATTTTCTCCAGTAAAGTATGGAATGTTCTTCAATGCTGCAATTGGGATTGGATGTTGTGCATTGAGAGTAAGTGGGCTACTGCTGGTGAAATTGACATACAGATTTGGTGGTTGCGCCATTCTGATTGGCCTGAGAACCCTTGTTGATTGGATGAAAGGCCTACCAGGTGGAGGTGTTGACAAGGTTCTATTAGGTGGAGATGGAGATCTTTGAGCTCTTCTTCCCCTTCTTTCTCTTTCTGGAGATAGGTGTAGATGAACAAATAATCCTTCCTCCCTAGTTCTGGACCTGGTCTATATTTTCTCATAAATTTTCTAGGCTTGGACTGCTGAAACCAGCGGATTATGCTTCTTTTGAAGTCACCAGATGTGTGATTTCAAGCTTCTTCAAAGCTGGAACTTACAACAAGTGCACATTGATCTTGTTGCAATGAAAGTGAAAACCTCTAAGGTCCCACCAGGCATGCCAAAACTGTTAACACTAAATCACATCACCCCTATGTTTCTTCAAGTGCATATACTTGAACTCACGATGTGATTGGATAACATGGGTACTATCTCCAAGTTGTGGGACTTGCTACTTGAGATAGACCTCCAGAGAAAGCTGGTTCTTTCTCCTAAACTACCTATCACAATCTACTTTAATGTAGGGGAAACTAACTATTCTAATCTAAATTTCCAAGGAGACAGGGTAGAGAGAATGCATAAAATGAAAGCCTACACTAAAGTGGTGATACACCAGAAAAGGAGGGTGTGAGAGTAGTCTCGCAAATGCATGAAATACAGAAGCAAAGTGCACAGATAGAAGAGGTGATGACAGTTCTCCATAATCTAGCAAAATGCATTCACAACAATATTTCAAACATACACAATGATAATGGATCCCTGCATGAACATAATAATAGACACAATATTCTTGTAAATCAAGAGGTTGAAGCGAGAAAGAAGAATGCAGAAAACACAGCAGGGGAAGATGCATCCACAAACTTATATTTTATTGCTTCCTGATACACACAGTTCAATTGGTTACAAGATAAGGGCCTGGATCACCATGCAAGGAGTCCACAACAAGGGCCTACAACACATTGGCTTCAAAAAACAATTTTGGTAGAGCTTTGCTAGAAAAACTAGCCCCCTTTTACAATGAGCCCAACACTCCAATTTATAGAAAAGATGAGAAGAGGAGTCGTTTCTGGCCAACCATGGAAATCCTGAAATCTATCCTTCAACCACTTATAAGAGGCATTAAATGGAGTAAAATGATTATATATTACTTGCAAAAGGCTCCCCAGTACTGTCCAGGTGATGCAGCAGAGAAAAAATGATGACCATGGCCTCTTAATTGCACTCCCAACCACCAAATACGAACACTAATTATGAACCCAGCCACGTTTTCTTTTGGAAAATATTGATCAATCTCTCATCAAATCTAGAATTTCTTAATTTTTTGTGTGTCAGGCTTGGAGCCACTGATTCCAATGGGTACTCAATTTTGTGTGATTTCTGTTGAGAAATGCAAAAGTTATGGCCTTCTTGAGTGGCGGGCAGCTATTTTGGGTTCTGGCAGGCGCACACTTTCTGTCATTTGACAGGAATAAGCATTAATTGACTGGAGCCGAATATGTTTCTTTTAATTAAATATATCTACCCTCATTAAAAATAATAAATCCAATTTTTTTGGCGTAGACGATGTCGTGTTCGTTCTAGAAAGTCCAATTTTGTGAAAATCGGAGCTCGGAGTCAAAAGTTATGGCCGTTTGAAGTTTCACGGGTCAAACGTTGACTTTTCTTCTTTGCCTTCGGACGCTTCGGCTTTTCGCATCCCTTGCGTACCTTTGTCCCAACTGTCCCGGACTAAAATCTCCTGTTTCGGCCGATTCGGGCTTCCTTGTTCCTATTTGCGGCTTTTTCACCTTTTCGTGTCCCACGCGTCCCTCGCGTACTTTTGTCCCAACTGTCCCGCGGACTTCCTGGGACAAATATCTCCGAACCGCCCGAAATGGACCGTCTGTCAGAAAATCAGCCGATTCGCATCCCGCACGTACTTTTGTCCCGACTGTCCCAAAACCGCATGAAACAAAAACTTGACGATTTTCCTTGCTTTCGGTCGTTTCGGCTTTTCGCGTCCCTCGCGTCCCGACATCCCAACTATCCCGCGGACTGTCTGGGACAAAAATGTCTGAATTAGCCAATTTTCTTTGTTTTTCTGCCCCAAGCTTGGTACGACGAACCTCAGTATGACCTGAACTGGTACAACCCGAACCCTTCAGACCCGAAATGCTTCAAAACAGTCCTGTAACCTTATTTTTGCAATTTTTCTATTTTTTCCAACTCGTTGGGATTTCTTCTTGGATGGGAGAGTTAGAGAGAAGCCGAGGGGCCCCCAAAAACATTATTTTGGGCCTTGAATCAATCTACTTTCTCGGGACTGAATAATTTGATGCATGTTATCAAAATTACCTTGAGGGTGAATTTTTGGATAACACCTCCATCTAAGGCACTTGAGGGTCCTTTGTTTATCAAGTACGTAGCTGTGCTCACCGCATCTGCCCAAAATAAAGAGGTAGACCTGCATGTAACCTCATGTTCCTAACACATTCCATTATTTTTCTGTTCATCCTTTCTGACACCCCATTCTGCTACGGAGTTCCTGGAACCATCTTTTTCCTTTATATTTCATTCTTAGAACAATAATCATCAAATTCATTACTGCAATACTTCCCTCCATCATCTAACCTAATACATTTTAGCTTAAAACCTGTTTCATTCTCTACCAAGTCTTTCTATTTAACAAAAGTGTCAAATACATCAGATTTGTTTCTAATACAATAAACCCAAACTTTCCTTGTGGCATCATCAATAAAAGTAACATAATAACTTGAACCCCCAAGAGATGATACTTGAGCCGGCCCCCACACATTAGAATGTACTAGCTCTAACTTACACTCTTTTTTTATAGGTTCAACCTTGAGAAACCTTACTTGCTTTCATTTCCCATATATGCAGTCCTCACAAAACTCCAAACTTGTTTCTGTATATCCAAGAAAATCCTTCTTTATGATCTCCATGCCCTTATGGCTCATATGACCGAGCCTATGGTGCCACAATGTTGTATCTATTTCTGAAGCCACAAGATTGCAAATATTAGTGTTATAAGTGGTTAAATATAAGGTTCCAACCTTCTTACCTCTTGCCACCACAAGAGCACCCTTGGTAACCTTCCAATAGTCCACTGTAAATATCATAGTATAACCATCACTTTCTAACTACCCTGTCGATATCAAATTTCATCTTAATGTAGGCACATGTCTGACATCCTTCAATAGCCAAGTATTCCCATTCTGCATTTTAACCTGAACAAAACCTTTTCCAACTATGCTACAAGGCTCATCATCACCAAGAAAAACATGCCCAAAATATCCTTGAACATAACCAAATAAATAATGCATATGTGGAGTAGCATGGAAAGAAGCCCTCGAATCTAAAACCCAAGATTTAGTAATATTGTGCAAAGAAAGAATCAAAGCATCCTGACATACATTACCCATTGCCACATTTTCTTGCTTATTTTCTTCTTGTCCTGAAGATCCTAACAATCCTTCTTTGCATGCCTAGACTTTCCACAGTGCCAGCATACTATTTTGCTTTTGGATTTTGACCTTGCCCGATCCTTTGATTTTCCACGGCTTCCTCTATTCTTTTGTCTCCCTCTAGTTTCCACTTTCAAAGCATTCCCTAGAGTAGAAGATTCACCCGAACTTTTAATTCACATTTCCTCGCTTAGAATCACCCCTACAACATCCTTAACCTTCAACTTTGAGTTATATGTAACTGAGTTGCTTACCGCCATTACCAGGCTATTCCAACTCTCAGGTAAAGAGCACAAAACTAATAGCCCTAACTTCTTCATAAAATTCTATTGTAACCGAAGCTAGCATATTTACAACTATATTAAAATCATTTTAATTATTTTCTACTAAACCATTCTCAGACATCTTCATATTAAAGAAATTTTTCATTAAAAATATCTTATTAGAGGTAGAGGATTTTTCATACAACTTCCCTAATGCATCCATCAGTTCTTTTGTAGTCTTTTCCTTTGAAACATTAAATAATACTGAAGATGCAAGACATAACTAGATTGTCCCAAGTGCCTTCCTATCCAGCAAATCCCATTCCGCATCCGTCATGCTCGAGGGTTTGTTCATCTTATCAGACAATGGAATATAAAGATCCTTCTGATAAAGGTAATCTTCCATCTGCATCTTCGAAAGACTGAAATTATGCCCATTGAATTTATCAACACTAGAGCTTCCATCATCTGCCATACTCCCACTCAAGATAAAACTTTTCCTATGATTCAACACTTCAGCAAACCAAAAACCAGGCTCTGATACCAATTATTAGGAAATAAGGGATAAAATATGTGGAATAATCCCTCATAGAATTGCAATAGTAGAAACTAATATGCAGAAAATATTACAGATCTCAAACAAAATTACAGAATAAAATAACACAACACAAAGAGACAGTATTTAATGTGGTTCACCTAATTTGGGCTACGTCCACAAAGAACTACTTGCTAAGATTTTATTACAAGCCACCGCTCTCTCAATACAATATATATCTATTTGGAGCTATGCTCAACAAACTATACAAAATTCACACAGGAATTCAAAACACATCTATAATGTTACATTATCCCTACCATATGCATAAAACCATATAAGTAGACAACTTCTTAAGTAATTTTTACAAAACCGTGGGTATTAAAACCATGGGCCAAAACTGTCCCATAAACCTACGGGTCAAAATCCTGGTATATCGGGCACGTTTTAAGGCCAAAAACATTTACAATATAATACTCTTAGTGTATAGTCTTCAACACTTTCACACATGAAAATAGGCTCCACAACCTAACAATCTCCCACTTGGAGACTAGTTTTCCTTTGAGCAAGCTTCTCAACCCTTCACTAGTTTCTGTGAAGACCCACCAAAGCTAAACACAACTTTAGTTTTTCTATTGTGACCACCTTGGTCATCATGTCTGTAGGATTCTGAATGGTATGAATATTCTCTAGCTTCAAATTCTCTTCCTATAAAGTTGTCCTAATGAAATGGTACCTTAATTGTCTATGCTTCGTCCTAGAGTAGAAAAAATAGTTCTTAGCTAAGTGTAGAACACTCTGACTATCACTATGTAACTTTCCTTCTTCCTGCTTATGCCCCAACTCCTCAAGCAATTTCTGTAACCAAATCATTTCTTTTCTTGCCTCTGTGGCAACAACACACTCAGTCTTCATGGTTGACAAAGCCACCAAATTTTGTAGTCATGAAATCCAACTTACTACTGTCCCACCTACAGTGTAAACATAACCTGTCGTGCTCCTCCTACTATCTACATCTCCAGCCATATCTAAATCTACATAACCACACAAAGTGGTGTCTGATCCACAGTAGCACAAAACTAGGAAAGTGTACAGTACTCATAGTGTACGATCTTCAACACTTTCACACATGAAAAGAGGCTCCACAACCTAATAATTGATGGGTACCCTATGTTATCCTATTTCAGGAGTGGGTTCATGTTTATGTAAATGTTTTATGCATTGTTGAGTGTCTCTACTTGGAGCCCTTGTGGTGTTGTGTAGTGAGCAATGTAAGTAAATAAAAAATTATTTTGCTATTTTTACTATTGTATTTTTGTGTGTAAAACGTGGGTGTTACATTTTGGTATCCAAGCAACGTTCATGCTCTCGAACGTCTGGGACAAATTGGAGTATTTTTTATGTTTCATGATGGTGGTGGATATTGGAAGAGTAATGTGAACAATGTTGTAATTATGATATTATGAACACACATGTTGTGCATGTCACTAAGTGCAAATTTGTTATCATAGTGATGTGCTTTTGATGAGAGAATTCACTCTCCTTTTTGTGGAATCTATAAATAGTTCACGTGTGATGTACCACCTTGTTGTATTGGAAAAGAATGTTATTGTGGATTGCATATTGTATGAGAATTTTGGCATTATGTGATATGAAGGTGTATTGATTTATTGGATGAAAAAATTGGTGTAGAGTGAATTGGATTGTATCATGATGTTGTCACCGTGTTGTGATGAATCATGTGTGTCACAATGTTGTAATTACAATTGAATATATGTTTTAATGTTAGACATTGTGTTCCTCACACTTATAAATCATGTAATATGTGATGGTTCATGTCATGATTTAGGGGCATATGGTCATCGCATGATCCCTATTGTACAATGATTATAATTTGGGTGCAGTATGTGGTAATGTGATGTATCGTAACATGTGAAACTAATGATTGTGTTATACCCTGTATATATACCATGCGTAAGTTGCTATGGTTAATGTGTGTGAACCACCATTGTGTTAGTGACGTAGTTATGTGTTATGTTATGGACCCTACACTAGGAAAACCTAAGGGAAATTGGTAAAAGGTGTATGTTTGGAGTGAAGAAGTGTGTGCCATTGACCAATCACTCGAGCTAAGTACGAGATTGGAAGTGGAGTCTTACATAGGCTGAAAACTAACTTTTGTTCATTTGGTATGCATGGCACTTGCTCAATGGGTGTCATGCATATTGTGTTTCGTTGACACCTCAGGCTTAGTTGATAATGACTTGTAATCATTTCTCTCTCCCTATATGGTTATCGTATGGACTCAACCTAAGTGTAATTATGACTCTGTTGAGCCTTGTCAAAGTGGTGGCGAGATGATTTAGAAAGATATGATGACAATTGTATTATTTGATATTTTAATTTATGATCTAAGGCTCGATGTTTGAGTGCTAACAACTCGTTGAGTAACCTTTGTGTGGCCGTATAAGGACACATAGTTATTGCATTGTGCTATATCTCTATACGTATTTTATTCGTAAATTGAACATTTTCTCTTTTCTTGCAAGAACCAACAATTTTCTTGATTGACATGTTCTTATATTTATGGTATTTATTTGGTTGTTGCAATAACATGCAAATGTTTGCACTAACTATGGTTAATTAGCAATTTCCTTTTCTTAGTATTAAATTTGTGTATCAAGTTTAAAAGTTTTATATAGCCTATCCCTAGGCTTGGTATTTTTGAAACTTGGCATTTGAAACAAATTGTTATGCTGGTTCTAATGTCGTAATGTGGGGAATAGGGTCATGGGATGCACCATGAAGTGGTGGAACCTATGGACCCACTTCCTTATATGGGGGTATGCCCCAAGGAGTTACATATAAATAGCGGGTTTTTGAACCATGATTTATTATGTCACTTGGGTTAGATGTGTTCGAAAAATATGTTCCTAGGGCCATAGGGTGACTGACCTCTTTTGGGGAGTGAAAAGGAAAATTTATCTTTATTTTACTACTTGGGAGGTATATGGAGTTATTTTATGATGCTTTGAGGAAGGCATAAGAAAATTGAGGGAGGCATAAGAGACTTGTGTGTGTGTGTGTGTGTGTGTGTGTGTGTGATTAGTGCACTCAGAGTTTTATTTTTTTATTTAGTTGTTGGTGATGATTTTGGAGGTATATTGAGTTGTTTTGTGATGTTTTAGGAGGTGTATGGTGGTAGTGTTATAATTTAAGTGTACTCTTGTGAGTCCAGTTATGTTCTATGATGTTGAGGATTGATGCTCCTCATTGTTGGTATGATGTTGTTTCCATCTTGAACCTTTATAGCTAAAATTATGATTTTGAGTTACACGAAACCTTTATATGTGTACCTATTGGGAATTCCATGTCATTCTAGTATGCTTATGTTACGAGTATTGTTGTGTCAGGGGCATGTGTAATAAGTACTATGTTGTGTGGATCATGTATGTTATTTCCATGGTTTGGTTGAGTTCTTATGATGTGATATAGTTGTGACGGTACATATCATGATGTTTAGTAAACCATTAGTGTTGTGTTTGGCTCTAATGTTAGTTTCTTTTAGGCACCCACAAAGAAAAATAAATTAAATAATTTTTTTAAAAAATGAATTATTAAGAGATTGAGATTGATAAATACTGTTATGTGAAAAGAATAATTAGGTAATAATGTAGACTGAAAAACTCTCAATCTTCACAAAACATTAAGAACTTGTCAAACATTTCCTTTTTCCTTGCGGTCATGCTTTAGCAACAAGTATCTTGTCGCTAGTGACATGAGTCATTGATTGTTCCTCCTTGCTTATGAGTACCCTATTTTAACCTTGGCATTGCATCGCATCAAGGAATATGCTCTTATAAGGGAGGGAAATGAAGTGCCAAATGCATTAATAAAATAAAAAGGTTGGAAATTGCGTGGGCTAGTGGGTGAAGTTATTTTGGTGAGAATAGATAGGATAGTGACATGTTTTAGGAGGAAGATCAAATTTTTCAGCCTTAGCAGGTGGGAGATTGGCTTGTCCTAAGCTTCCTATACACTCGTCATTTCCTTACAAAATAATAAAAGCACTTTATTTTGAGATCCAAGGCATTAACCTGGCTGAAACCCAAGTTTACTTTGTAAATTAGTAGAAATTGGATGGTTTCCGTGAGAGAGAATGTAGGTTGTCCATGCAAAAGTGGAGATATTGTAAAATCCATTGCATAATCATTCCTGTTATTGGTTTGAACAACCCTACATGTCAAGATAAATATGTAACTGTAATATCTTCTCATTGTCTATGTGTGAATTAACTTTTCTCGATTTATATTTGTGTCTGAAATTTTTTCTATTGTCTCCGATAGGATAGGGGGTCCACTCTTAGCTGCTATTATGATTTTGTATATAGAAAGGAAGGAGAAGATAGAGGAATGTTTTTAGATATTGTAGTTGCAAATGATTTGGTAGTCATGGATGCAAAACGTTGGAGCATATACTTGGCAAGTGAATTGTTTGACAGAGTGTCCAAAAATATGTGGCCTTACAGATGGAAATGATTGTAGTATGTGCAAATAAAAGTTTTGTTAAAATAGCCTTGTTTCACCATATGCAACGAACAGGTGTCTAACTTGATTAGTTACCGATTTCTAGCATACACACATAACTAGTGCCAAAATAGTTGTAGCTTTGGAAAAAGGGTATGGGAATCCACCAAAGCATTATGGAGAAGGAATTTTGTCAAATGTCTTAGTTGCAAGTGCCCTAGTAGATATGTATGCAAACAAAAGGGAAGCAAGAACAAACCATGTGAAATGTTTGACAAAATGCCTGTATAAATGTGCATTCATGGAATGATTGGACTACATGACACGCATGGAATGGGTTTTTTGGAAAGGTTTAGACACTTTCAAGAAAATGCAATTTACAAGTGGAAATCCTTACTTCACAAACTCCAACCATCACCTCCTTCCATTGACCACTGTATAGTGTTAGTGATGGAGCTAGGAAGTGAATGTCTTGGTATTATATGGCTTTGTGGTGTAGTATAATAAAAAGAGAGAGACGGGAAATAAAGACTAGATGTGTGGATTGCACAAAAAAAATAAAAAAAGACATAAAAGAAAGGTGTTGTCATGGACACCCATAACTAGAACGTAACTATTTAAAAAAATTCCTAAAAGAAATGTGATCGATGGACTGAGGGGGTTTCAGGATATGGGCATCCCATTCTTGGATAATGTTATAGGATCATTGTTAGATGATGCCGTTGCTCATTCTCTGGTAGACCATTATTCAAACTATGGAAGATTTTGTGGAGCCTGTGATTTGTCTGATGAAATGCAAAGGAAGTGGGGTCCCATCAAATGCGATGTTGCGATTCTACTTAAATAAGGCATGGTATCCTTACCTTCATCTTGTATAATTTTTTTCTGATTTGGTTCTTCATTTTCATTGTTATATAAATCTTAACCATTAGGTGCTTAAACTATTTGATATTTTAACCAAACTTTTAGTGTTAAACGAAATCCCCCCACCTCGTGATTTACAAAAATGATTTACGATTGACCATCAATTGTGTTTTCTACCTCAACCTTATCCATTGTTAGACCAAGGGTATAAAAAATTGGAGTTCGTGTCTATTGGTATTGGCAAGAGTAAGATGAGTTAATATTGATGAGAAATTACAACACCCAATGAATGGCCTCAAATTTGAGTGGGGCATCAGGTGTAGTCTGCATAACATGGGACCATCTCTTAAGCTGTGGGACTTGCGAACCTGAGATGGTCCTCCGGACCTCTGGAGAAGGCCGACTTCCTCTTCCTAATTCTAATACTAAACTACTTCTAAGGAAGGAAATGTGACTATTGAATGAAGTTGTGTCTTAATATTTCACCCCTCTCCTTTCACTCTTGAAGTTGTGCCGATTAGACACTTGAATTTGCGTCTTAAGATTTCACCCCCTCCTTTCAATCTTGAAGTTGCGACGATTGGAAACTTGGCATCATCTGTAGACATGCTTTACTTTCTTCATTTTTTGGCTAAGTCCCTACTATTTGGTAGAGCGACTATGTCGGACCCTAGACACGTGGAGATCCCATGCTCATTTGGGACCTACCTTTTCGGTCTTACCTTTGAAGTTGCGCTAAACTGACATGTGGCACCTTCCACTGGTTCTGTTGCTTTACTTCAAATTTTCAATAGCCGATGCAACTTTCTTGGGCCTTAGACATGTGGAGAACTTGCGTTTATTTGGGGTCTCCACTTTTATGCAATGTTATCCAAATTTTTCCGCCTAGAAAAATTTACCGAACCTGATCCTACATAGGAAGAAATCTAAAGGTCGTTTCCATTGTACGAGCCCACATTTCAAATCCAACAGTCAGGTTGCAAGCGGATTCGGAAATGGAGAAACCATAGGATCAAAGGAGGTAAACAATGTTAAAGAGGCCAGAGGATCTTAGGAGGGAAATGGGGAAAGGGTCAAAGTCTTTTGGCTTCACAAACGATTCAGACCGGGCCCAAATTGGCTAAGTATGGAAGAGACAGTGGAAGCTTCCACTTGTCTCAAGGGTGCACCTTAAAGGGTTTGTTGGTTTGAAAATCTGTTGCTTGGGCAGATTTATGGATAGACGAGCCAACAGTGTGCAGGGCATAGCCCCTCTTTGACTCAGCAAAGTGAAACTGGTTTATTGCTATTCTACCAGCAGGAATCTATGCAAGTCTTACAATATTCTGCCTTCGGGGGTTTGGGATCTCATCCCAGTAGGGGTGTTTCCGACTGCAGAAAGAAAGGAATGAAAGAGAGGATGAAGAAAGATCAAGTCCGAAGGGAGAAAAGAAATGAATTCCAAAGCAGAAAGGTCAGAGGGTTTATGTTTTGGGATTGTTAGTAAACAAAGCCAAACCTGCTTGCATAAACAAATAAAGCAATACTGATGAATAAATGACAAAAAGTAGAGATAGATTCAACAGAATAAACGCATAGATCTGACATAAGAAAGATCAGATGCCCATAACACACATATTCAGCACAAAGTCTTAATATTTGCATTAATATATTCTTCTGTTACAAAAAGTACAAAGCCTTTTCTTCTCACTTCTATTTTTCATCTAAAAGATATCCACCCCTGAATACAACAAGTATTCGAGTATTTATAGAAGAAGGAGAAGAAGGGAAGCAAAAAGGAACCAACCACCTAATTACAAAAATATCTTACAATAGATTACAAAGACATGTGTTGACTTTTGACAACTTGGTGGATGACATCATCCCATGGTGCAATATGGATGATGTCATCGTTTGTGTCAACACACTTTAAATATTTTATAAGGAGAAAGTTGACAAGAAAGAAACTATTCGTTGTCGTCCTGCGGCTAGAAGGGGGTATCCTGCTTTTACTGCTCGGGCGACGAGATGTGGAACTGGGCACAGTACTCCATGAACTTGCTGATCATGGGTTGGAGTTGATCCTTGGAAGGATCCTTATGCCGATCGCTGATAGCTTCGCAAGTCTCCCGCTCATCTGTGAGATTTTCTGGGAGTTTTGAATAATCATTCTCTGCCTCTGTCAGGTACCCGAAGAAGTCACGACACGCCAACAGGTTGTTGATGGATTCAGCGTCGAACGTGACCTCTGGCCCCAGTCCCTGTGAAACGATCTCCTTGAAGATCTGAATAGTTTCCTCAACCTTTCTTAAGGTGAAAGAAGAGGTGAGCAAGCCTGGAGACATCCTTAGGACAATCTATTCCATTTGATGCATTACATCCTGGGCTTCCTCTTTTACTTTGTTGATCTTCAGCATGACGAACTCTAGCTGATCCACCTGATAATCTAGAGTAGAAAGGATTTTATTGAGGGCTCTTCGGTGTCCAAAGACGCCGAACTTGACCAGATCTTCGACTGAATAGTTGAACATTTTATGAAAGGTCTCGTGTTGCATCCTGACATGATCCAACTCTTTGGAGATGGGTCCTGCTATCACCTGGAGTTCTTTGTTCGTCTGATTGATGTTCTGATATAACCCGGTGAACTTAGCGATTACTCCTTCACTATCCTTGAGGATCTGGCTCCTCCAGGTAGAAATTGCCATGCCCTGCTCACTGATTTTAGCATATTCATTAATTTTACCCTGACTCAGAGGCTCAGGAGTTTCGGCGGCAGTTATGGGAGGTGCACTGCACATCTTCTGCAAGGCGTGGAGAAGGTGTTTATTTTTCTCCTTTAGCAGCCTCTTCTCTTCCTTTGCTTCTTGGAGTTTCTTGCAAACGACGTCAATTAAAGATAAGGCTTCTCCTTGCAGGCTTTCTGAAGATGTCCCCATTGTGACTTGAGTCAATGTGTAATCTGTTGAAGACAGATCCTTCTTATCCTTCAAAGGATTGGGGTATGTATTCTCCATCACTCTCTCCCCTGATGCACTCTGAGAGAAGCGGGTTATGGGATTTTGCTTCTTAGCCCCTTTTGATGGGATTACGGAGAATTCTATCGGTGTGATGGGAACTTTCCTCTTCTATTGACTCAGGTGCTAGGAGATCCAGGCCGAACTTATGGGAGAAGGACCAGAAACGGAAAAGGGAGCAACTGCAGTAGTAGAAGGGAAAAATAAGGAAACACTTGGAGGCGGCATAGAGAGGGAAGCGGAGGAAGTGCTCGCGGGAGGAAGAGATACTGTAGGGGAGGAAGACATAGGAATGGAAGGGAGCTCAGAGATGAGGGAAGAAATGGAGGGGGACAGCTCCGTGAGAGAAGAGAAGATGGATGAGGAAGAAGGGGGAACAGTAGAAGATGGGGGAGAGGACACGACCAAAGGAATGGTCACTTGGGTCACTCGAGGAGGGGAAGGAGGAGAGGGAGAAGGGACAGAAGGGACCTCAATAGTTACATTTGTGTCGACATCCTTAGTGGATGTGCCTATCGGAACATCTTCCACTGCTTCTTCTTCTGAGCTTTCCGGGATTACAACCCATTCTTGTGAAGCGGAAGGAGGGCTTTCAGGGGCTTCCTCTTGGGTGGAGCTAGATTCACCCTCTTTGCCTTTATCCTTGCCCTTTGGTAGCTGTTTTGCCTGAGGAGGTGCGTTGCCTAATGGAGATGTGGTGAAATCAACTCCGAGGTAGATGAGACCGTTCATTCTACACCAATGCTCTGTTCTTCGCAGAGTTTCTTTAACCCTTTCTTCTATGGTTTGAGGTGCTTTGGTCCTGTCAATCGCAGCAAACGGCCAGTCATCTCCACCCGTGTCAAGATACACTTGATCAACTTCTTGCTCAGTAGTTTGATAGCCTTTTGGGATGATGGCCACACCGTACTGGATGATTTTGGCCAAGGCTAAGCGGGAATGATCCTTCCTCCTGAGCTCGACCTCATGATATATGTCGATATAAATGTCTTCGATCTGAGGGATGTGGATTGGATCGAGCTTGGCCCTGGGGAGACAATTCCTTGGGTCGAAGGTGGGCCTAGCTGGGAAGTTATGCTTTAGATTTAGTAATTCCAACTCTGCAAACATGTCCTTCGCCTTGTGGTGAGAGAGACAAGTATACCTACCCACTGTAAGGGGGAAAGGAGTTCCACTCTTCTTTATCTTGAGACACTTCTCGTGGTAGGTGATAAGCTGTCTCGATAGCTCCAACAGGATTAGCTTGGGACCGACATACCTCGGAAATTTAGTTGGTTTTGCCAAGAAGTTAGCTGCCCTTAGGTAGGTGAAGGTAGGGAATTGAGTGAACAAGGTTCCCCACTTTTCTGTCACTGTCACAATGCTCTTGGTCGTACGACCGTGAGTCATGTTCGGCCTCAAGAAGACAATGATGAAATAGAAGGGCGTCGTTGATCTTTGTAAATTGGGGAATACCATGTTCTCCAGCTTCAGCTCTAGATAGTATTCGTATATTTTAACCTGGGGCCAAACCCCGCACCGCATTAGAGCTGGATAGTCTCTTTCTGAAGCTGCAGCATAGACTACATAGGAGTTCATATAGAACCTCCCCGTTGTGGTAAGTTGTTGGAGCTACTCAGATATTGTGCTGCTTATGATCTCCACCCACTCAAAGCGTTGATCTAGCACATTTTTATTCATCGTTTCTAAGTATCGTCAGCATCCACTTGTGAAAGTAATGGGCATCAGGAAGCCCAAACACTCTGCTCAGGAACGTGATTGTATCACTGAGTTCCTCTGAAAAGTCACTGCGATGAATGACTTGTGGCCACCGGGTCACCACCTTTTTTGTTCTTTAGGTATACTTTGTTCATCAACTGCATACACTGATCCTCATTGTCATCCCAAGCCTTGATGCAATCTTCCTCACTTATGGCCACAAAGTGCCGGTGGTGAGGAATTCCGAGCATTATTTCAAAGTGTCGGGCAGTGAGGTTGATTATGACCTCGCCCTTCTCATTTACGACACACCTGGTGTCTTTATTGTAGCAGTGGGCCACCACCATCATAAATTCATTATTTACTGCACTGACTGGGATCCCCCTAGCAAAATGTAGTGCACTGCCCATCAGTTTGTCCATCCAGGGACTTCTTGTAACCTTTCTGGTTCTGGCCCAGAAATCCTCCATGTCAATGTGTCCGAGCTCAGAATCCCTTATATCTAGGTCACATTCTGCTTGGGACTCGGGCATCCTGACCCTCTGATATTTGTACTTCATCTCTTCTTCTGTGAGTTTGGCTTTGCCCTTAGACTTGGTCGGTTTCTTGCTTGATGTTGACATATGTAACTCTGAGCTCAGTTGCTGATCTGCAAGAAGAAGGAGTGAAACCCAACGCAAGAAAGTCATATTAGCTGTTTGATCTTCCATTAAAGCGTCAACAGAAGAAAGAGTTAGTGATTTTAAGGCCTCAGGGCACAGGGCGCATAGGATATTGTAGGTTACAGGGCTAAATAACATGACGCACAGGAAAGGGCTGCTGCAGTGGATAAATCAGCGCCAAAGGGTGCGTGGCGCATGGGTATTGTAGGTTACATTTTTTTGTTGTAAGGACAAGCGCGCCTGCGCCATGTGTATGCATTTTATAAAGGGCACAGATATTTTTCATGTTACACGGGTACAGGATGCACCAAAGGGCACAAGTTTAATGCATGTAACATCGTTTTTTCATGCGCCATAGGGGAACTTGGCGCGGTGCATGGAAAGTTCTGCATAACATGATGTTGTTGTAACAATGGATGTGCCTGTGCCTTTTTAACAGTTGTACTTGGCACATATAAATTTAATGTTGCATACATGCAGGGTGCGCCAATGGCGTGAGGTTTTGTAATGTTGCAACATATGTTTTGGTGCGCCAAGTGGGCGCAGGAAAAGTGGTTGTAACAAGCAAGGGAAGTGTGCCTTGAGGGCGCAACTGTTCTTTATGTAACAGGCATGGTATGTGTGCCATTGGCGCGACTGTTTATCATGTTGCAAGGGTGGCAGATGCGCCAAAAGAGGAAATGACAGTGTCTTATTTTCAAGCCATGATTCTTTCTCCTGAGGGGTTACATGAATTTAAACTTCTTTTGCAGGATATCTTTGGGTGATGAAGAAGCTTAAAATGAGAGTTTCAAGCAATCTTTTTAGGACAGAGTCCCCTTTACCAGCAGATCTGGAAAGAGGGGGAAATGCATGGGGAAGAAAAGAGAAAAACAGCAAGGAGGGGGTTGAGTTCATGATTTCATAGCCTTATTCAACCCAATTCATACCAACAAGCAGCCAAAAACCAAACATAAAACACACAAAGAAATGAGGACCTCCTACCTGGATTATATAATGGAGAAGTGTGAAACCGGGTCCACGAAGTGATTCGAAAACGACAGGGTAGGTGCGCTGACAGGTACAGAGGGAAGAGAAAATCATGTGATTCTGACTGATGAAAATGACAGTGCAGATGCGCCTATATATAGGTGAGGTGGTAATAAATGCACCAACCACTTTTTCAAGTGGCGTATGAAAAGTGTTGTCGACACAAGGAAAGCATGCGCCCTTTGGCGCATCAAAATACCTATCAACACAAAGTTATGTGCGCCTTTGGCCCTTGGCACCGAAAGTGGCGCAGTGTTGACACAAGAATATATGTGCCCTTGGCGCACCAAAAAGTGGCGCAACAAAAGTATTGTTTACATGAAGGCGCATGTGCCTTGGCGCATGCAAGAAAGGCACAACATAGTGAGGCGCACCAAAAGGTGTGTTGACACTTCAAACCATGTGCCAAAGGATTTAAAGGGGGTGCACCTAAACTTGATGTTGCATAGACATTATGTGCACCCAACCAAAAAAGACCAAAAATGGTTAAGTTCAGAAAACTAGATTTCCCGGGAAGGGATTTTTGCAACGTTCCGAAACGCAAGGAGTCCCTGACGAGGGACCGGAACAAAATTTTGGTAGGGTTATCTGTAAAATTGCCCTTGCCAATTTTACGGGATAACAGCTGGCTCTTTCTGGGGACTATCTCTGAGCGAACCTCAGGGGTAGAGAATCCCAAATCTCATGTGCCTATCCATTGGGTAACAGATTCAAAAACAAGGGAGACCGGAAAGGGAAACACACAACTAACAAAAGCAAACACACGACAAAAAACAAACACACAACTGAAGGAACTATACAAAGAAGAGAGGAAGCTCTACTTCCTGAAGATTTTCAAATGCTGCCCACTATAGGGAAGCGAGAGATCAGTTCCATCTAGATATGAGAGATAGAAACTATTCTCTCCATTGAGCTGCTTGATCTTGAAAGGTCCTCTCCACAGGGAGTCAAAATTTCCGTGCATGCCCTTTAGCTCTCTTCGTTTGTCCCACAAAAGGACAAGGTCTCCTAGCTGGAAATTTATTTTCTTAGCCTTTTTTATCAAACAATCTTTTAACCTGATTCTGATGTTCGGTGATCTTTTCGACCACCTTTACTCTCTTTTATTCAAGCTCTGCTAGATACATGATCCTCTTTTCAAGGGAATTTTGAAAAGTCTCATCTTTGATTACCCGTGTCAAGCACAAAGTAGGGATTTCAGTGGAAATGGGAAGCTCAGACATCGGTGCCATATAGCACCTAAAAAGGTGACATACCGAGAGATCTCTTGGGAGTGATGTGGTCTGCCCACAAAGCGTCGTATAAGGAATTGTGCCACATTCGTTGGTTCTCATCCACTAACTTTCGTACGATGGTCACTAAGTTTTTGTTATTGGATTCTGCCTGACCATTTCCCTGAGGGTAATAATCTGAGGCGTGAGCTAAGGTTATTCCATATTCATAGCAAAAACTAATAACTTCCCATGAAGAAAAGTTAGAAGCATTATCAGTAACAATCTTGTTTGGAACACCAAACTTGACAATGATATGTTCTTTGATGAAACTGCAAACAACCTCGGAAGTGGCCTGTTTGACAGGTATGGCTTCCACCCACTTGGTGAAGTAATCTATTACTGAACATAAGACATAACTATGTCCGGCACTTGATTGGGGATTGAGGTGCGCCGATAAAATCAATTCCCCACTGCCTGAATGGTTCGTTGACAATGATCGGCCTGAGGGGAAAAGCAGCTAACTTGGGCTTGCCAACAAACTATTGGCAAAGCTCAAACTTTGCTACCCAGGTAGTTCTATCTTGGAAAAGTGTCAGCCAATAGTACCTAGCCTGAATGATCTTGTGTGTTGTCACGGAAGAGAAGAAATGGCCCCCGCATGCTGAATTATGAAAACCTTCGAGTAAATTTACTTGTTGTGGCTTGTCCACACATCGTAAGAAGATGCCATCTATCCCGCGTTTGTATAAACCATCATTCCCAGATGACATATTTGGTTTCTCTGAGCTTTATAGTGTGCGTTTCTCCTTTACAGTTAAGTGAACTGGGCATTCACCGTAGGTGAGGAAGAAAGCAATATCGGAATACCACTCATCATTGGTTGCGACGAATAGGACCATAGGCAGCGAATCGGGTCTCTCCAACCGGATTTGTGCTTCATTAGTATAATCATCCTTTTCTTCGAAAACTTATGACCCTTGGTTTTCGGCCATAAGTTAACATAGGCCCTTGCCTCTTACCAACTTAGTTGGTTTTATATCCAAATCATACTCTTGGAATTTTGCAATCCAATTTCCTCATAAGCTTCCTAAATCCTGTTGATTTAAAATCGACTTGACTACCGTGTCAAGGACCAGTACTACTGTATGAGAATTTAAAATGTAATACCTGAAGTTTTTGATTGCTTTGACAATGGCAAAGGCATGCTTTTCCAACTGAGACATTCTTAATTCGTGAGGCTTGAGGGGAGAGCTCATGAACGCAATCAGAGATTCAACATCCTCAGAATTCTTTTGCATCAAGATCGCAGATACAGTATGCCTCAGATGCATAGCTATACATGATAAAATCATTGGAGAAATTGAGACACACTAGGACTGGCGCGTGAGTGATGGAAGCTTTTATTTCTTTGAACTACCTTTTCCCATCTCTCGCTCCATCAGAAAGTTGGTGACCCTTTCATCATGTCCAATATATGATGAGTCTTTTTAGCAAAGTCGGGAACAAAGCGCCTGAGAAAATTCACCTTTCCGAAGAAAGAATGGACGCTGTTCTTGCTTTGTAGGAAAAGTAAGGCTCTGAATAACCTTAACTCTTTCAGTGTCTATCTTCGTTCCTTCTTCGCTAACAACATTTCCTAGCAACTTTCCTTCTATGACTCCAAAAATAGAATTTTTTGGGTTCAGGGAAATCCCATGTTCTCGGAACCTAGCCAATACTTGCTCCAAATGATCACAATGATCATTTCGTTGTTTAGAGAACACAGTGAAGTCATCCAAATAAACGACAATGACCTTCCCCATCATACCTTTAAATGCAAGGTCCATAGACCCACTGAAAAGTGGTGCCAGCATTGGGTCAGGGCAAAAGGCATCCTGCTATAGGCAAACATGCCCCAGGGATTAGTGAATGTTGTTTTAAATTGGTCTTCAGGTGCGACTCCAATCTGATTGTAGCCTGAAAAACCATCAAGCATGGACAACATTTCTGATCCAGTTACTGCTTGTAGAACTTGATCCATTATAGGAAGTGGGTAGTTGTCCTTTAAGGATGCCTGATTCAGGTTTCGAAAATCTACGCATATGCGTATTTCACCATTTTTCTTGCGCACTGGCACAATGTTTGCCACCCAAGTACTGTGATGGATAGGAAAAATGATTCTCGCATCCAACATTTTCTGAATTTCAGCCTGGATAGTACCTGAGATCTTAGGGTTATAATGCCTCTGCTTCTGGCGAAAGGGTTTGACGTCCTCTTTCAACGGGATGTCATGCTGGACATCCTTTGGCTTAAAAGACTTTAGATCAGCATAGGACCATGCCAATACATCCATGTATTTCTTCAGCAGTTTGACAAACTTCTGCTTCTCTTCAGGTGTGCAACATTTTCCGATGTTCACAAACTGCGGATGTTCTACCGAACCTAAATTAGCTGGTTCGGTTTCTGGGGAGGAGTTAGTATCATCTCGCCTTTTCTTTTTTACAAAACGATCATGCCTGTCGAACAACCACTCCAAAGAAACTAGGCCCCTTCGGAATTTTATTTCCTTTGAGCTGACATATGCCGTCGTTCCCTTCGGATTCATCGTCTTGATCGGTGACTGATTCACGGCACGTGGAAGTGGATCCTTCAAAATGAAGTTCCTTAAAATTTTCCACCTTTTCTAGAAAGGCAATGAGTTGATTGTCATCGTTGAATACTTTCCAATGTTGAGAATTGTCTGGCACGCTTGGGCAGAAAACCACTTCAATGGTGTATTTGTCTGTTTTCAAACCTGGGTGAGGGAGCATGAGGGATGCTGAAACGGCCAATGAATCGGCCATGTCATTTTGAGCTCTTGGAATGGATTCTATTGAAAAAGTGTCAAATTCTTTGATGTTGTCCCACACCGCATTGCGGTAATGCCTGAGCCTCTCATTCTTTACTTGATATATCCTTTTAACTTGATTCACGACTAGCTCTGCATCACCTTGTACTTTCATATTTTTGATCCCTCTTTCCTTTGCGGCTTGCATGCCAAGTAGTAGAGATTCATACTCAGCAGTATTATTTGTGTTGAAAAACTACAACTTGAAAGAGAGAGGAATAATCTCCCCTTCGGGAGATATTAGCACGGCTCCGGCGCCACATCCACTAGTTGCGCAACTGCCATCAAACTGCAAAGTCCAGATCTTGTTAAGATCTTCTTCTTGGACGAGAACAACCATTTTGTCAGACTCGGTAGACAAGAAATAGTTCCCCATTCCTGATGATTCGAAAAGAATTTGAGCTTTGGGGTCCTCAGAGTTAGTAACCAAGTACTTCTTTTGTGATTCAGGCTCCAATGTTTGCATTACACCTTTGACAGGGATTGTAGCCTTGGACTAGTCCATATGAATCTCCCCACCAACTTCACTGCAAAAACTTCTTCCCAGCAAAATTCCATAGGCTGCTGGAATGTCGGCAACAAGGACGGTCATCTTTACTCTTTTCTCTGGGAACGCTGCAAATGCGAACTGCGCGTCTTTGATCTGACCAATCAGCGGGACCTGCTTGGTTTCCAAGGAATAACATCTGCCAAAAGGCTTGGTAAGGGTGAGGCCCAAAGCATGGGTGACTTTTGCCGGCATGACGTTATCAGAAGCTCCAGAATCAATTATGCAGTTACTTAATTTGTGGCCATTGATTAGGAGGGAGAGATAGAAAGGTTCTATCTTGCCTGATGCAGATGTTGAGGCAACATTTATGCGGGATGCAGGAGGAGTGGAAAGGATTCCTTTTAGGGGGATCTGGGGAGATATGACAGCTTGGCTTTGAATATACTTGGTCAACCTTATAAGCTGTTCGGGGTTTGACTGAAGATACTCGGCTTCAGACATTTGGATCTTGGTCTTTTTAGCATGATCTATGATGTCAAACGTGGCCAAGGGTTGAGCTGGTGAAGGAATGAGTCCCTCACTTCGAGATGGTGGAGTAGGATTACTGGTCTTTATGGAAATAGAAGAAGGCTGATTTGGAGGAGAGATGGGGGGAAAAGATTTCTTTGTAAAAGACTTAACAGGGGGTTGAGTAGGAAGAGGATTACCTCTTTTAGCAATGGTTGGAGGCGTGTTTGACATGGCCTTCTCTTTCTGCACATCGCCAGTGACCTCTGCTTCTTTTCCTTGCGAGCGGGTAAAAACAACATATGATTGTCCACTTGCATACCCTTGTGTACCCTCTTCTTCATCAGATTCTTCCTCATCAAATTCCATATACCCGATAGTAGAGTCACTAGTCGGTTCACCGACATCTTGATCATCTTCACCTTGAGATGAAGGTTCTTCGTAATTTTGTTCCTCTTCTTCTTCAATTTCAGCTAAAGCGTTGACCGGAGGAGCCTCAAGCGCCAACCGTGGAGCAGTTGCAGGCAAGCGCGGCCTTTGTGGAACATTGTTGGAAACGAAATTCCTTCATGGAATATCCCGGTATGAGGAACTGGGGGAAGCTTGGGCTAACTACTTTTTTAATGCGAGCAAGTCGTTCACCATCTTTTGAAATGCTGGATCAGACGAAGTAGTGGGAGAAAGGCCCGAAGATTTAAGCTTAGATGATTCCCTTTTTAATTCGCCAGCTATTAGCAAATTATCTTCAATTCGAATGGCAGCGGCCTGGGTGAGAATCAAGGTAGCTACCTGTTCTTGTAGGAGTAAGAAACTTACTTTTGAGCTCATGGAGTTTACGAAGAAACACTTCTGATTTTCCGGTGTTGGAAGCATGGCAACAGGGACACGGTTGATTAATGCATTGAACCTGGCGATAAAATCGTGCATGGTCTCATTGGCCTCCTTCTTTAGGTGAGTGATCTGTGATAACAATGCAAATGCATCTTCTGAAGGCTTGTACCTATCTTCAAAAGCATCCCGCAAGGTGGCCCAACTGGTAATAGATCCGGCCGGCAAATGCTGAAACCATTCTGCTGTGGGCCCTTGTAAAGTTTCCAGAAAAAGGTGAACCGACACATCTTCATGGGTCACATCTAGGATACTGCATGACATGATGAATGCAGATATGTGTGAATCCATGCTTTGGTTCCCGCTCCCATCAAATTTGGGAAAATTCTTTTGGTTTCCATGTGGGAGCGCGTGAACAGGATGCGGCAAAGCCAGGGGACCCATAGCATTTCCCCATGGTACCGCCATCTGGACGGGTGGAAAAAGAACGCGGGCTGGAAGTACAGTTCCACTGAGCAGCAAGGCACTACAAAGGGATGTGGAGGCTCCTTGTGAAAACTGGTTCTTTCGTGGAGGTGAGGCACTTCTGGCTGACCGATCAGCTGAACTTAGTGATGAAAAGTGCGCTGGTGTTATACTAAAGTTGTGCCTTTGAAGCAGATCAAAAGTAGGATCGACTTCTCCACGAGCTCTCCTGCTACGAGTAAATGGTTCACCTGCCAGCGTACCTTCCCGATCTGCAATATTGTGAAGCAGATATAAAAATTCTTTTTGGTTGTACTTGCTGATTTTCTGATTTTTCTGACAAAAATCAGCAGCATGTACTTTTCTGAATATTTAATTTTATCCTTTTCTGAAAACCGATTGCGGTTTAATGACAAAGAACAGTGAGGATAAAATGATAGTGAAGCTTAGTAAGCTGATTTTCAGATCTAAAGTTGACTTTTTCAAAGAGTTTGAAAATTTTGGTAAACAGTCAAAAACTCAGATCTACGGAAAAATACATATTTTCATAAAAACTCAGCGAACTAAAGGTCTCCAACTAGGCCAGATCTATGGATCTCAGAAGAAAATTTTCAATTTGGGTACTTTTTGCAAAAAATTTAGATTTTGAACAAAAGTTAAAATTTGCAAACAGATAGTGATTTTTCTTATTTTTACTGATTTTCTATCATACCACCATCATAGATCTGTTCGATCCCCAGCGGAGTCGCCAAAAACTGTTGGTTTGAAAATCTGTCGCTTGGGCAGATTTATGGATAGACGAGCCAACAATGTGCAGGGCATAGCCCCTCTTTGAGTCAGCAAAGTGAAACTGGTTTATTGCTATTCTACCAGCAGGAATCTGTGCAAGTCTTACAATATTCTGCCTTCGAGGGTT
Source organism: Taxus chinensis (assembly GCA_019776745.2). NCBI lineage: Eukaryota > Viridiplantae > Streptophyta > Pinopsida > Cupressales > Taxaceae > Taxus > Taxus chinensis. Next base: position 310,566,095 of record CM034146.1, on the reverse strand, counting down.
TGGGATCTCATCCCAGTAGGGGTGTTTCCGACTGCGGAAAGAAAGGAATGAAAGAGAGGATGAAGAAAGATCAGGTCCGAAGGGAGAAAAGAAATGAATTCCAAAGCAGAAAGGTCAGAGGGTTTATGTTTTGGGATTGGTAGTAAACAGAGCCAAACCTACTTGCATAAACGAATAAAGCAATACTGATGAATAAATGACAAAAAAGTAGAGATAGATTCAACAGAACAAACGCATAGATCTGACATAAGAAAGATCAGATGCCCATAACACACATATTCAACACAAAGTCTTAATATTTGCATTAATATCTTCTTCTGTTACAAAAAGTACAAAGCCTTTTCTTCTCACTTCTATTTTTCATCTAAAAGATATCCACCCCTGAATACAACAAGTATTCGAGTATTTATAGAAGAAGGAGAAGAAGGGAAGCAAAAAGGAACCAACCACCTAATTACAAAAATATCTTACAATAGATTACAAAGACATGTGTTGACTTTTGACAACTTGGTGGATGACATCATCCCATGGTGCAACATGGATGATGTCATCATTTGTGTCAACACACTTTAAATATTTTACAAGGAGAAAGTTGGGAAGAAAGAAACTATTCGTCGTCGTCCCGCGGCTGGAAGGGGGTATCCTACTTTTGCTACTCGGGTGATGAGATGTGGAATTGGGCACGGTACTCCATGAACTTGCTGATCATGGGTTGGAGTTGATCCTCGGAAGGATCCTTGTGTCGATCGCTGATAGCTTCGCAAGTCTCCCGCTCATCTGTGAGATTTTCTAGGAGTTTTGAATAATCATTCTCTGCCTCTATCAGGTACCCGATGAAGTCACGACACGCCAACAGGTTGTTGATGGATTCGGCGTCGAACGTGACCTCTGGCCCCAGTCCCTGTGAAACGATCTCCTTGAAGATGTGAATAGTTTCCTTAACCTTTCTTAAGGTGAAAGAAGAGGTGAGCAAGCCTGAAGACATCCTTAGAACAATCTGTTCCATTTGATGCATTGCATCCAGGGCTTCCTCTTTTACTTTGTCGATCTTCTCCAGGACAAACTCTAGCTGATCCACCTGATAATCCAGAGTAGAAAGGATTTTATTGAGGGCTCTTGGGTGTCCAAAGACGCCGAACTTGACCAGATCTTCGACTGAACAGTCAAACATTTTCTGAAAGGTCTCGTGTTGCATCCTGGCATGATCCAGCTCTTCGGAGATGGGTCCTGCTATCGCTTGGAGTTCTCTGTTCGTCTGATTGATGTTCTGATATAACCCGGTGAACTTAGCGATTACTCCTTCACTATCCTTGAGGATCTGGCTCCTCCAGGCAGAAACTGCCATGCCCTGCTCGCCGATTTTAGCATATTCATTGATTTTATCCTGACTCAGAGGCTCAGGAGTTTCGGTGGCAGTTGTGGGAGGTGCACTGCCCATCTTCTGCAAGGCGTGGAGAAGGTGTTTATTTTTCTCCTTTAGCAGCCTCTTCTCTTCCTTTGCTTCTTGGAGTTTCTTGCAAAGGGCGTCAACTGCAGATAGGGCTTCTCCTTGCAGGCTTTCTGAAGATGTCCCCATTGTGACTTGAGTCACTATGTAATCTGTCGAAGATAGATCCTTCTTATCCTTCAAAGGATTGGGGTATGCAATCTCCATCACTCTCTCCCCTGATGCACTCTGAGAGAAGCGGGTTATGGGCTTTTTCTTCTTGGCCCCTTTTGATGGGATTACAGAGAATTCCATTGGTGCGATGGGAACTTTCCTCTTCTGTTGACTCAGGTGCTGGGAGATCCAGGCTGGACTTATGGGAGAAGGACCAGAAACGGAAAAGGGAGCAGCTGCAGTAGTAGAAGGGAAAAACGTGGAGACACTTGGAGGCGGCATAGAGAGGGAAGCCGAGGAAGTGCTCACGGGAGGAAGAGATACTGCAGGGGAGGAAGACATAGGAATGGAAGGGAGCTCAGAGATGAGGGAAGAAATGGAGGGGGATAGCTCCGTGAGAGAAGAGAAGATGGATGAGGAAGAAGGGGGAACAGTAGAAGATGGGGGGGAGGACACGACCAAAGGAATGGTCGCTTGGGTCACTCGAGGAGGGGAAGGAGGAGAGGGAGAAGGGACAGAAGGGACCTCAATAGTTACATTCGTGGCCACATCCTGAGTGGATGTGCCTATCGGAACATCTTCCGCTGCTTCTTCTTCTGAGCTTTCTGGGATTACAACCCATTCTTGTGAAGCGGAAGGAGGGCTTTCAGGGGCTTCCTCTTGGGTGGAGTTGGATTCACCCTCTTTGCCTTTATCCTTGCCCTTTGGTAGCTGTTTTTCCTGAGGAGGTGCGTTGCCTAACGGAGATGTGGTGAAATCAACTCCGAGGTAGATGAGACCGTTCATTCTGCACCAATGCTCTGTTCTTCGCAGAGTTTCTTTAACCCTTTCTTCTATGGTCTGAGGTGCTTTGGTCCTGTCAATCGCAGCAAACGGCCAGTCATCTCCACCCGTGTCAAGATACACTTGATCAACTTCTTACTCAGTAGTTTGATAGCCTTTTGGGACGATGGCCACACCGTACTGGATGATTTCGGCCAAGGCTAAGTGGGAATGATCCTTCCTCCTGAGCTCAACCTCATGATATATGTCGATATAAATGTCTTCGATCTGAGGGATGTGGATCAGATCGAGCTTGGCCCTGGGGAGACAATTCCTTGGGTCGAAGGTGGGCCTGGCTGGGAAGTTGTGCTTTAGATTCAGCAATTCCAACTCTACAAGCATCTCCCGGGCTTTGTGATGTGAAACGCAAGTATACCTGCCCACTGTAAGGGGGAAAGGAGTTCCACCCTTCTTCCTCTTTAAGCACTTTTCGTGGTAGGTAATGAGCTGTCTTGATAGCTCCAACAGGATTAGCTTGGGACCGGCATACCTTGGCAACTTAGTTGGTTTTCCCAAGAAGTTGGCTGCCCTTAGGTAGGTGAAGGTAGGGAATTGCGTGAACAAGGCTCCCCACTTTTCTGTCACTGTCACAATGCTCTTGGTCATACGACCATGAGTCATGTTTGGCCTCAAAAGGTAGATGACGTCATAGAAGAAGGCGTCGTTGATCTTTGTAAATTGTGGAATACTGTTCTCCAGCTTCAGCTCTGGATAGTATTCGTATATTTTAACCTGGGGCCAAACCTCGCACCGCATTAGAGCTGGATAGTCTCTTTCTGAAGCTGCAACATAGACTACATAGGAGTTCATATAGAACCTCCCCGTTGTGGTAAGTTGTTGGAGCTGCTTCAGATATTGTGCTGCTTATGATCTCTGCCCACTCAAAGCGTTGATCGGGCACATTTTTATTCATTGTTTCTAAGTACCTCAGCATCCACTTGTGAAAGTAATGGGCATCAGGAAGCCCAAACACTCTGCTCAGGAACGTGATTATATCACTGAGTTCCTCTGAAAAGTCACTGCGATGAATGACTTGTGGCCACCTGGTCACCACCTTTTTGTTCTTCAGGTATACTTCGTTCATCAACTGCATACACTGATCCTCATTGTCATTCCAAGCCTTGATGCAATCTTCCTGGCTTACGGCCACAAAGTGCCGGTGGTGAGGAATGCCGAGCATTATTTCAAAGTGTCGGGAAGTGAGGTTGATTATGACCTCGCCCTTCTCATTTACGACACACCTGGTGTCTTTATTGTAGCAGCGGGCCACCACCATCATAAATTCATTATTTACTGCACTGACTGGGATCCCCCCAGCAAAATGCAGTGCACTGCCCATCAGTTTTTCCATCTAGGGACTTCTTGTAACCTTTCTGGTTCTGGCCCAGAAATCCTCCATGTCAATGTGTCCGAGCTTAGAATCCCTTATATCTAGGTTGCATTCTGCTTGGGACTCGGGCATCCTGACCCTCTGATATTTGTACTTCATCTCTTCTTCCGTGAGTTTGGCTTTGCCCTTAGACTTGGTCGGTTTCTTGCTTGATGTTGACATATGTAACTCTGAACTCAGTTGCTGATCTGCAAGAAGAAGAAGTGAAACCCAACGCAAGAAAGTCATATCAGCTATTTGATCTTCCATTAAAGCGTCAACAGAAGAAAGAGTTAGTGATTTTAAGGCCTCAGGGTGCAGGGCGCATGAATACTATAGGTTACAGGGCTAAATAATATGGCGCACAGGAAAGGGCTGCTGCAAGGGATAAATCAGCGCCAAAGGGCACATGGCGCATGGGTATTGTAGGTTACATTTTTGTTGTTGTAAGTAGAAGTGTGCCTACGCCACGTGGATGCATTTTATAAAGGGCGCAGATATTTTTCATGTTACACGGGTACAGGATGTGCCAAAGGGCGCAAGTTTAATGCGTGTAACATCATTTTTTCATGTGCCACAGGGGAACTTGGCGCGGCGCATGGAAAGTCTGCATAACATGATGTTGTTGTAACAATGGATGCGCCTGCGCCTTTTTAACAGTTGTACTTGGCGCATATAAATTTAATGTTGCATACATGCAGGGTGCGCCAATGGCACAAGGTTTTGTAATGTTGCATGCAAGTTTGGTGTGCCAAGAGGGTGCAGGGAAAGTGGTTGTAACAAGCAAGGGAAGTGCGCCATGAGGGCGCATCTATTCTTTATGTAACATGCATGGTATGTGCGCCATTGGCGCGACTGTTTATCATGTTGCAGGGGTGGCAGATGCGCCAAAAGAGGAAAAGACAGTATCTTATTTTAAAGCCATGATTCTTTCTCTGAGGGGTTACATGCATTTAAACTCCTTTTTAAGGGTATCTTTGGGTGATGAAGAAGCTAAAAAAAGAGAGTTTCAAGTAATCTTCTTAGGACAGAGTCCCCTTTACCAGCAGATTTGGAAAGAGGGGGAAATGCATGGGGAAGAATAGAGAAAAACAGCAAGGAGGGGGTTGAGTTCATGATTTCACAGTCTTATTTAACCCAATCCATACCAACAAGCAACCAAAAACCAAAACACAAAACACACAAAAGAAATGAGGACCTCCTACCTGGATTATATAATGGAGAAGTGTGAAACCGGGTCCACGAAGTGATTCGAAAATGACAGGGCAGGTGCGCTGACAGGTACAGAGGAAAGAGAAAAGCACGTGATTCTGACTGATGAAAATGACAGTGCAGATGCGCCTATATATAGGCGAGGTGATAATAAATGCACCACCCACTTTTTCAAGTGGCGCATGAAACGTGTTGTCGACACAAGAAAGCATGCGCCCTTTGGCGCATCAAAATACCTGTCAACACGAAGTTATGTGTGCCTTTGGCGCACCGAAAGTTTTGTTGACACAAGAATATGTGCGCCCTTGGCGCACCAAAAAGTGGCGCAACAAAAGTATTGTTGACATGAAGGCGCATGCGCCTTGGCGCATGTGAGAAAGGCACAACATAGTGAGGTGCACCAAAACGCTTGTTAACACTTCAAACCGTGTGCCAAAGGATTTAAAGGGGGCGAACCTAAACTTGATGTTGCATAGACATTATGTGCGCCCGACCAAAAAAGACCAAAAAAGGTTAAGTTCGGAAAACTAGATTTCCCGGGAAGGGATTTTTGCAACGTTCTGAATGCAAGGAGTCCCTGACGAGGGACCGGAACAAAATTTTGGTAGGGTTATCTGTAAAATTTCCCTTGCCAATTTTACGGGATAACAGGGTTGAATCCAAAGGCAGTTCCCAAAACAAGCACGAATATTCCACATGTCTCAGGCTTGAAAAGGGACTGATCCGGACATTGAGAATTCCAAACTAGTGGAAATAACCATGTGTCAGCTCGACGTAATTTCAAAATTAAGAGCCCAAGGTGGAGACTCAAACTAGCGCCAACTCTCCAAGTGGTCAGGGTCCAATAGAAGTCAAATGGCAGTGGGCCCAAATTGGTTAAGTATAAGAGTGTCGGTGGAATATGCCAAGTGTCTCAATGGCACACATTCAAAGGCGCGACCTAAAGCAGAGACTCAAATGAGCGTGAGGCTTCCATGTGTCTAGGGTTCAAGAAAGGCATCGACCAGAATCGACTAAGTATCACAAACTTGCGGAAGGAGCCACGTGTCATTTTAGTGCATCTTCAAAGGTAAATATAAAAGCGGGTCTCCCAGACAAGTGCTAGCCTTCCATGTGTCCCAGGTCTAAAAAGAGACAGAGTCGAAAGTTGAAAAGTCAAGATGGGGCAGAGTCAGTGGAGGGTGCCAAGTGTCTCGATGATGCAAATTCAAAAGGGGCGGCCCAAGGGCTAGTCTCAAGCGAGTGCAGAGCTTCCACGTGTCCAAAAGTTAAAAAGGGGGATAGAGTCAGCCGCTTATATTGACTAAGTATGGAAGGGAGGGTGGAGGCCTCCATGTGTAATCTCTGTGTAAATTCAAAAGGTAGAATAAGGAAGTAGGTCCTAGATGTGCATCAACACTCCACGTGTCCCTGGTCAAACGTATGCCCCCGCAAAAAAAAAGGGAATTAGCCAAAAAAAAAGAAACATAGCAAATCCATAGCAGAGCCATGTGTCTCTTCGGTGCAACTTCAAAAAAAAAATCCAAAAGTGGTCCCCAAACGTGCACCAGTTCTACATGTGGCCATGTTTCAAGTCAAGGAGGGAAGGCAGGTCACTGGAGGTAGTTTGAACTTTTTGGCCCGAGAAGGCATAAAGTGTAAAAATAAGCCGTACCTCCACCGACGCCCAGAGGTGCCACATGTTAGGTCTAAATTACATGCAGGGAGATGGGTCTTGGAAGGATTTTTTCTAGATGTGGGCCAAAATGCCTGAGGAGGAATTTTCACCCAAATGGAAAATGCAAACTGACAGGCCTGAAGATGGTTTTTTGGAAAAAGTGAATTACGGGGTTGTGGGGTGTTTTTTGTATATTTGTAATTTTGTGCAAAAGGCGTTAAGTGAATTTCAGGTCTGCAGAACTATTATGCTAAATTAGTTTTTGCCATTTTGTATGGATTTGACTCAAACATTCAAATGGACATATCTTTTATTCCAATGCTCGAAATTCAAAAAATTTGGCACCATTCGAAAGGTCTCGACCTCGTCTACGCCATGGAAACCTAAAATTTTAATTTTGACAAGGTTAGGTGGGTGAGAATTGGGAAAATGTCTTCATGCCATTAATATGTGATCTGATTACTTCAACAACCAGATCAGATTCGATTTGATCCGTCGTTCTTCCTTCTTCGACACGCCGAATAGAAATAGAGCGGAGGACTTGACAGATTATGGGTGGATTTATAACGGCATTGATGGCTGGTAGCTGAGCTCTAAATTAGGTTTCCTACCTCTTTTCTTCTCCTCTCTTCGCTACATCTATAAAATTAATGGCTTGACTCATTGTAAAGGGTTGGACATTTTTGTTTTGCACCCTCCCTTCTTCGCTTGTCTACAAGTGAATTTGTGGAGTTTTCTAAACCTCCCATTAAAGTTGTAATACAAAGTTTTTCCTCTTGGCTACTGTAATGTACTGTATCAACTCTGGAGAAACAATATATGTCTATGGATGATTTTCAACTCTCTCATGTCTTCATTGTTGTCTTCTGATTTCTCATTGTTGTATTACATTTCTATGGTCTATGTTAAATTACAAAAGGAATGTTTAACATTCCTTTGGTGCATCACCTTGTTAGCTAAGGTTTATTTTCTCATATATTCCCAACCCTATCTCATTGGCAAGATAGAGTAGGTTTTAGAGTAGATCCTCTACAATTTATTTGTGTGCACCTGAACAGAGGAATAGGAACCTGCCTTCATCCAGAGATCTCTTTCGATTTCAAAGTCCCACACTTTGAGAGATGCTCCATGTTATGCAATCACACTGAGAGTCTCAATCGATTAAGTTGCAGGCACTCAGGGGTGCTATGATTTTGTACTAACATGCACCATACCAAAAGTGCATCGAAGAGACACGTGACACCTTCTGCGGTTCCTTTTCCTTTCACTTTTTGGAATTGCGTCAGGTTGACATGTGGCACCCTCTGCGAGTCCATTTCTTTGCTTCGAGTCGAATCGTATGTGAAGTCCGAAGACTTCAAGCATTTATCCATTTTTCTTCCTCTCGAGCTCTAATCTCCTTTAACATTGTTGTTGGCCATTCATTTTCCCACCTTCCATTGCCATTACCGAGCCCACCTGTAACCATATTTTTTGGGATCAAATGTCAGCTCGCACAGCTAAACCAACCCTTCAATTTTCTCCTATGTAAGGCTGTGTTTGATCAATTTTACCTAAGGGGAAAAATTGGATAACAGCTAACTGAAACAACCATTTCTGTATACCTTGCAAAGTTAGAAAATGCAATTTTGAGATACTTGTAAAACAACACTCTGAGTCCCATAAATGATATGTACATTTTCATATGTGTTATTTGTTATGTAGAGAGTCTCATAAAGAAATAACTCAACCTCATTTGATCATTTGCGCTCTCTTCGTAGCTACTCTAGGAGCCTTGGTGCTCTATTTTGCACTGTTAGGAAGCTACCAAAATTGAAAAGTTGGCTTTCGTTTTAAACCATCGTTCGAACCCTGAGCAACGAAGTGTGTTTCCACCTTGGGAAACCTCTAGTATATTTACTAGAAAATTTCTTGCAACCACTAGATTGGGGGAAAACACTCTTCTAGATAGTTTGTAAAGGGCATTTTGTAAGCCCTAGGTTACTGTTTGACTAGGTCAGATTGGCTCACCTACGACCAATGGCTCCAGAAAATTCATCACCATTTGCAACATGTTTACCAGTTCTTAGTTCCATCGACTCTGTTGAATTATCCATATATAGGGAGACTTGTAGGAAATTTTTCATTACACGTTCTTCCATCAAATGTTAGCTTTAGATGTGATTTTTTGAGCCCTCGGGGTAACTTTTGATCATTTGCAACTAGGCCAGTTATGACTGATGGCCTCGGAAAACTGACCGTCAATCTTAAACTATTTTCCAGGTTTGAATTTCTCCAGTTCCTGTGAATTCTTGGTGTATAGGAGGACACGTAGAAATTTACCCATGGTGTGTTTTCTCATTGGATGACAATGTTTGAAAGTGGATTCTTAGTCTCCAAGCCTTAATTGAATGTTTTTGCAACTAGTAGGAAAATGTAAAAAGAAAGTTATAGGACTTATAGCAGGTAAACAAACCATCGTGGAAACCTGTTGAAACTTGCAAATAAATGTTTGAAAATTTATCATGTAACTTGTTGTATGAAATTGAACTTTTGGCAAAACAATGTTTCTCTCTTCCCTATCTCTTTCTCCATCCTTGGTTAGAAAAGAAGGTGAAATGAAATGAAATAAATATGTTTCTCTAACCTTCTCCTATCAAATGAAAATTATTATTATTATGTAAATGGAAACAAAAAAAATGTTAATTATGCTAGATCTAGGTGGATGCCATGCCAATGATTTATCGCTGATTTCATGCTCACATGGTTTTGCAAGATGCAAGAAAGATGGCAAAAAGGTGTGGTGTAATTCATTGTTTATTATTGTAATTTATATATTTTATTGAAAAGTGCATATATGTATAATGTATTTCTATGTTACAGAAAATTTTAAATTTTAAATTTGGTAATATGTATGGGATGCTAGACTTAGGTTATATCTTGGGAAATGTGCATTTAATCATAGGTACATTTTGACTCATATTTACATATGGTAAAAAGGTTGGATATATATATATATGTATATGTATATTATATATATAATGTGTAAATATATATACATTGAATTTAATGGAATATCTTGTAGTGCATTTCCAGTGTGTAATAGATGATTAATTAATTGGTGTGTTGTGTTCTTTACCTAAAAAATGTAATAAAGAAATCTAAACGAAAAAGTCAACCCTAGTGTAAGATTCGTGCATAACTTGTTTTCATGTGTCATTCTTCTTAGTATAAAAGAAATTGAAACCGTAGAATGAACTTAAACTTGTGTACTCAATGACACCTTCTAATTTAAGTAAATAAGAGCCCAATTTTGAGTTTTTGTCATAGTCGGTATGTTTAGCGACATTGTCGTGAACTCGATAGTATGAACGACATGGTAAACCTTTATCTAGAGTAATTGCTTACCTTCTATTATTGTTTATCATATGTGTAGTAAGGAGAATGTGTTCTCTTCAGGTTTGACTTACGTGTTAGTTGGAAAATATTGCCAACTACTCTTGAAATTCACCTTTAGCAGTTGGGATTATTAATGAAGTTAATATTTAACTCTCATTCTACCCGTCCTCTCATTCTAGCCACATTAGTTTTGAAAACACTATCATCCTAATATATAATTAATCCTCACAACTAAAATTGTGAGTACTACACCTAAAACAATGTATTCAATAGATCATTTCCATAACTTAAGATTCATTATTCAAAGCTATGACTATGCAGTGTAACGTTACCATATATGGAGTAATTAGAACTAACAATTCCTTAGTATCCTAGTGGACTACCAAGTCTTACGAAGTTAGATCTAGAAATTAACTTCATCATCGAATGAATTCCTTGTGAGATCTAGAAGACACAAATGTAGCTAGTGAAATAGTTGTAACTATGACTTAAACTCTTGTTAATGATATCTTTAGTTCCTCACAACTAAATGTGTTACCTTGGCTAGTGAAAATATAGCATTGGGTATTTTTGGAGGCTTTATAGGGTAAATATGTTTTCACACCTTAATTTGATCTATAATAGGGTGTAGATCCCTAGTGCAAATTGGAATTAAACTAAACCTCAGTTGATTAGGAGGTTAACTTGTGGGTAGAAAATTGTAAGTAACTCTTTGCAAATGAAATTGATTTGAAAGATGTTGACTTAAGAGAAACAAGGAAACTGAAAACTTGGTCCTGTAATCCCTTGTTATGCCCTTTTATGACATTAAGAATAAAATAAATTTCACATGTGAAATCGTGAAATGTGGAAACATGGGATCTTACCTTGAAAACAAATCACTTGTGGTTCGTGTGTAGTCATAATACTTCCAATCATGTACTTCTTCAAGATGTTAGACAAGTACTTTCGTAACTCTTTTTGTTATAAAGTGATGCCAATAAGAGACCTAAGAAACAATGTAAACGAGATGAAAAAAAAGAGTATATGTGATAATGGTTTAGGAACAAAATTTCACTTGAAGTCCTTATGGTTGATTTAAGCATTGAATTTTGTTAAGAATGGATACAAATTGTTTCTGGTGGGACTAGGCATTTGAGCCAATATAGAGTCCACTAAAAATAAAAATTATGACGTGTAAATGCTAAATTGACTCAAACTAAATTTGGAACTAAAACAACCATAACATGAGAAACAAACCTTTAACATAAGAACAAGTTATTGGGAGACTCATAGTTGCTTAAAATTGACTTTAATTAACAAATGATCTATGGATAATTAATGGGATTCGATAAAGGAATCAATCGTGCATTCTCCTTTAAAGACTATTGCCCTACAAAGTAAAGTAATTGAAGATTGTAAAGTAGGAAATTTTAAACCTTATGTGTTTAATTCTCTTGAAAAATATAAGGTCATACAATGGAAACCTAAATTTAATGAAGATGTAAACCATAAAAAGGCCATGTCGTGGAGTATGCCTACCTGACATTTCTTATTGTAATTGGGTCATTGTCCTGGTTTATGTCATTTTGAGTATGACATTGATGGGTACCCTATTTTATCCTATTTATGAGTGGGTTCATGTTTATGTAATTTTCTTATGCATTGTTGTGTTTCTCTACTTGGAACGCTTGTGGTGTTGTGTAGTGAGCAATGTAAGTAAAAAATAAAATATTCTAGTATTTTTATTGTTGTATTTGTGTGTGTAAAGTGTGGGTGTTACATTTGGTATCAGAGCGGAGGTTCATGCTCTCAAACCTCTGGGAAAGATTGGAGTTGTGATGGTTTTGCATGGTGGTGGTGGAGATTGGAAGAGTAATGTGATATATGTTGTGATGTGAACAACATCATTGTAATTATGATATTATGAATGCACATGTTGTGCATGTCACTTAGTGCGTATTTGTTATCATGGTGATGTGCTTGTGATGAGATTATTCACTCTCATTTTCGTGGATTCTATGAGGAAGTTCATGTGTGATGTATCACCTTGTTGTGTTTGAAAATAATGTTATTGTGGATTGCATATTGTCGGAGAATTTTGGAATTATGTGATATGAAGGTGTATTGATGTATTGCAAAAAAAATTGGTGTAAAGTGAATTGGATTGTATCGTGATGTCGTCACAATGTTGTGATGAATCATGTGTCACCATGTTTGACTATATGTTGTAATGTTAGACATTGTGTTCCTCATACATATAATTTCATGTAATATGTGATGGTTCATGTCATGATTTAGGGGCATATGGTGAGCGTATGATCCCTATTGTATAGTGATTGCACTTTGGTGTAGTATGTGGTAATGTGATGTATCGTAACCTGTGAAAGTAATGATTGTGTTATACCCTCTATATATACCATGCGTAAGATGTTATGGTTAATGTGTGTGAATCACCATTGTGTTAGTGATGTAGTTATGTGTTATGTTGTGAACCTACACTAACCAACCCTAAGGGAAATTGGTAAAAGGTGTATGTTTGGAGTGAGGAAATGTGTACCATTGACCAGTCACTCGAGCCGAGTACGAGATAGGAAGTGGAGTCTTACATAGGTTGAAAACCACTTTTGTTCGTTTGGTATGTATGGCACTTGCTCAATGGGTGTCATGCATATTGTGTTTCGCGGACACCTTAGGCTCAGTAGATGGTGACTTGTACTCCTTTTTCTCTCCCTATATGGTTATCATATGGATTCAACCTAAGTGTAGTTATGACTATGTTGAGCCTTGTCGAAGTGGTGGAGGGATGATTCAGATAGAGATGATGACATTTGTATTATTTGATATGTTATTTTATGAGCTAAGGCTCGATGTCTGAGTGCCAGAAACTCATTGAGTACCCCTTTGGTGGTCGTATAAGGCCACATAGTTATTGTAATGTGTTATTTCTCTATACATATTTTATTCGTAAATTGAACATTTTCTCTTTTCTTGCAAGAACCAACAGTTTTCTTGATTGACACGTTCTTATATTTTGGGCATTTATTTGGTTGTTGCACTAACATGCAGATTTTTGCACTAACTATGGCTATTTGCCATTTGATTTTCTTAGTTTTAAATTTGTGTATCAAGTTTAAAAGTTTTATAGCCTAGCCCAAGGCTTGGGATTTTTTCCACTTGGCATTTGAAATGGATTGTTATGTTGGTTCTAATGTCGTAATGTGTTGGAATAGGGTCATGGGATTCACCATGGAGTGGTGGAACCTATGGACCCTCTTCATTGTATGGGGGTATGCCCCAAGGAGTTACAGATAACTAGTGGGTTGTTGAACCACGAGTTATTATGTCACTTGGGTTAGAGGTGTTTGGACCTTATGTGCCCAGGGCCATAGGGTGACCGACCTCTTTTGGGAGTGAAAAGGAAAATTTATCTTTATTTTATTGCTTGGGAGGTATATGGAGTTATTTTGTGATGATTTGAGGGAGGCATAAGAGACTTTGAGGGAGGCATAAGAGACTTGTGTGTGTGATTAGTGCACTTGGAGTTTTAATTTTTTATGTAGTTTTTTGGTGATGCTTTGGAATGTATATGGAGTTGTTTTGTGATGTTTTGGGAGGTGTATGGTGTTGGTGTTATGATTTATGTGTACTCTTGTGAGTCCAGTTGTGTTTTGTGATGTTGAGGATTGATGCTCCTCATTGTTGGTATGATGTTGTTTCCATCTTGACCCTATATAGCTATAGTTATGATTTTGAGTTGTGTGAAACCTTTATATGTGTACCTGTTGGGAATTCCATGTTGTAGTAGTCTGCTTATGTTATGAGTATTGTTGTGTCAGGGGCATGTGTAATAAGTACTATGTTGTGTGGATCATGTATGTTCTTTCCATGGTTTGGTTGAGTTCTTGTGATGTGATATAGTCGTGAAGGTACATATCATGATGTCTTGTAAACCATTAGTGTTGTGTTTGGCTCTGATGTGGTATTGTGATGTTAGTTTCTTTTGGGTACCCACAAAGAAAAATAAATAAACTAAAATTTTAAAACAATGAAATATTAAGAGATTGAGATTGATAAATATTGTTAAAGGAAAAGAATAATTAGGTAATAATGTAAACTGAAAACTACAAATCTTCACAAAACATTAAGAACTTGTCAAACCTTGCCTTTTTCCTTGTGGTCACGCTTTAGCAACAAGTATCTTTTTGCTGGTGACATGAGTCGCTGATTGTTCCTCTTTGCTAATGAGTACCCTCTTCTAACCTTGGCATTGCATTCACATCAAGGACAATGCTCTTATAAGGGGAGGGAAATGTAGTGCCCAACACATTACTAAAATAATAATATAAAATAAATATAATAATATATAATATGTTAATGGTGATATTAAGTAAGGGTAAATTTACTTGGGCTTGGTGGGTGAAGTTATTTTGGTGAGTATAGACAAGACATTGACATGTGTTAGGAGGAAAATCAGATTTTTCAGCCTTAGCAAGTGGGAGATTGACTTGTCCTAAGCTTCCTACACACCTGTCATTTCCTTGCATAATAATACAAGCACTTTATTTTGAGATCCAAGGCATTGACCTGGATGAAACCCAAGTTTACATTGTAAATTAGTAGTAATTGGATATTGATGGTTTCCATGAGAGAGAATGTAGGGTGTCTATGTGCAAAAGTAGATATCTTATTAAATCCATCCCAAAATCATTAATTTTATTGGTTAGAACATCCTGCATGTCAAGATAAATCTGTAACTATAATATCTTCTCATTGTCTATGTGTGAATTAACCGATTTGGATTTATATATGTGTATGAAGTAATTCCATTGTCTCTAATAGGAAAGGGGGTCCATGTCAGTTGCTATTGGATTATGTTGTATGTATGTAAAAGAAGGAGAAGATAGAGGAATTTTGTGAGATTTTGTAGTTGTAAATGATCTGGTAATCATGGATTCAAAATGTTGGATCATATACTTGGCATGTGAAAGGTTTGAATAACTGCCCAAAGATATGTGGCCTCACAGTTGGAGATGATTGCAGTATGTGAACAAAATAGGTTTGTTAAAACAACCACGTTTCACCATATGCAACGAACAGGTGTCCAACCTGATTAGTTCCATGATTTCTAGAATACACACACATAAAGTTACAAAATAGTCTGTAGATTTGGAAACAAGGTATGGGAATCCACCAAAGCATTATGGAGAAGATAATTTTGTCAAATTTTTTAGTTGCAAGTTCCCTGGTAGATATGTATGCAAAAAAAAATGGAAGCAAGAACAAACCATGTGAAATGTTTGAGAAAATTCCTGAAGAAATGTGCATTCATTTAAGTGATGCGTGGACTACAAGATATGCACATAATGGGTTTTTCTTTGAAAGGATTAACATTTTATTGAAAAGACATGTGGAAATCATGACTTCAAAATCTTAGACCATCACCTCCTTCCATTAGCCACTGTATAGTGTTAGTGATGGAGCTGGGAAGTGAATGTCTTGTTATTTTATGGCTTTGGGGTGTAGTATAATTAAAAAGAGAGATAGAGAAGGGAAATAAATAGAATATGTGTGGATTGCAAAAATAAATAAATAAACATAAAATAAAGGTGTTTTCATGGACACCCACAACTAGAACACAACTATTTGAACAAATGTCTGAAAGAAATGTGATTGATGGACTGAGGGGGTTTCAGGATATGGGATTCCCATTCTTGGATAATGTTAGAGGAACATTGTTAGATGTTGCAGTTGCTCATTTTTTGGTATACCATTATGAAAACCATGGAAGATTTTGTGGAGCCCGTGGCTTTTCTGACGAAATACAAAGGAAGCAGGGTCCCATCAAATGTGATGTTGTGATTCTAATTAAAGAAGGCATGGTATCCTTACCTTAATCTTGTATAATTTCCATCTAATTTTGTTATTCATTTGCATTTTTATATAAATATTAACCATTAGATTCTTAAACTATTGGATATTTTAACCAAACTTTTAGTGTTAAACGATAAAACCCCACCTTGTGATTTACATAACCATTTGCACTTGACCATCAATTGTGAAACTTCTACCTCAACCTTATCCATTGTTAGACCCAGGGTATCAAAATTTGGATTCCCGTGTCTATTGGTATTGGTGAGAGCAAGATGAGTTAACTGAAACAACCATTTTGTCTACCTTACAAAGTTAGAAAATGTAATTTTAGAGACTTACAAAATAACACTTTGTGAACCCCATAAAGGATATGTTAAACATCGTTATGTGTTCTTTGTTATGTAGAGAGTCACATAAACCATATCTCGACCTCATTTGATATTTGTGCTCTCTTCACATCTCCTCTAGGAGCCCTGTTACTCTATTTTTACACTTTTAGGAAGCTACCAAAACTTAAAAGTTGGCTTTTCATTTTAAACCACCATTTGAACCCTGAGACAATGAAATGTCTTTCCACCTTCGTAAACTTCTAGTATTTTTACTAGATAATTTCTGAGAACCTTTAGTTTGGGGTAAAACACTCTTCTAGATAGTTTGGAAAGGGAATTTTTTAGGCCTTTGATCGTAGTTTGACTAGATCAAACTTTACCAATTACGACCGATGGCTCTAGAAAACCCATCACCATTTGAAACCATGTTTACCAGTTCTCAGTTCCATCAACTCTGTGAATTCTCCATATATAGGGGAACTTGTAGGAAATTTATCATTGCACTGTTCAGTCCATCAAACATTAGATTTTGGACATGGTTTTCTGAGCCCTCAAGCTAACTTTTGATCATTTACAACTAGGCCAATTACGACCGATGGCCTCAAAAAAATGGCCACCAATCGTAAACCATTCACCAGTTCTGAATTCCATCATTTCCTATGAATTCTTGGTGTATAGGAGGATACATAGAAAATTTTCCATGGTGTGTTTTCATCAGAGGAAACAATGTTTGAAAGTGGTTTCTTAGCCTCCGAGCCTAATTGAATGTTTTTGCAACTAGCAGGAAAATGTAAAAAAAAAGTTGTAGGACCCCCATCAGGTTACCAAACCATCGTGGAAACTTGACTCACTTGTAAATACTTTTGAAAATCTATCATGTGACTTGTTGTGTGAAATTGAACTTTAGGAAAAATAGTGTTTCTCTCTCTTCCCTATCTCTTTCTCACTCCTTGGTTACTAAAATAAGTGAAATGAAATGAAATAAATACATGTCTCTAACCTTCTCCTTTCGAATGCAAATTATTATTATTATTATTATTATGTAAATGGAACAAAAAAAAATTAATTATGCTAGATCGAGGTGGACACCATGCCAGCGATTTATCGCTATTTTCATCCTCACATGGTTTTGTAGGATGCAAGAAAGATGGTGAAAAGGCATGGTGTAATTCATTATTTATTATAGTAATTTATATATTTTATTGGAAAATGTATATATGTTTAATGTAACTACAATGTAACAGAAAAGTTTATATTTTTGAAATTTGGTAATATGTATGAGATGCTAGATTTAGGGATACCTTGGAAAATGTGCATTTAATCATAGGTACCATTTTGATTTCAATTTAGATATGGTAAAAAAGGTTGGATATATATATATATATATATATATATATATATATATATGTATATATATATATATATATATATGTTAAATGAATTTGAATGTAATATCTTGTAGTGAATTTCCAGTGTGCAATAGACGATTAATTAATTGGTGTGTTGTGTTATTTACCTAGAAAATGCAATAAAGAAATCTAAACAAAATAGTCAACCCAGTGTAAGATTCATGCATAACTTGTCTTCATGTGTGATCCTTCTTAGTATAGAAGAAATTAAAACCATAGAATGAACTTAACCTTTTGCACTTGATGGCACCTTCTAGTTTAAGTAAATAAGATCCCAATTTTGAGTTGTCGTCATAGTTCGATATGTTTAGCGACATTGTCGTAAACCCGACGGTTATGAATGACATGGTCAAACTTTATCTAGAGTAAGTGGTTCCCTTCCATGATTGGTTATCATGTGTGTAGTAAGGAGAATTTGTTCTCTTCAGGTCCAACTTACGTGTTAGTTGGAAAAGGTTGCCAACTACTCTTGAAAGTCACCTTTAACAGTTGGAATTATTAATGAAGTTAATATTTAACACTTGTTCTACCCTCCCTCTCATTCTAGCCACATTAGTTTCGAAAACGCTATCGTCCTAAAAGATAATTAATCCTCACAACTAATATTTCTAGTACTACACCTAAAAAAACTGTATTCAATAGATCATTTCCATAACTTAAGAGTCATTGTTCGAAGCAATGACTATGCGCTGTAACCTTACCCTAATGGAGTAAGTAGAACTAACACTTTCTTAATATCATAGTGGACTACCAAGTCTTACGAAGTTAGATCTAGAAATTAACTTCATCATCGAATGAATTCCTTGTGGGATCCAGATGACACAAATGTAGCTAGTGAAATAGACTAACTATGACTTAAACTCTTGTTAATGATCTCTTTAGTTGCTCACAACTAAATGTGTTAGCTTGGATAGTGACAATTTAGTGTCATTGTATTTTTTTTGGAGGATTTATAGGGTAAATATGTTTTCACACCTTAATTTGATCTATAATAGGGTGTAGAGCCCTAAGTTAAAATTGGAATTAAACTAAACCTCAATTGATTAGGAGGTTAACTTGTGGGTAGAAAATTGTAAGTAAATCCTTGCAAATGAAATTGATTTTAAAGATGTTGACTTAAGAGAAACTAGGAAACTGAAAACTTGGTCCTGTAATCCCTTGTTACGCCCTTTTATGACATTAAGAATAAAAGAAATTTCACATGTGAAATCATGAAATGCGGAAACATGGTATCTTACCCTGAAAACAAATCACTTGTGGTTCATGTGTAGTCATAATACTTACAATCATGTACTTATTAAGATGTTAGACAATTAATTTTGTAACTCTTTTTTTTAAAGTGACGCCAATAAGAGACCTAAGAAACAATGTAAATGAGATGAAAAAAAAAGAGTATATGTGATAATGGTTTAGGAACAAAATTTCACTTGAAGTCCTTATAGTTTATTTAAGAGTTGACTTTTGTTAAGAATGGAAACAAATTTTTCCTGGTGGGAATAGGCATTTGAGCCAATAGAGAGTCCACTAAAAATAAAAACTATGACGTGTAAATGCTAAATTGACTCAAACTAAATTTAGAACTAAAACAACCACAACATGAGAAACAAAAATTTAACATAAGAAAGAGTTATTGGGAGAATAATAGTTTCTTAACATTGAATTTAATTAACAAATGATATATGAATAATTAATGGGATTCGATAAAGGAATCAATCATGCATTCTCCTTTAAAGATTATTACCTTGTAAAGTAAAGTAATTGAAAATTTTTAAGTAGGAAATTGTCAACCGTATGTGTTTAATTCTCTTGAAATATATAAGGTCATACAATGGAAACCTAAATTTAATGAATATGTAAACCATAAATGATCGGTAAACTTCTACTTTGGAACTCTATGAATCACACAACTATGTTGTTCTAATTTGAACTCTAGAAAATGATAGATTTTCTTGGAAATATTAGAGCTTCGTGAACTAATTATCTATTGCTATAGAAAGGAAATTGCAAGAGAAGGAAAATAATTTAAACTTCAACACCAACAATTTTTATCCTGGAAACCTCTCAATGGAGGAAAACCGGTGGGGAAGAGACAACTTCTCTTTCTTCCCACTTTTATTTGTCTAACATAGACAATTATAGATTACAATAAGTATGAAAAGAAGCAATAGTGTAAACCTTCTCTCCAATTACTTGCTTTCTCTATTTCTACACCTTGCTCCTACAATTCCATTCCAACACTAAAGATCTTGCTCACTGCTCTAATTAAATTCTGACTTTTCACTCTTTGAATCTTCGTCTATTCTCTTGCTCCTTCCATGTATTTATAGGCCTTTGCATGTCCTCCCATGCACTGGAGAATGTGAAATGGCATGGAAGGGGAAGAGACATGGCTGGGCGCTTCAAATTCAGATCCATTCGTGTTCCATTATTCTTTTATTTTCAAAAGTTTTAGGACCACTTCACTCTGATGCAGACTGGTGATCCCAGGACCACCACCCTGGTTGGGTGGTAGTTTTAGGACTGTCGCACCCTACATGGTGGTGGTTTCTGAAACCACAACTCTGCACAAAGTAGCAGTTCCTGTCGAGAACCTCCGTTTACCTCATTTATTTTCACTTTTCTTTTTTCTTCTTCTTGGTGCTGATGGAACTGATGAAGTGGTGTGTTTTTATGGATCCCTATGGATCATACCTCCCCTACTTAGGAGGATTTTTGTCCTAGAAAATATTATTGGTGGGAGTGGTAGAGGAATCAATTCCATCTCATGCTCATTCGAGTACCACTGGGTCTTCCTTGGTGTCTTCTCTTATCAAACCTACTAAGACTCATTGTGGATCTCTAGATTTGTTTCTCGGTGCTGACATCCTCCTTCGAGATGCCTTGAGTACAATCCTCTTTTGGAAGGTAACTTCTATATCTTTCCTTCTTTTTCATGTATAGATAGTGTTAGTGGATGCGAGGTCTTGCAACTTACTATCACGTGCATCTGCATGAAGTATGGCCTAAAGGTTTCTTCTCCAACCTACTTAAGTATGGTGAAGGTCCCATACTATAGTGGTTTAGTCCTTTCTTTTCTTTTTCCCTTGAGATGGATTGGATGAATCCTCTCTAAGTATGCATTGTTGATATAGTTGCCATCATTTCTTGTATCTCCTCTTCTTCTTACTGCCCCACAGTCAGGTCTAGTGAATCTGTAGGTAGATATGGTGACTGCATAGTGGAAGTTTGTTTTGCTCCTTGAATGAGTGGTTCTTGTGGTGGCTTATTCTGCAAAAACTGACAAGTGCTATCCAAATTATCCATCCTTTGGTTAGAAATATCCACTCTCACATCCATTTTGTTTTTCTTCCAATGAAAGCAAACAAAACTGATGATTTTCTGGAATAAGTCTTGGTGCTTGGTTGGCACTTACCATAGCCTTATTTGATTTTCTCTAGTGTGCCCTGGATGTTAAAACTGACTGCATCCTTGATCCATCTATATCAGTTCTCCCTCCTTGTGAACAGAGCATCCCTGGTAGACAAGTAATAACTTCCGAAGACAATGTCAAATGCATCATGTGGAACAATATCAACCTCTAGTACATCTTTGTATTGGGTATTTATCCCAAACTTAAACTTAAACTTCCTTGTAATTTGTATTTCTACACCCTTCTTCACCCATCCCAGTGGGTATGGATGTGGATGCACGGAAGTATGTAGGCCAAGCTATTCTACAACTACATCAGAAATCAAAGTTGACTGAGAACCAGAATCTACTAAAGTGTTTACCTTATTCTTCTTCATTTGGATTCTGATTTGAAATAGCGTACTCATCTCTTCTTATTCTACTACCCTGTACATGTTAGTGGCCATGTATCCCAACCTCTCATCTATATCCGAATCATCCTCAATCTCCACCTCTCTTTCTATCTTCACAGTGGCCATGGATTTCTTGGAATCCTTGGTTCAGTGCTTTGGGTGTAATTCTGGATGCAACTTCCAATATGTGAAGTCAAGTATGTCCATTTACATCACAATTCTTACATAAATTCTTAGGATCTTTATAAGTATGCAAAGTAGTAGCAGCATGTTTACCTTTCCATTTACCTCTGCTACTTGTCTTCCCATGTTATTTGTCCTGATGTTCCATTGACTAGTCTCCCTTTAGCTCTATTTATCCTTGCTTCATCTCATCATCAATGTAGTATGCTTATACACAAGCTTCATTGAGATCCTTGGGCTTCGTGGACATTACCTTCCTCCTAAAGGAGAGTGTGAATTCCTCCCAAATATTTGGTCAGAATGTCCTCATCCTCCAAGTCCATATTAAGCAACATGGCTTGTGTCTAAAATTCTATAGTGTAGTCTTGCACACTTTGACCATGCTGCCATGTCTAAAGTACTGCCACTTAATCATCATATCAGTCTTATTGCCAATAGGATATAAGTTAGATCTCTAATCAATTCTTTAAAACCTTTCCAACTACTGACAATAGGATGTTTCTTCTTCTCACAAATGGCTAGATTGGTTTTCAAACCAAACCGGAGCATGAACTTCCATTTTGAGACATGCAAAGGTGATCCTTTGTGCCTCAGTGACATTATGCACAAACAAAAGTAGACTTCCAACTATTTTAGCCATTTATCCAGTAATTCTACATCTACTTGTCCTTTAAAATTATTTATTATCCACTTATGTTTTCAACTTTAAAAGGTGTATGTGTAGATTTTACCTTCTTGCTTACAATTGGCATCTCTTCACACTCTTCACATTCTTCCTCTTCGTGGCTCTTTCCGATACTGAATTTTTCAGCTAGTGCTCAAATGACCGAGTCCATGGAATCTTGCTTAACGGAAGCCATCTTTTACAAATTTGAAAGCTCTTCTTGTTTCCTATGCAATCTATCCATCATGGTCTCTAGCATCTCAACTCTACGGACCAAGTTATCTTCCTCCATTTGAGCTCGAATTCTCTGTTTCCACTTCTTCATAGAAATATCTGGCTTGCAAGGTAAAAGTTCTTCACCTTTGGAACTTTTCACTGTCATACAAAATCACAAGAAATATTTGAATACCACAGTCCTAGATATATAATCATCTCTGATACAAAAATGATCCGTAAACTTCTACTTTGGAACTCTACTAATCACACAACTATGATTGTTCTACTTTTAACTATGGAAAATGAAAGATTTTCTTGGAAACATTAGAGCTTTGTGACTGATTATCTAGTGCTATAGAAAGGAAATTGTCAGAGAAGGAAAATAATTCAAAACTTCAACACCAACAATTTTTTATCTTGGAAACCTCTAAGGAGGAAAACCAGTTGGGAAGGGAAACTACTCCTTCTTCCCACTTTTATTGGTCTAACATAGACAATTATAGATTACAATAAGTATGAAAAGAAGCAACAGTGTAAACCTTCTCTCCAATTACTTGCTTGCTCTGTTTCTACACCTTTCTCGTACAATTCCTTTCCAGCATCTAAAGATCTTGCTCATTGCTCCCATTAAACTCTACTTTTCGATCTCTCTGGATCTTCGAATGTCTATTCTCTTGCTCCTTCCATGTATTTATAGGCCTTCACATGTCCTCCAGTGCACTGGAGAATGTGAAAGGGCATGGAAGGGGTAGATACATGGCTTGGGCACTTCAAATTCATGTCCATTCATGCGTTACATTCTTCTTTTCTATTTGAAATTTTCAGGACCGTTGCCCCTATGCAGACTGGGAGGTAGCTTCAGGACCGTCGCCACCTTGCAAGGCAGAGGTTTTGAAATTGTTGTTCTGAACAGAGTGGCGGTTCCTGTCCAGAACCTCCATTTACCTCATTTATTTTCACTTTTCTTGTTTCTTCTTCTTGGTGCTGATGGAACTGATGAAGTGGTGTGTTTTTATGGATCCCTACGGATCAATAAAATTGCCATGTCATGGAGTATGCCTACCTGACGTGTCTTACTATAATTGGGTCATTGTCCTGGTTTACGTCGTTGTATGACATTGATGGGTACCATATGTTATCCTATTTTATGAGTGGGTTCGTGTTTATATAAATGTTTTATGCATTGTTGAGTGCCTCTACTTGGAGCCCTTGTGGTGTTGTGCAGTGAGCAATGTAAGCCAAAAAAAATTTATTATGGTATTTTTATTGTTGTATTTTTGTGTGTAAATATAAATATGGCCAATTATACTCAAACACATAAATAAACTACCAACAAAGAAGTTAAATATTTCCTCACCAAATTTAGGTGCATACGAAAACATATAAAAGTGATAAATTATATAAACATATTACATTAATATGAGTTGTATTATAATTAATAACATCACAAATAAATTAAAATAATAATTTTCTAAATTTATTTATTTGAATTATTTCCTCTTCCATAACATATAGAAAATAATGAAATAGAAATTATTTATTTTAAATAAATTTCTAATTAAAAAATATATACTAAGCTTTCTTTAAAAAATTATGTTTCATTGATTCTATATTTTGTTAACTAATATATAAATATTCTTATTAAGGTAAATGGTAAAGGTTATGAAAGGCTTCCATAACTTTGTAAAAACACAAAACTTTAATCATGACCTCTCACATGGGACAAATAGAAAATGGATAACTTAAAGAAAATTTAGAAAAACATTAGCGCATGTTCAACAATTAGACAACAAACAAATCACCTCAGAACATGGCTCAATAATAATAGCTATTTGAGTATCTTGATTGGAACCAGCAAACTCCTTCATAGTAGTACTTCTTGTTACTTTATCACTTGATTGAACGATTCTCTTGGATTCGGTATTTCTATTTGGGACCAAATTCCATCCTGGATCATCCTCTTCACCATCCTATAAAGGTTATGTCTTTGACATTTCCGAATATTCCTTATATTTGAGACCTTCCCCAAAAGTAAGAACCCTCAATTTCTAAAATCTATCTTGGTAATTGGGTTTTAATTTTTTGTTCTTGTTTCTGACTTTGAAGGATTAGTATTTTCCTCCTGATCTTGGAAATCATCTTTCATGTTTTCAATATCTCCATCTTATTGATCCATAGTCTCTTCCTTGTCCTCCATTATTGGATGTACCAAGATGTCTTTGTACTTCTCACAATGATTTTGTTTATTATTGTAATGAACACAATCCTCTTCCAACGTTGAAGCTTCTAGGATTCCATCATTTCCCTCATTATCTTGATATTCTCTCTCCAAATGGGTACCTCTCTTCCTTTTGATCTTGAGTGTCACCTAAATTGATGTCCTTCCGCACATGAATTTCGTGAGGTGGAGAAACTGCATTAGCATTTTATCAAATATCCTCTCCATTTCTCGGTTCTTTATCTTCTTTCTAATTAATATCAAGAGTGTGTCTAGGAATTTTCTTCCTCTAGGCCGGTTGGTCTCTAGACTTAGGAGGGAAATTTCTATGCCCTAATTTGTGACAATATTACAAACAAGAGATTCATTTTCATATGTTTTTTTTGCACCCATTTATTTTACTTAGAGGAAAGAATAATGGAAGAGGGAAAAGTCAGATTAAAGGTTTGGAGAACCCTAGGCAATAATTGGACTTAACACCTTTGTCACAATTTCAGTTAAGAATTTGCTCCTGCCAAGTAAATATATAACAGTTTCCCACTTTCTCTTATTTTGAAATTTACGTCAGGGTAATGATAAATTTTTTTAGAGAAACTACTATACAAATAAAATAAAAATGTTCTATAAAATTATCACAAAAGACCGAGAAATATTGTATAGATGGAAACAATTAATTGTAGGAGATGCTCAAAATGCAACAAATATAATTATTCATACAAGGATTCTTACAGGTCTGAATAAAAAATATAAATTGGGATATGGGATGAAAACCTCAATAGAGCATTATTGTTTCGTAAAGAAATAAAATGCTTATGTAGCTCTTATGGTTTTGTGAAGAGTAGTATTTGGACTAGACCCATCAATTATTCCATAAAAATATTTAACATTTGTTCAAATAATAGGAATAACAAGTTAAATATTGTTTTCTTTCAATTATACTCGCGTCTACTAGTTACACGAGTAACATTTCATAAATACATGAATCTTTTTCCTCAAAAAAACTACACACCTGTATAATATAATACTACATAGAAAATAGGTAACAAAATTAAAAAAATCATATAAACTCATAAATATGTCATATTTATTTTCAGTTATGTAAATATTCTAATATTATTTTTATGTATATACATATAGTTTATGTTACTATAGGATAATATCAATAAATTGATCAATCAATATTAAATTTTTAAATAATTTGTTTTAATGACAAATTTATAAAATTGATAAAAACAGAAGAAATCTTTAGATTTAAAAGCCCCGTCACTATTGGCACCCTAGACAACTCACTTAATCCCCCCTTAATAGAGGGTAGAATATTATGAACAGCCTTAACATAGAATGTAGTGTACATTAATCTTTTCCAGGAACTGGGTCAATGGTCATTAGTGTTGCGAGCCTAGAAATTTCTCTATCAGCGTATTGAGAAACCTGGTGGAGGATCTATCCACAACCCAGTTTGAGACTTCCAGTCGAAAACTAGTTACTCCAATCATAGGATTCAAAGAGCACAGGGGGGTTGAAAATATTAACACAAACCGGTTCCACTACACAATCAATCGAAGTCCAAAAAAAATTACAGTTAAGAAGAAAATATCATTGACATTATTAACACAAATTTGTGATTGGCCTCCAGATAAAATGTACAATATTACATCCTAAGATGATATGATAATAACCTGGACTTTTCCCTTCTTCCTAACTTCCGTAGATTGCTAGCCCAACTGCGTTGATCATTTCATCATCACCCTAGCAAAAATAACAGTGTCGAACACTTTTTCAATCAAGCAAAGGAATTCACTGAACATTCTACAAATTAAAAGGTTGTGTATTATTCCAGAAAAAAGTTCACCGAGTTAATTATCACTCCACTAAACGTACAGAAATTCGTCAGGCTATGGAGAACGAATTTCCCGAGTCCACACATAGCTATCTATCCATATTTTAAGAAGCGAAGGAATTCGTCGGGTTCCGTAGAGAGAAGCAATTCTTCCAGAAAATCTGAATCTCCCTCCGTTCCATTACAGCTCCAAATTTCAGTTTGCTGGGTATTGATCTTTTTGAGATGGGGCTGCTGCTGCTGGTGTTGCTCCTCTTCTGGATATATTAACTCGCACACTCTCTTTCTGCTCACCCCGTCGACTGATGATGCAATATCATCATGTGCCAATGCAGTGGATACCATTTCCACTGGAAAGTTGAGAAATTTATGAGCTCCCCTCATTTTGAAAGCAGCTTTGTCGTACGCCATGGCTGCTTCTTCGGCTGTGTTGAACGTACCCAACCACATCCTCTTTCCCTGCCGCGTTGAATCCCTTATTTCTGCTGCAAATTTCCCCCACGGACGCCTCCGCACCCCTCTGTAACGCTTCGACTTTGACAAATTTAGACCTTCCTTATTAGGAGGTAGCTCCATTCCCACAGGGGCTGCATCGCCATCGCCATCCCCATCCTTAGTGTTAATAGGCATCAAAAGTTGAAGGCCCTCGTTGGAATCACTACACATATCCAGCAGGGATGACAATCTACCATAGCCTTGTGATGTTTGTGGCAGTTCTGCAGGAGCTGCATCACCATCGCTATTGCCATCCCCGCCGCCAATGTTAATAGGTATCAAAAGCTGAAGGCTCTTATTGGAATCACTACACATATCCAGCCGGGATGGCAATCTACCATAACCTTGTGATGGTTGTGCCAGTTCCGCGCCAGGGGCTGCATCACCACTGCTATCCTCATAGCCGCTGCCAATGTTAATAGGCATCAAAAGTTGAAGGCCCTCATTGGAATCACTACACATATCTAGCAGGGATGGCAATCTACCATAGCATTGTGATGGCTGTGGCAGTTCCGCAGGGGCTGTATCCCCATCACTATCGCCATCGCCGCTGCTGCCAATGTTAATAGGCATCAAAAGCTGAAGGCCCTCGTTGGAATTACTACACATATCCAGCAGGGATGGCAATCTACCATAGCCTTGTGATGGTTGTGACATTTCCATTTCCATCTTCTCAGGGATAAACACTCTTCGATCAGTGGCACAGACAGAGGTAGATGGCATATCCACAAATTTATTTGTGTTTAATACTTTTTGGAAAGAATATTGTGATTGATAAAGAGAGTCGACCTCACCACTTTGTGCGTGCTTTTTACGCCCAACAGATAACACATCTGGAATGATGAAAGATGACATTGAGATTGAGGAGCCCAGAATAGAATCCCCTTGTGGAGTTCCTGAAAAAAACCTGGCCCATACATTCTCCAGAAGCCTGTCTTTGTCTTCACACAGCTCAGGCATGCGGCTCACACTAACTACGCCTCTAAAGTCAATGCCTCCCATCATTATATGTTGTTAAACAGATTGAAATCGTTGGGTGGGATCGGGCTCTAAATTTTCAACTACTTAATCCGGCAGAGGGAAGGGGAAGGAGAGGCGATTCCAAAAGGGTTTCAATGCACAATTCACAGACAAGTATCCAAATAAATGGATTCCCTCAATAGATGGGGGTTTTAAAGTGAGGCACAGATGGCCAACGGCAAATGACAAGAAGATTCGTTGCTTGCACAGCAAATAACATGGTTCGATTTTTCGTTGGCAATGATGTGGACAAATTCCAACCTCACAAGTCAAAAGTTATAATAATTAAATAAGTTTGTAGGAACTATATGGAGTTCATCATCTCTTTAAAAACGATGTTGGTTATTTTTTTAAATTGACAAGTCGGAAATCTTGACCAGTGAGAATGGTATTCTCGACAGCAGCTCTTAAGATAAAAGATAATCCTATTAATGTTTACGTAAGCTTAAAATTGTTGTATACTTGATCACTGAGAATAGTTTTTTCTACTCTGGACCATAAGATAAAGATAATTGCATTAATGTTTATAGAAGGTTAAAATTGTTGTATTTTTTAATTTTTATTTTATATTAAAGATAAAAGAGGGTTGAGGGGACCCTACCTCCATTATAAAGAAAAGGCCTCACTCTTAAAAAATGATGTTGGTTACTCTTTTAAATTGACAAGTTAGAACTCTTGTTCACTGAGAATGGCTTTTTCGACTATAGATCATAAGATAAAAATGATCGTATTAATATTTACGTAAGGTTAAAATTGTTGTATACTTGACCACTAAGAATGGTTTTCATAATTGTATTAATGTTTAGAGAAGGTTAAAATTGTTGTATATTAAGTAAGGGACAGGGAATACACAATAAATTGTAATAAATTCATAAATTAAAAAATCTTTAACTAAGAAAATATGTGAAAATAAAGCATATTCTTTGATGTTTTATAGATCTCATCATATTTATAGTGTTAGCAACATGGCACCGCTCATTCAATTTTAAAGAAGAACAAGGTGAATAAAATAAGTAAAATTAGTGTAAATCATTATAGACGTAATGTATCTAGCCAAATGATGGTGAAGATCAAACATCTTTTGTCTTCCTAAGCCATTAAGTTTTGGATAGAGTTATACAAGTCTCTAAAGAGGCTAAAGAATCATTCCCTCATCTTATAGTAAGGAGATCATTTCAATACAAAATGATAATCTATTTTAGGCTCCAAACAACAAATCTAAAAAATCTAATGTTCTTGAAGAATATGGTGATCTCTATTTATATAGAGATGATATGAACAAACTTTGAGTTGTGCTAAAGAAACAATCAATATGCAACAATATAATTGGATCAGGGTATAGCCTTGAGGCTGGATGAGCCCATCCTAAAAGTGAAGATATGTACTATACTAATGTTGAAGCTTTCAAAAAATATACTTACAAGGGTCTAAACATTTGCACCGATGGTAGAATATACATACATACATACATACATACGTATGTACGTACGTACGTATTTATGTATGTACATTATATGTATATACATTGTATGCGTGTCTACACACACACACACACACACACACACACACACACATGCATACACACACAAAATATCTCATACCTCTATTTATGTGTGTTTTGGATACATTTGGTTCATTGATTGCAAACTTATGTGGAGGAATTTTTTCCAATGTCAATAATTACAAGAACTCGTAGAGAAAAATCCCTATAATACTAGAACATTAAAAACCACATTATGCTAGCTACATAGATAATTGATGCTTGAAATATTTACTTTAAGAACTTTATTGAGAAATTCGCCATATATCTAAGCCTAGTCACCAATTGAAAGATCATAGCAGTGATGTGTGGGGCTATGAGAAATCCAATGACAATGTCATCCCAAGGGATTGATATATAAGCATGGATATTTTTGCATAAATGAAGGTAAGCACTTTTTCAATTGAACTTCGATCAAATTTTATATGGGAGTGGGAAGCGAGATGTCTGATTATATGGGGGTAATTATTATTTAAATTCTTGACACTAGTACATCATAATAAATAGGGGTATAAGTAATGTACATGATGTCGTCCTAAATGAAAGTATGTAGAAGTAAATCCTTAAAATAAGAAATACTAATTAGAATCCTATGATAGCACATGTTTTGGACATATTTTATGAAGTGACCTCTCTCCCCCTCCCTCCCAGTGAAATTTCCTAAGGTAATGCCCTCAAAAATTCAGCCCCATATAGAAGAGTAGGTGTAAAAAGTGAGTGGAAGCGGAAAATATTTGTCAAGGCATCTTCAAACTGAAGTTAGAAGCGCTATTTATGAAGAGTGGTGAGGGTAACATACACTTTCCTTTGTTTGGAATAATCTAATTATGAACAAGTGGAGTGTGGAGAAAAAAAACAAGCCCCTCTAGATTTACATATGAAGAAACCATCTCAATACTTTGACGTTTATATGTTGGGAAAATGTGTTTGCAAAAATATTTTGTAGTGCTAAGAAATTAAACCTTTTGTTTATCCAGATTTACCTAAAGGCCATGTGTATCAAAATTGATGCTAATATATGTAGTTGTCACCTTACTTAGTGGGACACTATAATGATGTTGTCCACAAATATACGAATAACAATAAAAACTTTTTACAATAGACAACCATTCATGCCTAGAAAATTTGATAACATTTTTCAAAGTCATCTATGTATAGACCATAAAGTGTAGCGAAGAGTGGACACCGATACTTAATCCCAACGGTTCCTCATACCCCATTTTTCTCACCAACACTTGTGTGTAATCTACTATAGTGTCATAACCATTAATATGAACAATTGAGGAAGACCTAAAGTCCAAAGTCTATTATCAAGTAAATGCCAATGAACATTGTTAAAGACTTTACAAAAATATACAAAGCAATAATAAACCTTGTTCCTTTTAACCTTATCTTCCTCATTATATAGATCAAAGTAAAAATATGATCACTAGTGTAATGATTCTTTCATAAACCTATTTGTCCTTTATCTCTTAGTTTTTTGGTTTTATCCCATCTATAAATATGGATGTCTAAATTAGTAGAAAATATTTTTAAAACTGTATGACTAATCATGATGGTATAATAATCACAAGGATCATTTTGGTCTCCATAATGTTTTTTTTTTTTTTTTTAGGGTAAAAGAGGGTTAAGGGGGTCCTTCCCCATACAATAAAGCAGAGAGAAGATATATTGATGAGGAACAAATGAAGCTGCCTCTGCCAACGGCACCAAGGATCATTTTGGTCTCCATAATTATGAATAAAGAGGATGGTGTATTTTATTCAAAATGGAAAAAATACATAGGATACAATATAGTTAAATAAAATGGATAAGTAGAAAGTGAACACTTATGGAATATGCTTCAATAATTTTTTAAAGATTATCTACATCTTGAGAATAATAAGAATTGATTTTAAGGATGGAACAAAGGATAATGCGGTGAATAAATAAATGGCATTGAATAGGTCTAGGTTTAATACATATGCAAAGTTGTTTATGGACATGGTAGAGGCTATAAGTATTGTCAAATTAAGTTGAAACATTTATATATAAGAAAAATTTACTTAATGGGATGAAAAAATCCCCAACAAAATTTGGGGGTGAATTTAAGCTGATTGATAATGGATTTATGCTTTTTTTTTCCAACTGCTTCATTTTTGTACTCTTCGAAGAATACTTCTATAGATTTTGTACATATGTTTAGATTTTTGGGGAGGATTTTTCATGACAGACTTGGTTACTCTTTGTATATTCCTATGATTGGAGTCAAACGAAATGTTAGACAAGAAATGGGTAACAAAAGGCTAGAAAGGTATATGTATTAAATGGGGAAAAGCCTATAATGTTGCAAAAAATGGATTTATAAAAAAACTAATGTAGTCATATGATTATGGAGAGTATAAGTTGGAATGAGTCTTTTTTTAATGTTATTCTTGTATTCTTCATCAAATAGGTGGTTAAAATGGATAACTTGGTAGTTTTTTAGGTTTGAAAAATGAACAACATGTGGAGATCTAGGAACAAATATTGACTTAATGGGATGAAATAATCTCCAACAAAATTTGGGGGTGAATTTAAGTTGATTGATAATACATTTATGTTTTTTTTTCCAACTACATCATTTTTGTACACTTCTAAGAATACTTCTATAGATTTTGTACATATGTTTAGATTTGTGTGGAGGATTTTTCATGATAGAGTTGGTTACTCTTTGTATATTCCAATGATTGGAGTCAAACGAAATGTTACACAAGAAATGACTAACAATAGGTTAGCAAGGTATATGGATTAAATGGGGAAAAGCCTATAATGTTGTAGAAAATGGATTTAAAAAGAAACTAATGTAGTCATATGATTTATGGAGATTATAGGTTGAAATGAGTTGTTTTTTACTGTTATTATTGTATTCTTCATCAAATGGTGATTAAAATGGATAGTGGTAGTTTGTAAAGTTTGAAAAATATTATGAACAACATCTAGAGATCTAAGAGCTAGCATAAAAGATAATACACAATAAGCAAAAAAATAGAGAGAAATATATCAAACATGAATGTCCAAGAGCTCTCTCAGAAGAACTCTACTAGAAACCCATAATTAAAGAACCATTGACAAAATGGTAGTAAGTAAACCACTAAAGTACAAAAACTAGACAAAACCATTAAAGATCATGAAGCGATCTGAATTCCCAAAACTAATAAAGTTTTCCCCATATGAGGATATTTTTTAATCTAAAGAATTAAATTTAAGGCCTTAATTTTCTATGTCCATTAATGAGTCAACAAAGGATCTAAGTAGATTTCACATCTAGTACACTACATGCAACCAATTGAAGCGAGAACTTTTGATCAGGTTTCCTAGCCTCCGTCTCCCCCTTTGTGGATTTATAGACCAACACATCCAAACCTCAATGAAATTTATCTACCATGAGAAACTCAAGTCCTATGTGACCCATTTACAAAAGTGGATTTATGTTAAAATTAATTTATCCAAAGAATTAATGGAAACCATTGACATCCAAATATAAGTTACACATTTTTTATATCTTATTATCTATATTAATCTCTCGAACACTTTTTTTATGCTAATGCTTTGATGATATGATTATAAAATTTCTCTTGACAGAAAAATCTAAACCAACGTCATATTTAAAAAACTAATGCTAAAACAATCACCATCGTCAATGGAGATGATTGAACTACAACTACAGAAAAAAGGAACTCTTTAACCTCTCATGCCACATCCAAACCATAAAATTTTATGTACATAGGCATAGGCGGATATTTAGTAGTTACCTTGATTACTAATGGAAAATGAATCATAACACCACTGTTATTATCACCTCAACTCAAGTAATACCCTCACACCCATCTCAACCCCACTCACGTGTTAGTTTAAAAGGTTAAAAGTTCAATCTGGTGACATTTGAACATAATGTGGTCCCATAGCACGTTGTCGCCTTTTACAAAATTTAACAAAGAACTCACCAACCACTCACCAATCCTCACAAATTTAATGGTTTAATGAGATTTTTTTAATCCTCTCCCAGCCACCATGTTAGCCATCATACATATGTTGTAGATATGTATGTTCTAACTTATCAAATTTTCCATAGATTGAATGCACTTCCCTCATCTAAGAAGAATCTGATATGGTATAAATATGGTAATGAACATTAAATTATTAATTATTTATTCAAACTAAAATTTTTCACATAAATACCAATCAACTCTTCCTAGACCATACAAGCATTTCAGTGCATTGTTAATTACGACTAATGTGGTAGGGGCCTCTTCGTCTATTATATAACAAAATTCCTAAAAATATTAAATAACATACTAGCAAAACTTTAGAATTTTGAAACTTAATACAAAAAAATATTTTAATATTTTATAGATACTTTTATAATAATATTAATCGAGTACGCACCGCATTAAAGAAAATAAATATGTTCGGATTTCTACATTTAATCATTTATATGAGAAATTTTTATATCCATGCCATTAAAAAACACAATTCACAAATTTTACAACAATATCAATTAAACACATACATTTATAAAAAAAAATTAGACTAGTTTGATTTTCATTTTTTGTTCATGTGTATGAGAAATTTTATATCCATACCATTAAAAAACACCATCCACAACTCCATGCCATGATTGAAATGAATCATGATGCTCGCCTGATAGATAACAAGGCAGATGGAAAGAGGACAAAATCTAGTGTAATGCCTTGCCTCGGGACATATAAAACCACACCAAAAGATAGTTAAAAATTTGGGTGATTTTTTTTTTAAAGTAAACAAATACTATTACTATACTTTTCCGATCCCCATTAAAAATTATTTTATATTAATTCGATTTACCCAATTAATTAACTACTTGTCTAATTTCACACTTAATTATTTATTTCTTATCATGGTTACCCTACTAATCATTTACTAGGGTCACATTAGAAAGTCTACACCCCCTTTTAATTTAATTAACTCCCACACACCCTTCTTTTATTTTATTTCTTATTCCCACAAAATCCCAAGACTTAGAAGTTGTGTAGGATTTAATGAGGACCTTAGGATCAATCTAATCTTGGCCCTTGATTTAAAACTTGCCATAAAGTTTCCCTAATCCATTCTTATCTTTTCTTTCCCTTTCCTTTCTTTTCCATTTGGTTTCATTTTGTTTCTTGCATGTGCAGGTTAGGGTGGAGTGATAGATTTTTTTTGGATTTATGGTTCCTAAATCTATTTACTTATTTCCTTTTTTTTGTATCTTATTATTCAGAAATATTCTCTGGTTGGGTATATTTTATACCTTCGCCCCACTTTTTTAAGAAGGCAATATATATAATAAAATGTAAACCCCGATTAAAGATCCCGAGATGGAAAATCCGCAGTGGTTTATATCTTAAGGGCAGCGAACTATGGGAATGGCCACGGGTGTTGGGGTGAGGATAAACATGTTTGGAAGTTGGGGTTACGATGATAGGGAGAGAGGGGGTCTGTGTGGAGGTGTGGATTTTGGCGTGGGAGTAGGGAGATTGGGGAGTGGGTACGTGGGGAGTAGGCAATGGTGTGGAGTATGGGGGAATCGACGCAGGTTTGGGGAGGGCTCGGCCCCTCCCCAAAACGTTTTTTTGTGTCAAAACCTATAAACATTTCTACCGAATCTTTTATTATTATTTATTTTATTTTATTTAGTTCTTATATTTGTTTAAATTCTATACATACACACACACACACACACACACACACACACATATATATATATATATATATATATATATATATATATATATATATATATATATGTATGTATGTATGTATGTATGTATGTATGTATGTATGTATGTATGTATGTATGTATGTATGTATGTATGTATGTATGTATGTATGTATGTATGTATACACATAGACATACACACACACACACACCCACACACACACACATGCATTTTCTTTAGTATTATATAATCTATTAAATTAGGAGCCTATTTCACATTTTATTTTTCATATTTTAAAATTATACAAGCTTCAATGTTTAGCCTTAGATTGGATATATAAATTTATTTGTATGTGGTTACTAAAATAAATTGCCAAAATGTTTTTGCAGGTAAAAGGAGAGAAAAAAATACTCGATTTGCATAGATAAATGGCATATCTTACAATAATTTTACAAATGTATTTATTTCAATTAAATAGAAGACAACAAGGCATTATACACTTGCCTATCCATAACTTAAAGAACTTTTTCTTAAGAACAATAACTAGATTTCTAACAAGAGGGAGATCCCTCAAAGAAATATCACATTTTCTTTTATTGCTCTTAACATATTACTTTGCATTTTTTTGTGGGAAAAATCTATTTCCAATAACAAAATTTCTTTTCAAAAAATGAAGTATCCATCTCTCCATATTAAAGGATAAACTATTTTACAAGATTTAATTTCCAAGAATCTTAAGCTCACAAATGCAACATTTTTTTAAAATACAGAAGGAACCACATTACAAGGCTTCTTTCCAAGATTGATAGAGGATCACACATACTAATGAAATACTAGTTTACAAAGGAATCCCAATCACAAAATGGGAACCTTACAAGACAAAGGAACATCCCACATAGCCATATCCATAAGGTTACAATGAGAGTAATGTTCACAAAAATTGGAGAAAACAATGAGAAGCCATGATGTCAAGAAACTCCAACCATCTTCCAAACTTGATCTCCAATTTTGTGTTCTTTTCAAATAAACCAACACATAGATAAAAAATTGATTTACCATCCAACCTGTAAGCATCATTACATGTCTTTTCAAAGGTTGGAAGACATTCTAGCCTAGCCCAAGCCCATGGGAGAGAGAGAGAGATAGCTTTCAAAAATGTTCACAACATTACGCTAGACATAAACAACAAACACATTCACATACAAGAAAAATCCATACATTAAAGGAAAAAAATATTTACCAACAAAATAAAAGAGGAGAAAACCATACTCATCCTCAACAATGGGGAAGAGTAGACGAGACATCCAAAATGCCAAAGAGTGTGGTCCAACCATAGGATGCACACTTAAGAGATTCTTCAAAAAACCTCCTTATCCATCTAAGACAATAATCCCTCCTTATTTCTCCACCCATTCACCTAAAATCCTCCTTGAGATAATTTTTAAACCCATTGGGTTTCCTCTCAGGAATGGGGAAGGGGGTTCAGACCATATGTTCAAACCATATGAGAGGGAAAAAAAAGAACCAACATGGCTTGCCCATCAAGCGATGAGGTTTAAGAGGGAAAATCCCTCCCTCTTCCCTCATTAAACTTCAAAATACATCAAGCAATATGATGGATGGAGAAAATAATAAATAACACAAACAAATAATATACAACAGATCCAACAAGACAAAAATTTCAACCATAAGCAAATCTACATCTAACATGCCAAATAACATAACATAAGATCAAGGAGCCTACCTCCACAAGCTCTCCAAATTTCTAATCTTTTCCCTATTCCTTGTCCAAGAAAAATCTAACTCCAAAAGCCTCCAAGCACCAAGAAAAAGCCAAAAAAAGTTCACTTTCTCCCCCATGAGGGAGTATTTGAAGAAAAAAAAAAACAAATTTTCTTACCCATGAGGGGGTGACATGTGTCACCCCTCTCTTCCCTCCAAGTCAAAGATTCCCAAAATAAAAAGAAGAAAAGATAAACTCACATATAAACACTCTTATTCCAAATTACCCAAAAATAAAATGAGACAAGTTTGGGCAAATTTTTACAACACACAAATTCCAATCCATCTTACATGGATGGTGACAAAAGAGATGCTAAATGGGATGGAAAATCCCTCTATGCCTTGAAATTAAGCCCCCTACATAATAGTGAACTCCCAAAACTAAAAGGTGTCACTTAAAATGCCATAAATAGCCCAATTTCAAGTTTTTGCACAATTAGGAACAAGTGTAGAGGATGTGGGCCACAATCAAGGGTGCTCATCTGACCCATTCCTCTCTAATTAACACACACTTACACAAATGAAAAACTTAATGTAAGTGAGTACCATTAAGTCCCCCAAACCTAGTTTACTTAACAAAATAAAATAATCTAAACACAATTAATTTTACATGACATACACCATTACAAATAAGGGTCATTCATGGTGCCCAACAATAAAATCAAACTATAAGGACTCATACAAATAACATGGTTAGGACTTAGCCTTGTGGGTCACTTGTGCACAAATTGCGTAGCCATCCTGAAACCCATGTTCTCCTATGCTCCGTAACATGTACACACTAACGTATCTTTGCATTACAAGTGTAAATAAACTATTCAATAAATGATCAAGTCTAAACATGCAAATCTATGATATCACAACATCAACATGGAATTGTAAATTAGAAATATGCACACTTTCACACAATTTATCATGTGTTAGCCATTGAATGACATATAAATGATATACATCCATACTATCTTGTGTTCTCATCAATAATCGAATAATCTATATAATCAAAACATACGACTAAACTATGCATCTATCATATATAAATTAGGCCCAAGTAACATAGTAATATGTTACTATCCATAACATCAACTAAAATGTGCCAACATACTAATAAAATCTAAATTGGCACTACTCGCCCAAATCACCATACATGCCCATGAAGATCAAATAACATAACATAATGTCCAAAATATACAAAATCCTTGTCAAATAATATCTATGAATAAAGAATTCAGCTAAAAATTGAAGCTATAAAAACGTGGGAACTGCATCCCCTTCTCCTAAAATTAGAATTCCTCCTGGAAGTCACTGAAAGAGATAGAGATATCTAGCCATCTATAGTGTCGCATCCTCCCAAGTAACTGTTGTCTCATCATATCTATCCCACTACATTCTAACCTAGTCCAACTCTCGACCTCGAAGGGCCAACCTCTAGTGCTCCAGTATACTTATTGGCTCTAGCCTCCACTGTCCTCTGTCCTCTACCTATAATGTCAACCAATCCAAAACATGAGAGACATCAAGTACATATCTATGTAGTACAAAAAGATGAAATACATTTTGGGTATGTGTGAGTCATGGTGGCAAAGCTAGGTGATAGGAAACTGGATCAATGACCTCTAAAATATCAAAAGGCCCCATAAAATGAGGCGATAGCTTAGAACCCTTTCCATAGAGGATTGGGATCTTATGTAGACAAACTCTTAAGAAGACTTTGTCACCCATGCTTCAAAGTGAAGATCAGTCCTCTTGGTGTCTACATACACCCTTTGGCATGCTCTAGCCTACTCAAGACACTACCTAATTAGAACAAATTGATGCTCTAAGTCCTATAGGTAAAATGGTCCTAGAATAATCCTATCATCTAGTCTATCCCAACTCAGAGGTGTCCTGCAAGGTCGACCATACAAAGCATGGTATGGAGCCATACCAATGGAACTATGATAGATGTTTTTTTATGAAAACTCAACTAAATGTAGATAATATTCCCACTTCTTCTGTTGGTCTATCACATACATCCTTAACATTTCCTCTAGTACTTGATTAACCCTTTCTTTCTGTCCATCTATCTCTGGATGATATGTTGAGCTGAAATTAATTTGTGTACCTAGAGTAGTCTCAACGGAAGTCTAGAAAAAATGACGTGTAACTGGTATCCCTGTCATTGATGATGGTCTTAGGAATCCCATGCAATCTAACAATTTTTTCCATAAATACTTTATCAATGGCATGTACATTATAGGTGACCTTGGTTAACTTATCCACAATGACCATAATGGCATCATGATGATAAGAAGACATAGGGAGTCCTACTATGAAATATGTTGGTATCCAAATTTGTTCTCCTTTTCAAGCTTAGAAACATCACATATTCGACATGAAGCTTAGACATAGATAGATCATAATGTGTGTTGTTTTGTAGCCGGGGATGAGATCTGATTGGACTGTTGTCACTCAAATTTTTGGAGAGATGGATAACACCTTCAAGAGGATTTGATCTATCCTCATTGCTTTAGGCCGTTCCTTTTGACTAGGGTGAGAGGACCCTTAGTGTAACCTTTGTTTAATGAAGGAGATGGAGATATCCTTATTTTGCTCAAATTTTATGAAGAAGACCTAGGGAAAGTATGATCAATAATTCATGATTTAACTCTAAAGAGTTGTCACATCTAAAAGATGGAGATACTTTCAAAACAAGGCTAAGGTTATTGACGACATTATGGGATCCTTATTGTTCTGCATATTTTAGTAAATAGGTTTTGCTCCTTTGTTGATATACAGGGAAAACATGGGTAGTTCAGGATGGATTCATGGTTTTTGAATAATTTTGGTGGGAGATTAATTAGGCTAAACTTGATCATACCAGATCTTTGAGAGACTTCATAATAGTTGGAAAGCTAAATGACAGAACACTTCAGAATAGCTAAGATATTCCTTCAACTAGAAGGTGTGCTTCAATGGAGGCCTAAATCAACACATTTTCAAACAATATTTGAGAATCTAGCACAAAGGCTTGAGTTAAAAGACTCAATTAAAAACCAAAATATCTGATCAATCACGCCTAAGGTACACCCAAAAACTTACAGAAAATATTTATAAACAAATGATAGTGGAGTTATTTTAAATTTGTTTATCCCATCACAGGATGAAGGATCTTCTTGAAATGAAATTAAAAATGCCACTAAACTATCACAGGGACGAGATCTTGTGTGATTTCACAAAGATATCAATGAAAGATTGCAATAGGAACAAAAGAAACCATTTGTAGACATTCTGAAACAAAGCAGACACAAATTGCTAGACTTTTTTGAACAATCAAACTAATCTCCCCTTTTGCTGTGAAGGGAAGTAATCAGGGTGAGAAATATTCCAGAGAAATCTCAGTGTACTTCAACCTGTGGTAAACATCTTCCTAAATCCATACAACTCACCACCTCAATGAATAATGTGGGTGTTAGAAAATCAATAATATCCTAGGTATCTTAGATTGGTCTCTCATTGAAGATACCCTCTCCCTATATGATGTGTTCTCTTAAGAATTCAACCCCCGACCATTTGCAAGACTACTCTCATTGAATTTATAGCTTTTATTTTCTCACAAATTCCCAAATAACTTCTGATCAAAAAAATCAAATACCTGTAGGGACCTGTTTCAAATTCTCCTCAATGCTCCTCCTCGGAAGCGACGAATAAAAAAATATATCATCTAGGAACAGCTAAGACAAAGTGGTCCAATTATGAACTAATCCTAATTACTCGAGCCTTCGACTGAGGACTCATGAAGTCATACTAGGGAACTTTTTGGAAAACCTTCTAATCATACTGACTTTTTCACTGCAATAAATCCCCATTTTAATCATCCTCTGGAGGCTTTGTAAAGCTGGATCTTGACAGGTATATCTGCATTTTATGCTCTCGAGGCAACACCTAATTCATAACTTTTTTTCCTGCAGACCTAAATCATTTGGAGAACACTCTTCACTCCCTTTCATCTGATCAAAAATTTCATAAATCCTAGGGAGTGGATATGTGTTCTTGTCATTTTGACGTTTTTGCAAGCTGCCCAAGCAAGTCTACACAAAGCTTGAGAGAACTATCTTTCTTCTTCACAAATAAGACTAGCACTCCCTAAGTAGATACACTAGGGTCTATTTTCATTCAGTTTTTGCACTTTGTAGACAAATATGGGCAACTCGAAACTTTGTTACAATATGATGAAAAACATTGTGTGATTCGTATAGCTCCAAGAGTATTGGCAGATTATATGGTAGATTAAAAGGTGAAATGCATAGAAACTACTGATTCTACCCCTTCTAAATTTAGATTACATGAAATCTACGTAGCTATCCTGTAGATGTTACCACAAATGTGAGGTACAGATCCCAGAGTTCCCAAACATTTGTATGACCATCCTCAGCAAAAGAACACAAGGGCCCAAGAAGGATCAGTTGTGTTGTCCTTATGAGGACAGTCTCAATTGTAGAATAGAAGCCAATGGAAGTGTAAATGTGTCACCTTGGAACAACAAACATAAGTGTATGATCACATAAAATCGAAGAGTTCTTTACTGAAGCATGGGCTCAAAACGTGTCTCATTCTAAAAAGTTCTTAAAAAAGTTGATGGATCAGTGGAAGACATTCAATTATGTCTAGAGTCCGAGACAATTGTTTTGTTGGCCGTTATGACAAGTCTGAGCATAGGGCAGAGTGAGCGGAATCCAAAAAGAGATCCTCTTGGCTCTCTTTACAAAATTCAATGTTATATTCATAGAGGTCAGTTTTGAAATAGGCGCGGTCCCACCACAAGTCCCATGGGATGTAACTGAAAAGTAAATTACAACTCCTAAACATAAATATACACATGCATGAAAGAGAAAGCGAAGGAGTATGAGTGGAAGCCTTCATCATTGCCTTGCGGATGCATTTCTTTGATTGAAGAATCTCTAAAAGTCCAGACCTTTTGTTAATCTCTATTGAAGCTCAGCACATGTACCCTGAAAAGAACAAGAGATTAACTATCAGTTACAAGCTTAGGCGGATCCTCAAATGAGCGCATATTCCTACACGTATCCATACATCATGCTACATGCTATAATCCGGCTTACATAGCAAAAATGTCTAAGTCTAGGAAAGGTAGCGGAAACCTCCACGTGTCTCCCCGACACAACTCCAAGGTCAAACGAAAAGGTGAGTTTTTAGATGAGTGCCGACCCTCCACGTGGAAATTTTTTGAGTTGAAGTGGGCTTAGAGTTTTCAAAGTGCCTCGTTGAGCCGCATATAACTAGAAAGGGCCACATTTCCATAGATGCTTAGATATAAATTTAACTGGGAAAAATACACCCATCAAAATGTAAAGCACAGGAAAATCACCATTTGTGCCTAGAAATGAATCCTTCTTTCAAGAAATAGAATTTGGAAATGATATAAGGCCCAAATATGATCCTCCAAGGCACATCCAATCATGTTTCCATAGGTATTTGGGACAAAAATGATAGGGACAACAAAACATGACTGTGGAAAATGGAAGGAAGGAAAAAACCCGAGTTTTTCACCCAAGTTATAGATCTTTTCACATGGACAGAGAAACAAATTTTTTTTTTTGGACTTTAAGTGATCCTCGAATAAGGAAGGAACTTATCATGGAAACCAAATGGAGGACAAATTTTTCATGCATTAATATGGGAAGATAGAAAAGACGACAGAGCCCGTAAACTGAAGAATTTCAAGGACAAACTAGGTGAGATCAAATTGAGCACCAAAAAAATCCATGAAGATTACATCCCATTTCAACTCGGGAATGTCATGAGCATATAAAATTCCTACAGGATGAGAATGCTCTACCTTGACCCTCTGGCACTCAAGGAAACATGCTACAAAATATGATATGTCCCGTCGAAGGCCAGGCTAATAATATAACTCTCTCGGGTCAGCATGCATTTTCTTCACTCCTAGATGTACTGCATATGGGGCTCGATGAGCCTCTATAAGGATTAAGCTACACAGATCACCTAACTTAGGCAAATAGATGCGCCTATGGAACTGAAGTAAACCATTTGCCTCAAAAATGGACCCTTAATATCTACCCTCTAATGAACCCTATGACTCCAACAATTGTCTAACACCCTCATAAAACCTATCCTTTGAAAGATGCTGAAGAATCCTACCTCTCAAGTCTAACTTCATGACAAAGATGCAAGCACATGTCGTCGTCTACTAACTGCATATGCCATGAAGTTTTCCTTTCTTCTGATATACTCCACCTCCATGTTGTACTCACATAGGAACTCTATCCAACACCACTAATGAGCATTGAGGTTCGAATGTGAGAAGATATGCTACAAGCTATGGTGATCTGTCCTCAAAATGAATGGCCTACCCAAAAGGAATGATGCCAATGCACAAGATCATGAACACATGTTGTAAGCTCAAAGTCATGAGTAGGGTAGTTAAGCTCGTAGTATTTGAGATTGCGTGAATCGAAGGTAATAACCTGATGCTCCTGCATAAGAACTACTCCTAAATGCTCTAGTGATGCATCTATTCAAACAAAAAAAAATTCCTCTATTGGGTCTGGAACTACTAAGAT
This sequence comes from Taxus chinensis, assembly GCA_019776745.2. Taxonomy (NCBI): domain Eukaryota; kingdom Viridiplantae; phylum Streptophyta; class Pinopsida; order Cupressales; family Taxaceae; genus Taxus; species Taxus chinensis. The sequence goes on along the minus strand of CM034146.1, from coordinate 310,522,428 downwards.
AGGCACCATGGTTAGCCTTTCCTTAAACAGCTAGAAGGCCTTGTCAAACTTCTCTGATCAATCAAATTTATTCCATTTTCTCTAAAGGGAAGTAATAGGGTGAGAAATCTTGGAAAAGTTCTATAAAAACATGCGGTAATAACCTATTAAACCCATAAAATTCATGACCTTAGTGACTGATGTGGGCATTCTTCTAGAGGATCGTTTGGATATAGGTGTATCTGAAAGAAATTTTTTCCAAGTTTTCCTTTTGTGTGTGAAGTATTTTCTGCCTTTCCAATTATTTACAGTCTATGTGTAAAAGTTTCTACATTAGTCCTCTAAATTCAAAATTCCTTGACCAATCATCTTACCCTACTGCACAACTTCACTAGTTTTTGTCTCAAATTTTAATGTGCATGTTAACTTCCTCTGTATTGTTGTGATTTATCAATATATCATCTAGGAACACTAAGTTTTTTCACTCTAAACAGGTCTACAGAATACTCCATTCGTTCAGGCTCATGAATGAAGAACTAGGGCATTGGTCAAACCAAAAGGGACAACTCATGGAACTCATAATTCCCATAAAATGTGTATGGAAAGCCCAATCTTATGAATCATCTGCATCTGATATGCACAACTGATGAAAACCTAAATTGAGATACGATTTTTGAGAACACCCTACTCCCCGCATCTGGATCAAACAACTCAGCAATCGGTAAGGAGCAGAATAACCTGTTTCTTTATTATGACTTATGTTGAGAAAGATGCTTATTCGAAGTCTACATAAATCCTAAGAGAACCATCCTTCTTCTTCACAAATATGACTTTTTTCTCCCTAAGGAGATACACTAGGGTGAATGAGACCTTCTCCAACAACTCCTCTAACTATATCTTGAGCTCATGAAGCTCTGGAGTTCGTCATCTGATAGGGTGCCCTAGAAATTAGTCGTTGATCCTGGAACTAAATCAATGGTGAAATCAACCTCTCTATGGGGTGGTAACCCTAGAAGCTCACCTTGGAAACACATCTGCATAATCCCTCAAAATGCATGATCATCTAAGGGTAAATGCTCTTGAGTGCTCTTTGATCAATCACTAATGGTGATAGCAAATACTGACATCCTCTATGCATGCTTCGCTTGAGTTTTTTAGTCGAGATCATGCGTAAAGAGATAAGGCTCTACATCCCTAAAATCATAACTGCACTCCCAAAATCATCCTAACACTCAATGAACTTATTCTTGCAATCCACCTTAGCTCTGATGAGCCTCGAGCCAATCTATACCTAAAACAACTTGATAGGATCCTAGAGGTATAACTTGGAGGTCAAGTGTAGTTGAGAAGAGTCCTAAATAAAGTAAGACAACTCTCCACATATGAGTCCACGGTGACGAGTTTGGCCTTAGAGGCCAACTCAACCTACCAACTGTCTGGCTGCCTAGCCACCACTAGCCCACACTGGTCCACTATAGAAGGAGATATAAAATAATCTGAAGCACTTAAATTAAAATAGTACTGAGACAAAAATAACCTTGATAGTACCTCTCCGTCTCAATAACTGTGGCCTGATGCTCATCCTGGTGGTTTTCAACCACTGCATATACACGATGGCCACGTCCTACATCACCCACTTTATCTGTTCAAGATCTAGGGTCTATTTGCATATCCATGGTATCAGGTTTTTGCGGACACATACACACATAGTGATCAGGGGACCCATAAATAAAACATCCTCCTGTACCCCTTATGAGATGGGATCCCTCCTATACTCTTGTTAACTGATCCTTGCCGACCCTAACCCTAGCAGACTGCTACATGTGAGATGGCATGTACCTGCTAAGTACCCTATCTGCTATTCCTGGCTCCACGAAAACCTCCTATAGTACCACCTCTCTGTAAGCTCTGAGTCTATCTAGCCCTCTACTACTAGTGTTCTTGATATTGTGTCTGCTAATCTGGATGTTGTGGAGCCCTTGATATTGTTGTAGGAGGCCAAAATCCTCCTCTAGTTGGGGTGGATGTGTTACCCCATGACCTCTGGCTCTGAAAGGACCTACATCTTCTCTTGAAATTTTCTCTTGTTCCTATCTCAGTGTTCCTACGTTGTGGTCCAGTTCTCCTCAGCTAAGTAGGAATTATCAACATCCTTCTAAAGCTTGGGAGGAGATAGCATCCTAACTACTCCTACTATGTCTACATTTAGGCCCTGAATAAACCTGTTAACCATGAATTTTTTTTCATCTTGTAGGTAGTCCACATACTGTAAAAGATCTAGGAACCTACTCTCATATTATGCCACTATGTCAGAACCCTGTCTTAAGTCATGAAACTCATCAATCCTCCTTTTCCTGAAATGATCTGACATATAATGAGCCCTAAAATTCTCCTCAAACAACTCCTAGGTCACTGTATCCTGAGTCAAATGGATCTTCTGCTCCTCATTCCTCCACCAAATGCCTGCTACATCTAGGAGGAGGTGTATGGTGAAACCTGGCTTTGACATTTCTCTCATAAGAGTGCAAGAAAAATAAGTCTATCAAGGCTGAGGAGCCATGAATTGGCCCCAAATCCATCCATAGTTCCGATGTAAGTAGGTGGCTGTAAGTGAAGAAGGTCCCTAATCAAACTTCCCCTATCATGATCCTAGCGCTGTGGTCCAATAGGTTAATGGGGTCACGTATCCCCAAATGGTCCCTCAAAGTTGTGTGAATGGATACGGCAGTGTGAGGCCACTCTCTTACGATGAATGAAAGGGCTACGTGACCTCTCCCACCTTAGGGTATCATGCTCCGATGGCTCTGAGTGTGCATCCTCGCCTATCAGCTCCTCGTCTCCTGACTGGAAATCCTCCTCTCTCATCTCCTACGGTGGTGGAAGGCACTACTGCACAACACCTATCAGTTGCTGAAGAGCCTCTAAAATCTGAGGTCCAAACTCAGGTGCCTATGGCTCAGCATAGGTGATCTACATCCCAAGTCCCTAATGGATCGATGTCTCATAGGGTGCCATCCTGTGTAGGAATTAAGAAAATGGATTATTAATTTGTAAAAAATGTTGTGGAAAACAGTTTTAATTATTTTCATGTTAATGTTATTAAAACATTATTAGATCTAATTAATTATTTACCCAGAGTGTTCAAATGTGTGAACCATCACTCTGATACCAAATGTAATGCCTCACCTCGGGACATAGGAAACCACACAAAAAGTAACTAAAAATTTAGGTAATTTTTTTTTCGAAGTGAAAACAAATACTATTACTATACTTTTTGATCCCCATTAATAATTATTTTATATTAATTTTGATTTACCCAAATTAATTAACTACTTGTCTAATTTCTAACTTAATTATTTATTTCTTATCATGGACACCCTGCTAAACAATTACTAGGGTCACATTAGAAAGTCTACACCACCTTTTAAATTAATTAACCCCCACATACCCTTCTTTTATTTTATTTCATATTCCCACAAAATCCCATGACTTAAAAGTTGTGTAGGATTTAATGTGGACCCTAGGATCAATCTAATCTTGTCCCTTGATTTAAAACTTGCCCTAAAGTTTCCCTAATCCATCCCTATCTTTTATTTCCCTTTCCTTTCCTTTCTCATTTGGTTTCATTTTGTTTCTTTCTTTGTGTAGGTTGAGGAGGAGCCATGGAAGCCATATTTGGATTCATGGTTGCTCAAGCTATTTATATTATTTTTTTTTTTGTATTCTTCTTAACCAGATATATTCTCTGGTTGGGTATATATTATACCCATTTTTTAATAATTTAAGAGAGGAAAAACTGCATATATATGTATATATATATATAATATATATATATATATATACATATATATTAATTTAAAATGATCCACGTTTTAGAAATCCCGAGATGGATAAATCCGACAGACTGTTTTACTGTGGATTGAGGGTAGCGATTACAATGGATTGGTCGAAGGGTGTTGGGGTGAGGTCATTACTGCGAAATGGAGGGGAGTTGGGGTTTAGTGACAAGGAGGGTGAGTTGGGATACGTACATAAGGGGGTGTGGGTGTCTATAGGGCGCGGGAGTGGTGCATGGGGGATTAGGGAGTGGTAAAGTGGGAAGATGGTGGAGTGGCAGTGGTGAGTAGGATTTGGGTCACAAGGTTTGGGGAGGGCTCGGCCCCTCCCCACAACGTTCTTTTTTGTTTTAAAACATATAAAAAAATTCCACCGTAAAATTTTATTATATATATAAATTTTATTATTATTTATTTTAATATATATTTATATTATATATATATATATATACATGTATATATATTGTTTGAATATATTGTAGTATATTTAATTATAATATATAGCTCTATTAAATATATTAATAATTACTATGTTTTGAATATCTATATAGTATGTTAACAATTATATAATATATTATGATATATTATGTTTTAATAGATTGATTTTATACCCACTATACTTAATAAAAAATACCAAGTTTGAATAGACTTCATATCCTATTTTGTGAAATGATATTGCTTACTTCATATTTAGTAATCTATACAATCTAGCAATGTATTAGGAGCTTAAGTTGTAGATGGCTAAAAGGGAATAAGTTTGTATTTTAAATAATAAAACATGGCCAAATTTATTTCCTAATATCAGATTTGATTCAAAAAGCGAACCATTTTAAGTTTCACATTGGAAATGAGAGTAAAACTAATTTCATTCCATTCAATAATTTGACAAAGAATTTACAAGAAGGAGATATATTACAAAAAGGTATTATTCCATTGAGAATATTAAACTTAAGCACCATATTACGAACTAGACTTTCCTTTTCCAATGCACTAGCTAAAATAATATACATTTTACTATTTCTAACAAGAAGGAGATCCCACTAAGAAATATCACATTTTCTCCTTAGTGCATCTTAACATACTACAAGAAATATAAGAGTAGCATTATTTTTTTTGACGTTTCATATAAATCATTTCTTTTTTTTTCAAAGGAAGGTTTCTTTTCAAAAAAATAAGATCTTTAACAAGGAAGGACTCTCATATTAAAATACTTGCATTAATTTCCAAGTTACAAGGTTTTTACAAATTTCACACAAGAATGGTTTAGTTACAATGAAGTGCTCTCCAACAACATATTTCCAACTTAATTAAGATATTCAAGGAACAACATTACAAGACTTCTTTCCAAGATTGAAGGAAGATTACACATACTAATGTGACACTAGTTTACAAAGTAATCCCAAATCACAAAATGAGAACTTTACAAGACAAAGAACCTCCATACATAGACCATATCCATAGGATTATAATAAGAGTAATGTCCACAAAAAATCTAAGAAAACAATGAGAAGCCATGATATCAAGAAACTCCAACCATCTTCCAAACTTGAGCTCCAACTTTGAGTGCTTTTCAAAGAAACCAACACAAAGAAAAAGATTGTTTTATCACCCAACCTATAGACATACATTACATGCCTTTCCAAAGGTTTGGAAGACATGCTAGCCTCCCCCAAGCCCATGGGAGAGAGAGCTAGCTTCCACAAATGTGCACAATATTTAGGGAGACATAAACAACAAACACATTCACATACAAGACAAATCCATACATTAAAGAAACACAACATTTACCAACCAAATAAAAGAGGAGAAAACCATATTCATCCTCAACAATGGGGAAGAGTAGATGAGACATCCAAAATTCCAAAGAGTGTGGTCCAACCATAGGATGCACACTTACAAGATTCTTCACAAAACCTCCTTATCCCTCCAAGACAATAATCCCTCCTTATTTCTCCACCCATTCACCTAAAATCCTCCTTGGGAGGATTTTCAAACCCATTGGGTTTCCTCTCCAAGGAATGGGGAAGGGGGTTCAAACCATATGAACCACCTTCCCCACCTCAAACCATATGAGGGGAGTAGAAAAAGAACCAGCACATGGCTTGCCCATCAATCCATGAGGTTTTAGAGGGAAAATCCCTCCTCTTCCCCAATAAAACTCCAAAATCCATCAAGCCATGATGATGGATTTTGAAAATAACAAATAACATAAACAAATTTAACCATACAACACATGCAACAAGACACAACATTTCAACCTATAAGCAAATCTAAGATCTAACATGTCATATAACATAAAATGAGATCAAAGAGCCTACCTCCACAAGCTCTCCAAATCTCTAAGATTTTCCCAATTCATTGTCCAAGAAAACTCTAACTCCAAAAGCCTCCAAGCACCAAGCAAAAGCCAAAAAAAAGTTCTCTTTCTCCCCCATGAAGGAGTATTTGAAGAAAAGAAAACAAATTTCCTCACCAATGAGGGGGTGACATGTGTCACCCTCTCTTCCCTCTAAGTAAAATATTCCCAAAATTAAATGGAGAAAAGATAAACTCACCTTTAAACACCTTTCTCTTAAATGGCCCAAAAATAAAATGAGACAAGTTTCTGCAACTTTTTGACACACACATTCCAATCCATCTTACATGGATGGTGACAAAAGAGAGGAAAAAATGGGAGGGAAAACTCCCTCTATGCCTTAAAATTAATCCCCCTACCTAATAGGTAGGGTCCAAGGGCTTATTTTCATGCTAAGTGAACTCCCAAAACTAAAAGGGGTCACTTAAAATGCCATAAATAGCTCAATTTCGGGTTTGGCACATTTGGGCACAAGTGTAGAGGATGTGGGGCCCACTCAAGGGTGCTCATGTGACCCCACATCCTCTCTAATTAACACACACTTACACAAATGCAAAACTTAATGTAAGTGGGGACCATTAAGTCCCGCAAACCTAGTTTACTTAACAAAATAAAACAACCTAAACAAAATTAATTTTACATGACATACAACATTACAAACAAGGGTCACTCATGGTTCTCAAAAATAAAATCAAACTATAAGGCATCACACAGATAACATGGTTGGGAATTAGCCTTGTGGGCCTATTGTGCATAAATTACTTAGCCACCCTTAAACCCACGTTCTTTTCTACCCTATAACCTACACACTAAATGCACACATTAACGCATCTACCCAATACAAGTGTAAATCAACTACTCAATAAACGATCAAGTCTAAACATGCAAATATATGATATCACAACATCAACATGGAATCGTAAATGAGAAACATGCACAATTTCACACAATTCATCATGTGTTAGCCATTGCAATAAATATAAATGACATACATCCATGCTATCATGTGTTCTCATCAATAATCGAATAATCTATATCATCAAGACATGCGACTAAACTATGTATCCAACATATATCAATTAGGCCCAAATACCATAGCAATATGTTAGTATCCACAACATCTAATAAAATGTGCCAACATAAGTTAATCAAAGCTATATTGGCGCTACGTACGCCAAATCACCATACATGTCCATGAAGATCAAATAACGTAACATAATGTCCAAAATATATCAAATCCCAGTCAAATCATATCTATGAATAAAGAATTCAGCAGATAACTGAAGCTATAAAAATGTGGGCACTACATCTAGTGGATTCATTTGAAGCCTACATGGAATATCTACACAACTCAAAGGATAAGAATGCTTCTAAGGACAAGCTCGGTATAATTAAATTCCACTATTTCTTTTGGATTCAGTGCCAATGTAATTAAAAATTAGGAAGCAACTACCATCATATTGGGTAAGGAAAACTTAAGTGAATAGGTAATATTAAATATCTTCTAAAAATATTAAATATTCAATTTGGCAGGCAAGAGTAACGACAGAATGAATGACAAAGGTGACACGACATTCCTATTCATATTAAATGCAGTGGAATTCAAGTTGAAAATAAATTAGAGGGCTAATGAAGGAATTATGGTGTTACACAGATATTATTTTACAAACAGAAATGGTTGAAAAAATAGTCAACCAAACCAACTCTGTGGAAATAATTATTTTATATCTACTTATCACTGATAAAACTTATATTTTATATCTATTTCTGGGTATTTCATAGATGTTATGGTAAGCTAAATTTTGGTGGTTTTCTGTGCCAGAAATGATCGAGTGGATGTTAGAGGAGATGATGAGGGAAATTTAATAGAATGTTGGTCATAAGCCTCTGCTACATGAATTATCAACAAATAATGTGATTACTTAAATGAAAAGGTAAGATATGTATATATATATATATATATATATATATATATATATATATGTATGTATATATATATGTATATGTATACATATGTATATGTATACATATGTATATGTATACATATGTATATGTATACATATGTATATGTATACATATGTATATGTATACATATGTATATACATACATATATATATAGATATATATATATATATATATATATATATATATATATATATGTATATGTATATGTATATCTATATATATATATATATATGTATGTATATATATGTATACATATACATATACATATACATATACATATACATATATATATGTATACATATGTATATGTATATGTATATGTATATGTATATATATACATATGTATGGAGGTTTGGTGCTGACATTGGACTTCACAGGGGTGGTGAGGCAGTGAGAAGTGAATTAATATATAATGGCAAATAAAAATGAATAAATATAGATAGAGGAAGACGTGTGAGATTTTAATATGTATGTTAGTGGAGTTGCCACTTGCAGTCTTTGAAAAAATGTTAAGAAAAAATTGTTGGAAATATCTAATCTTGATCTAGATAAGTTCCAACTTTATTCACCTTTATGTAAAAGATATCTCCTTTAAAATAGCAAAAGATATTGTATAGAATATCTATAAAATATCAAGAGATACTATATAGAATATATAAAAATATCAAAAATCTCTAGAATATCTAATATAAGATAATCTGTGATATTTTCTAAGCTAGAAGGTCAGAAAAATTCTATAAATAAGAGGTTTCACTTTGTAATTCAATAAGAAAGAAAAGAAAGAGAAAGCACCGAAGTGTTTTGGAGTATTTTTGATACAAATTTTGTTTCTATATTTCTCTTGTGAGTTTGTGTGTGTTCATAATATTGATTCTATTTTCATTATCTTATCACACACCCTCTAGGTTAGGAGTTAGATATAATTCCTTCAAATTGGTTTCAGAGCTAGGTTGAGCTTACGTTATAAAATTTTATTTCACTCTATTAGTCTAGTTCAAAATGGCAGGTATGAGCAACAATATCACTTAATCCCAAATTCCCATTTTCAATGGGAAGAACTATGATTATTAAAGCATAAAAATGAGGACCATTTTGTTCAGTAGATGTGTGGGATCAAGTTGAGAATGTGTTTTAAGAACCTGTGGAGATTCAAGCATTTCAAGCACTGGCACAAGTAGATAAGGATTTGGTGAAGGAGAACAAACAGAAGGATAGAAAAGGCTTGTTTCAAGTTCAACAATTAATGGGTGATTCCATCTTTCCACATGTTGTAACAACAACTATATCAAAGCAAGCATGGGAAAGTCTTCAAATGACTTATCAAGGTACTAGTAAAGTAAAACTTGCAAAATTACAAAATCTTAGGAGGGATTTTGAAAATATTTGTATGAAGGACTTAGATTCAGTAGATTTATTTTTTACCCATGTGATGGGTGTAGTAAATCAAATTAGGTCTCATGGTGAGACTTTTGAGGATCAAAGGATTGTAGAGAAAATACATAGAAGTCTTTCCAGCAAGTTTGATGTGATTGTTGTTGCAATAGAAGAATCAAATAATTTAACCTAAATGTTTGTAGAAGAGTTAATGGGATCTATAATATCCCATGAGAAATTATTGAATAGAACATGTAGCTCATGTCTTGATTGAGCCTTCAAATCACAAGTTTTAGTTGGCGGTAATAGAGCAAGAGGAAGATTGAGCTTCAACAGAGTAAGAGGAAGAGATTTCAAAAGAGGATCTGGAAGAGCAAACACATCTTATGAAGGAGGAAGAAAAAATTCAAATTTCTACATTGCAAGTGCTAGAGGCCAAGGAAACAACAAAAAACACACTTATGGTCAGAGGTATGACAAGTCACATGTTTAATGCAATTACGATAAAAGGTATGGACACTATGCTAATGAATGTAGGAAGAAACAATTTGATATGAGTAGACAAAATGTAAAATTTTCTAAAGAAAATTTGTCGAAAAGTCATAACAATGGTTAAATGTTCATTACATCTAATGTTACTCAAAAAAGTACAAAGGATATTTGGTTTCTATATAGTGGATGTAGTAATCACATGACTGGATGTAAGGAAATGTTTTCAAACATATATGAGTCAGTTACATCTGAAGTTAAGTTAGGAAATGATAATAAAGCTGTAGTCATGGGAAAAGGAACCATAATGTTGAAAATAAGAAAGGTGAGAAAAAACAAATTCCAGATGTGTATTATATTCCTGGGTTGAAACATAATCTAATGAGTATTAGGCAGTAATTGCAAAAGTGATATAAAGTCTATTTTGAAGATGATGCATGTATGATACTAGATAGAAATCCAAGTAAAAAATTGATTGCAAAGGTTGAGATGAAAAGAAACAAAATGTTTCCAATAAGAATCCAACATGATTTATCATCTAAAGAGATTTCTTCACTAGTATTTAAAGATTCTTTAAAATATCAAACTTGGTTGTGGCATTTGATATTTGGACACTTAAGTTCTAATGGTTTAGATTTACTACAAAAGAAGCATATGGTGAAGGGCTTTCCTTCGATAGAGAAACCAAAAAAGCCTTGTGAAAGTTGTATTATAGGGAAGCAACACATGGAAAACTTTCATGTTGGAAAGTCATATAGAGCTAGATCTCTTTTTGAGATTGTCCGCTCAGATCTATGTGGACCTATGCAAACACCATAAATTAGAGGAAATATATATTTTCTGAATTTTATAGATGATTTGAGTCGAAAAACTTGGGTTTATTTCTTGAAACATAAGTCAAAAGTCTTTAGTGTGTTTAATGAGTTTAAGGTCATTGATTAAAAATAGAGTGGTTACTATATAAAGGTATTAAGACTAGATAGAGGAGGAGAGTATGTTTCAAATGAGTTCCTAAATTTTTGAATGTTTTGTGGAATTAAGAAGCAATTTACAAAAAAGTATACACCTCAATAGAATGGTGTGGCAAAAAATAATAATAGAACAATTATGGAAATGTCTAGAAGTATGTTAAAAGCCAAACATTTACCAAATGAGTACTAGGCTGAAGTAGTAACTTGTGTGGTTTACATCTTGAACCGATGTCCAACAAAAATTGTGAAGGATAAAGTTCCTCAAGAAGCATGGAGTGGAAAGAAAAATAGTGTATCACATTTAAGAGTTTTTGTATGTGTAGCTTATGTTCATATTCTGAATGAGAGGAGGAAGAAATTAGATGATAAAGGAGAAAGATGTTTTTTTTAGGTTACAGAGAGCAATCAAAAGCCTATAAGTTGTATAACCCAATCACAAAGAATTCTATTATTAGTAGAGATGCTGAGTTCATTGAAGAACAATCATGGAATGGAAGTGTTTATAAGTTAATAAATATCACTGCAGGAATACCTCATCATCATAATGAGTTTGATGAAAAGAGAAAACAAAATGTTCATCTAGCACCTCAAGGGATCAGTGCAGCGACAAGTTATTCAAATATATAAGGAGAAAAGATAGAAATATAATATATCTTCCTCTATATTATTCAGAAGTGAATAAATTATTTATAGGGAGGAGAGGTAAAAACACTCTCCACAATAAAAAGAGTGATTATGAACTAGGAGAGAATAATGGAATAAGATAAAACAAACTCTCCTAATTATATAAAACAAGTGCTACATATCCTTATGCTAACAAAATAACACTCTAATTTCAAAAATTATCACAAGAGGTATCTCAAATGGATTTTCATCCCCTCCAAAAAATTTACATCCACATGAATCATCAGGTCATGTAGGAAATTCTTCACATTCAAAGTTTTATGGCAGTGACATATCAGATCTAACATTGGCAACACAAAGGTCTCACGTCAGGGACACCCCAAAAAAGACAAGAAGCCTAAGGGAGATTTATAAACAAACTCAAGGTGATGAGAATGTTTATTTATATTTTGATTTTGAATTATTTTCTCATGATGATCCTATCTATTTTGAAGATTCATTTGAAAATGAAAAATGGGTAAAAGCTATGGATGAAGAAATTGATTCTATTGAAAAGAATCATACATGGGATCTTGTGAGCCTTCGAGAAGGAAAGGATGTAATTGGTGTAAATTGGGTCTACAAGACAACATTCAATGTAGATGGAAATGTTAAAAAACATAAACCATGTTATTTGTAAAGGGTTTCTCACAACAACCCAAAATTGATTACGATGAGACTTTTTCTCCAGTAGCTTGATTAGATACTATTAGAACTATTTTAGCATTAACAACTCAAATAATTTGGAAAGTATATCAAATGGATGTCAAGTCTGCATTTTTGAATATCATACTAGAAGAAGAAGTTTATTTTTAACAACCACCTGGATATGAAATTATAGGTCAAGAACACAAGGTTTGTAGATTGAAGAAAGCCTTGTATGGTCTGAACCAAGCTCCAAGAGCATGGTATAGCAATATTGATTCATATTTTTTAAAAAATGGATTTATAAAAAGTAATAGTGAGCTAACACTATACATCAAAATGAATGATCAAGAACAAATTCTAATTGTATGTCTATATGTTGATGATATAATATTCATAGGAGATTTTTCAATTAACTTGTTTAAGATAACAATGAAGAAAGAATTTGAAATGATAGATTTGGGTCTAATAAATTATTTTCTTGTCATAGGAGTTAGTCAATTAGAAAACATAATTTTTATATGTCAATCAAAATATTTCAATGTCATTTTGAAAAGGTTCCACATGATGAATTGTAAGCTAGTATCAACACCAATTGCCACAGGATTGAAGCTAAGAAAAGATGATAAAGGATGTGATATTGATCCAACTATGTATAAAAGACTTGTTGGTAGTCTGATGTACTTAACTACTACAAGGCGTGATATCGTGTATGGTGTAAGTCTTATTTATAGGTTTATGGAATCCCTAAAGGATTTTCATTGGCAAGCTGGAAAAATAATTTAAAGATATGTTAGTGGAACCAAATGTTTTGGTATTTTATATAAAACTTATGATATTTTTAAGTTAGTTGGTTACATAGATTGTGATTATGCAGGAAGTATAGATGACAAAAAGATCACATCTGGTTATGTTTTCCATTTTGGTTTATGTGCAATTTCATGAGATTCTAAGAAGCAACCTATTGTTACTCTCTCATTGACAGAAGAAAAATAAGTGGCAACCATAGCAACAACATGTCAAACAATATGGATGAGAATAATATTATCAAATCTAAAGCAAGAACAATAAGGAACAACAAAGATATTTTGTGATAACAACTCAGCTATTGCATTGTCAAAGAATCATGTTTTTCACAAAAGGAGAAAACATAGTGATACTAGGTATCATTTTATTAGAGAGCTAGTTAACAATGGACAAATATTTTTTGAGTTTTGCAGGTCTGAAGACCAATATACTGATATCTTCACCAAGCCATTACCAAAGGACACATTTGAGCATATGAGAGATTTCTTAAGCATCATAGGTCTGTATTGCTCCATCAATACATGAAGAATAAATATTAGGAGGGAGTGTTGGAAATATCTAATGCTATTCTAGATAAGTTCCAACTTTATTCACCTTTATGTAAAATATATATCCTCCAAAATATCAAAATATATCGTATAGAATATCTATAAAAATATCAAGAGATATTATATAGAATATCTAAAAATATATGGAGATATCAAAAATATCTACAATATCTAATATAATATATTCTGTGATATTTTCTAAGCTAGAAGGTTGGAAAATTTCTATAGATAAGAGGTTTCACTTCGTAATTCAATAAGCAAGTAAAGCAAGAGAAGGCACTGAAATGCTCTGGAGTATTTTTAATACAAAGTTTGTTTCTATATTTCTCTTGTGAGTTTGTGTGTGTTCATAATATTGTTTCTATTTTCATTATCTTATCACACACCCTCTAGGTTAGGATTTAGATATAATTCCTTCAAAAATTTGATTCTCTACTAGAAACGGGAAGAGCCTAAACATCATGCAGGATAGCACTGCATTGGAGCAAAGATAAGCTTACAAAAAAGCCAGACACTTTTTGACAAATTTCCTCACCATAAGATGGCTCTGGATTAAATATATAATAAATGTAAAGAGTTTGTGTTCCAAAAGGAGATTGGCTTTGATAGTTAAAAGATATAATAAGACTAAGAAGGTGTGAAATAAAAAAATTTACAATCATATCAAGAAATATTTTTTACTATAATATATTATTGCCCAATACTAATATTTTCCTACAGAAACATTTTCCAAAGATATGTCTAATATTAGAAAATTGGCAGAATCAATATAAAGCACAAACTTAAAATGTAACTAATCAATAAGACTTCTGATATAACACTATGAAATGGTTCCCCAATAAGAGAATTATCTCAATAATAAAATTCTCCTTCTTAATTTGCATTCTTTGGTTTAAAGAGTTGTACCACTAGGAGATTGCCGAATGTTTGTATCTAGATTCTAAATGGCTTCATTATATGCTCTTGTAGGAGTAATGTACTAAAAGTAATGAAACCAAACTCTACAAAGTAAAATGAATTTGAAAATCAAATTTGTAAATAAAACTGGGTTTTACTACTTCAGAATAATAGTAGAAGGTACATGATATTATGTTGTCATTAAAGAAAAATTGCATGATGAGGGAGAACACCTTAATATGGTTTGATTTATATAAATGGCAATAGCCAATTTCTATTTCTATGCTTCCATACTCTCACTTAAGATAATGTTAAATTGATACCGATGTTCTTGGCATAAGAAGCTTGAAAGGAGTATTTGTTGGGGCATATATATTTTTAGTCACAACAAAATAATAAATATATTGGAAGAAATAAATGTCTAAAAATGAAGCAGAACCTATATAAGGCTAGATTGGGATCCCATACTTAGTAGAAGAATCGTAGGATTAAGGAATCACTAGACCCATCACCTTCTCAAAGGTTTCAAAAGCTGAGAAAAATCCATAAGCCCTGCATCATCTTTTTACTCACCTAAACTCCTTTCCTCAGTCAGTCTGTCTTGTTGATCCTCTCATATAGGGGTACCTTCCAATTTTTCATCAAATTCTCTAATTTGTGATAGATTCAACAATACACTACAAAGGTGGGTTGTGATGTTTGTGAGTGAAAGGTTGTGATCGGATGCCTCTTGCAACTACAAGGCATACACTAAGAATATCTCAGCAGTTGATTTTGTAAAGGTGGCATTTTTTACTATTCCATCTTATTCTCACAACCACAATGAAATAGACACCCAAGTATGCATGGGGAAGAACTATAGTGCCCAAAAGATTTCTACCTTATCCTATAAACTGTTGACTCATTTGAGTAGCTCAATTATTACATATGAGACATTATTATTTGATTTTAATAGAGTTTGATTTCCATTTTCTATGATTATTATCCTATGGTCTATGACATCATATTTGATAGGATACTTTTGAGACACTTTATGATTCAAGACATTGGTTATTTCATTCAGATTAGAGATAATGATACTATGATGTTTTAGATTTGATGGATTATGATGCTATATGGTATTCACTAGTAATCATGAATTTGAACTATACATTATGGATATTGGATCATGCTTATATGTATCATTGGAAGAATAGATGATGTTAGATTTTATTGAGCTAATATTGTATAGTCGTATTTCATTTTGATTTATATGGATATTTTATCATGTCGAGTAGATTTGAGGTTTTCCTTGAGTGTCCAGGATTTATGGGTATCACCACTTGGAAAACGTGAGACTCAGTGGTAGCACTACAAAGGATGCCAAAACTGTCATGCTAAAAACCTTCTATCTCTCCTTGTTTCTTTTTGGCTATTTTTGTAATTGGGTAAATTTGGTTGCTTTTTTCTTGTGATTGATTTATTTATCTTATTATTTGTTTCCCTAACCTTGAGCACATGGTAAAACTTCATTACTTAATTCCTCACCTATTTTTTTTTCCTAGTACTAATAAGGTCATTGTGGATTATTAGTGTTATGGGGTGTTTTTTGTCTCAAGATTGTTTTGGGAATGTGTTGGGAGTTGCTAAGAAAGTTTTTGGGGACTAATTTTCACCTTGAATTCACCCATTCAAACCCAAAATCCGAATTTAACCTTTAAAGGAAATTTTGAAGACTTGTTTTGAAAGGTAAGGGTCTTCTTTACCTCAAAATTGGTTGATGGGACCTAACCTATGGGTGGGGGAAGCTTTTTGTGAACCCAAATATCCTCTTCCCCACTCCGCCCTCTCTTAAGTCACTATATCTAAGTATTTTTCCCATGTTTCGCATGTGTGGCTTTTGGATTTTGTGTGGGCTTTAGGGGTTGTTCACCAAAATAAGCTCACTCTTATTTTTGGTCAACTAACCCCCCTTTCCCCCCTATAGTGCTTCAATCTTAATTTTTACATATTTTAAGCACTTAAGGTCCCCTGAAAGCATTCCCACTAGATAGAAAATTTTTCCCCCTTTCCAGAGATATAAAGAAGTCCTTCTAACTCTTCATATTTTTCAGTTTACGTGTAACATCCCCATTTTAAGATACTAGAACAAGGGAATTTTTTTTTTATACAACGTTCCCTGTTATGAATTATATAATTCAAACACATGTTCAAGTTTTAATAATTGTTCTCTGCCCAAACAATGCAGTTTGGATCAAACGATTTCCTTTTAAAACTAATGTTCTCTGTTCACATATTTGCAATAATGGAACACACATTCAGTGCCATTCAATCATATAACAGATTCCATATGCTGTTGTAAATGACTCGAAGAACTACCGATATCCCATTTTCATGGCTCGAAGTTTCAATTATCTCTCATTTCATGACTCGACAACTTACCGATCCTTCATGTCCATTCATGCATAGTATAATATATATACAAGGTTCTCTTACCATTTTCAGTTATCGAAGTGATCCATTTAAGAAGCCTATTTGAATATCTGTTATTGATATTCATCTGACATCTTGCATCTTAAATTAGGTGATCAAGACAACGCAACCAGCACTTGCGATACTTTGGCCAAATATTTTCACATGCTTTGCATGATCATATCCTTGGATGTGATACACACCAATGGAATACGTCCTTCACCTCACTTCGTCTGTTATCTAGAATGGTCTTTCCTGGTCCCTACCAGTCCTTCCAATTTAAGATCAAACTCTAACTCCAACTAGCAATATGAACGAGTATAGGAAGTCACTCATGGTAACTAAAGATACGCAGACATACGGTGTCGTCCCTAGACGACTCTGTGTGTCTAGTTATCTTTAGTCCTCCGGAGTCACTCCGTATATGTGATCACACTCCTATCCCTAGCCAAGAACTTAATATTCAGCTTATGTAATCTTGATGATTTAATTCGGGAGGGCATTGTAATATGTCAGCTATAACATTGTGTCGTCATGAAGACCCCGCCTTCATGAAGACACCATGCTATAGCTGGCATATGTCAATATCCTACGGAATCCTCCCATCGAGAGTACACATCCAGCTCAAGTAATTTGGTTATGATATTAATACTTAAGATCAAATTTCAGTAGCCATGCTGATCCTTTATCCTCGTTCTTGTTACAGTTGAATGTAGCTAAGAGAGACTAAATTTGTCTTCTAGCTTACTATGCATCTTTTCTTTCGTACCGAAGGGTTGCATTTTCTCTACTTGGTTCTTTTCTTAATCCTTGGATTAAGCAGCCCATTACCGGTAGACTTAATAAGTTTAACCTATTAAACTTAACCAAGTTTTCCACAACTGAAAACAAATTCAGAATTCCATCTTATTAGACATCATTAAAACGAGGTCTAATTCTCAATAAATATATTAATTTATTCTCCTTAACCTTACATAGTTAAGGTTTGTTAACCATGGATATGTTTTTCCCATATCTGTACTTTCTGAATTTAACATACAAGGCTATTAATGAAGTCCGAATACAAGGTTTGGGTGCTCTTAAGTTATTTGATATTCCTTAGCTTTCAAGCTAATCCCGAATACCTATCAGTTATGAGATCATGTTCTTCCTAATCCTTTTTAATGTCAATTAAAAATTCATCTTAACCAAAGTATGAACTAATTGCACATTTCAACGTAAAAGTTGCATTTAGGTAAGAATAGATATCAGTTCCTTTTAAATTCATCCAAAACATTTGAATAATTCCAAATCAAGAATTAATGTTATATTCCCAACTTAATCAACAATATCAAACTGATATAGTCATTAAAATATCACACTTGTATTTGTATTCATCAATCCATTTCATAATCTATACATTTTCCAGTCCAAATTACTGGACTTTGTTTATATAAAACAACATTACAACTCATAAGATAGAAGACTGTAATTTATTCTTTTCTCAATTCCTCGTAGAGGAATAATAACTATTAAATACAATCCATCTTGAGTCAATCAAAAGAAGTATCAGAAAACGACCATGTCTTCATTTTACTCAAATTGCAACTGCAAAATTACTTGCACGGGTCAGTTCATTGAACTGAGCATACTAAGCACTTGTCATTTAAAATGAGGTGCTTCTAATTAACTGTCTCAATAAAAGAACCCTGCTTTTATGAAACGTTAATATGAACATCAATCAAGAATTAAGTATCAAAAGAATGAACAACATGACAACTGAATCATCTAAATACCATTCCAATAAGTCAAAGGATTACTATCCTTTTTCCTAAATAATCATTACAAAAAGTAATTTCCTTCAAACAGTTCCAGATTACAACATCTATAAAAAACTAGGAACACAAGTATATATACTACTGCTATAATCATAACTGCTATTAATTCCATTCCCTTTCATTAGTAATAAATTCAAGGATAAAATTTGACTGAAAATATAAACCAATTACTTTCCTTTTAGTTCATGCATCTCATTTGATTTCAAGCAATCAAGTATAGATGAGAAAAGTAAACAACAATAAAATATAGATGCTTAATCCCAAGCAATACAAAATTCGTTTCTTAACGATTACAGATTTTCAACTATATGAGAGAAGAAATGATCATTATTCCAAGTTATTCATCCACACTCCTATTCCTTTCCTCATGACTGTACTGAAAGTTAAATCCGAATGAGACATCAATCCAAGATAGCAGTTCAGAGTGAAACTTACAAAATCCATTCAGAATTCACTTTCCAACAGCAAGGAATAATTCCACTCATACTCAGCTTTAAATGATAACAAGGAAGAATTTATCATCCATATAAATACTTCCTTTAAATCAGGCACATACGAATATCAAAAACAAGTTGGTAAAACATTGTATCCATCATAGAACAAGCAATATAAAGAATGCATACTATGTACTTACTGTACTAGAAGAATTAATACTTCTTTCACTGTATTTTAACCAAATAAATAGTTATACAGTCACTTAATCAATTATTCACACGACTTTCTATAACCATGAACGCACATAGTTCATAAATAACCATTTTCACATTGTTGTTACCTACAACAAGTCCAATCCGGGTGTACAGCAAAGCTCTATTGATGTTATTTCCAGAATTCAAACAGCAAGAAGAGAAAATTCATACCTTTAACTATTTCCATAAGAAAACATCCATTTTCTTCAAACACAACAAGGATCACTCAAATCAAGTTCATTTTTTTTTTGAATGACAGTGCAAAATCAGAGATCACACGAAACATTTAAATCTTCTGTTTGTACAGAAAGAAAACAACACTTAGAAAAATAGTCTAAATATCACTGTCACTTCCGTCAAGCCGAATCCAAAATGCTCAATAAAACTCAATTGCCATTTCTTCAGAATTTAAAACAGCAGAAGAAGAAGAACTCATTTCCTTATTAATTCCAGAAAGAAACGATGTCAAATCCAACTCGCACAGCATGCACAATTTCATTCAATATACCATATGCAAAGAATGCCCAGTTCGAGTTCCTTCTCGATCAAAACATTTAAATCCAAAAACTTCATTCTCCTGTTTCACAATGATGCACAGAACCCAAAAAAAATACAATATTTATATAACAATACCTTTATCAAGGCAAACCCACATAGGGTATTAAATGCGCAAGCATGGTACAGACAAAACAGTCTCAAACAACAAGCCAATTCCCATGCATTTCATTTATTTGCACAGCAATACAAAGCCAAGTTCATTTTCATGACAACAGTTTGAACTGGAAGATCAAACCGCATCAATAAAACACAACAAAATCAACTTTCCACCACAGCAAGAGAAAACATAGCTCATCAATAATTTCAGTAAGAAAAACGGTTACTTTCTCCAACTCCCACGAATACCCAAGTCGTATTCATCCATTTTTACAAAAGAAAAGCACAGCAATAAGAATATTACTATCACTTCCTTCAAACCGAGCCCATAATGCTCCATAAAACCCAATTACTGTTTCCTTCAAAATCCAAAACATCAGAAGGAAAAGGAACTCATTTCCTCAAAATTTCAGTAAAGAAACAATGTTAATCAACTCACACAGTATGTACAATATCATAATATAAAGAACGAATTCCCTAATAATTTCGAACAAATCAACACAACATGGCTGTATTTTCAATTCAATACTGAAGCAAAGACAGTTCAAATAGCAACAACAAGACAAAACGACTCTACCCAGAATCATTTCCAACATGACAGCAAAATCGAATAAACCCAAAACCCATTCAGAAGAAGAGCAGGGTTGTTTTAATGAGACGTTTAAGCAAAGCAAGAAGTTTAAAGAGAAGGGCTTAACATGCCTAATAATCTTCCTCGAAGCTCAAAGAAAACCACACCTACAGGAGTTATTTCCTTCCACGGCGACAGGAGAAAACTTCCCAAAAAATCACCTTCTGCTATAGGCTCGAAAATAGCCTTATATTTCCAAAGAAATGGAGATAACAATCAAACACAATTGGTTCGATAGAACCATGAAAAACCAAATGCAGAGCAACTTCCCAAAACCCGAACAAACACAATGAACAACAAAATTTCCTCCATACTCTTTCCAAGGCGGGTTGGTTGCGAAGACCAAGAAAATTAAATGCATTGAAGGCCTTCTTTTTTCCTCTTTCCTCACGCCACCCACCGACTCAGGTTGGTGAATTAACAAATTCAAATTTTGCATGAAAACCAAGTTTAGTCCCATGACTAACTAAATGACTCTAACTTTTCCCCTGTTCCCCGCCAAACTTGGCACTGTCCATGCAAGGACCTTATTTACTGCCCATTAATTTTCCTTCCATCCTTATCCTTTCCATCCCCCCATGGTTCTTTGCATCCCCTTCCTTAGGTTAGTATTAGTTTAGGATTTACAATAGTGTTCATACCTAGGTCATAGGTTAATAGAACTTAGGTCTATTTTCACCCTTAGAATTCAAAAATCCACATAGGATAGTAGTTAGGATATAAGGTAGGACTTAGTGGTAGATTAGGGTCTAATCCCCTTAGCACTTAATTAATCAATTTCCAATCAGTCCTTCCGACTGACATCTAATTCAGCACTATGCAGGACATTTCGTCCCACGTTTTACATACCTGAGCCACCCGCATCCAAGCCTTTATCACCTTACGGGGTCTGGCGTTACAACAATGTATGGTTCGGGAATCGAACCTTTTTCGTTGGCATCTACGTGCCAACTATTGATACCTGAAATCAGGTGCTGCACATTTATATCAACCTTCAGCCTGGTTTAAAATTAAATCAACAAAGTGATCACAAGAAGACCACAACATACCTTGGATCAATGGAATTGATTCAAGGTGTGCTGTCAATCAGCGAATAGAGTTCAACAAGCATACGACAAATTGTTGTCACATCAGCAAACATACAAGCAATAATAACTGTTGTCCCATGTAAACAAATTACAGTATGCAAGAATCCAGATTAGCAACACATTCCTTTAAGATCAAAAATATATCTTAATATGTTTGTCTTCATTTCAGCAGTTACAACATTAAGAAAGTAATCACCATGATAACTTACAAAAAAATCAGTGCGTTACATTCCTCCCTCCTTAAAGAATCATCGTCTCGATGATCAAATTAACCAAATCAAGGAGTTTCCAAGACAAAGTTCAGTTATTGTCCTTCCATTTTAAAGTTCATACCAAAAACAGATTCACTCTTAAAAACAATGTTTTAAGGCAACTATAAAATAGACTAATAATTGTCTAACTTTGGTAGAATTATCAGTTTTTCAAATTTCAATTTCGATCAAACAAGTATGGAAAAACAGATCTCATTTCTTCGAGATTTTCCCAAGTTACACTTTCTTCGCTAAACTAGTCCCACTGGACCTTACATTGATTCACTTCACGATTTCTTAAGTACAACTGGCGAGTTCCTAGCACCGAATGGGCTTAACCACGATTATTCCTGGGTCTTGGACCTGCAAGGAGTTCCAATTCAGCACATGTGATAAATCTGTTACGTATTTCTTAAGCAAAGAAATATGAAAAACATCATGCATTTGAGACAAAGCAGGAGGTAATGCTAGACGATAAGCTACAGGGTTGATTATTTCAATAATTTCAAAAGGTCCCACATATCGTGGCGACAACTTGGCAGCCTTGCCAAAAGTTATTGAGCTCTTTTTCGGCTTCACCCGAAGAAAGACCTTCTCTACCGGTTTATAATTCTTATCAACCCGCTTTAAGTCTGCATAACTCTTTTGCCTATTGGAAGCCTCCTTTAGATGTTCCCGAATCATTTTGATTTGCTGTTCCATTTCCGTAAGGATTTCTGGCCCAATTACCTCTCTATCCTCTATGCTGTCCCAGCTGACAGGGGTTCTGCATTTTATTCTATACAGTTCTTCAAAGGGCGCCATTTTTAAAGAGGCATGGTATGTATTATTGTAGGAAAATTCTACCAACGGAAGGTATTCCTCCCATTTATGCTGCTGGTCCATGCAATCCATCCTTAACATGTCCTCTAAAACTTGATTAACTCTCTCGGTCTATCCATCCGTTTCCAGATGATATGCAGAACTGAAGTTTAATTTAGCTCCCAAGGCTGCATTAAGCGTTTGCCAAAACCTTGATGTCATCCTCGGATCTATGTTCAATATGATCAATTCAGGTATTCCATGCAATCTAAAAATTTCATGTACAAATCTTCTTGCTAACACTGGTGCATCGTCTTTCAAATTACCAGCAATGAAGTGTGCCACTTTGGTCAATTTGTCGACGACAACCAGGATAATATCATGCTTATTTCTTGACATAGGCAATCCTTGAACGAAATCCATCATTATCACTTGCCATTTGTACTGTGGAATGCTGTGGGGATACAATAATCCAACGGGATGCATATGTTCTTCCTTAACACACTAACATTCCAAGCAGTGTGTTACAAATTCCACCACATCCTTTTTCATTCCCTTCCAGAAGTATTACTGGTTAAGATCAGCAAGCATTTTCGTAATGCCAGGGTGTCCAGAAAAAGGTGAATTATGAAATTCAGTTAACAATTTCCTTCTTAAGTCATTTGCCAAAGGTATATATACCCTGTTTTCGAACCTCAGAATTCCTTCATTGTCGAAACAAAATCCTTTATACCTGATATCCTTTGGATCTGCAACAAGTGCTGCTTTGACTTGCTGGAAATAAGGATATGATTCTAAGGCATATTTCACCTCATCCTTAAACTAAGTTCTTAACGTTATAAGAGAAGAGATATGCTTCCTTCGAATCAAAGCATCTTCCACTCTATTTTCCTTGCCTTTTATGTAGCTTATATCAAAATCATACTGAGACATAAATTCTAACCATCTTCGCTACCTTGCATTCAAATTTGGCTGAGTAAAAATATACTTCAACCCCAAATGGTCTATTTTAAACTCAAAAGGCTTGCCTAAAAGGTAATGCCTCCACATTTGAAGTGCATGAACAATGGCAGCAAGCTCTAGGTCGTGTGGAGCATAATTTTGTTCATGTAACTTAAGCTTTCTACTTTCATAAGCTATAACATGGTTATTCTGTAACATAATAGCTCCAAGGCCTTCTCCTGATGCATCCGTTACAACCATAAAATTTCCATTTGGATCAGGTACAGTCAAAATAGGTGCTGTAGTTAACTGTTCCTTTAAATTTTTAAAGGTAGATTTGCATGTGTCCATCCAGACAAATTTCTTATCCTTCTTTTGCTGCGAAGTGATTGGGGGCAGCAATTTTTGAAAAGTCCTTAACAAAATTTCGATAATATCGTGCCAAGCCCATGAAGTTCCTCACTTCGTGCACGTTCTTAGGCGCAGGCCACTCAGTTATAGCTGTGATCTTTGAGGGGTCTACAGCTATTCCATTCTTGCTTATAACGTGTCCTAAATAATGCACCTCTGCATCATAAAAGGAACATTTAGACAGTTTACCATACAACTTCCTCTTTCTTAAAATTTCTAGCACTATCCTTAGATGTTCTTGGTGCTCTTCAACATTTTTAGAGTATATAAGAATGTCGTCTAAGAATACAAGCACAAACTTGTCTAAGTATTCTTGAAAAATATTGTTCATAAGATTCATGAAGGCGGCAGGTGCATTGGTCAACCCAAAAGGTAACACCGTGAACTCATAATGCCCGTACCTTGTTCTAAAAGTTGTTTTATGAATATCTTCTTCCTTTATTCTCAGCTGATGGTACCCAGATCGAAGATCTATTTTTGAATAGACTTATGCTCCTCGCATCTTATCGAATATATCATCAATCCTAGGAAGTCGGTATCGATTTTTAATAGTTGCCTTGTTCAACATTCTATAAACAATGCACAACCTCAATGTGCCATCCTTTTTCTTTACAAAAATTACTGGCGCTCCCCAAGGTGAGACACTTGATCTTATCAGCCCCTTGGTCAAAAGTTCCTGTAACTAAGCCTTTAGCTCTACCAACTCGATGGTGGTCATTCTATAAGGTGCCTTAGATATGGGTTCAGTTCCCGGCTTGATTTCTATTGCAAATTCAAACTCTTGTTTGGGCGGAAGACCTGGTCATTCCTTTGGAAACACATCACTGAAACCCCTTAACAATGGATATCTTTCCATGAAATCATTATCTTCCTCTGCATTTTCTGTCATTTTTACTGCATACAATGTGCAGCCTCTATTTTTAGCCCTTTTTAGTTGCATAGATGTCAGTTTCCTAACTGCAACTTCATGTTTTACACCTTGAATGACTGCTACTTTCTGCAGGTCATCAAAACAACAAATTTGTTTTTCATAACAGTCAAATTTTGCCTTATGTTCTGCTAACTAGTTAACTCCAATAATGATATCATATGATCCTAAAGGAGTGACATACAGGTCAACTTCGGTGGAGAAACTAGGCAAGTCAAGAATTGCCCCAAAAAGGCACATTTTGACTGTATGGACAACATTATTCCCATAATGCACTGTCCATGTTTTATCCATTCGTTTTGCCTTTCTTTTTAATTTCATTGCAAGTTTAGCAGAAATAAAGCATTCAGTAGCTCCAGTATCAAAAAGTATGACTACAGGTGTACTGAATAACTTACCCGGAACTTCTATAGGCGTAACTTACTTTTCAGCTTGTTTGTTAGCCACTGCAGCGTGTATCCTATGCTGCTGACCGCGATCATCCTTCTTCAGAGGACAGTGATTCATGTAGTGATCCTTTCCACAGTTGAAGCATCCTCCAACTGGCCCTTTCCTAGGCTCAAATTTGTTACCAGCTTTGAAGTTATCATTCTAGCTCCCATAGGACTTCTGTCCATTACCACTAACTTTTGTGAAGCTATTCCACACACTATTTACAGGTTTTTTCATCACATATTTCTTGTTATTATCCACAACAATTTTATTTTTCACACCAAATATTTTCCAAGGCCCCCTTTTAGGTGCGAGAGATGAAGAAGAATTAGGAATCTTCTTCCTTATCTCTTCCCTGTGAGCAAAAATTGCTCTCAATTTCTGTTCCTGTCTAATTACCTTTTCGACAACTCCTTCCATGGTGGTTGGGCCGTGGACATCCCCTTCACCACCAATGATGGGATTTAGTCCCATTATGAATTTCCATATTCTGAACTTCTCGTCAGCTTGGTACTGCGGCACATACTTAAGGAGTTTAGTAAACCCTTCCCAGTATTCTATCACCGTCAGCCTTCCTTGTGACCAGTTCTGAAATTCAGTCATTTTCCTATCAAAATAGAGTTGAGGCAGCCATCGTTGCCTAAAGTAACCCTTAAATTGATCCCAAGTTATGTCTGATTCGACAATATTCAACTCAACCTTACGGTTGTCCCACCATGATGATGCTTCATAAGAAAGTTGATATGCTCCCCATATCACTTTGGTCTCTTCGGAGAAGTTTCTTATTGTAAAGTATTTCTCCATTTCACTGAGCCAATTCTCAGCTCCGTCCCCAAGGGTTGTTCCATCAAACTTTGGAGGACTTATTCTCTTTATGTCATTTATAAGTTCAACTGCTAATCTTGCCCTTTTATTTTCAAGATGATTAGGAGCAATTACATTATTATTATCAACACTCGGATTCCCTCGATTGATGTTGTCCACAGGAGGTGGCTGATCATTTATATCAGCATCTTCTTCCTCCTCTTCATTTCCCATTGACTGCTATTCCAGAACAGTCAAATGATCTCTCGTATCTAGTAGGGCAGCAAGGATTTCATCCAGCTTTTGAGCAGTAGCTACTTCTCCACCCAGTAACGGGTTGTTCGCAGCATTCCCTCTTGTTCTGACCATTTTCTGTTTCAATAAAAAAAGGTAATCCTTATTAATATTGTGGAATCATTAGGTCCAAGAGCTGTAACCTTCAACTCTAATACCAAGATGTAACATCCCCATTTTAAGATACTCGAACAAGGGAATTTTTTTTTTTATACAACGTTCCCTGTTATGAATTATATAATTCAAACACATGTTCAAGTTTTAATAATTGTTCTCTGCCCAAACAATGCAGTTTGGAACACATAATTTCCTTTTAAAACTAATGTTCTCTGTTCACATATTTGCAATATGGAACACACATTTAGTGCCATTCAATCATATAACAAATTCCATATGTTGTTGTAAATGACTCGAAGAACTACCAATCTCCCATTTTCATGACTCAAAGTTTCAACGATCTCTCATTTCATGACTAGGCAACTTACTGATCCTTCATGTCCATTCATGCATAATATAATATATATACAAGGTTCTCTTACTGTTTCCGGCTATAGAAGTGATCCATTTAAGAAACCTATCTGAATATCTATTACTGATATCCATTTGACATCCTGCATCTTAAATTAGGTGATTAGGACAACGCAACCAGCACTTGCGATACTTTGGCCAAAGATTTTCAAATGCTTTGCATGATCATATTCCTAGATGTGATACACACCAACGGAATATGTCCTTCACCTCACTTCATCTGTTATCCAGAATGGTCTTTCTTGGTTCCTACCAGTCCTTCCAATTCAGGGTCAAACTCTAACTCCAACTAGCAATATAAACAAGTATAGGAAGTCTACTTATGGGAACTAAAGAGTACGTAGACATATGGTGTCGTCCCTAGATGACTCTGTGTGTCTAGTTACCTTTAGTCCTCCGGAGTCACTCCATATACGTGATCAAACTCCTATCCCCAGCCAAGAACTTAATATTCAGCTTATGTATTCTTGATGATTTAATTCAGGAGGGAATTGTAATATGTAAGCTATAACATTGTGTCATCATGAAGGCCCCGCCTTCATGAAGACACCATGCTGTAACTGGCGTATGTCAATGTCCTACGGAATCCTCCCACCAAGAGTACACATCTAGTTTAAATGATTTGGTTATGATCTTAATATTTAAGATCAACTTTCAGCAGCCATGCTGATCCTTTATCCTCATTCTTGTTACAGTTGTATGCAGCTAAAAAAGACTAAATCCGTCTTCCAGCTTACTATGCATCTTTTACCTTTGTACTGAAGGGTTGCATTTTCTCTACTTGGTTCTTTTATTAATCCTTGGATTAAACAGCCCCTTACCGATAGACCTAACAAGTTTAACCTATTAAACTTAAACAAGTTTTTCCACAACTGAAAACAAATTTAGAATCCCAACTTATTAGACGTCATTAATACGAGGTCTAATTCTCAATGAATATATTCATTTATTCTCCTTAACCTTACATAGTTAAGGTCTGTTAGCCCTAGATATATTTATCCCATATCCTTACTTTCTGAATTTAACATTCGAGGCTATTAATGGAGTCCGAATATGAAGGTTCAGCGTGCTCCTAAGTTATTTGATATTCCTTAGCTTTCAAGCTAATCTCGAATACCTATCAGTTAAGAAATCATGTTCTTCCTAATCCTTTTTAATGTCAATTAAAAATTCCTCTCAAACCAAATATGAAATAATTGCACATTTCAACGTAAAATTTTTATTTAGGTAAGAATAGATGTCAATTCCTTTTACATTCATCCAAAAACATTTGAATAATTCCAAATCAAGAATTAATGTTATATTCCCAACTTAATCAACAATATCAAACTGATACAGTCATTAAAATATCACACTTGCTATTTGTATTCATCAATCCATGTCATAATCCATACATTTGCCAGTCCAAATGACTAGACTTTGTTTATATTAAACAACATTACAACTCATAAGATAGAAGAATGTAATTTCTTATTTTCTCAATTCCTCATAGAGGAATAATAACTATCAAATACAATCCATCTTTATTCAATCAAAATAAGTATCAGAAAACAACCATGTCTTCGTTTTACTCAAATTCCATCTGTAAAATTTCTTGCACGGGTCCGTTCATTGAACTGAGCA
The DNA here is from genome assembly GCA_019776745.2 of Taxus chinensis. Classification (NCBI taxonomy): domain Eukaryota; kingdom Viridiplantae; phylum Streptophyta; class Pinopsida; order Cupressales; family Taxaceae; genus Taxus; species Taxus chinensis. The sequence goes on along the minus strand of CM034146.1, from coordinate 310,493,554 downwards.
TATGAATCACCTGTCATTAAAATGAGGTGTTTCTAATTAACTGTCTCAATAAAAGAACCCTGCTTTTATGAAATGACAATATGAACGTCAATCCAGAAGTAAGTATCAAAAAGAATGAACAACATGATAGCTGAATCATCTAAATACCATTTCCAATCAGTCAAAGGAACTACTGTCCTTTTTCCTAAATGATCATTACAAAAAGTAATTTCCTTCAAATAGTTCCTGATTACAACATCTATAAAAACTAGAAACACATGTATGCATACTACTGTTATAACATTAAATGCTGTCAATTTCCATTCCCTTACATTAGTAATAAATTCAAAGGATACAATTTGACTGAAAATATAAACCAATTACTTTCCTTTCAGTTCATGCATCTCATTTGATTTCAAGCAATCAAGTACAGATGAGAAAAGTAAACAACAATAAAATATAGATGCTTAATCCCAAGCAATACAAAATTTGTTTCTTAATGATTACAGATTTCCAACTGTATGAGAGAAGAAATGATCATTATTCCAAGTTGTCCATCCACACTCCTATTCCTTTCCTCATGATTGTACTGAAAGTTAAATCTAAACAAGAAATCAATAAAAGATAACAGTTCAGAGTGAAACTTACAAACTCCATTCAAAATTCACTTTCCAACAGCAAGGAATAATTCCACTCATACTCAGCTTTAAATGAAAACAAGGAAGAATTTATCATCCATATCAATACTTCCTTTAAATCAGGAACATACAAATACCAAAAACAAGTTGGTAAAACATAATATCCATCATAGAACAAGCAATATAAAGAATGCATACTATGTATTTACTGTACTAGCAGAATTCATACTTATTTCACTATATTTTAACCAAATAAATAGTTATACAGTCACGTAATCAATTATTCACACGACTTTCTATATCCATGAACTCACAAAATTCATAAATAACCATTTGCACATTGTTGTTACCTACAGCAAGTCCAACCCGGGTGTACAGTGAAGTTCTATTGATGCTACTTCCATAAATCAAACAGCAAGAAGAGAAAATTCATACCTTTAACTATTTCAATAAGAAAACATCCATTTTCTTCAAACACAACAAGAATCACTCAAGTTGAGTTCATTTTTTTTTTTGAATGACAGTGCAAAATCAGAGATCACACGAAACATTTAAATCTTCCATTTGTACAGAAAGAAAACAACACTTAGAAAAATAGTCTAAATATCACTGTCACTTCCGTCAAGCCAAATCCAAAATGCTCAATAAAACTCAATTGCCATTTCTTCAAAATTTAAAACAGAAGAAGAAGAAGAACTCGTTTCCTTATTAATTCCAGAAAGAAACGATGTCAAATCCAACTCACACAGCATGCAAAATTTCATTCAATATACCATATGCAAAGAATGCCCAGTTCGAGTTCCTTCTCGATCAAACATTTAAATCCAAAAACTTCATTCTCCTGTTTCACAATGATGCGCAAAACCCAAAAAAAATACAATATTTATATAACAATACCTTTATCAACGCAAACCCACATGGGGTATTAAATGCGCAAGCATGGTACAGACAAAACAGTCTCAAACAGCAAGCCAATTCCCATGCATTTCATTTATTTGCACAACAATACAAAGCCAAGTTCATTTTCACGACAACAGTCCGAACTAGAAGATCAAACCGCATCAATAAAACACAACAAAATCAAATTTCCACCATGGCAAGAGAAAACATAGCTCATCAATAATTTCAGTAAGAAAAATGGTTACTTTCTCCAACTCCCACGAACACCCAAGTCGTATTCATCCATTTTTACAAAAGAAAAGCACATCAATAAGATTATTACTATCGCTTCCTTCAAACCGAGCCCATAATGCTCCATAAAACCCAATTACTATTTCCTTCAAAATCCAAAACAACAGAAGGAAAAGGAACTCATTTCCTAAAAATTTCAGTAAAGAAACAATTTCAATCAACTCACACAGCAGGTACAATATCATAATATAAAGAACGAATTCCCCAATACTTTCGAACAAATCAACATAACATGGCTGTATTTTCAATTCAACACTGAAGCAAAGAAAGTTCAAATCGCAACAGCAAGACAAAACGACTCTACCTAGAATCATTTCAAACATGACAGCAAAATCGAATAAACCCAAAACCCGTTCAGAAGAAGAGCAGGGTTGTTTTAATGAGACGTTTAAGCAAAGCAAGCAGTTTAAAGAGGCTTAACATGCCTAATAATCTTCCTCGAAGCTTGAAGAAAACCACGCCTACAAGAGTTATTTCCTTCCACGACGACAGGAGCAAACTTCCCAAACAATCACCTTCCGCTACAGGCTCGAAAATAGCCTTAGATTTCCAAAGAAACGAAGATAACAATCAAACACAACTGGTTCGATAGAACCATGAAAAACCAAATGCAGAGCAACTTCCAAAAACCCGAACAAACACAATGAACAACAAAATTTCCTCCATACTCTTTCCAAGGCGGGCTGGTCGCGAAGACCAAGAAAATTAAATGCATTGAAGGCTCTACCTTTTTCCTCTTTCCTCACGCCATCGCCAACTTGGGTTGGTGAATTACCAAATTCAAATTTTGCATGAAAACCAAGTTTAGTCCCATGACTAACTAAATGACTCTAACTTTTCCCTGTTCCCGCCAAACTTGGTGCTGTCCACGCAAGGACCTTATTTACTGCCCATTAATTTTCCTTCCATCCTTATCCTTTCCATCCCCCCATGGGTCTGTGTGTCCCCTTCCTTAGGTTAGGATTATTTTAGGATTTACAATAGTGTTCATACCCAAGTCATAGGTTAATAGAACTTAGGTCTATGTTCACCCTTAGAATTTAAAAATCCACATAGGATAGTAGTTAGGATATAAGGTAGGACTTAGGGGTAGATTAGGGTCTAATCCCCTTAGCACTTATTAATCAATTTCCAATCAGTCCTTCCGACTGACATCCAATTCAGCGCTATGCAGGACGTTTTGTCCCACGTTTTACATACCTGAGCCACCCGCATCCAGGCCTTTATCACCTTACGGGGTCAGGCGTTACAATAGTGTATGGTTCGAGAATCAAACCTTTTTCGTTGGCATCTACGTGCCAGCTATTCATACCTGAAATCAGGTGCTGCACATTTATATCAACCTTCAGCCTGGTTTAAAAGTAAATCAACAAAGTGATCACAAGAAGACCACAGCGTACCTTGGATCAATGGAATTGATTCAAGGTGTGGTGTCAATCAGCGAATAGAGTTCAGCAAGCATACGACCAATTTTTGTCACATCAGCAAACATACAAGCAATAATAACTGTTGTCCCATGTAAACAAATTACAGTATGCAAGAATCCGGATTAGCAACACATTCCTTTAAGATCAAAAATATATCTTAATATGTTTGTCTTCATTTCAGCAGTTACAACATTAAGAAAGTAATCACCATGATAACTTACAAAAAAATCAGGGCATTACATTACGGGCCGATAGGCCTTGGAAGGATTTTTTGCCAAAAGCGAGCCGATAGGCTTGGAGAAGACTTTTCACCCATGGGAAAATTGTGGACCGGTGGGGTGGTGGGGGATACTTATACATTTTTGAACTTTTTGCAAAAGGCGCAAGTGAAAAAATGTGAGCCGACGGGCCTGGAGATGTCTTTTTGCCGAAGTGGAAAATGTGGGCCGGCAGGCCTGAGGATGAAATTTTCCAAAAGTGGGTCTCTAGGGACGTGGAGCGAATTTTTCCCAAGTGTAAATGTGGGCCGGAAGGTCTGCAGGGTACTTTAGAATGTTTACATTTTTTGTAAAATGGCATAGTTTTCAAGTGCGGGCCCGCGAGCCTGCTGGGTCTCATCGACCGTTGAAAAGTCACAAACTTACAGAGGGTGCCACGTGCCTCATCGGCATAACTCAAAGGATAGAATCCCAAAATAGATACCCCAAAAAAGTTCCAAGCTTCCACGTGTCCCAAGTTTGAAAAAGGGATAGTCAATAGTTGAAAAGTCAAAATGGGGCAGAGTCAGCAGAAGGTGCCATGTGTCTACTTAGCGCAACTTCAAAGATCAACTTTGAAGGCAGTTCCCCAAACAAGCGCAGGCTTGCCACATGGTTAGAGTCTAAAAAAGGTACAGATTCAGTTGTTTAAATGACTAAGTATAAGAAGGTTAGTGGAAGCCTTCACGTGTCTCTTTGGCATAACTTCAAATTTAAAATCCGGAGGTAGACCCTAAATGAGCACAAAGCATCCATGTGTCACATCGGTGCAAATTCAAGGGCATGGCCCATAGCAGAGACTCAAATGAGTGCAAATTCTCCACATGTCTAGGGTCCAATAGAGTAAAAAAAGGGGACAAAGCGAGCTCAAATCGGCTAAGTATAGAGAACCAGTGGACGGTGCCACGTGTCTCATTGATGCAACTTTAAAGGTGAAACCCAAAGAAAGGTTTCCAAACAAGCGTAGGCTCGCCATGTGTCCAAAGCCTGAAAAGGTAGAATTGGTAGTTGAAAAGTCTAAACAGGTGCAGATCCAGTGGAAGGATCCACATGTCTCATCGATGTACTTTCAAGAGGTGAATCTAAAGGCCATCCCCAAACATGCGCCAACTCACCACATGTCTCATCAGTGCAATTTCAAAGGCGTGACCTAAAAGGAAGTCCCTAAATGAGCGTCATCCCGCCACATGGTCAGATTCTAAAAAGGTAAGCTTAGCCCTTGAAAAGTCCAAAGCCTATGGAGGCCTCCATGTGCCTTATCCACACAACTATAAAAGTAAAATCTGGGGGTAGTTTCCAAACAAGCGTGAAGCCTCCATGTGTCTTGGGTCAGACACAGTTCTCTGCCAATAGGAGGAGCTTAGAAAAAATAAAAAGGAAACCTAGGAGCCCACGGAAGCTGCCACATGTCAGTTCGGCGTAATTTCAAGAGTGAAAGGAAGGGGCTGAATCTTGAACATGCAAAGGGTTGCCACGTGGACCCTGTATGAACAGACTCTTTTAGAAATTTGCGTGCATGTGACCTTGATCTTTAGACAACCATATCTTTTGACTGGAAACATGGATTTGGGTGGGAAGGGATGTTTCAGAAATATCTAAACATCGCTTCTCACCTGCCTCCATTAATTTTTTTGGCATGCCACTTTCGAGCCTATCAAGTCTCCCACTTACAGCGATGATGAAGAATGGGCCTCTTTCTTTCCCAGTAAGGGACAACGATAAAGACATAGGTATTTCAGTAAAGCCCGTCACTATGGAGCGTGTGAAATTTAATGCATTTCAGGGGTGGTTAGAACAGGGTTCAAATTCTTCCCTCCTTTATCTCTTATTATTTCTATATATTATAAAGGAGGGGTATATTCAAACATTGTTCATCTTTTCTCTCTTACTCCCCTCTCTCTTTCTTCCTTAGGATAGAGCACAGAATATAAGCCTCCTTTCATGGTGCTGTAATGGAATTTTGTTTCCCCTTTCCCACTGATGATGTACCGTGTGAATTTTGGAGCAATAAAATATGTTACGTGATACATTTGTCCATCCTTTTCTTATTTTGTTGTCTCTTCTCGCCTCTCGTGATTGTCGGGTATACTTTGCATACTCTGATGTTTATTGCAGGTTCTGGGAACTGTGCTTAATGGGTTTTGAAGTGGTGTTTTGTGTGAACTTCATCTTTGGTTTTTGGTGCATCTTGACCACCCCCTCCATTTCTCACCTCTCTCCACTTTAGGTAGGTGGATTTATGATCAGCGACTTCCTTTTCTAGTGTATCACCACTTAGTGTAGGCTCTCTTTCCATCTCTCTCTCTCCCTATCTCCTTGGAATGGTTAGATTAGGACTAGATAGGTTTTCCTGCACTCGAGTAACTTGTTGCAGGTAGATTAGGAATCAAGAACCAACCTTCTTTGGAGGTCCATCTCAATTTTTTCTAGTCCCACAGCTTGAGAGATTATCCAATGTTGTGCAATCACACCGAATGCCCCATTTCAGAATCAGGACATTTGAGGGTCCTGTGATTTTGCATCAACAGTTTTTGCATGCCCCGTGGGACACTGAGGTTACAGTTTTATCATCTTTCCTAGGTGTCTCATTATAAACAAAAAATCTTAAGCCACAGTGTGACTACTCAACAGTTTTGGCACACCTAGTGGGACACTGAGGTTTGATTTTTTTAATCTTTCCTAGGTGTCTCATTAGAAATAGGAAATCTTAAGCCACCGTGTGACCACTCAACAGTTTTGGCATGCCCGGTGGGACAGTTCTGAAGCACCATACCACTTCATCTTAGCAGGTTGGTGTGTTCTTGTTAAGATTCAACCTTTTAAGGCACATGAAAAGCACATCTGGCGAATCCATCTAGTCAAAAAACCATCTTTGAAGTTGCATACCTTCTCCCATCCGATTTTATCCATTTTTCTTTCCACATCTCCCATTTACTTCCATTTCCATGAAGTTTTGTAATCATGACTTCATTTCTATCTTGGAATTCACACATGCAGTAGTAGTAATGCAGTCTACCTCCAATGTATTTCACAAATCCTCCAAATCAACATTATGATCAGATCTAAAAACATTATGCTTACCCATATGATAAGTATCAGAGCCAGTTTGGCTATGGATCTTATCAGGAACAAGGGTATGCATATAGTGACAATTGTCAAACTGAGAATTCTAGTTCGCTAGAGAAGATTCAAAGAATAGAGGCTAGCATGGTGCATTTTAGGGTTGCAACTCATATGAAGGCATTTACGATTGGTTACAGGGCACCTTGTCCATGGGTAGGCCCTATGCCAATACATTTCAGCCCGTAGGAGAAGCTTGACTTCATGGTCGAAATGCTGCCCCAAATTGCGCAATGGGCTGAGGAGATAGAGGCCTATGAATGTGGTGTCAGGGAGCCTTGTCAATGGGTAGGTCTTGCACCATCACCTAGTGATTTCCTCTCCATTCCTCAAGTTGCACCATCTCAGCCAAAGCTTCAATTCCCAAGCTTCACATCCGCTGCCCCAAGTATTGATTTCCCTTCCCCACCTTCTAGTCTTCCATCTCATTTTTTTCCTCTTCCCTTTTCCCTTCCAAATCTGAGTCCCCTCCGCAAGAGCCAAAATTAATACCTTCCCCTCCACCAAAAAGAAAAAAACAACTAGTGGAGACCCCATCCACTGATCCTCCTACTCTCCCAAGTCCATGTCAGGGAGATACTCCAAAAAATAGTCAAGGAGAACAACAAGAAGAGGAACCCAATAAAGAAGAAATGATAGATAATCTAAATAGTTGGGCTGCCAGATTTGGGTTTACAAAGATTCCCTTGTTGGTTAAGCCTATGGAGGAGGCTGAGGTCAAGCCACAAGTGGTGGAAGATTCAGCTACAACACAAGCATGGGGATAAGAATCTACTCCAAATCCAAAAGAAGAGGAGTACATTCTGTTTTCGAAGGAGAACCATATAGTTTTAGAGGCTCCAAGTGCGGAATAGGCCACTGAAGAACCTTGAGTTATTCCTCCCACTTCATCCCCTTTAAGCTCCAATGTTGAAGAAGAGTTTGATATTTAAAACTTCATGTTTGAGGATGAAGGGAACCATGATGAGAAAGTTGCAGATCAGGAGGAGACCATTGAGGAGGTAGAGAACATGCAGCAGGACAACAAGGAGGCAGACTTCCTGTCAGACTTGGAAGATTGCTTTGATGGAGAGGAGCCTAAGGAGATAAGATAATTTTCTCCTCCATCATCCACCTTCAAAGCACATGAGCCTATTTCTAGGAAGGAGATCATTCAAGTACAACAACCTACACTTCATAACAACCCTCTGGAACTAAGGTTGGAAGATATAAGTCTTCCATGTTCTTCACAGGAGAAGGAAGGGAAGGAGCAAGAGGATGTCATAATCTCTCTCACAACATCCACCCAGGAAGGTCAGTAGGAAGAATCCATTCTTGGATGAAATATCCCTTGTAGGATACCACTTATATAACACGAAATATTGAAAAATTTGTAGCTAAATAAAATACTAGTTTTTGCAGATTTTTACTAGTTAGGGCAGCGAACTGAAGAAAATTAATAACTCCCAAAATATCCACTAAAATCACTTGAAAATTTAAAGAGAGACTGCTAATATTATAAAGAACATAATAAAACTATTTTTAGAAATTTTTAGACAATATAACGCTGCCATAAAATTACAGTGTGCCCTAAACAGCTAGAAAACTTCTAAAATTCATATCTTCCTGAATAAAAGTGCAAAAACTATAAAACTTTGGAAATAACATTTAAAAATATAGAAGATGATATTCCAACCCTCAGATATGAAAATGGCCAAATGGAAAACCTCCAAATAAAGGTTGCAATATCCAAAACAAGTCACCCTTTTTGGTAGATGGTCAAAACCCCTTTGAAATCCTCAGGAAATGATGTCAAACCCTTTCTTTATTGCTTCGGTAAGTCTGATCTGAAAACCCACTAATTATCTTCACAAATTATCTCAAAAACCCTCAAAACCCTATCTCTAACATCTCTAAAAATATCTCTGTAAATGAGCCCTGAAAATAGGTTCAAAATGACAAGCTAGGGCAGATCTATCACTACCGAAGAATGCCTTGCTAGCTAGGAATGGATCTCTCACCACCGAAGCTAGGGTTCCTGCGGGATTTCACTCCACAAGCTATAGATTTTCAAACAAAAGTTACACATGAAAGGAGATAATTGGGTATGTAAGAATGCCTTTCCTTTCTTCTCCAACTCCTTATATAACTTCTCCAAGGTAAATGAGCCCCAATAAACCCTACTTGCATTTTTCCCTTCGAAGGGCCAATAAAATAAAATTAACTTAAGTTACTTTTCCCTTTTTAAGTTGCCATTGTCCAAACGTGATCGCCGAACACAAAATCAGAACATTAGTACCATGTGGCCCCTTCCTAATGATAAAACGTAACATCTAGTCCTTCCAAAACACCTTTTTGCATATATCAATGAATAATTATAACAAAATGGACTAGATATTCATACCCAATAGCTCCCAACGTCCAAAGCCCATTGGGTATGACCAAGGCTTGGACTTGAATTGGACCTTAGGCCTTTGGGGTAGGAAAGGGGACATTACAATCCTCCCTTCCCAAATTTTGCTTATCCTCAAGAAAATGGAAATTAGGATGTTGCAAAATCTTCTCTCCCTCCCGAGTAGCATCCTCAAGTGGAAATCCCTTCCATCACACCAAATACTCAATGATCACTTTGCTCCTAAGCCCCCTCCATCTCTATTCAATAATGGATTCTGGTTCTAACACCAACTTCCCCTCCTCATCTAGTGGCAGAAACTTTGTAGATGGTATAATATGTTTTCCAAGTGCCTTCTTAAGGCATGAAACATGCAAGACATTATGTATCTTAATGTGCTCTGATAGCTCTATCTCATATGCAACTGCCCCAACTTGACGAATTACCTAGTATGGACCATAAAACTGTGGTTTCAATTTCTCTGCATCGTTTTGCTTCAAGGAGGATTGCCTATATGGCTGCAAACGTAGGAATACTATATCCCCAACCTCGAAAGACCTCTCTATCCTATGCTGATCTGCATATACCTTCTGTTGATTTTGTGCCTTCTGAAGGTTCTCTCTGAGAGCCTTCAGAATATCCTAGTTCTCCTATAACTAATCTCGATCTTTGAGATCTCAGCTATCTGGTAATACCAAATCCACAAATGTCATAGCATCGTACCCATACAAGGCTTGGAAAGGAGTCATACCTATGCTCATCTGATAGGTGGTATTGTAGCAATACTCACCCATGTGTAACCATCTAATCCATGCCCACTGATGTCCTAACACATAACTCTGCAAGCATCCCTCTATCCACTTATTAACTATCTCCGTCTACCCATCTGTCTATGGGTGGTAGCTAGTTGTAGGAGTCAACTCCGTACTGGCTAGTATGAAGATATCCTGCAAAAAGGTACTCATGAAGATCTTGTCCTCGTCACTAAAAATATTTTTAGGAAACCCATATAGCCTAAAAATACCTGTATAGAAGATTCGAGCTACATCCACTGCCTCATGCCCCTTGGGTAGGGAAAATAAATAAGCATGATTAGTTAACCAATCAACTAAAACATAAATATAGCTATGCCCATGCACCAAGGGAAGCCTTGTGATAAAGTCCATAGATATGCTTTCCCATTTCTATTCGAGAATGGGGATAGAATGAAGTAATCTTGCTGGCAAAGACTGCTTGGATTTGGTTTTCTAGCAAGCCATACACTCTCTGACATGATTAAGGACATCGTCCTTCATCCCCTTCCATGCAAATCTCTCCCTAATAAACCTGTATGTTTTAAAATACCCAGGATACCCAGCTAGTGGTGTATCATGTACTACTTGAAGGATCTTCTCCCTCATTTTGGATCCTGGTACAAGGAAAATCCTATCCTTGTAGAAAATGAGATCATCCACTACTTTATATCAGTAATCCTATATAATATCATCCATGATATCACATGTAAACTAATTTTTGGAATACTCAAAAAGTATATGAGCCTTCCAATCCGCTGAAATATTACACATAGAACTAAGCATATAAGTGAGGTAAGGCCTCCTATATAAAGCGTCAGCAACAATATTATTCTTACCTCTAGTGTACTCTGTGTCGAAGTCATATGTTTGTACCTTGTTCACCCATCTTTGTTAGTGATCATTGAGCTCCTTCTGTTTGTTATCCAAAATTCACCCCTCAAGGTAATTTTGATAACATGCATAAAAGTCTTCAGTCCCAAGAAAGTAGATTGATTCAAGGCCTGAAATCATGTTTTTAGGGGCCCCCTCGGCTTCTCTCTAACTCTCCCATCCAAGGAAAAATCCCAACGAGTTCGTCGGGACGCGCGAGACGCGAAAAGGTGAAACAGCTGCAGGCAATAAAATCATCAAGTTTTTTGTTTCACGTAGTTTGGGACAGCCGGGAAAAAAGTACGCGTGGGATACAAATCAGCCGAAAATCCACAAGACAATCTATTGCGTGCAGTGCGGAGATTTTCGTCAAGGACAGCCGGGACAAAAGTACACACGGGACGTGAAAAGGCCACAAAATGGGACAAGGAAGCCTGAATCAGCTGATGCAGGAGAATTCATCCGAGATAGCTGTGACATGTGGACCCATTTTTGCCGAAATAGCTACAGCAAAGAAGAAAAGTCAACGTTTGACCCGTGAACTTCCAACAACCATAACTTTTGACTCCGAGCTCCGATTTTCACAAAATTGGACTTTCTGGAACGAGCACGATGTCCTCTACGCCAAAAAAACTGAATTTAATATTTTCAATGAGGGTAGATATATTTAAATAAAAGAAACATATTAGGCTCTAGTCAATTAATGCTCATTCTCGTCAAATGACAAAAAATGCCTACCAGACCCAAAATAGCTACCCGCACTCAGAAGGCCATAACTTTTGCATTTCTCAACGAAATCGCACAAAATTAGTACCGTTGGAATTGTGGCTCTGAGTCTGATGCACAAAAATAAAGAAATTTAGGATTTTATGAGATATAGGAGGGGATGTTTCATAAAACATGGCCGGGTTCATAACAATGTTTTATTTGGTGGTTGAGAGTGCAATTAAGAGGCATGGTCATCATTATTTCTCTACTGCAGCACCTAGGACAGTATGGGGAGCCTTTTACAAGTAATATATAATTAGTTTAATCCATTTAATGCCTCTTACAAGTGGTTGAAGGATAGATTCTGGGATTTCCATTTTCCCTTTCTCTCTCTCTCTTCTCATTTTCTTATAAATTGGAGTGTTGGGCTCATTCTAAAGGGGGAGTAGTTTTTGTAGCAAATCTCTACCAAAATTTCTTTGTAAAGACAATGTGTTGCAGGCCCTTGTTTTGGACTCCTTGCATGGTGATCTAGGCCCTTATCTTGTAAGCGATTGAACTGTGCATATCAGGAAGCAATAAAATATAAGTTTGTGGATGCATTTTCCCCTGCTGTGTTTTTTTTTTGCATTCTTCTTGCCCCTTCAACCTTTATTACATGAATATTGTGTCTATTATTATGTTCTTGTAGGGATCCATTATCATTGTGTATGTTTGAAATATTGTTGTGAATGCATTTTGCTAGATTATGGAGAACTGTCATCACCCCTTCTAGCGTGTGCTTTGCTTCTGTATCTCACGCATTTGAAGACTACTCTCACACCCTCCTTTTCTGGTGTATCACCACCTTAGTGTAGGATTTTATTTTATGCATTCTCTCTCCCTGGTCCCTTGGAAATTTAAATTAGAATAGTTAGTTTCCCTTGCATTAGAGTAGATTGTGGCAGGTACTTTAGGAGCAAGAACCAAATTTCTTTGGAGGTCTATCTCAAGTAGCAAGTCCCACAACTTGGAGATAATACCCATGTTATCCAATCACACCATGAGTTCAAGTATATGCACTTGTATAAACATAAGGGTGCTGTGATTCGTTGATAACACTGTCCCAAGAAGAACCTCAAACTGTTGTGATCCTTACGAACCATGAATTTTCTGCCCACAAGGTATTGTCTGAATTTGGCCAAAGCATGCATAATGGCCAACATATCCTTGTCATAAATTAAATACCCTCTCTCCAAGGGTTTCAATTTATTACTCTCATAGGCAATGGGATGCCTATCTTGTATGAGAATTTCCCAACACCCACTCCTGATGCATCACACTCTATAATGAATGGGTGGGAGAAATCTGGTAATGCAAGAATGGGACATGAACTCATCACCTCCTTGAGGTGATCAAAAACTTGTTGTGCTACCTCTGACCAAGAAAAATCCCCCTTCTTGGTCAAATTGGTCAATAGAGTAGTCAACCGAGAGAAATTATTCACGAACCTCCTGTAGTATGTGTACAACCCCACAAATCCTCTCAAATATGTCAATGTCCTAGGTGGCGGCCAATCCAGAATTACCCATATATTCTCTCTATCCACCTTCACTGTACCCCCACCAATCACATATCCCAAGTATAGAAGTTCAAACATGCCAAACTCACACTTAGAAGCTTTCAAATATAGCGAATTAGCTTCCAATATCCCCAATATCTCACTAAGGTGCCTAATATATCATCAAAGAAAACCAACACAAACTTCCACAGGTGGCGGTTGAACACATGATCCATGTAAGACTGGAATGTAGAGCTGGAGCATTAGACAATCCAAAGGGCATCACCAAGAACTCAAAGTGACTGTAATGGCATCTGAAAGATGCCTTATACACATCCTGCTCCCTAACTTTGATATGATAATATCCAGATTGCAAATCTATTTTCAAAAAATATATTGCACCATGTAGCTCATCAAATAACTCATCAATATGTGGTACGAGACATTTGTTCTTTATTGTCTTCTTATTCAAGGCACGGTAGTCTATACACATCCACATGGTCACATCCTTCTTCTTCACCAATACCATCGAAGAAGCAAAAGGGTTGGAACTTGATATAATATGCCCATATCAATGAGCTCTTGTATAGTTTTCTCAATCTCATCCTTAAACCATTTGGGGTGACGGTAAGGATAAGTAACCACCGGTCTAGCATCCTCAAGCTCAATCACATGCTCAAATCCCCTATCTGGAGGTATGCATGGAGGTATGTCACTAAAAACTACACTATGTCTGTCTAATAAGCCCTCTAAATCCACATGATACTCTTACTATCCATCCTCTGATTGCTTGGTCGAAACCAAACTATGTACTTCCTAATCCACCCCATTGTGCCTATAAATCCTCTCAATCCTCTTGGCCGTAACAACTCGGGGTGCCTCTAAATATAAGCCCCTTAAAATCACATTCCACCCTTCAAACTTAAATTTCTCCATCATCTGGAAGTTAGTCCAAAACTCACCAAGGGAATGGAGCCACTGTACTCCAAGCACTATGTTGGTCTCTCCAATACTAACAATATAGAAATCATCAGTAACTGTATAGTTACCCATTGTGATGCTCAATTAGGGAACCCATCGTGTGCATCTCATAGAATCTCCATTGGCTACAACCACGTTGAAGCCCTTAAACTCCTCTGTTTGTAACCCTCACCTCTCAACCAATGCAACATCAGTAAATTTGTGGGTTAACCCATTATCAATGAGTACCACTACTCGTTGTCCCAAAAAAATTCCCCTAAATCTAAATGCCTTGTACCTTGGGGTACTAGATAAAGTGGTGATAGTCTCCTAGGTAAAATTCTCGCTATCCTACTCAACACCTACACTATCTAATGCCTCCTCCTCCTCATCATCATCCTCTAATCCCTATGTGTCTAGCTCCTCATCACCATCACTCTCCTTAAACACCTCTATGAATTTGGCCTTCCCTCTACCCTTGTAATCATGTCTTGGAACCCAAGGTGTGCAGAAATCACAACATAGTTTCTTTCACCTCAATTCATCTCTGTCCTCTCTAGATATGAATGGTCTCCTGGTTGTATCTTACCTAGGTGGAGGTACCTTCGGCTGCGAACCATCAGATCTAGAAGGGAAACCCTTAGGCTTGACTCGAGGTGGAAACCTTGACTTAGGAGTGGATAATTTCAAGTCATGAGCTCTCCCAATAGCCTCATGTAAAGAAGAAGGCTCAAATGCCTTCAAAAATCCAATGAGAGCATCTATCAAACCTGCTAAGAATAGGGAAATCAAAATCATCTCTGTAATATCAGGTACCATGACTGATATTCTCTAAAAATATGCGATAGACTAATCCAAGGAACCGGTCTGCGTCAAATGAGTCAACTCTCTAAAATACCTATCGAGGTCCCTCTTATAAAATCTGCTCACTAGCCTCTATGTGAACTCTGCATAAGTCGTGATGTATATGTGTCCCTGTGTAATCAACCCACAATGCCACCAATCATGAGCGTCTTCCTCAAGATGTAAGATTACAAACTTAATTGCATCTTCCTCATGCATAGGATTGAAGTCAAAATATGTCTTTAACTTCTAAACCCAAGACTATGCAGTGCACTTCTTAGAACCATCGAAGTGTGGAATAGAAATCTGTCCCAATCTCCTTTGAAAATCTTGTACCTATACCTGATGATCTCTCCTAGGCCTGCTGCCAATATTCATTTTGCAATATTCCTAGAATGACATGTTGTCATGAAAGCCATCACTCAAGGTCTGGTACTTTTCCTAACAAGACTCATCATCTACAATATCCACTAGCTGTTGTACCTGTGAAACTTCCGAATCCTTCAAGAAAGAAGGTTCATGAAACCCCAAAGACCTAGTATGTGCATCAATCCTATCCTGTGCTAATCTCTCAGTGAGCTAGCTCAAATAGAGATTGGTAGTCTCCTATTGTTTTACCATGTTGGTGAACAATTGTTTCATCAGATCTACACCTATATCCTCACTATCTTTGTCTCCCATATTTCAATACTAATAGCCTGGAGAAACCTTGCTCTGATACCACTGAAATATCCCTTGTGGGATACCACTTAAAAATGCACAAAATATTGAAAATTTGCAGCCAAATAAAATATTGATGTTTGCACATTTTTAACAGCTAGGGCAGCGAACTGAAGAAAATTAATAACTCCAAAAATATCCACTCAAATCACTTGAAATTTTAAAGAGAGCTTGATAATATTATAAATAACATAAGAAAGCTATTTTTGAAATTTTTTAGACTTTTTGCAAAATAACATTTGGTTATTTTAAAATAGACTTGTTGCAAAATAATAAAGAATCATATTTTAACTTGCACAATCCAAATAATCCCTTAGTAGTCAACCATGGAATTAAACCCTCAATTCGAGGTGATCTATCAAAATTAATAACCAAACTAGATTACTACACCACCCTTTTTATTGACAAGTTGATTTTGAGTTCCTTGTAAAGATATCAATCGTTTCCTTGTAAAAACTAGTAAACTGTGATTTTTGGAGACTCAGAAATCCACCTTCAGAACCCTGAAAAAGAGGTGTCAAGTGTCGTATGTGCTCCTTGTTATGAGGAGAGTTGTTTCAAGCTTCACATTTACCCCAATTGACCATTTGTACTCTCTTTGTTGTTGTTATAAGAGCCATGTTACCCCATTTTGTACTTTTAGGAAGTTTTTAAAATTGAAAAGTTGGGTTTCGTATCGGCTCACCGTGTGGGCAGTGAAAGATGAAATTCTTATCTGCCTTTGCAATCCTCGAGTATTTTTACTGGAAAATTACCTAGAGCCTTCGGTTCAGGAAAATAACATTCCTGGTTAGTTTGGAAATGAGGTTTCGAAGGCCTCTGGTTGCTATTTGACTAGGTAAAACTTGGCCGATTATGATCGAAGGATTCAGAAAGCCATTTTCCAATTGTACACCGTTATCCAATTCTGAATTCCATCATTCCTTTTGGATTCTTGGTATATAGGTGCACACGTAGGAATTCTCCTATCGTGATTTTGCTTATCGGAAGTGAGTTTTTGCATGCACTTTCTTAGCCTCCAATCCAAAATAATACATTTTTGCAACTAGTAGGAAAGTGTAAAAGGAAATTTGTAGGACCGCAGTCAATTTAGAAAACCATCGTGCAACATATTAACACTTGTAAATAACTGTTAGGAACTCTATCTTGTGACTTGTTATGTGACATTGGACTTTTAAAAAAATAGTCTATCTCTCTCTTCCCTATCTCTTTCTCTATCCTTGATTAAGAAATGCAGTGAAATGAATTGAAATGAATATATGTATCTAACCCTATCCTTTTGAATATAAATTATTACTATTATGTAAATGGGAAACTAAAAACTTTAATTATGCTAGATCTAGGTGGATGCCATGCCAACAATTTATCATTGATTTCTTGCTCACATGGTTTTGCAGGATGCAAGTAATATGGTGAAATGACGTGGTTGTGATTCATTGCATATTTTTGTAATTTATGTATGTTAATGGAAATGAATTTTGATGTATTGTTATGTTATATTAAAGAATTATTATTGAAATTTTGTAATATGAATGAGATGCTAGTTTTAGGGATGTCTTGGCAAATGTGCATTTAACTATAGGTGATCTTTTGATTCAAATTTAAATATGGTAAAAGGGGGGATGGATATATATGTTAAGTGAAATTGTAGAGGATATTTCAACATTTTGCAAAGTATTGAAATGTGTATTAAGGTATTTTTGTAACATTTTTAAGATGTTAGTGTTTAAGGGAAATGTTCATCTAAACATGGGTGTTATTTAGATCCCAAAATTTGTATTGTAAAATTTAGATAAATGTGTTAAATGAAATTGAATTTAATAGATTATAGTGAAATTCTAGTGTACAATTGATGATTAAATAGTTGGTGTGTGGTGTTTCTTATTTTGAAAATGTAATAAAGAAAACTAACCAAAATAGTAAAGCCTAGTATAAAATTTGTGAATAACTACTATTCTTGTGTGTTCCTTTCAGCATAGAAGACTAAGACCTTAGAATGAACTTAAATATTTACACTCAATGACACCTTCTAGCTTAACTAAATAATATTCCTAGTTTGATTTTATTTCCATAGCATGTATGCTTAGCGACATCGTCGTGAACGTGACAATTAGGAACCACATGGTAAAACTTTGTCTTGGGTATGTGGTCCCCTCATGGGATTGATATCTATGTGTGTGTAGTAAGAAGAATGTGATTAGATTTAGGTAGAACTATGTGGGTAACCAAACCCCAACATAATATAAGATCCTTTTAGCTAGGAACATATGTAAAGTGAAGAGTGTTGGTGGTAAATATTGCTAACTAACCTTGGAAGTCACCTATATGAGTTGGGATCATAAATGAACTTGATACCCAATTTTTATTATCATTTTACTTATATGGTGCAATAATAAGAGTTATTTGTGAAACTTAACTACATTTTAATTTATGATTATTTTGCAAAAAATTTAACCACAAGATTATGTGCTTGGAGAAAGGTGAAATGTATATTGTTCTTATAACACATTTATACCATATTTTGGTGAGAATAGAATCCACTTCATCTAGAATTTTATGTGAATCTTAACCTTTCAAATGAAGAAATACTCCCTCTTATTATCCCCCTTGTCCTATTTTGTAATGAATGTATGGTGTGAAATAATGTTCTTGACACGAACCCCTATGGATAGGACTAGTAGTCTCATGAGCCTACCAATGTCCCTATTGTTGGGTTTTAAAATGATACTTTAACAAAACCAATGTCAGGGGACAACAAGTCCCTCCTCTTTATGGGAGAGGTTCCCTTATTGAAAGAAAGCAGTAAAGCTTATATACAAATGTATAACTTTCATCTTAAGGATGGACCTCTGACATCTTGAAATAATTTTATACCAAAATAGATTATCAATACAAATGAATGGAAGAACTAAAGAAAGGAAAGAGCAGAATATAATAGTACTTTCAAGATATATAGATAACAAAGTATAACCCTATACGTACTGAGAAAGAGTGATACAGAACAAAATCATTCACATTCACAGCGTAAGATATCATTCCATAGACACAAAGTTCTAGAAATCATATCAATACAAATTTTCTTATCACAAAAGATAAATGATCCACAAATTTTAGGTAAGTAAGAAGGGACAATGGAGGAAGATAGAGAAAAGGGGAAAATCCTTCTATATTGATTTACTTTTGATTATAATTAAACTTCAAAAGTATCAGAGTCCAACCCTTTGCAATGAGCCAAGCTCTTAAATTTATAGATGAAGTGAAGAGAGGAGAAGAAGAGAAGGAAAGAAATATGATTTGGAAGCTCAACCACCAACCATCAATGCCCTTGTAAATCCACTTACAATTTGTCAAATCTAGTTCTACATGTCTTTGGTGTGCTGAAGAAGGAAGGATGGAAGATCAGATCAAATTTGATCTAGTTGAAGCAATCTGATCACATATTAATGGAACGAAAGATGTTTTCTAGATTTTCACCCAAATCAAGATATCCAAATTGTTCTTCATGTCTATTTTCTGTGTTGGAGAAGGAAGGATGGAAGATCAGATCAAATCTGATCTGTTTGAAGCAATAATGGTGTGAAAGACGTTTTCCAGATGTCCAACCATAAAATCCTGCTGAAAATAATATTTTATACTTCCATGGTGTAGAGGAGACCAATATCTTTCCAATAGTATAATTTTTTTTGAATTTCAAGCATTAGAGTGAAAGTTATGCTCATTTGAATATTTGAATCGAATCCATACAAAAATGATGAAAATACAGTGTTTACAAAATGGATCTGCTGGCCTGAAATTGAAATTGTACCTTTAGCACAAAGTATGTAAAGTGCGAAAGTCTCCCTCAAAACCCGTAGGCCTGTAACTTCACTTTTGATATAGGTCTGACATGTGGCTTTACCTGAGTGGTAATGGAGTCATGGCTCACTTTATAATTTTACTTCTTTTAGAAACAAGGCTCAAAATATCAAAGTTCTCTACTGACCCACTTCCCCATTTTGACTTTTCTTGATGGGCTCAAGACCCTAGCGGAGTCGTGGAGCATTTTATAACTTTTAAATCTCTTTTTGGAAATAAAACCAAAATTCCTAAAATGCTTCGACAACTTGCCTACCCATTTTGAACTTTGATTTGGGCTCAACATTTTACTTTATCCATTGGTGTGAGTGGGGCTGCAGTTCACTTGATCACTTTACGCCTTTTATGGGAACAAAGAAAAAATTCCTAAAGTGTCTCGACAACCCACCTCTTTACATGTAATTTAGGCCTGACATGTGGCTTGTCTGGGCGTCAGTGGAGGTGCGGATTACTTTTATACTTTTACACTTTTAAAAATAAAAGCTAAAATTCCAAAGTTCCTCCGATGACCCACCTTCCGGCTTTGACCTAAAACATGGCTACGTGTCCCTTTGTGCACCTTTTCTATATTTTTATGTTTTGACTAAGTCCCTCTATTTGGAAAAGGCTTTATGTCTAACCCAGGACACATGGAGGCTTCTCGCTCATTTCAAAACTCTGTTTGGACCTGACCTTCGGAGGTGCGCTGATTGGACATGTGGAGAGCTGGCACATGTTTGGGACCTACTTTTGGATTTTTCTCTTGAAAGAGCACTGATGAGACACATGGAGGCTTATGTCGGTCCTTTTATACTTAACCAATTTGGGCCTACTCCTCTTTCTCTATTTTTGGGCTAGTTCCCTTCTACTTATTTAAGAGTGACAATGTTGGGTTCCGGACACGTGGAAGCTTCACGCTTGTTTGGGGGCTCGCTTTGTATTTCACCTCTAAAGTTGTGCTGAGCTGACACGTGGTTCTTTCCAATGGCCTTAGAATTTTCAACGACCAATTTAACTTTTTTAGGTTCTGACCACATGGAGGAATGATGCTCATTTGGGTTTTTTCCCTTGTGTCTCACTTTTGAAGTTGTGCCGATGAGGCACGTGGAGGCTTACGTTGACCCTCTTATAATTAGTTGATTAAGTGGCCAACACTGTCCCTTTTTCGAACCTAGGACACATGGAGGGCTGGCACAAGTTTGGGGTCTCTCTTTGGGCCGTGCCTTTTGAATTTGCGCCAATGTGACACGTGGTGCCTTTCGCGAGTCTGTTGCTTTTCCTTGAGTCAACTCGCATGCGAAGTCTGAAAACTTCAAGCCCTTTCTTCAATCTTCTCTTACACGATCTCATCTCCTTTGACATTGTTGGCCTCCTTCACCAACCCTGCCCCTTCATTATTGGATTTGGAATGTGGGCTCGCATGACTGAACTGACCCTTTGGATTTTCTTTTGTGTAGGCTCGTGTTTGATAAATTTTTTTGGGGGGGAAAATTGGGATAACAGGCACCAACTCAAAATTTTCAAAACTTGACTTGAAAAATGAGGGGAATTTTGAGGGTGATAACACCTATTAATAAATGAGTTACACAATTTTTTTAAAAAGGTAATTAAATCAAATTGAATGAATCCACTTTAAGATGAATGAAAATGTTGTGAGTGGATCTGATGTCTTACTTACTTGTGCATGATAATATCGAGCATGAACCCCCTTTAACCCCTCTCAAGTGAGAGTGTTAGCTTGGTAAGAAGTAGTGAATGTACCTAGAGTCACATGATTTTTTTTTTTGAAATAAGGGTGTTCAATCACCCTATTTAAGACCATAGTAAGTTTTGTAAAAATTATAATTAAATATCTCCTCGTAACATGCATCTAATACTTAATTTCCCAAGAATCTAGACTTGGATGAGTGTGAAATCATACTCCTTGGATCTTGATGACTAAACAATTAAGTGAAGTAGTTAGAATATAAGGTTAGATATTATAACCTAAAACCAAATGGAGTAACCTTAATAATCAAATGTTATTGTGAAAATAACATGACCCTAAAATCCTTAAACAAAAAAAAAATGAACATCACATCCTTTGGTGCCCTTGTTTCCATTTTGTAATGGAGGTATGATATAGGATCAAGACGAATTCCCTTAGATGTGAATCCTAGGGGTAATTCCTAATATCCTTGTGTTTAAATAAATAACCTATTATCAAATGAATGAATTAAACAAGTAATTGAAATAATATAGATGATCCTTATTTAATGAGACACATTGTAAGTCAAATGTTAAACTGTATAAAGGATATCTATGAAAGAACATGAGAAAAGAAATGTAGGATTCACATATTATGAGTCTTCTTGAACATAAGTTAATGAATGAAATAGGATTGTAATAAATATGTAAACCTAAAAATAACGTGCCATGGGAATACCCTAACTAGAAGTTTACATTGTAGTTGAATCGTTATGCTGTGCTTTGTTGTGTGGGAAAAAAAGTGACCTTGATGTGCGTCACCTGTTTTCATGTTATTTATGTGGGTTAATGTTTTTGTAAACATATCATGTGTTGTGTGTTGTCCTAGTTGATCTCCTGTAGTGTCATGTGTACTGCAATGTAAGTAAAAAAATATATTATGGTATTTTTTTTAGTGTTGTGTTTGTGTGTTGAAAATGCGGGCATTACATTTGGTATCAGAGCGAAGGTTCATGCTCTCAAACCTATGGGATGGATTGGAGTTTTAATGATTGTGCATGATGATGGTGGAGATAGGAAGAGTAATGTGATAGATGTTGTGATGTTACCAGTGTTGTAATTTTGATATTATGAATACACATTTTGTGCATGTAACTTAGTGCGTATTTTTTATCATGCTAATGTGCTAGCGATGAGAGTATTCACTCTCCTTTTTCATGTATTCAATGAGGAGTCCATGTGTGATATTCCAACTTTTTGTTTGTGAAAAAATGGTATTGTGGATTGTAGAGTGTTGGAGTGTCTTTTTATTCTATGATATGTAGGTGTGATTATGTGTTGCATGTCAATATTGGTATATAATAAATTGGATTGTATCGTGATCTCACAACTATATTGTGATGAATCATGTGTGTCACCATGTTATATTATGATTTTCTATTTGTTGTAATTTTAGTCGCTATATTCATCATACATATAACTCGTGTAATATGTGATGTTCATGTCATGAATTAGGGACATATGGTGATTGTATGACCCCTACTGTGCAGTACTTACACCTTGAGTGAATTATGTGGAAACATGATGCAAGGTAACCCGTGAAAGTAATGATGGTGTTATACCCTGTATATATACCATGTGTAAGCAGTTGTGGTTAATGTGCCTGAATCACCATTGTGTTAGTGATTTACACTAGATGACCCTAAAGGGGCAATCGTTAAAAGTGTATGTGTTGAGAGAGGAGGCGTGCACTAGGTTTTCATAATCTTGAGAAGAGTACGAGTGAGGAAGTGGAGTCTTACATAGATTGAAACCCCACTTCTATCTATTTAGAATACTTTGAGATTTCTTATTATATTGTGGATGTGCATCACCTTAGGCTCAACTTATGTAAACTATCGTCCTCTTCTCTCTCCTATTGGGTTGTCCATTGAGCAATCCTATGTGATTTTAACTATGTTGAGCCTTGTGGGAGTATGGAGGGATGATTCAGGAATATATTTTGACATTTTATGTTATTTGACGAGTCGAGGCTAGATGTTAAAGTGCCAGCAACTTGATGAGTATGCCTTTGGTGGTTGTATGAGGCCATATAGTGATTGTAATGTGCTATATTCTCTATACTTATTTCATTTGTAAATTTTTAATTATCTGTTTTCTTATCAGAACCAATAGTTTTCTTGATTGATGAGTTATTATATTTTGGGCATTTTATTTGGTTCTTGTACTAATATGCAGATTTTTGCACCAACTATGGCTATTCATCCATTTGTTTTTCTTAGTTTTAAATTTTCATTTCAAGTTTTAATTTTTTATAGCCTAGCCCAAGGCTTGGGATTTTTCCACTTGGTATTTGAAACAAATTGTTATATTTTTTCTAATGTTGTAATGTGTTGGAATAGTGTCATGGGATTCACCATGGAGTGGTTGAACCTATGGAACCTCTTTGTTGTATAGGGGTATGCCCCAAGGAGTTATAGATAACTAGCGGGTTGTTGAACCATGATTTTTTATGCCACTTGGGTTAGGGGTGTCTGGACTCTATGTGCCTATGGAAATAGGGTGACCAACCTCTTTGAGGGAGAGATAAGAGACCTGAGGGAGGGATAAAAGAAATTTATTTATTTATCTTTGTATATTCTACATGACAGAGTGATAAGATATTTGAGGGAGTGATAAAATACTTGAGGGAGGGATAAGAGAAATTTATTTCTTTATATTTTTATATTATACATGAGGGAGTGAAAAGAGATTTGAGGGATTGATAAGAGATTTGAGGGAGGGATAAGAGATCTGTGTGCATGGATAGAGAATTTTGAGGTACATGGAGATGTTTTGGGAGGTATATGGAGATGTTCTTGAGGAGTATGGTATTGATATTATGTTTTATGTGTACTCTTGTGAGTTTGGGTTATGTCTTGTGACGTTTCTTCCATCTTCACACTATGTAGATGTAATTATGTGTTAGATTTGTATTAAACGTTTGTATGTGTACCTGATGGGAATTCCATGTGTTATAGTATGCCTATGTTACAAGTACATTTGTGTTAGGGACATATATATGATAAGTACTATGTGTGTGGATCGTATATGTTATTCCCATGGTTTTGTTGAGTTCTTGTGATTTGATATAGTTGTGAAAGTACATATCATGATGTATTGTGAACCAATAGTGTTGTTTTTTACCCTTGTTTAGAATTGTGATGTCAGTATCTATTGGGCACTTATGAGAATAAACAAATTTAAATCTTAAAACAATGAAATATTAAGAGCTTGAGATTTAGAAATAATGTAAAAGAAAAATACTAATAATAAAGAAAAAGATAACTAACTACCAATATCCACAAAACATTAAAATTTAAGATATTGTAGAAATTAGCTTGCTTCCTTGTGGTCACGTTTTAGAGACATAGTTCATTTCCCTAGGTAAGAGTTATCATTGCTGATCTATTAGTGTAAGAACACTTGTAGCATAACATTGTGCTATATCGAGGATGAAGCTTTTATAAGGGGAGGGAAATGTAGTGACCAACAATTTTTTTTAAAAATAAAAATGAAAATGTATATATATACTTTTATTTTAAAAAATGGAAAAGAGGATGGGATGTGTGTTGATAGTGATTTGAATTAAAGGAGTTGGTGGTGGCAGGAAGTGACATGTAGGGGGATCTCTAATAAGGAACATGGGCACCCATCAAATTGCATGATGCTTGAAACAACCCCTTTCTGACCTATCACCTTATTTGCATAACACTTTAAGCATTTAATTTGAGTCCAAAGTCTTTGACCACTCAGAAACCCAAGTAACATTGTAAATTTAGTAGTATTTGGATAGTTACAGTTTACATGAAACATGAGTTCCTCACAAGACAGCCACACTATTTCACGTATGTAAAAAATAGGTCTCCAATGTGGTTGGTTTAATTTTTCCCACATACTCCTGGCCTATGCCAAACTGTGAGCACTGAAATAGGGTATGAACGTCTAGCAAAGCATAAAAGATTAAGGAATTTCGTCAGATGATGTAGTTTCTATCACCCTAGTTAACGTGAATGCAAATGTGGGAGCATATGA
This sequence comes from Taxus chinensis, assembly GCA_019776745.2. Classification (NCBI taxonomy): domain Eukaryota; kingdom Viridiplantae; phylum Streptophyta; class Pinopsida; order Cupressales; family Taxaceae; genus Taxus; species Taxus chinensis. Next base: position 310,468,542 of record CM034146.1, on the reverse strand, counting down.
AAGCCTATATTAACAAATTGCTTTACATGACACTATACTTAATCTCTATAAGAACATTACCTTTATTTTTGAAATTATGGAACTGATCTTCACCTCCCACAACAATTTTTCTTGCAATAATCTTGGTGATAAAGTTAGTTGTAGTGTTGTAACCCACACATACATGGAGGTTCTTGATAGCTCAAATAGTTATCACAAGGGCATGATTTAACAATCCAAATGCAATTCCTAAATTCTCTCTATGGTGGTAGAGGAATATTGTTAAATGTTGTAGTTGCAAGTGCTCTGGGAGATATGTACACAAAATATTGAAGCATGCGTGTGACATGTGAACTGTTCAACTAAATGCCTGGAATATGGCCTCATGGACTGCAATGATAGTAGGACATGTACAAAATGGGTTTGTTGAAAAGGGATTAGAACCTTTCAAGAAAATTAAAAACCAAGCTTCACAGCCTTTGCTAGCATCCTCCACCATGTGCCAAAATGGACGACTATTGGATGGAAGGAAAGGAGGCTACACCAGCAAAGCATGGACTCTCTACTCAAATATACTATTTGGTTACTTGGTCTTTTTGTGTTTTCATGGTGTATTAATCTGTGTCTTCTCCTAAATTGAAATAAGGGTTTTTAGTAAGGATTGGAAAATTTGTTTTAATGTATTTATGGATAATGGATAAATGTGATTCCAAATCACCCTTATTGTGGCTGGGCTGGGTATATGTTTTGTGGAATAACCCTTCCCCCTCAAGTAGAAATTCTGATATGTTGAATTTCAGTAACCAAAAAATTCTAACTGGTTGGGGTGTACCCATTTCCTTATGTTTGCCAAGGATTTTTATGTCTAGTTGATTGTTCATTTCAGCTAAGAAGAGAACGATATACATAAATATGGTATGAGAGTTTAGTTGCTTGTCCTTGGTTATGCATTTCACAGAACCTGGAGCAAAATGGTTGTGTTGGTAGTATGATATGGTTAGTGAAACTAAAGGAATGTAGATCAAGTCCCTTAAATCTGAGATGGTATTGTGAAACTCAGTTGTGTTTTACTAGGAAGAAACTAGAAAAGAGTAAATGGAAATTTCAATGGAGGTTCCTCAACAAAACTTGGTCTCATGGAGAATGTTAATTTCAATGTTAAAAGAAGGGGGGATTTATTGTATAGGACCATGGGTGGAAACTAGTGACCAGATTTAGAGAGAAGATGTCCCCCAAAATGCCTCACATCCACTCAACCATCTCTCAGTACAGACATTTTCACAAATAGATTGGCATTAAGAGGAATGTACGTGTTTAATTATCTCTGGTTGGACTGTTGAATGGAGGGGAGTGAAGAGAAGGCTCATGGACTATTGACAAAATGTTGGTGTGGACACAGAATCGAGCTCCATAGCTTGGGATGATTCATTTTTTCTCAGGCATTGTCTCCTTACCTTCATCCTTTATAATTTTTGTATAATTTTGTTTTTCAGTTATAATATAATAAAAATGTTAAACCATTAGATGCTTGAATAGTTGGTTATTTTAAATAGACATGCTGTAAAACATTAAAGTGTCATATCGTAACTTGCGCAATCCAAATAATCCCTAGTAGTTAACCATGGACTTAAACCCTCATTTTTAGATGATCTAAAAAACTTCATAACCAAATGAGATTACTACAACACCCTTTTTATTGACAAGTTTAGGTTGAGTTCTTTGTAAAGATATCGTTTTTTCCCTTGTAAAAACCAGTAAATAATGTTTTTTGGAGAGTAAAAAAACCACTGTTAGAACCCCAGAAAGGAGGTTTCAAGGGTCGTATGTGCTCTTTGTTATGAGGAGAGTCACATATAGCTTTATATTGACCCCAATGGACCATTTGTACTCTCTTCACTACTCCTGTAGGAACCCTGTTACCCCATTTTTCACTTTTAGGAAGTTTTTAAAATTGAAAAGTTGGGTTTCGTATCAGCTCACCGTGTGGGCCATGAACAACGAAATGATTTTCCGCCTTTGCAATCCTCGAGTATTTTTACTAGAAAATTTCCGAGAACCTTTTGTTCAGGAAGAATACATTCCTAGTTATTTTGGTAACGAGGTTTCGTAGGCCTCTGGGTACCGTTAGACTCGGTGAAACTTGGCTAATTATAACTAGTGGCTCCGGAAAACCATTCGCCAATTATACAACATTTTCCAGTTCTAAATTCCATCAATCCCTATGGATTCATGGCATGTAGGTAGACACATAGGAATTCTCCCGTCATGAGTTTTCTTATCAGAAGTCAATTTTTGAATGTACTTTCTTAGCCTCCGAGCCAAATGAGACGTTGTTGCAACTAGTAGGAAAATGTAAAAAATAAAGTTATAGGACCGCAGTCAAGTTAGCAAACCATAGTGGAAACTTATTAACACTTGTAAATAACTGTTTGGAACTCTATCTTGTGACTTGTGTGAGATTGGACTTTTGGAAAAATAACATTTCTCTCTCTTCTCTATCTCTTTCTCTCTCCTTGGTTAAGAAATGCAGTGAAATGAAATGAAATGAATATATTTCTCTAACCCTCTCCTTTCAAATGAAAATCATTACGATTATGTAAATGGGAAACTGACAACATTAATTATGCTAGATCTAGGTGGATGCCATGCCAATGATTTATTGTTTATTTCATGCTCACATGGTTTTACAGGATGCAAGTAAGATGGCGAAACGACGTGATTGTGATTCATTGCATACTATTATAATTCATGTATGTTAATGGAAATAATTTTTTATGCAATGTTATGTTACAATAATACTTATTATTGAAATTTGGTTATATAAATGAGATGCTAGTTTTAGGGATGTCTTGGGAAATGTACATTTAACTATAGGTGGTCCTTTGATTCATATTTGCATATGGTAAAAGGGGTGGCTGGATATATATGTTTAGTGAAAGTGTAGAGGATAGTTCAACATTTTGAAAAGTATTGAAAGGTTTATTAGTGAATTTCTGTAACATTTTTAAGATGCTAGTGTTTAAAGGAAATGTTTGTCTAACCATGAGTGTTATTTTGATCCCAAAATTTGTATTGTAAAATTTAGATAAATGTGTTATATGAAATTGAATTTAATAGATTTCAGTGTAATTATAGGGTGTAATCAATGATTAAATAATTGGTGTGTGGTGTTTCTTATTTTGAAAATGTAATAAATAATTCTAACTAAAACAATTATCCCTAGTATAAAATTTGTGCATAACTACCCTTCCTGTGTGTTCCTTTTAGCATAGAAGACTAAGACCTTAGAATGAACTTAAATATTTACACTAAATGAAACCTTCTATCTTAATTAAATAAGATGCCTAGTTTGAGCTTATTTCCATAGCTTGTATGCTTAGTGACATCGTCATGAATCAGAAAATTAGGAACCACATGGTAAAACTTTGTCTTGGGTATGTGGTCCCCTTGTGGGATTGATAGTTATGTGTGTGTAGTAAGGAGATTGTGAACAACTTTAGGTAGTACTATATGGGTAACAAAACCCCAACATAATGTAATATCCTGTTGGTCATGCACACATGTAAAGTGAAGAGTGTATGAGTTGGGATTATAAATGAACTTGATACCCAATTTATATAATTGTTAGGCTTCTATGGTGCAATATTAAGAGTTATTTGTAAAAAATAATCAAATTTTAATTTATGATTATTTTGTGAAAAAGTAACCACAAGATGATGTGATTGGAGAAAGGTGAAATGTATATTGTTCTTATAACGTGTTTATACCATCTTGTGGTCATAACGAAATCCATTTCATGCAGAATTTAATGTGATTCTTAACCTTTTAAATGAAGAACTACTCCCTCTTATTATCCCCCTTTTCCTATTTTTTAATGAATGTATGGTGTGAAATCATGTTCTTGACATGAACCCCTAGGGAAAGGCTTGTAGTCTCATGATCATACCAATGTCCCTATTAATAAATGGGTTACACAACAAGTTTAAAAAGGTAATTAGATCAAATTGAATGAAACCATTTTAAGATGAATTAAAATTATGGGAGTGGATATATTGTTTTAGTTACTTACGCATGATAATACTAAGCATGAACCTCCTTTAACCCCTCTCAAGTTTGAGTTTCATCTTTGCAAGAAGTAGCAAATGTACCTAGAGTCACAGGATGGATTTTTTGGAAATAATCTTGTTCAATCACCCTAGTTGTGACCTTAGTAAGGTTTTTAAAAATTATAATTGAATGTCTCCTCATAACATGCATCTAGTACATAATATCCCAAGAATCCAAACTTGGATGAGTGTGAAATCATACTCCTTGGATCTTGATGACTAAAAAATTAAGTGAAGTAGTTAGAATATATGGTTAGATATTATAACCTAAAACCAAATGGAGTAACCTTAATAATCAAATGTTATTGTGAAAATACCATGACCCTAACATCATTAAGCAAAAAAAAAAATGAACTTCACATCCTTTGGATTTACACTTGTTTCTGTTGTGTAATGGAGGTATGATTTACAATCAAGACACATGCCCTTAGATTTGCATCATAGGGGTAATATCTAATAGTATTTTGTGTAAATAAATAACCTATTATTGAATGAACGAATTAAACAAGTAATTGAAATAATGTACATGATCCTTATTTAATGAGACACATGGTAAGTGAAATGTAAAATTGTATAAAGAATATATAGTGAAAAAAAGGAGAAGAAATGTATAATTCACATATTATGAGTCTTCTAGAACATAAGTTAATGAATGAAAAATTATTATAATAAAAATGTAAACCTAAAAATAACATTCCGTGGGAATACCCTATCTACAAGTTTATACTATAGTTGAATCATTATGTTGTGTCTTATTGTATGGGAACAAAAGTGGCCTTGATGTGCTTCACGTGTTTTCATGTTATTTATGGGGGTTAATGTTTGTGAAAACATATCATGTGTTGTGTGTTGTCATAGGTGATCTTCTGTAGTGTCATGTGTACTGCAATGTAAGTAAAAAAAATATTCCGATATTTTTTTAGTGTTGTATTTGTGTGTGGAAAATGTGGGTGTTACAGGAGATAAAAAGCTATGAGCTTGTGTATTTGAGCATTGGAGTTGAGGTAGCTTTCACTCCTCCATGTATTTTATTTTAATAAATTTTTGAATTTGTGTGTGTATGTTGTTTGTTATGATTTTATTTTTGGGATTGATTTTGGGATCCATGATCATGTTGTGATTTCTTTCTTTGGGTTGTACAGTTCTTTTTGGTTTTCTTTACTCCTTCACTCCATTTGGATGTGAATTTGGAGTGGGAATTGGGAATGTGAATGATATCTTATCTCCATGGCTTCTTGGGCAAGCCATGGATGTTTTTTTATCACTCCATTCTTTGATGGAAGTAGGAGGGATTTCCATCTGGTTTGGGAATACCCTTCTATCCTTGCCATTTAAGCTTGCAAGGTTGCAAAATCATTGGCAAGGAGAAAACAAATGAGGTATAAGTTTGTTGGGAGATGTTGATGATTTTGGAGATACTCTTGGTGGTAATTTTGACACCAATGTTATTTTATATTATTGGAACTATGGATTCCTCTCCCCTCTTCCCCTTTCCATTTTGTTCTTGGTGTTTTGGTGGTTTGAAATTTTGGTATGATGTCTTGTGTTTCTCTTGGTTATCATTGTTATAGTGTTTTCAAAACCTTCTTTTTACTTGGAATAATTTGTAGCATGCTATAGATCTTTCCCATGGGCTTGGGGGAGACTAAAATGCATTTCCTTTAGAAAGAAGGCTTGTGATGATGCCTGTAGGTTGGGAGGTATAATAGGCCTTTGTTTAGGTGGTTCTTGGAGTTATTTAGATAATAATCTTGGAGATGCTTGTGGACTTCATTGAAGGGATGGATACAAAGTTGGAAGTTTTGTCATGTTGTTTCCTATTTTGTGGAGGCTTTTACACTTTCATTTTAATTTTTTTATTCGTAATGATTATGGATATAAATTGGTTATGTTATTCTCTCTCTTAAGAGGAAGATTTGTAAATTTGTAAATTAGTGGTTTTGGATCTTTATTTAGCCTTTGTATTATATGAAAAGACTCATGATATTTGTAAACATTTTCATATAGTCTTGTTAACAATGTTGCATTTTTTGTGAACCATGGAAGAAACTGTAAAGATAAGCTTATTTTGAAATATACTTAAATCAAAATTATTCAAAATGAAAGTAGAATTTATGTATTCATAAACAAATGAAAATAATTTTTTTGTGATATTTCTTTTAAACCAAATAATATTATTTATATTGTGGGATTTATAAAGTATAAGGAGGAAATAAATTATATATTTGCACTGTATATTATTTCTATACAAAAATATGAATATTGTAAAACATCATCTTGGTTAGAGCCTTAGAAAATTATTCTTGTGAAATTTCTATAAGATTTCATCTTAGAAACTTGGTGTAAAAATATGGGATTAAATTTAATTAAAAAAGGAAGGAGCTATTTTATGAGTATTTGCATGTTAATAGTGCTTATAACTGAAAGTAGGAATAATAATAAAAAAATATAATATTCCTTGTTAAGGGACTTATGTTACTTCCCTTCAAAATGTTAAAATAATATCGAATGTATATAAGAACACATAAGAACACACACACACACACACACACACACACACACACACACACACACACACACACACACACACACACACACACACACACACACGCACACACGCACACACGCACACACACACACGCACGCACGCACGCACGCACGCACGCACGCACGCACGCACACACACACGCACACACACACACCCACGCACGCACGCACGCACGCACACGCACACACACACACACACGCACACACACACATTTATAATTATTTAAAAATAACAATATCAATATTAATTACTATATGAATTCACACATATATGAATGATCTTGAATTTCACATCTTTAATCATGCGCATACGCACACACATAACCAAATATATTTTATGTGCATGGTTGCGACCTGTGGCTTGTGTATATATTGTCATCATGAGGTAGTAACCTATGTAGCCATAAATTATATATATAATTTAAAAAAAAAAAACAAAACCATTACAAATACGACCTTAGTTGTTTGTATAACCACAAGTGTAGGTGGAGGGGCCGCGACCTAGCTACACACCCTCCCGAAAAATTTTTAACCGGCACCATAACCTTTATGTGTACCATGTCTAATTCCCTCTTCCATATGTTCGAATACCACTCTTAGCCTACCCTAGAAACCCTTGAACAAATGTTTCCCCATAAAATAATGGAAACCTTGTATCAAATGAAGAAAATAAGATATGAAAAAATAAGCTTCCATCTGTGGCTGCCCCATTATAAAGCACACTCCTCAAAACCATAAACCATGGATTCAAAAAAATTGTTATTCCCTTCCCCTTGAAGTCGACATGGGGGCAAAAAAATAATTGAAACAAAAAAAATAAAAAACAAATTGAAAACAAAAGAAAATAAAGATTTCAATATGATATTTAGTTTTTTTAGGGCACTAGAGATCCTTGGGAAAAGATCTGGTTGATCCTAGGGCCTTAAATGCATCCTCTAAATTTAGTTTTTTGTGGGAATGATATAAGGGAGGTGTAGGAAATTTATTTAAAATTGGAACCTTAGGGATGTTATAGAAAATTAACGGCCTTGGTTGATTTTCAATAAGATGGGAAATGGTTGGGCATGGGATTCATTTGGTTGGGCCAAATGGAATCCCATGACCCTTTTATTTTTGTTTTCAAGTTTATTTTATTAAATAATAATAATAATAATAATAATAACTATAAAATTAAATCTAATGGGATGGGGTCAATATACCGAATAAATTTTTTATAATAAATTACACTATTCTAGCTAAAAATACCTTAGTAGTTATACCCTAGTTTTGCCTCTTTTTACCACTGTGACTCAGTGAGCTAGGTCTAATTTTACTACAAAAGTTTTTATAGGAGTGAAATAAGAGCCTTGTAGTCGCTGCAACCAAATTATCAGTTGGGTTGTCTTGGGAAGTTTGACCACTTTTTAAACTCATTAATTCTCATGACCTTTGTCATCATAAACTCATTTTGGATGAATAATTAAGAAATTAAATAATGTTGCGACACAATGAATTTTTAATTTAAACAACAAAATTCCCCATTATTTTGGACTTCCATTCCTTTGTTTAACTTTGGTTTCTTTTAGCATAGCTTTGGGTCATTACAGTTGGTATTAGATCTTGGGTTTACAACACCAGATGTTCTAGGGATTTGTAAAATCAATTTAGCTATGGGAAAATTAATAAAATTAACCCATTTGACCATTTTTCCTATCACACGGAAGATTATAATTTTTCCCTTTCCTTCGCTCACAGGATGTTTGAATGTAGAATGAGGCATCAATCCGTTACAAATCTGGGACGTAGGTCACCTATGCCTGAGCCACATGTTGCGTGTAAAGTTAGGAAAACATATATTAGAGACATTATAGAAGATTACGGGAGTTTGACAACAACATCTTCTTGTAAAGTGAGAGACAGTAGAGGATGTTTCTCATCTGAGATAGGATACATTGTCAGTCAAGGGTGCACATTTGGTGACTCACTAGCAGGACTGACAGAGGTAAAAAAGGTCCTATAGTATGTAATTTCATTTGGAGAGAGTGAAATCTCTTTTCCAAAGCCGCTATCATAGAATTGAGGGACTACCAAAGGGAGGATGACCACGTTCACCAGATAAGGTGCGGGTGAGCTTCAATGACATGATCGTGACGCATGAAGTCTTATCAGAGACCTCATCAATTGTAGCCACCCAATTATGGAGGGACTACTGATGGTATTGGTTCCAAATCATGGCTCTTAAGTCTCGATAGTTACTTTGGGCTTCACCCATATGAAATTAATGTCAAGGATATACTTTGTATTCACCTTCTCCATGATGTAATAAGTGTATGGTTGAGGAACAAGGAGCGTAAGCTCCATATGACTCCAGATTCTATAACATAGGAGATATTTGAGAAGCATTTTAGATCCTAGTACATGTCTGAACACTTTTTCTAGAAGAGGATAGATGAGTTTCATAACCTTTGTCAAGGCTCAAGCATAGTGGTACAGTATGATTCGTGCTTCTTGGATCTTCTACAGTACATTAAATACCTTCAAGATGAGAAACTACAGGTGAATAGGTTCATTAGGAACCTGAATGTAGATCTGGCCTATAGTTACTATGATTTCTCCTCTGAATTTGGAAAAGGAAGTGAAGAAATCCTACTTAGCATAAGATAATAGGGGAAAGGCCCAAGAGAATCGAGATAGGACCAAGAATAGGGTATAGGAGTGGGTACAATATTTCAAGGAATAGAAGACATATGGTACAGCTCCACCACCTAGAGGAGGATTTAGGCCTCCACAATTAGCTTCGCGATCCCCGCTACACACTCAGTATCATCTATAATAGCATACAAATTAGCATCATAGGGATAGGATCACACATGATATGTAGAGAGGAAGAGGCTGAGGAGGATTTGGGTTTGGTAGGAACATGAGACAGGGTAGTCACTAGGTACATCCAACCCATACATAATAGTTTGCCAGATCCGGGCTAGTCAGGATAGTTTACCAGAGTGAAAGTGGGACTCCCACACAGAGAGAGTCTCTAGGGTGTTATATTTGTGGGGTTGAAAATCACTACACTCATCTTTTTCTGTAAAAAGTCACCATCACTGATAGGAAAAGGGCCTTTATTTCAAATAAGATAGTAGTAGACATGGGATGTACTCATTGTTTCTATGCAGTAGTGGATAACTACTAGGATGACCATCAGGCCATGGTTGTTGAGACTATAGGTACTATCAGGGGTATTTACGTCTTGTTATTATTTGACTTGGGAGCATAAAATTCCTTTATATCACCATCTATAGAGGACTAGTGTGGGCTAGTGGTAGCTAGATAGCTAGAGAGTTGATAGGTTATGGTTTCCTCTGAGGCCAGACTTGCAGTGGACATGTACGTCGAGAGTTGTGTAATTGATTAGGGGGTGTTTATCTTTACCTTTGATTTAAGAGTATTACCTCTAGGATCCTATGATGTTGTTTTGGGAGTGGATTGGCTTGAGTCTCATGAGGAAAAAGTTGACTGTATAAGTAAGATCATTGAGTGTTAAGATGACCTCAGGAATTCAGTTGTGATTACATGAATGTAGAGACGTATCTCATTACATCTGTTATATGCTAAGCAACTCAAGTGGAACATGAAAAATGGTTGTCAAATGTTTGCGATCGTGATTAGTGATTGATCATAGGGTACTCTAGATCATTCACCACTAGATGAGAATTATGTATTATGTGATTTTGCAGATGTGTTTCTGAGGGAGCTTCTTGGATTAACACCATGTAGAGAGGTGGATTTCACTATAGATTTAATACTAGGGGAAGCACAAGTTTCTCAGGAACCTTATTAGATTATGACTTCAGAGCTCCATGAGATCAATATTTAGTTAGAGTTACTGGAGAAGGGTTTTTTCCACCCAAGTTTGTCTCCTTAGGGGGCATCAATGATTTTTATGAAGAATAAGGAAAAATCCCTTTGAAGTTGTGTTGATTTCAAGAAGCTTAATAAGGTAATGGTGAATAACCATTACCCACTTCCAAGGATTGATTAATTTTTTGAATAGATGAGGGGTGTTAGAGTGTTATCCAAGATTGATATCAAGTAAAGATAAAACCAGTTGCACATTGCAGATGCCAAAATTCACAAAATAACTTTCTGCACTTGGTATGGACATTACGAGTTCACCATAGTACCTTTTGGATTGACTAATGCTCTAGAAGTTTTCATCAGCCTCATGAACAAGGTTCTTAGGAATTTCTTGGACTGGTTTGTCTTAGTGTTTCTTGATGACATATTGATTTACTCTAATTCTAATAAGGACATGAGGAACACTTGAGACAAGTGATATAGGTTTTGAGAGATCAATTTTTTTTTTGGAACCTATAGAAGTGTAGTTTCTTTCAGTATAAGATTTAGTACTTGGGACACATCATTTCTAGTGAGGGTATCTTGGTAGATCCCTCAAATATCCATGCCATTCTCAATTGGCCAACACCTACTTCAGTGAAATACGTGAGGAGTATTATGGGATTAGTAGGATATTAAACCTTATATTATTACAATATTTCTCATCCTATTACTCTCTTTAGTGCAAAGGTAATAAAATTGTGTGGTCATAAAAATGTGAGAATGCTTTTTAGTTACTCAAGGATAGATTGACGAATACACCTATTTTAGCGGTTCCTAATCCAACTAGAGAGTTTGTAGTCTATATTGATGCTTTCTTGGAATGGCTTGGAACTGTAATCATGAAAGAGTGGTATGTCATTGCATTTGAATCACATAAAATCAAAGACTATGAGATTAAATACCCTATAGATGACCTTGAGCTTGTAGCAGTGGTTCACTCCCTAGTTTGTTGGAGGAACTTTCTTCTAGGAAGGCCATTTGTCTTGAGGATCAACAATAGGAGGTTACAATATATTTTCTCATAACTGAACCTCAATGTCCATCAATGGCATTTTATGGAGTTATTTTGTGAGTATGATACAAACATTTAGTATATTAAGGGAAAGGATAATGTCATTGTAGATTCCTTAAGTAGAAAATGACATAGAGTTACCTCTATGACACTATAATTAGATCTTTAGGGCATGATACTTTAGCACCTTCCTAGGGACATATTTTACGTGGGTGTAAAACACATGTTTGAGTTCTGATTTTCTTTAGAGGGAAGATGTGCAGGATGTATCTTCAAGGAAGATAGTCTTTTACATTTTTAGAGGTGAATCTATGTGCCTAAGGCAAGAGCTCTTCATAGTTTTATTATTTCATAGGATCATTGAGCCCCATATGCATCCCACCCATGCATGAAGAAAATGCACACTAATCTTAGGGAATTAAATTATTGGCCAAGATTACACTAGGATATAGCAAAATTTGTAGCTAGTTTCCTTGAGTGCCAGAGGGTCAAGGCCAAGAATTCTCGTCCCACAGGAAATTTGTATCCCCGTGATATTCCTGAGTACAAATGGGATGGAATTTCTATGGATTTCATTATTGTTCTTCCCTTGCCATCTTATCATCATGACGATATCATTATCATAGTAAAAAAGTTAACCAATTAACCAAGGTTGCTAATTTTTCACCAACCAAAGTCACTTACAATGTAGTTGCCATTGTTAGAGTATTTCTTGAGAATATTTTTAGGTTGTATGATATTTTCAATACTATCATTAATGACTGAGATACCATGTATACTTCAGATTTTTGGACTTCTTTTCAAACCATTCTAGGAACTCAGATCAATTTTAGTTCATCTTACCATCTAGATACATATAGTCAGATAGAGATAATTAATTAGTTTCTAGGGTATATGCATAGATGTATGTGATGGATTATCAGAAGAAGTGGAAGGATTAAATGTATCTCATTGAGTATTCCTATAAAAATAGTTACCACAACTCCATTGGTATGGATCCTTACCTAGCCTTGTATGTGTGACCTTGGAGGACACCATTGAGTTGGGACATATTAGATGGTAGGGTTATTTTTGGGTCAAATTTCCTTTAAGATATGGAGTAGTAGGTCATTCTGATTAGACAATGTCTTGAGGTTACACGAGCACGCAAGAAGGTGTATGCATACACAAAAAGGACTGACTGTCACTTTGCAGTTGCTGATAAGGTATTCTCGAGATTATGGCCACATAAGATCCCAATCCATTATGGAAAGGGTTATATGCACTCACCTCTATTTTTGGGTTCATGTGAGATCTTAGAGGCTATTGATCTTGTTTCCTACCTTTTATCCTTTGTGACATGCCTAGCCCAAACACACGATGTATTTCATGTTTCATTTTTTTGTAAGTGTGTACCAAATGTTTCTTATGTATTGGATTGACCAACATTACAAATGGAGGACAAAAAACAATGGAGACTAGAGACCATGCGTATCATGCAGCAATTCAAATTAGCCCTTTGGGGGTGAGAGTTAGATGAGGTTAGAGTAAAGTGGGACTAATATGATGAGACATAAACTACTTGGGAGGATTCATATCCATTGCAACCTAAATATCCCTACCTCTTTGAGAGACTTCTATGAGTAAGTCTAATTCTAGGGGAGGGGGATGTAGTTCCTAGCAAATTTCTACCTTATCCTAGAGACTCTTGAATCATCTAATTAGATTGATTATTACATATGATATAATGATACATTATTATATGATTTTAGTAGAGTCTGATTTAGATTTTATATGATTATTATCCTATGGTATATGACATCATATTTGATAAGACACTTTATGATTCAGGACATTGGTTATTTTATTCTGATTAGAGCTTATGATAATATGATATTTTAGATTTGATAAATTATTTTTCTATATGTTATTCAATGATGATCATGAATTTGAGCTTTACACTGTGGATATTGGATCATGCTTATATGTATCATTGGTAGAATAGATGTTGTGATATTTTATTTAGCTGATATTGCATAGTCATATTTCATTTTGATTTATATGGATGTTTTCTTATGTTGAGAATATTTGAGGTATTCTTTGAGTGTGCATGATTTACATGTAACACCTATTAACCAAAATAAGATCCCTCTTATTTTGGGTTAACTTACTCCTCTTTGTACCTCAATCAAAATTTCACAAGTTTTAGGTGCTCAAATATTTTTGGAAATTTCTCCATCAGATAGAGAATTTCTTCCCCTTTCCAGAAAGGTAAAGAACTCCACTTAACTCATTGTATTTCTCAAGTTATGACTTGGTGGAGTTATGGAGGAAAATTTGCCCAAGGCGGACCTATGGAGCTTGGGAGAGAGTTTTGCCAAGGAATTTTGGACCGGCAGAGCGGGGAAAGAATTCAAGAACTTAAATTTTTTTTTATTAAAAGCACAAAAGTCATTGGAGCTCCCGCGAGCCCACAAAGGGAAACAAAATGAAAATTTGACTAAGTCCTGAAAGGGACATGTGCCATCATTTTGTGCAAAGGTGCTAAGGCGGGATTGCAGAGGATTTTGGGGACTTGAAACTTTACGCCAAAATAGTTTTGAAGTCAAAATTATGGCCACATTTTTGAAGGAACCTAGAAGCGACACGTGGTAGGCCAAAACCAACAGCGGGCTGGCGGGCCTTCGGAGGAAAAATAGAATTTTTTCCCTTTTGTGAAAAAGGTGCAAATGGAAAAAAAGGAGCCCCTGCCTCTACTGACCCCAATGGATGCCACATCATCAGCAGATTTGTGGGGGAAATGTGCCAAAATTGCCTGAGTTGTTTCTTTTGTAGAAAACGTAAAGGAAATACTCAGAGAGTAATATCTTTTGGTCCAGAGCTCTGTTTTTTACAATATTTGTACCAATGGAAAGATCTAAAAATTCTCTTCATCATTGAGTCTTCAATTTTGCATTTTGGTGGAGATTTGTGGGAAAAAATTGCAAAACGTGGTTTGGCATGAAAAAAATGCAAAACTAGTTTTCAACCACCAAATTAAATGAACTTTGGGTCTTTTCTCCCTCGAGTAGAAAAAATACATTGGGGAATGGATTTTGCAGATGGATCCTTGAATTTTTGACCCAATTTTTTAAATGTTGTCAGTGGTTGGAGCAAAAGATCTGATTTTTCACATTTTCCCTCTCTTCTCATGTTTTTTTCTATAAAATGTAACAGAGGCATCATTTCGAGAAGTTAGTTAGTGGTTGTTCACTCTTCTTCTCTGCCTCCCTCCTCTTTTCTTCCCAAGGGTCGAAAATGGAGTTGGAACCTCCTCTACTCTGTAATGGCATTTTTTTGCCTCTTTCCTGTGAAATGGTGCATAGTGTAAATATGGAGCAATAAAAGTGTATTTTTTTGATGCATTTTTCCACCCTTTACTCGTTTTTGGTTGTTTCTTCTTGCCTCTCATTGTTGCAGGGCATCTGTGCATGTTTGAATGTCATTTGCAGTTTTTGGAGCTGTGTTTTTCGGGATTTTAGAACATTTTCTGTGTGAAGTCCATCTATGGTCTGTGATGCACTTGTCCATCCTCTCCATACTCTCCATTGCTCACCTCTCTTTGATTCCATGGCAATTTTGATAGATGATAAACATTTTCCTTCTCTGGTGTATCACCATTTTAGTGTAGGATCTTTTTTTCTAGTTTTCTTTCTCTCCTTGTCTCCTTGGAAGTTAAATTAGGATTATATTAGCTTTCCTGCACTAGAATAGGTTGTGGCAGGTGCTTTAGGAAGAAGAACCAAACTTCTTTGGAGGATCATTCCCATTTACAAGTCCCATAGCTTGGGGAATGATCCAATGTTATGCAAATCACACCAAATTACCCTGCCATAGAAAATGAGATCCATAACTAATTTGGGGGTGTTGTGATTTCACACTAATAGTTTTGGCACACCCGGTGGGACCTTAGAGATCTTCAATTCATTGCAACAAGGTTGATGTTAACTTGTTGCAATTTTTAGCTTATGAGAAGCTTCAATTTTCATATCTGGTGACTCCATCTGGTTTACAACCCATCTCTAAGTTGCAAACCTATTTTCCATCCTTTTCCATTTCATTCTTCTTTCCATCTCTTTCATTTTTTTCCATTCCATGAAGTTGTGTAATCATGAATTCATTTTCACCATGAAATTCACAACAACAACAACAATACATTCCAACTCCAATGCTTTCTACAACTCCTTCAAATCAGCATTTTGAGCAAATTCAAAATCAGCATGTTTACCCCTATGAGCAGAAGTGCTAAAATCAGTTTGGCTATGGAGATTTCCAAGAGCAGGGGTATGCAAACAATGAAGAAAATCAAATGCAAGATGTTGGTCTATTGGAGAAGATCTAAAAAATGGAGATTGGCATGGTGCATTCAAGGGCAACAGCTCAAATGAAGGCATTCAAGATTGGTTGCAGGACACCTTGCCCATGGGAAGGCCCTTTTCCAAGACACTACAACCATCAGGAGAATTTGGAATTCATGATTGGAATGTTGCCCCAACTTGCACAATGGACTGAAGAGATAGAGGCCTATGAATTTGGTGCTAAACAGCCTTGTCAATGGTAAAGTTCTAAACCATCATCTAGTATTTCTCTTTCCATTTCTCAAGCAGCACCATCTCAATTTGAATGTCAAGTTTCAAGTTTCTCTAATTCTTCTCTAGTTGTGAAAACCATCCCCCCATCCCCTAGTCTTCCATCTCATCTCATCTTTTCTTCCCTCTTCTCTTCCAAATCCAAACCCCCTCCACAAGAGCAAAAAGAAACACCTTCCCCTCCAAAGAAACAAGAAGTTCAATCCTTCCCATTACCACAAACAAATGCACAAATGATTGAATCCCAACCTACTTCTCCTCTTACCTTCCCAATTCCATGTGGGGAAGAAGATATTGCAAAAATCAGTCAAGGAAAACAAAAAAAGAGTTAGTAAAAGAAGAAATGGTTAAGATCTTAGTGAGCTTAGCTCTTAGGTTTGGGATGATAGAGATTTCTTTATTGGTTAAGCCTACATAGGAGGTAAAAGTTGAGGAACTAGAGGTGGTCAAGGCTGAGTTTGTTGCAACAAAAGAAGAACAAAGACAAAGGGAAGAAAATCAGCAGCCTTTTTTCTTAGAATGTAGTGCCCATATTGGCACTCTGCTTGAAGAAAATGATGATCTAATAGAAGTTGCACAATCAGCCATGGAAGAGAAAGAACAATCAGCTCAAATCCCCATTGATGAGGAGAAAATGGAAGAAATCGAATCAAAGTTTGTAGTAGTAGAAGAAGAAGGCATCATTGGAAACTTTTTGCTTTCATTTGAAGGGCCTGATTTGGTTAATGAATCCATCATGGGGGAGGAAGAACTAGCAGCTCCAAGTTCAATTAGAGAGGAGAACATGGATGTGAACAAAAAAAATTCAGAGGCATGAAACCATGAGTTGGTTGCACATAAGATAGTAGATCTCTCCTCCATTCAATCTTTCCCAAAGTTTGACTATGTGGAGGAGTTTGAACTCACTAGCTTCATGTTTGAAGATGAAGCTTCATCTGGTGAAAAGAATGCAAATTTTGAGATCACCATGCAAGAGGGAGAAACTTGGCTACAACAGGACATCATAGAGTCTGATATTTTATCAAACTTAGAAGGATGTTTTAATAGGGAGCAGCCCACAGAAGTTGTAATATTTTCTTCCCCATCATTCACCATTCAAGAGCCTACTACCATGAAAGCAAAATTGCAAGCACAACCAGCATTTTCCACCATGCTTCTTGAATCAAGGTTGGGAGATTTTGATCTTCCAAAGGCCACATCCACCATGAGAGGGAACCTCCAAGAAGGCATTGCTATCACAAATAGTTCTTTATAACAACAAAGTAGAAGGTTTGATTTGACAAACTTCATGCTAGAAGAAGGGGATGTACAAGAGCAGATTGATCTTCAAAAATCAGCAGAATAACTCCAGAGCCAACAATGTATAGCAATAGAGTATGATGATGCAAAATCAGCTCCAATGGATGTTGCAATCAGAGATGAAGAGCTGCAAATTATAGAGGAGTTTTATGCTGCTATGGAGGAAGAAAAAGGGCAAAAGATTTCCAGGACTTCTTCCACACCATCGATTCAAGAGGGTCTGCAAGAAGACTCTATTTTTGGAGTTGAAAATAAGAGCTATGGGCATATCAAACAGACCAGACCTTGCCCAATCAGGTATTTGGCTTCACTGGAGCCAAAGGAGAAGCCAAAACCAGTCATGTCCATTTTAGGGCACGAGGATGAGATATAAAGCACCAAGGATCAGTTGTTGTACCTCTTCAATCCAAATGCAGAGAAACTAAAATAGGTATTGGTTTTGTCTTTAATTGATACTTTGGTTATTTGGGTGGAAGATCAACTTGTAGTTAGTTTTTCACTCATCCAACCAGCCATGTCCAGTGCCAAATCAGGTGCGTGGCTACCGTTTTTGAGGAAGGGAAGCTATTTCTCCCTGCCAGTTGTGGGTTTTGTTTGAGTTCCCTTTGCTCTTGGTTAGAGTAGAGTAGGTAGGTTTTTTTTCAGAAGAAGAAGTGCTTGTGCACACTTTTCATGTTTCATTTGGAGCATGTATGATTTTCAGTTTGTATATAGTTTTTGGTGTTGTTGTATTGCTCTTGCACAATTCATTTCACTTGGAATTTTGGTAAAGATAAACTCCAAGTTTCAGTGGGTTTCCAAGTGATTCATAGGTCAGTTTTTTAGATTTATATCAGAAAATTGGTTATCAGGATTGACTCCATGCCCAATGGATGTAACTAAGGCCACTGATCATTCATCTAGTAGGTAGATGACCCCTGTGAGTCACCAAAGTTGTTAACTAAAATAAGCTCCCTCTTATTTTGGGTTAACTTACTCCCCTTTGTGCCTCACTCAAAATTTCACAAGTTTAAGGCACTTCAATATTTCTTAAAATTTCTCCATCAGCTAGACAATTTCTTCCCCTTTCCAGAAAGGTAAAGAACTCCTGTTAACTCCTTGTATTTCTATAGTTATGACTCGGTGGAGTTATGGAGGAAAATTTGCCCAAGGCGGACTTGCGGAGCTTGGGAGAGAGTTTTGCCAAGGAATTTAGGGCTGGCGGAGTGGGGAAAGAATTTGAGAACTTAGCACATTTTGGGTTAAAAGTGAAAAAGTCATTGGCGCTCCCGCGAGCCCGCAAAGGGAAAAAAAGTGAAAATTTGACTAAGTCTCGAAAGGGACACATGGCATCATTTTATGCAAAGGTGCTAAGGCGAGATGGCGGAGGATTTTGGGGACTTGGAAATTTTTGCCAAAATATTTTCTAAGTCAAAATTGTGGCCGCATCTCCGAAGGAACCCAGAAGTGACACGTGGCAGGCCCAAACCAACAACAGGCTGACGGGCCTTCGGAGGAAAAATAGAATTTTTACCCTTTTGCGAAAAAGGTGAAAATGGAAAAAAAGGAGCCCCTGCCTCTACTGACCCCAATTGATGCCACGTCATTAGCGGATTTGTGGGGGAAATGTGCCAAATTTTCCCGAGCTATTCTTTTTGTAAAAAACGTAAAGGAAATACTCAGACAACCATATCTTTTGGTTCAGATCTCCGTTTTTGACAATCTTGGTACCAATGGAAAGATATAAATATTCTCTTCATCATTGAGTTTTCAATTTAGAATTTTAGTAGATATTTGTGGGATAAAATTACAAAATGTGATTTGGCATGGAAAAAATGTTGAACCAGTATTCAACCACCAAATTTAATGAAATTTGGGTCTTTTCTCCCTTGAGAAGACAAAATACATTGGGGAATGGATTTTGCAGATGGATCCTTGACTTTTCGACCCAATTTTTTAAATGTTGTCGGTGGTTAGAGTAGAAGATCTGATTTTTCACGTTATCCCTTTCTTCTCACATTTTTTCTATAAAATGTAACAGAGGCATCATTTCGAGAAGTTAGTTAGTGGTTGTTCACTCTTCTTCTTTGCCTCCCTCTTCTTTTCTTCCCCAGGGTCAAAAATGGAGTTGGAACCTCCTCCCTTTCTCTGTAATGGCATTTTTTGCCTCTTTCCATTGAAATGGTTCACTTTGTAAATATGGAGCGATAAAAACATATTTTTGTGATGCATTTTTCCATCCTTTGCTCATTTTTTTTGTTTCTTCTTGCCTCTAATTGTTGTAGGGCATATGTGCATGTTTGAATGTCATTTGTAAGTTTTGGAGCTATTTTTTTAGAGATTTTGGAACATTTTCTGTGTGAAGTCCATCTCTGTTCTATGATGCACTTGTCCATCCTCTTCATTGCTTACCTCTTTTTGTTTCCATGGCAGTTTTGATAGATGATCAACATTTTCCTTCTCTGGTGTATCACCATTTTAGTGTAGGCTCTGTTTGTTCCAATTTTCTTTCTCTCCTTGTCTCCTTGGAAGTTATATTAGGATTAGATTAGCTTTTTTGCATTATAATAGATTGTGGTAGGTAGTTTAGGAAGAGGAACCAACCTTCTCTAGAGGATCATTCCCATTTGCAATTCCCACATCTTGGGGAATGATCCAATGTTATGCAAATCAAACCAAATGACCCTACCTTAGAAAAGAAGATCCATAACTCATTTGGGATTCAATGGCAGCAATACGAAGTATGCCAAAATTCTCATGCCAAAAATCTTCTATCTCACCTTGTTTCATTTTGACCATTTTTGTAATTGGATAAATTTGGTTGGATTTTTCTTGTGATTGTTTGATTTATTTTATTATTTGTTTCCCTAACCTTGAACACCATGGTAAAACTGGATTACTTCGTTTCTCACCTAATTATTATTTCCCAGTGCTATTAAGGTCATTTTGGATGATTAGTGTTATGGGTTGTTTTTTGTCTTAATCTTGTTTTCGGAATGTGTTGGGAGTTGCTAAGAAATTTGGTGGGGACAAATTCTCACCTTGAATTCTCCCATTTAAAGCAAAAGCCCTAATTTAACCTTCAAGTGCATTTTTTAAGGCTTAGTTTGAAACGTAAGGGTCTTATTTACCTCACAATTGGTCCATGAAACCTAACCTATGGGTGAGGGAAGATTTTTGTGAACCCAAAAATCCTCTTCCCTATTCCACCCCCTCTCAAGTCACTATCTAAATACTCTTTACATGTTTTACATGTGTGGCTTTTGGATTTTGTGTGGGCTTTGGGGGCTAAGTGGGATTTTTTTCCCTCTTGCATTTATTGTTTTGGGGAGTGTGGAAATTGGATTTGATGAGATGGAGGATTTTCTTACTTGGAAGGTGTAACGCCCACTAAAACAACCCACTTGAGACCCAAGAACAACCTAGGATTAGTTAGGAAAAATTATGGAGTAATTGTTTTTTTTAAAAAGAGTATACAACCAGGGTATAAGGCAACAATTGTCACTTACAAGTTCCCTAAAAATTATAAACTACTAGAATACACTTTTCTTTTATTAAAAATTATTAGATGTTATAAGGTCCAAAATTTAGGGTTAAAAGGTTCAATAAGGTTCAAAGGGTAATTGCTCACCATACCCACTCTCTAACAGGCTTAGAGGTTCAACTATATTTTTCTCAAAATTAAAACATTCAAAACTTTCCTAAATTATTCCCATTGGATAGGAGATTTCTTCACCTTTCTAGTGATTTAAAGAAGTCCCCCTAACTCCTCATATTTTTCGAGTTATGGGCCAGCGGGCCTTGGGGTGAAAATTGTCCCTAAGAGCGGGCTTGCGGGCCAAGGGGTGAAATTTGCCTCAAGGGTGGGTCGACGGGCCGCGGGGAGACTTTTGGAAAAAAAATTGTTTGGGGGAAAAAAACCAATTTTTCACCCGTGCACCCATGGACCGCAAGTCCACAAGGGACACGTGGCACCTTCCAAGTCAGCGTGGGGAGAGCGGGGCGGTGGGAGACCTTTTGAAAATTCTTCCTGCGTGGGTTGAAAAACCAACCTTGTGCCCATGCTCCCGCAAGTCTGCAAGGGACATGTGGAATCTTCAAATCCAACATGGGGAAGGAAATGCAGTGGGGAGAAAATTAGGTTAACACCCTGAAGGGCTAAGAGGGTAGCATTCACCCGTGCCTCCGCCGGTACCTCATGATGCCATGTGGCAGCTCCAGATTGGTTGCGGCCGATGGGATGGTGGGTAAAATTTAGAAAATTTTCTGAAGCACAAAAGGAAAAAAGGGAACCGCTCCTCTCCTGATGCCTTGTGATGCCATGTGGCATCACCTGATTGGTTGCGAGTTGGTGGGGAAATTTTTGAAAATTTTCCCAAAATTTTCTAGAAGCGCTAAGTTTAAAAAGGGGTCCACCCCTCTGCCAACACCTCGTGGTGTCATGTGGTAGCATCTGATTGGCTGTGGGTCAATGGTGCAGAAGAGAAAATTAGAAAAAAAATTCCCAAAAATTTTCCTAAGTACCAAAGGAAAAATTCAGGCCCACGGGCCTGCCAAGGAAATTTTTTCCAATTTTTTTTTGATGCCAAGGAAGAAAAATTTCAAAAGGCCATAAATTTAGATAGAGAGCTCGGTTTTGGGAAAACAAGGACTTTATGGAAATCTCTATATGTGATCTTTACTTAGTGATCATTAATTTTTCATTTTGATAAAGTTTAAGGAGTCAATTTTAAGAAAACGACCTGCAGGCTTTTACATTACAAACTGGTAAATTTGAACTTATAATATTTGTTCAATTTGATCTTCTTCCTCTCTCAACATGTCAAATATACATGGAGGATTTTTCCTAGAGATATTTAAGGAGGATTTCAATAATTCAATTTGTCTAATTGATTTACAATTTGAACATTTACGTTTCTTGACGGAAAAATGACTGTAAAATAGTTTGAGCCCGATTTTGCTAAGTTTTCTAAGAATTTCCTTAAGTTTTTTTGTCTAATTAGATTCATTTAGGGATTACTACATCAATTTAATCATTTAATCTATTATTTCATTATTGCAGGTTTGAATTGTGCATTTAAGGTAAGGTATTTGCCAGTTGAGAATTAAAACAGAGTTCAAGTTTTGGTAGGGCCTATTTATCATTTTAATCATCCAAGTCTGGGGATTTCTTCCAATTTCAATCTAGTACCTTTAGTTGATTCAGTTCCAATTATTCAAAACCAAAAATATAATTCTGATTTCAAACTTTACACATTTCAAGAGACAGAGTTCTACATTTTCCTTCGTACGCATTTATTTCTTTCAACAGAGATTTCAATTCCCATTTAGATGTTGAATCTTAAAACAACAACACAATTTGAGAAGGTAATGCAATCCTTTATTGATTCTAAAATACAACTTTACAACCTTTCTTTCATTCTTCAAATTCATCATACAAAATACAATTCTTTCACATTCTTTCAAAGGCTGAAAACAGAGTTCATATCTTTTACATTTCACTTGACAACTTTCATAGACAATAAAACAACTTTCTATTACAAAACATTTACGTGTTCCTTCACTTCAGGTGGGAAAAGGTACAATAAACTTTATCTCAACAAGGGACTGTCAAACTACTCTCTTTTTTTCGGCTCTTGAACAACAACGTGCATATTTCTCATTCTTCCAAATAACAATCACAACAAGAGTAGGGGAAAGGAAAATCTCTCCACCCAACCAAGACATCCAATGAAGAGGAGAATACATCCTTCTTCATTGGCCCCCGAGCCCCAACCACAATGCAATAAAAGATGTGATCCAACTCATCGCAACAATAGGCTTCCACAAACACACAAGCAACACTTTCACAATAAAACACAGTCCAAAATAGAATGTAGTTTACAACTACATTAAAACATGACAATCAATACAAAGGCTTCATCAAGTAAGCCAAAGGAGGAAGAAACTATGGGGGATGTTGTTTATGCCTCCCAAAGAGAAATGGGTATCACCACCTAGGAACAAACCACCAAAATATGTATATATATATATATAATTTCAAATCCCTGACATGCCCTTATGCTTCCCATAAGTACCCCTTATTCCTCACATTTCCTTATGTCTCCCCAACCTCTTATGGCACCCCATAATGAGTAAAGAAATGTAAGCAATTTCTTTGTAAGGTGAAACTAAAATTCCAACTCCCTCCACCCTTATACCTCCCTGAACACACTTGTGTCTTCCACAATATAACCCCATAGTCTTCTCCTACACCATCCCTAGGCCATCTACCCAACAGCCCATAAACAAGCCAAAACATTCACACATTAACATTTTCATAAACAAAAGAGAAGCATTTCAAGAGTCAAGCTATTACCTCTCCATAATGGAGTTGTCCCAAGTTCCAAGACAACAAGCTTTATCCCATTGGAAGAAATCCAAAACAGCCAAACACAAGCATGCAACAATCTTCCAAAAACTTCTTCAGGCAAGAGCTCCAAAAACAAAAAAAGAATTCACCCAAGAACAAAGTCTCCAAAATGAAACAACCCCAAAATAAGTCAAGGAATTTGAATTTTATAGAAGAGAGAAGGAAAGAGGATGAGGTAGATCCATGTAGGATGTCATATCACAAATCTTCAACCCCAACCCAAAATTCAACTTCATTCCCTAATGCACAATAAATAGGTGGGTGAAAAAAATATGACAGTTTACTTACACACTCAAATCTCAAAAAGCATCAAAAAAGTTTAATCTCAACTCCCCAACCATTGGTATCATTGGTAATTAAATTTAAGAGGTATGGGACAATTTTAACTTGTCCCTTGAGCCTCCAAAATCATGATTAGTATCAAAAGGTGTCAAAGGAAATTGGGCACTACATCCCTCTCCCCTTAGACTGAAATTCCTCTTGGAAGTCATTGGAACAAATGTGGAAACTAAACTCTTAGCAAGGTAGCATCCTCTCATGTAGCTATAGTCTCATCATATCTGTCCCACTCCACCTAGACCTGGTCAACCTCTCTACCCCGAAGGCCCAGGGTCTTGCGATCTAGAATGCAAACGGGCTCCACCATCACCTACCCCTGATTATACACCTATAATTATGTCCAATCTAACACATGAGAAGGATCTACAACGTATCTCCTAAGAAATGAAACATGAAACACATCATGTATGCGAGACAAGTTGGGTGGCAATGCTAGACGGTAGGCCAAAAGGTTGATACACTCTAAGATCTCAAAAGGACTCACAAATCTAGGAACTAACTTAGAACCTTTTCCATAATGGATAGGGCTCTTATGTGGCCTGACACGAAGGAACACCTTCATGTCCACATCAAAACTAGAGCCAGCCCTATGCTGATTTGCATACTTCTTCTGTCTGTCATGTGCCTCATGTCGTCTCTATTTGACCAAAACCACCTACTGCTCCATGTCCTGCAACAAAGATGGTCCAAGAGAAACCCTATCCTCTAACATATCCCAGCTAAGAGGTGTCTTGCACTCTCTACCATACAAAGCCATAAAAGGAGCCATGCCTATAGAACTTTGAAAACTATTATTGTAGGAAAACTCCACCAAGTACAGGTACTCCTCCCATCTAGACAGATGATCCATCAGATACATCATGAGCAAGTCCTCTAAAATATGATTCACTCGCTCAGTCTGTCCATCTATCTCAGTGTGATATGTTGTGCTGAAATTGATCTTCATCCTGAGAGCATGCTATATAGTAGTCCAAAAATGGGAAGTGTACAAAGGATCACGGTCACTAATGATCTTCTGCGAAATCCCATGCAACCTAACAATATCATTCAAGTATACCTATGCCACTGCACTAGATGTATAAGTGGTCTTCACTGGGGAAAAGTGAGCCACTTTTGTCAATTTATCAATTGTGACCATGATGGCGTCATGGTGATATCTCAACATCAATAGCTCAACAATGAAGTCCATGGAAATGGTGTCCCACTTCCATTTCGGTATAGCATGAGGGAAAAGAAGGGAAACTGGATGCTGATGCTTGGCCTTTACTTTCTGGAACTCTAAACATTGTGACACGAACTGAGCCACATCTCTACAAAGTCATCTCTAATGATACAACTATCTCAAGGTGGCGTCCATATTCTTCACCCCAGGATGGGCTGAATAGGGTGCACAATGTGCCTCTACCAAGATGTCTTGCCTCAAGCCTCCATCTCTAGGAACATATACCTGACCTCTGTGCTTGAGAAGGCCATCTACCTCTAGTGAGAAACCATCAAAATTCTCCTCAAGGAGTCTCTGAGACTCAATCTCTGCTCGAACTACAATGTAGAAGATGTCAAGAGGAAGCTGCTGAAGAATCCTACTCAGTAAATTTGTGCTCACTAAGGTGGCCATAGTCACATGTCTCCATCTACTAAGAGTTTTTTCCACCACATTCTCCTTTCCCTTCACATGTTCTATCTCCATATCGTACTCACGAAGTAACTCCATCCAATGCCGCTGACGAGTGTTGAGATTGGGCTGCGTGAAGAGGTGGCGAAGACTCAAGTGATCTATCCTGAGTGTGAATCTCTAACCAAGAAGAAAGTTCCTCTGTCAAACCAAAGCGTGCACAACTGCCGCAAGCTCAAGATCATGATTTGGATAATTAAGTTTGTAATATTTGAGTTTGCGAGACTCAAAATCCACTACTCTACCTTCCTACATAAACACACCTCCAATCCCTGCTAAATAAGCATCCATGAAAATGAAGAACTCACCCTGTAGATCCAGCACTGTAAGAATAGGTGTTGTAGTGAGACATTCCTTCAATGTACTGAAGGCCTGCTCACACCTATCCAACTGAAGACACTTCTTCCATTTCCTTTGAAGGGAAGTGATGGGGTTTGCAATCTGAGAGAATTCTTGAACAAATCTCCAGTAGCAACTTGCTAATCCCATGAAACTATGGACCTCAGTCATAGTAGTGGGTGCTGACTATTCCATAATAACTCTAATATTGGAAGGATCGATGGTGATACCTTCTCTAGAAATGATATGACCCAAATATTGCACCTTTTTCTGAAAGAATGCACACTTCTCCCAGTTCCCGAAAAGTTGTTGGTCTCGGAGACATTGAAGCACCTAGTGAAGGTGCCCCTCATGCTCCTCACGCATACATGAGTAAATCAAAATTTCATCAAGGAAGATGAGCATGAAGCGATCTAAGAAGGTCCTAAATACCCCATTCATCAAACTCATAAACACTGCGGGGGCATTAGTCAAACCGAAAGGCACCACTGTAAACTCATAGTGGCCATATCTCATACAGAAGGTGGTCTTATGAATGTCTACCTCCAAAATCCTCAACTGATGGTAGCCTGACTTAAGATCATATCTTATAGAAATATCGTGGCTCCCTTCATCTAATTGAATAAATCATCTATCCGTGGAAGGGGGTAACTATTCTTAATTGTTACTTTCTTCAGCTGCATGGTAGTCCACACATAAACAAAGGATCTATCCTTCTTTATTCACAAAGATCATCTGGTGCACCCAAAAGAGATACACTAGGATGGATTAGGTGTTTCTCCAAGAAGACACTCCAGCTACAACTTTAGCTCACATAGCTCAGGTGTGGCCATCCGATATATGGTGCACATGAGATAGGATTCCACTCCAAGAACCAAATCAATATGAAATTCAATCTCACATGTGGCGGTGGTAGCCTTAGACAGGTCACCTAGGAAAGACAATGGAGAACTCTCTGAAAAATAGGGTGGTCATCAAGTGATGGTCCACTAGAATCTCATCCTCTGATTGTTTACTAACAGTGATAGCATACATAACTAACAACCCCGTCACGCATAATGCTTTAGATACGTAGTGGATATGGTGTAAATAGAGATGAGTTCTCCTGACTCCAAAAATCATCTGACTCCACTGCCCAAATCATCTGCAAAAGATAGTAACCTTGTTGTGAACAATCAAATCTAGCCTCTGTGCGTAGATGACCAATCCATACCCAAGATAACTCCATTTGAACCCAATAGGAAGGATACAAAGATCCAAAGTCCTGGTGAAGGGTCCTAAGTCCACTACACACTCCTTAACTAAGGAGTCCATTGAAAAATTGTCTCCAGAAGCCATCTCAACATCCTAACTAAGGCCCTATCTAACTGCCACTAGCCTGCATCGCTCTACTAAATATGGATGCAATGAAAGAATCTGATGAGCCTAAATCAAACAGAGATAGGAGGTAGAAATACCACCAATACTACCTGTGGTCTCTATCACTCGTACTCATGATGCTCTTCCTGGTGGTTCTTGACCGCTAGCATAGATCATGTGGCTCCTAGCCCATGTAACCAACCAGTAGGCTCAGAAATAGGTGTCCTTACCCTAATTATTAGGGTTTTGAGGGCACTCTCTCCAATGATGATCATTAGCACCACACCCATAGTAACTATCTGGTCCTCTCTATTGAGTAGATAAGTCCTGGCAGGTGGACTCTGGTAGGTCCATGTTGTACAACCTGATGATCCTACCATAGATTCTGTTGAGGTGTCTGCTGGTGGACGTACTTCTACTGACTGTGCTCGAAGTGGCAGCCTATGTTTCTTCTTGGGCCCCCGAGCTGGAGGTCCTATACTATGCCCCCTCTGAGCATCATGGTGTTTGTGGAGGCCAAAAAGGTGGTCGGAAGTCTGCTACTACTGCTACTGCTCCTGTGGCCTAAAGGAAGACTCTGGTGAACCTGTTTACGCCACAAGGAGGAGGTATCTGATCCCCTTGAGATACTATCCTGTAACTGTTATATGTAGATCCTGGACTTGGTATCATAAGCCTGGTGAGTCTTTCCCCGAGTTTTCTTTAAAATATAAGCCTTATCCACAACCTCTGATAGTGTCTGTGGGACAATAGAATATGCACTTCACCTACCCAATGTATAGAGTTCATGGCCCATGATGAACCTGTGAACTCTACATATGCTCATCCTGCATGTAATCACCATACTAAAGTAGATCTAGAAATCAGACCCTCATACTCTGCCACTGTCATGGATATCCTTGTTGTAAGATCATGAAACTCATCGATCTACTGCTTATGTATGAATCTCTGTGGATATGTATCTACTCTTGAAGTGCTCCTCGAAGAGCTCCCAAGTGACTGTCTCAAAATCTACATGAAGCTTCTATCTCCTCAGTCCTCTACCAAACACTCTAAGACTCCATCTCTCAGAAGGGGGACATGCAAAATAATATTTCATGTTACTAGTACAAGGACATATCTTGAAGCATCCGCTCAAGATAACCAACCATGCCTTGTACCTGATATCCTCCCATGTCACTCTAAAAAAATGTGGCGGGCCGTAAGCTTTAATATGTCTCTAATGTGATCTGTCATTTTTGGTACTGTCAGCCCCTAGGTCTCTCTGTAAGAACATCCCTCGGCCTAAGGCTCCTGAGATCTGTCTCTGTGTCCCGAAGCTCTGGTCTACCCTGCTCTCTAGGTGGTGACTCATGTTTGGTTAACTCCACATGGGACTGATTTCTCCTCTATCCTTGCTCACTATGATCAAGGCGATGCATGAGCCTTAACTGGAAGGGACTCTTTCCTTTCTGCTACATGTCACCCTCCTAAAGATTCTCCACATAAAGTGACATAAACAACCTGTAGTGTCTACAAGTATCTAAGGAAGATATGGCTATTGCTGCAACATGATATGGGGGTGGTAAGATCTACGATCTATGTGAAAGGACCCATCAGTCCTAGTCCGCGCCTCCTTTACACAGACTAATATGGGAGTTAGTTTATCATCATCTAAGTTGTATTCAATTTCCATGTGTTACTAAAATAAGTAATTTCCAGAGTAAATTGCTTCTGGGTTTAAAAGTGTGCTAGATTTAAGGTTCATGTCCCAAGTTTTCCAAGTGTGCCTGATGTCCCAAGATATTGAACCCATCAACTCTGATACCAAGTGTAACACTGACATTATTCTACCACTCAAAACAAAGAACAACCTATAATTAGTTAGGAGTCAAGTTATACGAGTAATAATTCTTTTTGTTTAAAAGTGTATAGCAAGGTTAGACATTTTCACAGGCTTAATAATTTATCAGTTAGGGGCTTTCCAACACAAGCTTATGGACAACTGGGATTAGAATTAATAATTAATAGTATAATTTACTTCCTAAGTTATATTTACATTTTAGAACATCTATTAAGGTCCCATTAGGTAATTTAGGATATCAAGTAACAAGGCTCATATTAATTTCTAACTCAAAGGTTTAATTGTTTTACCATAGTCACTCTCTAAGTGGCCTAGAGGTCACCCCATTACTATATGTTATTCTCAAAATTATCGCATTAAAAGTCACATTCCCATAAATTACCTTCCCACTTGGAGTGAGATAGGGTTTAATTTGGACCATTCCAGTGGTATGAATCTTTCCGCCTAGCTCATATTAGTTTTCCCTAAAGTTCCTTATGGTTCTATGGGGTAATTCCTATTTTCCTCAAGAGCGGGCCTACATTTGGTCTTTTCTTAGGGGTGCAGATTTTCCCCAGAGGAGGAATGGGAGGAGGAGAAGCCATCAGGGAGACAAGGGGGAACATTCCCGCACAGGGGAAAAAAATTTTGCACACGCACACCCGCAGGCCATAAGTCCACAAGGGACACATGGCGCCTCCCAAGTTGCACAGGGATGTTTCAGGGGAGAGTGGGGCGGTGGGAAACCTGTAGAGAATCCTTCCATGGATCTATGTGGCGATTTAATAACCAATCATTTTCTTGTTTTTTATTTTCCCGTTCAACTCTTGCAAGGGAAACATGGCATTTCTTTTAAGATCCAATGTAGTTTTACAGGCATTTTGGAGTGGAGAAAAATAGGATATTGCCTCAAAGGGCTAAGATCCTTTAGCATTTACCCGTTGATTCCTAGTTGACCTGCGAAGGTTCCTTGTTGTAGCTTTGGATCTTAGATTTTAGCTTAAATTGGAAACTGGGGAAGATTCACAGAAGGAAATTTAAAAAAAATTTTTACGTGCAAAAGTGACGAAACCGCCACTCCTACACAAAATGGCATGTCCTATGACCATCGCCCTACCTGGGGGATAGTTCACAGACTGAATGCTCTAAGCGGGGTGGTGGTTCTGGGAACCACCACTCTGCACATGGTGGCGGTTCTGTTCACCAAAATTTACACTAACCTTCAAAAAGGGGTACATTATTTTCACAGTCGAAACCTCTGTGAGTGCCATTTTTAAACCTCATGATTGGATGCAGTTTTAATGAAGGCGTCCTCTATTCATATTTTGGTAAGGTGATACTATATCTAATTTTCATAAGTTCCAAATACAAAATTTGGGCAACAACCTGCCAATCTATATTCTACCAATCTTTTTTACGCCAAGGAATGTAAAAATTGATTATAGGCATTACTACAATTTTGATAGAAAGATTAGTTTTGGGAAAACAAGGAATTTATGGAAATCTCTCGATGTGCTCTTTACTCAGGGATCATTAATTTGTAGTTTTGATAAATTTTAAGGAGCCAATTTTAAGAAAACAGTCTGCAGGATTTTACAGTACGAACTGGTAAATTTTAACTTATAAGATTTGTTTGATTTGATCTTCTTCCTCTCTTAACATGTCAAATATACATGGACGATTATTCCTAGAGAGATTTAAGGAGGATTTTAAGAATTCAATTTGTCTGATTGATTTGCAATTTGAACATTTATGTTTCTTAACGGAAAAATGACTGCAAAATAGTTTGAGCCCAATTTTGCTAAGTTTTCTAAGAATTTCCTTAAGTGTTTTTGTCCAATTAGATTCATTTAGGGCTTACTAAATCAATTTAATTGTTTAATCTATTATTTCATTTTTACAGGTTTGAACTATGCATTTAAGGTAATGTATTTGCTAGTTGAGAATTAAAACAGAGATCAAGTTTTGGTAGGGCCTATTTATAATTTTCATCATCCAAATCTGGGGATTTTTTCCAATTTAAATATAGTACCTTTAGTTGATTCAATTCCAATTATTCAAAACCCAAAATATAATTCTGATTTCCAACTTTACACATTTCAAGAGACAAAGTTCTACAGTTTCCTTCATACGCATTTATTTCTTTCAATAGAGTTTTCAATTCCCATTTAGATGTTCAATCTTAAAACAACAATGCAATTTGAGAAGGTAATGCAATCCTTTATTGATTCTAAAATACAACTTTACAACCTTTCTTTCATTCTTCAAATTCATCATACAGAATAGAATTCTTTCACATTATTTCAAATGCTGAAAAAAGAGTTCATATCTTTTACATTTCACTTGACAACTTTCATAGACAATAAAACAACTTTCTATTACAAAACTTTTACAAGTTCCTCCACTTGAAGTGGTAAAAGGTACAATAAACTTATCTCAACAAGGGACTGTCAAACTGTTCTTTTTTTTATGGCTCTTGAACAACAACACGCATATTTCTCATTCTTCCAAATAGCAATCACAACAAGAGTAGGGGAAAGGCAACCTCTCCATCCAATCTTCCAGGAGTCTTCACTCCAATGAATATTTTGAAGCCATCCTTCCTCATTGGCCCCCGAACACTCCAACCACTATGCAACTCCAAAAGATCTGATCCAAATCATGGCAACAACATGATTCCAAAAAGACATAAGAATGAGCAAGTAACCCCATATCCATGAAATTCCCTCAAGTAAATAGAAATGGAATGTGAGGATGATGAGGTGGCTCCATTATAGGATGCCATTTCAATACAAAGGCATCCATTCCCATAAGTCAAAACACCATGCCCAAGACAACTAAATGGGGGATACATGCAATATTATGACAACCCAAAAGACACTCAAACTTGGTATCACCATGCCTAGGAACAAACGACCAAGATTAATTGTGGTAAGTAGGATAGTGCATATATATTTATCACTTTATATACACTCTAAAATACATAAATTATTTTTATAATTCAAATTATGAGAAGCAACAGTAGAGCACCAAGTAGCACAATATTTCAAAATAATAATCTCAATATGTAATTAAAATAGCTTCGCCACTTTGACGGGGAAACCTCCAAACTATACAATAAAACTCAAATGCTCTAATGATGATCAAATACTACCTACAATCCTCTATATATACTATTCATATGTTATGACCATCACCAAGGCTGACCTACTAAGCATGAAAAACTATAAATGATAAAATAAAATGATATGGTAAGCCACAAGTTGGCTACCCATATCCTAATACAACCAATAGGTTAAGGGCATATCATGCCCTTCCCCTTCAAACCAATGTTGTCCTCAATGTTAAATAATCCTGGATGTTGTTGCAGAAAACCTTCATCCTCCTAGGTTGCATCTTCTATGCTCAGATTCTTCCACTTGATCAGATATTCTTTAATGTCTCTGGTTCTCAGCCTCATAGCATGTGTTTACAGAATCTTCTCTAGATCCAAAATGATTCTTCCTTCCTCATCAAGTTCTGGTAACACTTTCTGGGATTCAAATATTCTTTCCAATAACCTTCTTCAGGTAGGAAACATGAAATATTGGTTGTATGCATCAGAGATTGAGGTAACTCTAGTTTATAAGCAACACTGCCAATTTTCTGTAGAACCTGATAAAGGCCATAATATTTAGGAGCAAGTTTTTTGTCCTTTTTCTATTTCTTTAGGGACATTTGCTTGTGATTCTGGAGATGTACAAAAACCTAGTCACCAATTTCAAAATTTCTTTCACTATGGTGTTGATCTACTTGTTGTTTCATCTTGTTTTGTGCCAATGCCAAATTCTCCTTCAAACTAGCCAAAACCTGTTGTTGATGTTGAATGTGTCCCTCAACATATCTGACCTTAGTTTTCACCCTTAAGGAAGAAGTGATAGAAGGTGGATGGTAACCATATAATGCTAAAAATGGGGTCATTTGTGAAGAGGTATGAAAAGATGTGTTATACCACCATTCTGCAAATGGTAGCCATTTAATCCACCTTTCATGCTTATCTGATACAAAACAATGTACATACCCCTCTAATAATTTGTTGACTACTTATGTTTTCCCATCAGTTTGAGGATGATAAGATGAACTGTGAGCTAGCTGAGTACCCAAACATGAAAATAATTCCTTCTAAAAATTAGATGTGAAAATAGGATCACGATCACTTACAATTATCTTTGGGGTTCCATGTAGCCTTTAAACTGTCTTCAAAAAATAGATGTGAATGTACTAGATGCAAATGGATGTGATAGGGCAAAAAAATGGGCATATTTTTTGATCCTATCAACAATCACAAAAATAAAATTCTTACCCTCTGAACAAGGAAATCCGGTGATGAAATCCATAGAGACCTCCTCCCATCTTTGGCTAGGAATTGGTAAGGGTTGCAACAGACCTGGTGTCTTAATTGTTTCCCTTTTGTTCTATTGGCACACTAAACACTCTGATACAAATTTTTTTGCATCCCCCTTGAGTCCTTCCCAAAATAATTCTCTTTTATTCTATGATATCTCTTCAAAAACCCAGAGTTTCCTCCAACAGGTGAGGAATGTAGCTCTGCAAGAATCTTATGCTTCAACTTAGAATCTTTACTCAAGTATAACATTTCTTTATACCATAGCGCATTACCTTTCCACTAAAATTTGTTGGATGTTATATAGGCTTTCTTGATATTCTGTATTAGAGATTGTGTATCCTTTTCTTGATCCCATTCCAATCTTGCTTCATCCACCCAATCATCCTTCAACATGGACACTCCACATAGTAAGGCATCTGCGGATGTATCCCTTCTAGATTATGCATCAAGTACTACATTTTCCTTACCCTTTTTGTATATTATTTCAAAATCATAACCCATCATTTTTATTACCCACTTTTGTTGTTCCGCAGATGATAACATTTTATCCAAAAAGTATTTAAGACTATCATGATTAGTTTTTACCTTGAAGTGTCTACCCATGAGATAGGGCCTCCGTTGCTTGACCACATGAAGAATAGACATCATTTATTTCTCATATACAAGTTTGAGCAGATATCTTTTCCTTTGAATTGATGACTCTCAAATGTAATTGGTCTTCCTTCCTACATTAGAATTGATCCCAATCCTAATCCTAAAGCGTCAGATTCAACAATGAAGGTTTTTGAGAAGTTGGGAGTAGCTAAAACTGGGGTGCTACACATGGCTTCCTTCAGCTACTCAAAGGATTTAGTGGCTACATCTATCTAATAGAAGGCATCCTATCTTTAGTAATGTAGTGAGTGGGCTTGCTATTCTACCATATCCTCTCACAAATCTTCTGTAGTACCTTGTTAGTCCTAGGAACCTGCACATAGATTGTTGAGATGTTTTGGGCCTTGGCCATTCCACCATAGCTTTGATCTTTTGAGGATAAACTTTGACACCTTAATGGAATACAATATGGCCCAAATACTCTACCTCTTATACACGAAATAGAACATTTGGATGGATTTTCATAGAGAGTATGTTTTTCCAAAACTTCAAACACTTTATTTATATGTTGTAAGTGTTCTTCCCATGTCTTACTTTAAATAAATATTTCACCAAAGAAAAGTAATACAAATTTCCTTTAAAAAGGCCTAAAAATAGTGTCATCAAGCTTTGAAAGGTTGAGGGAGAATTTGTAATACCAAAAGGCATTACCAAAAACTCATAATGGCCCTCATGATTCCTAAAATCCATTTTATAAACATCTTCCTCTCTTATTCTAATTTGATGGTACCCCGAACGAAGATCTAATTTTGTGACATAAGTAGCACTATGCAATTCATCAAGTAAATCATCAATTACTGAAATAGGAAACTTATATTTGATGGTGTACTTGTTGAGTTCTCAGCAATCTGGACACATCCTCCATTTTTTATCCTTCTTACGTACCATGACCATTGGTGAAGAATATGCACTCTAGTTATGCCTCATGATACCTTCCTTCAACATTTCATTAACCATTTTCTCGATCTCACTTTTCTGGGAATATGGGTATCTGTATCGTCTGATGTTAGGTGTTTGGCTCCCTAATTGGTGGTAGTCCCTAACTGAATGGCATGATCATGATCCCTAATTGGTGGTAGTCCATTTGGAATTGCATCAAAAACACACGATTGAGCATCAACAATATTCTGAAGATCGGGTGGCATTGAAGACTTTGTATTTTGTACTTCTATGGAAAATAGCTTTGCTATAAAGCCATCGAATCCTTTTCTAAGAACCTTCTACATCTGATGAGAGCTAATAATCTGTGGAGACTTAGCTACCATCCCCGTTAATTGTATTGTCCTTCCATCTGAATGAAATCACATGAACAATTCTTGGAAATTCATCTCAATAGTACATAAGGTTGTGAGTCATTGGACCCCCAAAACAATATCTTCCCCTCCCATAGAAATAGCAAACATAGGTGAGTCTAACATGTAGTCTCCCATGGAAAGCTTGATACTATGGCACTTTCCTATGCACTTGACTGTCCCACCATTCGCAATCATAACTTGCATTTCTGGAGCTGGGTAAATAAAACAATTGAGGTGGGCAACTAACTTACTATTTATCAAGTTATGAGTACTCCCCGAGTCAATCAACACCGTCACCTTTTGTTTTTTGAGATAGCCAATAACCTTGAGTGTTTGAGGAGTACTAATGCTTGACAATGCATGGCAAGAAATTGTAGGTTGGTGATCCTCTACTTCATCTTCTACTGGTTCCTCAGCCTCTCCTATAATTTCATCTTCCTCATCATCCTCATTACCTCCGTCAATATAGAACAAATTCTTCTCAGCACATTTATGTCTTGGTCCATATTTTCTATCACAGTTAAAACATAATCCTTTTGCTCTCTTTTCTTCCATTTGTTGAGGAGTCAGTCTAATTGGCCTAGCAAATGAAGGGGAAGAGATACTACGGTCTCTAGTGTTAATGAAAGGTGGCCTCCTACTACAAAGAATTTTTTCCTCTGCACGACGTGCCATGATAATAGAATCAGATAGCTTGATTGGATTAAACATCCATACCTCATGCTCGATGTGGTCCTTAAGACCCCCAAGAAACAAGTCATTCAGATTCTCTTCTGGAATATTCTCCACCCTTAAGGATAGGTTTTGGAATTGATGCACATAATATTTGACTGATCCTGTTTGCCGTAACTTTGCTAATTGACTAAAGTAGTTCTCTGAAACACTGGAACTATAGTGCAATTTTCACTTCTCGGTAAAAACTGTCCAAGTGACACCTAGACCATTCTTCTACCTCTGAGCACATAACCAACGATACCAAACAAATTGGTCATGTTCAAGATATAGGGATGCCAATGTCACCTTTTGTCCTGATAGTGTTTGATGTAACTCAAAGAAGTTCTCCATTTGATTTATCCAATTCAGGGGATCATTACCATCAAATTTGCGCATATCCACTTTCGGCATCATGTTCCGTGGTTGTGGATAAGTTTGATTCTGATGGGACTGGAAAAGTGATCCCATATAGTTAGTTTGTCCATAATTTTGAACTGGAGGTCCTCCTTGGTTGCTATGGGCCAAATTTGGGCCATACTGGTTACCCTTTACATGTTGCATGATATCATCTAACGGATGATTGATTTGGGCTATGTCTCCTTTAGAGGCCATCTCAAATTGTACAATTCACAACTCATACTCAAGTTGGCAAACCTTATGATCAACTGAGGTAAACCCTAGTGCTGAGGAATCTGTATTTGCCCCTTCTGACTCCATCTCTTTAATCACTACCCCATCTTTATTTGGGGTTTTACCAGAGTTTCTTTTTTGCTCTTGTGGAAGGCCCTGCCATGATGTCAAATCTTAGGGTTTAGGGTTTCGAAACAATTTCGGACAAACAAGAAAAAACACAGAGAATATACTAATACTATTTATTTGAGATATTTCCGAAAATTTAAAGAACTTAAAATTTTTCCACAATTTGCACCCTAGGAAGCGATTTTATGAAAAACCCTAAATTTGTAATAACTTTTGTAAAATAAATCAAAAAAGTCTTAAATTTTCAGGGAACCTTACTTGAAATTCTTCACAACTCTGGTAAAAATATCCCCCACCAATTCACTTTGGTTCACAATATGTGGCGGAAACAAAAAATTAGGGTTTTTGCCCTAATTTCGGCCCAGATCACAGCTCTGATACCACTTGTAATGAAATTACTTGTATAATTCAGATTAAGAGAAATAGTAGAGCACTAAATAACACAATATTTTAGAATAATGATCTCAATATGCAATTAGAATAGCTTCACCACTTCGAGGGGGCAACCTCCAAACCATATAACAAGACTCAAATGCTCAAATGATAATGAAATACTACCTATAATCCCCTATATATATACTATTCATATGCTATGGCCATCACCAAGGTTGACCTATTAATCATGAGAAATTATAAATGATATAATAAAATGATATGGTAAGCCACAAGTGGGCTACTCATATCCTAATACAAGCAATAGGTTAAAGGTGTAGCACAATCCAAACAAGCAAGAAACTATGGGGATACTGCTTATGCCTCCCAAAGGGAAATGGGTATCACCACCTAGGAACAAACCACCACAATATGTATATATATATAGATAATTTCAAATCCTTGACATGCCCTTATGCCTCCCCCAAGTACCCCTAATTCCTCACATTTCCTTATGTCTCCCCAACCTCTTATTGCACCTCATAATGAGTAAAGAAACAGAAGTTATTTCTTTGTAAGGTGGAACCCAAATCCCAACACCCTCCACCCTTATACCTTCCTGAACACACTTGTGTCTCCCATAAAATAACCCCATAGTCTTCTCCTACACCATCCCTAGGCTATCTACCCAACATCCCATAAACAAGCCAAAACATTCACACATTAACATTTTAATAAAAAAAGAGAAGCATTTCAAGAGTCAATCCCCTACCTCTCCATAATGGAGTTGTCCCAAGTTCCAAAACAACAAGCTTTATCCCAATGCAGGCAATCTAAAACAACCGAGCACAGACATGCAACAATCTTCCAAAAACCTCTTCATGCAAGAGCTCCAAAAATAACAAAAGAATTCACCCAAGAAAAAAGTTTCCAAAATGAAGCAACCCCAAAACAAGGCAAGG
The DNA here is from genome assembly GCA_019776745.2 of Taxus chinensis. Lineage (NCBI taxonomy): Eukaryota > Viridiplantae > Streptophyta > Pinopsida > Cupressales > Taxaceae > Taxus > Taxus chinensis. The sequence goes on along the minus strand of CM034146.1, from coordinate 310,430,051 downwards.
AATTTGAATTTTATAGAAGATGGAAGGAAAGAGGATGAGGTAGATCCATGTAGGATGCCATATCACACATCTTCAACCCCAACCCAAAAGTCAATTTCACTCCCCAATGCACAATAAATAGGTCGGTGAAAAAAATATGACAGTTTACTTACACACTCAAATCCAACCCACACCACAAAGGACTGAAATTAAATCATGTAAGAAAAGTGCAATTAAAACCTACAATTTCCTTTTCAAAAAGGATCAAAAAAATCTAATCTCAACTCTCCAACCATAGGTATGGTTGGTAATTAAATTTAAGAGGTATGGGACAAGTTTAACTTGCCCCTCAAGCCTCCAAAATCATCCTCCAAGGACAATTTCGAATTTCCAAGAAGGCAAAGTGTTTCACACTCAAAAGTTAACTTACACATCTCTTACAACACTTTAATTCAAGGCCAAAAACTCTATTAATTACTTTCTTATGACATATTTGATTTATTTATTTTAACAATATGATTACTCACAAAATTTACACACCATTTAATAATTAATGAAAGGGGTAAAAGCATCACAAAATAAACACATGCAAACATAACCAAAGGGACAAAAATAAAAGAAATGCATAAAACCCCTTGGTCACAATCCCTAACATAAGAGTTTATCCCCCCAGGGGAATCCCTAACACACACAAACACGCACAAATATATACTAGTTGCCATGGTGACCTTGTTGAATTCATCCAGAATTCCAATGTGGTTAGTCTCCAATCCCCTGATGTTTGTTGTGATATTTTAAACCTGTAAAATACAAATACCTCCTTTGGCCTCGTGGCCATATCAGAACATCCAAAATAATATAAATATAATTACCAAAATCATCTGGATATATGAATCACAACAACATAAAAGCAATCTAGAAATATTAGTTGTAATTTTACTCAACAATTATATCATCATCCAATAATTTTCATTTCTAGGTCTACTCATAATACCCAAATATCACAAGTCCACACAACATCCATAATATAACCATGTCAAATAGTATACCATCATCAATATCCAAAATGCCTCTAATAATCATCATGCATCCTAACTTAATTAAGTCAACAATAATCCATGATCTACATCTATCATTATACTATAATAAGGTCCATAATCATGTCTATATTATAATCAATAGTATCATGATTAGTATTAAAAGGTGTCAAAGGGAAGTGGGCACTACAGAAGGGTGACACATGTCACCCTCCCATGAGATTTTGGGTTGGAGAGTTGTTCCTATTTCTTGTTGGAATTTTGATGTTTTGGGGGATTTTTAGTGGAGAACTTTGGTGGGGGGCTTTGAGAGCTTGAGAAGACAAAGATCTAGGAGCATGTGGATTTGAGCATTAGAGTTGAGGTAGGTCTCACTCCTCGATGTATTTGATTTGAATAACTCTTTGATTGTGTGTGTGTGTGTTTGGTCGTAAAAAAGGACTTCAAGAAGAGCAACAGTCAGGGGACAAGAAGTCCCTCCTCTTTAATGGGAGAGGTTCCCTTATTCAGAAACAAACCTATTTACACATATATAAAGCATGATTTTCTTGTGGAACTTGGATATTATGAAAGTTTTTTCTATAAGGATCATCAATCACAGAAGGATTGAGGAATGAAAATGCGAGAACAAACAGAAAGGCACCATTCAGAATTATAGATGACAGAGTAATTCCTTATGCATGCGAGGGTACAACGAATTGGAATAAGATAATTTGTATCACATTAATAAGATGAAATTTGAAAGACACAAAGCTCTGTAAATAAAATCTGTAAGAATACAAAGCTTCTTAGCATAATACAGACAAATGATCTAACAAGATTAAATGAATAGCTTAGGAATAAAGGAAACCATATAGACAAAGAATGAAAAATCCTTCTGTATTTATTTCTTTAAGATTTATTTACACTTTTAGAAATAAGCCAAGTTCTCTCTTTTTTCAAAATGGTGAGGAGAGGCCATTATATAGTTTACAAATCAGTTACTCTTAGTAACGAATTCTTTTAACTAAAGATTAGTTAAAGGGTTGCTAATCGCAATACCCCAACTGATTACAACAAATCCGAGAGAAAGAATGGGAAGAGAAGAGAACTCAATTAGGAGAAGAAGATAGATGCTTATGAGTGGGAGGGACCCAGCGACTTTAAGATCCGCTGTTTGAACCTCTTCAACACCTCGGCTATGTCTCTGCCACGTGGGACTGATGTGTTGGCGGTAGACTGAGTCTAAAATCCGAGGCACTTCTCCATTTCCTTATCAAACTCAACATGAGTATGATAATCTTTGTTCGCTTCCTCTATAGCCGATTGGAGAGAGCATATCTCCTTCATATTTTCCTCGGAAATGGAACTCTCCTTAAATAGATCACCCTTGACAAAAGCTCTGAATTGAGCTTTGATTTATTGTAAGGAGAGAGGCACACCAGAAGTCTCATCCTGAAGATGGAAATGTATATCTTTAAAAGCATACACAACTAGTGTTTTGAAAGCCTCACCCTTCTGCCGGATATTCTTTAATTATCCCAAAGCCTCTTCCAACACCTTGATCTTCCATTCCACACTGTAGACCCAGGAATTTGAAAAATTATCCTTGGCATCCTCGAAGACTTTGCTTTACATCAAAATATTTTCATCTGTTTGTCCCATTAGCCAAAGGTCTACTATGCAACTGCTCCAAAGTTTAAGTTCTTTATCAATGCTCCCAATAGTGGAGGAGAGCTTCTGTTGCAAATTACTCACCTTCCCATGGAGTTTGAAGGATTCATCAATGAATTTTAATCCTGTAACCAACATATCATCCACCATGGCCTCCATAGCTCTTCCATATATGGAATACTTGTGCATATCTTTCATACTCTGTACTTCATCTTGGCTCAAAATTATAGGTGGTGGAAGAGTAGTCAATGGGGTAGGGTCCAAAACTTTGTCCTTTAGAAAAAAGAGATTTGATGAAACTTGTAAGAATCTGGGCTTGTTCTTCCAACTGTTCTATGGTTTGTTGCCCTTTCTCTACACTCTCAATGACTCTGGTGACTATTTCCTGAAGATTATGGATCTCACCTTCAGGGGTAGATTCTCCCATGGGAATCCTTGAGAGCTCAAGATTAGACGCTTACAAATATTTCTTTGGCTTATCTGCCTTAGGCTTGGCTATCTTCAGGAATTGCTGGCCCTGAGCGTCAGACACTATCCTGGAGGTAATTCTGGCTTTTTTAGTGCGAGAAGGAGGAGTAGTGCCTAACAAGGCTGTTTCACAGCATCAAAATTTGGTCCTGAGATCCAGGACGAAGACTTTCTCTTCCTACTATCGACAAGAGGCTGCACCCATGCGAAAGAGGAGGAGGAAGAAGCAGGTGGGGCAAGAGGACCAACAGACAGAGAAATCATGTTGCCCAAGGTTTGCGCAACTGTTACCTTGAGGTGAGATATGAGTGGAGCGCTTGGGGCTCCTGGTGGAGAGGAATCAATAGTGCTTGGAAATTTAGTGCTCTAGACTTTTTTATCCTTATCCATTCGGGCTTCAGGGGTGCTTGTTTTGGAGTTGGCACTTCACTTTCTTCACTTTCACTGAGAACAATAATGTTCTTTGGTCCTGAAGGAGAATTTCTGCATGCTTCCTCAGGGGGTCTTTTTCCACAGGCTCCTTAACTTCTTTGACTTTCTTCTGATACACCTAGGTGGATGAGGAAGGAGTAGAGATTGTAGGTCCTTGATTTGATGAGGTAGGAGGGGTTTGCACAGGTGCTTCTGATCTGGGTGTCGATGTTTCCCTCCTTGGTGTTGAAGCATCCTTGGAGGAGGATTCCCCTGAGTGCCTCCTAAGCTCACAGACTTTCTTATAAAAGCCAGATCTTGGTGTTGACTAAGACTGGAGCCAGGATTTCAGCCAAATCATCCTTCTCCTTTTTGAACCAATCCAAGTCCTCCAAGGGAGTGTGTTTGACCACATTTTCATACTCATATGAGTATAGGTCAGAATTGTCATCCTATAGCCCTTCAGGAACTTGGTACATGTTAAGCTCTTAGATTAATTGGAGGGAAAACCTGCCATAATACCTCCTTTTGGCTTCAAAATCATCAGCACAGTTAGCCCAATAGTATTCTGTGTCTGCCCTATGATGATAGGTGATCTTGATATTCTGCTCAATAAAATTTTTCAAGTCAAAGAAAGTTATGGGCCTGAAGAAATGGACAGTAATAGGAGCTAGGTCCCTTTCTATATTTTGTGCATCCAGGGCTGTTTTGCAGGTGTAATTTCCCAAAGAGATGGGGAAGTACAAACCAGTAATTTTCTTGTCTCTGCAGGTTCTATGCAATTTTTTGTCCAATTGCCTTCACACTTCTATCAAGGCCATTTTGTCATTGCAGAACATAGGGAGCTTGAGAGGAGTGCTCTTCTAGCCAGCAAGCCTGATATAGGAAAAATTTCTGAATTGGATAAAATAAGCACCGTAGTGTGATAACAGACTCATGGCTTCATCAGAAAATCTTCTCGTTGTGTCACTCTCAAGAATCCTAACCATGTACATGGTGAAAGCATCATTCACCCTTCGAAAATTGTGATTTCTAGTTTCTTGGGTGAACTGCGGGCAGTAGGCATACACGGGGTCATCCTTGTGAGCATCGATGTATGAAAAACCAAACCATTGCCTTGATGCTGCTAGAGTATACATCAAGTATGAAGTCATATAAAATTTCTTTGTTTGCTGCACATTTGATAGTTGCTCTACTAGATTCATACTAATGATCTCTGCCCATTTGATATTCTGAGTTCCCTCGCATACCATATTGATAAGCGGGCACATCCAGAAATGGAACTCATTTATAGAGGGTAAACCCATGACCCGAGCCATCAGGATTATAAAATCTGACAATTCTTCATTGAAATCCACATGGAAAAGAGTCTTGGACAGACGAGATGCCCCCTTCTTAGGGTTTTTTAGCCAGGACTTCGCCACCCGTGCCTTATACTTTTCACTGTCTTGATCGAAAAGGGCCTGTGCCTGATTTTAAGAGATAACTACAACATTGTCCATTTCTGGAATCCTTAGTGCAGTGCCAATGGTGGTAGCTTCAAGTTTAGCAATGAGCTCCTCGTGTACATTTGTCAATTTGCTCGAATCAGGGTTGAAATGAGCCCCGCATGAGAGCACTGTGTCTGTGCATTGTACTAAGATAGGGAAACCACCAGTGGAAAGCCAGACCACTGTCATGAATCATATGTGCCATCAGTAAAGGGTTTGCATCTGTCATCCTTGTCCAAAAATCCCCAAAGTCAAGGTGGCGAACTTCACTGTCCCCCAATATCAGGAACGACGGACTCGAGTGGTGAAATTTGTTCCTGCCCCTGGAATTTGATCTTCATGTTGATAGTAACTCAGAGAGCAAAGCTGCAAGCTAGACTTGGGATGGAATCGCAAGGGAAATGGATACGCGCACAAAAATTTTGGTTGCAAGGTTTCGAGCAATAGATAGCATGAAAGCAGTGTGTAAAAACGCATAGGGGGCAATTCATTATATAGTCGTTTAGGAGAGAGAAAGGAAATAAATGCGCATTAAATACACATCTACCAAATTGAAAAGCAAGATATTCGGGTAGAGCGGGAAAAATTAGCAAAAATGGCACTTGGTTCATTTGGGACACGAGGGACGCGAAAGCGCGAAGTACGTGGTTCGGCCGATTTGGGCGATGCGGGGAAAAGACACACAAATGCTTTTGGGACATGCGGGATGAAAGTATGCGGAATACGCGATTCAGCCGAATCAGATGAAAAGGGAACAACGGGTCTGGGCGAACTTGGGACATTTGGGACAAAAAGTTCTGACGGGCCCGAAAAGAACAGACTTCGGGTAAACCGGCCGATCGGGGAACAAAGAGCCTGAATGAACTTGGGACACGCAGGACAAAAATGTCCGACATGCCCAAAAAACACACAAAATGACCCAAAAAATGTAGATTTTTCCCAATTTTTTGACTTTTCACATTATCAGGACAACAGAAAAGACACTTAACCTCAAAATTTTAATTTTCAACTTCTTAAAAGCAGGGGAATTTTGAGTGGACAACAGGTGGCTCCTTCTGGGGATGACTTGACATGAATTCAAAGAATGAGACAAGGCAAGAATTTAGACAAACTCAGGGAAGTAGACCAGTACCTTATCCATTGGGCCATGGAAACAAAAAGCAAACCAATACAGAAGACAACACCGCAAACAACACACAAAAACAAGGGAAGGAAAGGAGGACACACACTATATAGAATATACACAGGACTCCCTAATCACCTATGACTTAAACAGTTTCAGGTACTTCCCACTATAAGGAAGTGGGAGAGAAGAACCATCCATATAATCAAGGTAAAAATAATTCTTACCAGCGAAGTGCCTGATCTTGAAAGGTCCGAACCAAAGGGAATCAAACTTGCCATGGCTGCCACGAGGTTCATGCCTTTTATCCCACAACAAAATAGTGTCTCTAACTTTGAAATCCCTGAACCTAGCTTTCTTATCAAACAAGACCTTTACCTTCTGTTGGTGAGTAGATATCCTATCAGTAACTTCCAATCTGTCCTCATTCAATTTGTGAAGATACATGATTCTCTTATCTAAAGAATCATTGAAACTGGTATCTTCAATGGCCTTCATTAAATGCAGAGTTGGAAGCTTCACTGTAACTGGCAATTGGGCCTCCACTCCATATACTACCTGAAAAGGAGACATCCCAATGGCTCTCTTAGGTGTGATCCTATCTGCCCAAAGAGCATCATAGAGTTTCTTGTGCCAGTTCCGTTGGGATTCATTGACTAATTTCCTTATTGTGGCCACCAGGTTTTTATTTGTTGATTCTTCCTATCCATTTCCCTAAGGATAGTAATCTGAGGAGTGAGCCAAGGAGATGCCATATCCATAGCAAAAATCCATCATCTCAGTTGAATAAAAATTTGAAGCATTATCTGTCACGATCTTGTTTGGCACACCATACCTTATCAAGATGTTTTCTTTGATAAAACTGCATACTACTTCTGAAGTAGTACTCTTTACTGGAATGGCTTCTACCCATTTGGTGAAATAATATTTGGCAGTTAATATGTGGGTATGACCAGCACTAGAAGAAGGATTAAGTGTTCCAATGAAATCTAAACCCCATTTCTAAAAAGGTTCTTTGATCACAATTGGTTTAAGGGGCAAGGAGGCCAATTTAGGTCTACCCATGAAAGTCTGACAAGCCTCACATTTATCAACCCATTTTGACGCATCCTTGAACAAGGTAGGCCAGTAATATCCTCCACAAAGTATTTTATGAGTAGTGACAGTTGATGAGTAATGCCCTCCACATGCCTGATCATGAAAAGCTGAGAGTAGCTTCTTCTACTGTTCCTTGTCCACACATTTCAAAAACCTTCCATCTAACCCACGTTTAAACAAGGCACTTTCCCACAACACATATTGGGTTGACCTTAGTTTAACGGCTCTCTTCTCTTTGGCAGTCAAATGAGAGGAGCATTCTCCATAGGTGAGGAAGTGAGTGATATCAGCATACCATTCATCAACTAAGCTAAGAAACAGAACGGTAAGAAGACCAACTTTATCCTCCAGTAACTCATGTCTAGCTCCTTCAACGATGAGTTCACACAGGCCTTTTCCATGGACAAGCTTGGTTGGTTTGATGTCAATATCATATTCTTGAACCTTGGCCACCCAGTTCCCTCTCTTGGATCCAAATTCCTGCTGTGTGAGAATTGACTTGATAGTTGTATCTGGTACCAACACCGTGGAGTGAGAGTTAAGAATGTAAAAAACGAAACTTCTTGATAGCTTTAACCTTTGCAAAAGCATGTTTTTCCATTATGGTGTATTTTAACTCATGATATTTTAGAATATATCTCATAAATGCAATTGGGATTTTGTGCCCATTAGAATCTTCCTGAGTCAAAACAGCAGCCAAGGTGTTATCCGTGGTGTAGCAATAGATAATGAAATCTTTGCTGAAATATGGACATGCTAAAACAGGAGTTTTAGCAATGGCCCTTTTAATACCTTCAAAGGCTTCTTTCGCTTCAGGAGACCAACCAAACGTTTGTTTTCCTTTCATCATTTGGGAGATATTCAAATTTAGCTCTGCAAAATCAAGGATGAACCTTCTCAGAAAGTTGATCTTACTGAAGAAAGAGTGCACTCCCTTTTTGCTGGTTAGAAGAGGAATTTGCTGAATAGCTTGAACTCACTTAGGATCGATTTTTATACCATCTTTGGAGACAATGTGCCCCAATAATTTCCCCTCCGTGAAACAAAAAATAGATTTCTTAGGATTCAAAGAGATCCCATGTTCTCTACATCTTAGCAGAACTGTCTCTAGATGCTGGAAATGATCCGCCCTTGTTTTAGAAAATACAGTCAAGTCATCAAGGTATACGATGATACACTTTCCTTTCAAACTTCCAAAGGCCAAATCCATAGCCCTCTAAAAAGTGGCACCGGAATTGATGAGCTCAAAAGGCATCCTTTTGTAAGCAAAGTTACCCCAAGGGGTAGTGAAAGCCGTTTTGTGTTGATCTGCGGTATCAACTTCTACCTGGTTATATCCAGAGAATCCATCAAGCATAGAAAACATTTTCGGATCCCGTTACTGCTTGCAAGACCTGATGCATCATAGGTAAGGGATAATTTTCTTTCAAGGAAGCTTGATTTAGATTCCTGAAGTCAACACAGATACGAATCTCACCATTTTTTCTTTCTAACGGGCTCAATATTGGCAATCCATATTAAATGATGGATAGGAAAAATGATTTTAGCCTTCAATAACTTCTGTATTTCCTGAAAAATTGTGTCAGCTATCTTAGGATTGTATTGCCTCTACTTCTGTTTAAAATGCTTAATCCCAGGTTTGAGAGGGATAAAATGCTACATCTCCTTTGGTTGGAAAGCTTTTAAATCTTCATAGGAATAAGCAAGAACATCCTTATACTTTTTTAAAAGATCAATTACCTTCTTCTTTTCTTCTGGGGTGCAACATTTTCCAATGTTCACGAGTTTAGGATCAGTAGAAACTCCCAATATTGATTTTGTCATATTTGGCTAATTATTGGGGTCCAGTAGAAGCTTTAAACTTTACATACCTGTCGTGTTTGTCAAACAGTTTTTCTAAACTCACCAATCCTTTTGGAATCTTGTTTCCTTTGAGTTTGATACATCCATCCTGATCCACTTCTTCTTCTTGGGTGGCTTCTTTGTCAAAGGGCACACTTTCACGAGGCAAATTATCGCTCCCTTCAAAGTACAACTGTTCAAAATTATCCTTGAGTTCTAAGAAAGAAAGAAAGTGTTGATCATCATTGAAAAATTTCCAGTTACTTGTATTATCAGGTACACTAGGTCGATGGATCATCTCAATGGTGAACTTATCTTGAGAAAAGTCAGGATGAGGAATAAGCAATGACACATAGACTGGTAGAGAATCAGCCCTGTTATTTTCTTCCCTAGGTATTGCTTCGATGGAGAAAGCATCAAGAAATTCAATGGAGTCCCAAACCTGATTCCGGTAATGTTTCAACCTTCTATTCTTTATATGGAAGAGGTTCCTAACTTGCTTGACAATCAATTCCGCATCCCCACGAGCTAGAAGATTCTTCACACCTTGTTCTTTTGCCACCTGGAGTCCAAGAATGAGAGCTTCATACTCTGCTGTATTATTGGTATTTTCAAACTACAACTTGAATGAGAAAGGATGAATGCTTCCTTCAGGCTACACCAATATGACACCAGCTCCAGAACTAGCTGAAGAACAACTTCCATCAAACTCTAGTATCCAAACGCCATTAGGATCTTTAGGTGACACTTTGGGGAGTTGGATTTCTTCTGGAGACATAATCATGTAGTTTCCATGCCCCCATATCTTCATAAAGTATTTGTGCTTTGGGATCATCTGTTTTTTGTACAATATACTCATACTGCTTCTCAGGCAGCAACTTCTTCATTTGCCCATTAATAGGTACGAGGGCATGTGACCAATCCATTTGAATTTCTCCACCCACATCCTTACAGAAATTTCTACTTAGCAGCATCCCATATGAAGGAGGAATGTCTGCTACTAGAATAGTAGCCAAAATTTTCTTCTCAGGAAAAGTGGCAAAAGCCACTTGTGCATCCTTAATTCTTCCAACCAAGGGCACTTCCTTACTCTCCATGGAATAACAAGATCAATAATTGTGTGTGAGAGTCAAGCCTAAGGCGTGAGATACTTTGGTAGGCATTACATTTTCTGATGCTCCTGATTCTATAACGTAATTACTGAGCCTATGGCCAGCTATAAGGAGTGTTACATAAAATGGTTTGATTTTGTCATTGGGTGAGGTGACAGTGGCTACTAGATTAGGCTGTGGTGTAGAAGAAGGAGTGGGAAAAATGCCTTTAGAGGTAGTTTTAGAATGGGAATTGACAAAGTGAATCATTTTAGCAAAATCCTTGGGATGAGTTTGATAATATTCAGCCTCTGAGATTTGAACCTTAGTCTTTTTTAAGTGATCAATAATATCGAAAGACCCAGAAGTGGACAGGTTATCATCACTTGAGATTCTAGTTTTATCAATTTTAGGGGAAAAAGAAGTAACTTTAGTAGAAGAATTGACAAGACTCACCTTTGGTGTAGATGAAATGGGGATCAGAGATCCTCTTTTTGCAATTATAGGGATAGTTTTTGGCTGCTCCTTAGATTTCTTTGTGGGCTGCATCACTTTCTCCCTTTGGTTTTTCTGTTCTCAAGTCATGACAGCGTATGATTCGCTATTCATGTCTGCTACTACTTTGTCATAATCATCCCCTTCATCAATGCCTTTAGTGGTGAAGAAATTAACTCGAGATCCCTCAAGTTCATTTGTTTCATCATCAACCTCTTCAACAAATTCCTCACAATCTTCATTAACCTCCTCATCCTCTGGTTCCTCAACTTCACAGGTTGTATTGACAGGAACTTTAATAGGAGGTCCTTCAAGCGCTAGCCTTGTTTGAGAAGCAGGTAAATGATTTCTGGGCTGAAAATTTCTCCTTGGAACATCTGCATAGGGAGTATGCTGAGCCAATTATTTCTTAATGGTGATGAGATCATTTGCAAGTTTTTGTACCAATGGATCAGTATTAGGTCCAGGAGTGGAAGAGGAGGAAGAAGCAGACTTAGATTTAGAAGGGTCTCTCATCAACTTCCCTGACATGATTAAATCATCTTCAACACTAACACCAAGAGTTTGATCTTCGGCCAATGATGTGAGATTAGTCCTTCTCAATGCATAACTAACTTCAGGCAATTGGGCGTTTAGGAAGAAGCATTTTTGAATTTGATCTACAGGTTGAGTATTTGGTGGAATTTTGTTAATCAACCTATTGAATCGAGCCAAAAATTATCTCATGGGATCTTGTGATTCCTTCTTTATTTGAGAAATTTGGGCTAGCAAAACATGCATGTCTTCCGCCGGTTTGAAACGGTTTTCAAACCTAGTTCTCATTGTGTCCTAGCTAGTGATAGCTCCGGCCAGAAGGTGATAGAACCAATCAGTAGCATTATCTTGTAAATTCTCAACAAAAATCCTTACGGAGACATCTTCATGTTCAACTCCCAAAACTCCGCATGCAACTATGAAGGCTGCGATGTGTTCATCAGGATGTACTTTATCATCGCCTTTGAATTTAGGAAAGTTCTTTCGGTTACCTCTGGGTAACTCGTGCTAAGGCTGAGGAAGGGCAAGAGGCCCAACATGATGGCCCCAAGGAAATGGTACCACCATTCTTGGAAAAATGGCTTGAAGAGGAACTGAAACACCAGCAAGAATCAAAGCTCAAAGATTAGGACTAATTTTCTCTGAAGGAATACCACCCGTAGGGATTCTATCTTGGACAGGTGGAGTGCTTGTTGAACGAGCCTTTCTATTTCTTCTTGTTGAAGGGAAAGGAAAACTCTGCTATTCCAAGGGCTAAAACTGAGAATCTTCAATACCAAGGGCCCTTCTCCCTCGAGTAAAACATGGAGTCGCCAGATCAGAAGATGATCGATAAATGATTATAGAACTGGAATATGATTCCCCAGCGGAGTTTTTATCCCTAGCAGAGTCACCAAAAATTGTTGGTCGTCAAAAAGGACTTCAAGAAGAGCAACAGTCAGGGGACAAGAAGTCCCTCCTCTTTAATGGGAGAGGTTCCCTTATTTAGAAACGAAACCTATTTACACATATACAAAGCATGATTTTCTTGTGGAACTTGGATATTTCTGAAAGTGTAAATAAATCTTAAATAAATCAATACAGAATGATTTTTCATTCTTTGTCTATCTGGTTTCCTTTATTCCTAAGCTATTCATTTAATCTTGTTAGATCATTTATCTGTATTATGCTAAGAAGCTTTGTATTCTTGCAGATGTTATTTACAGTACTTTTTTTCTTTCAAATTTCATCTTATTAATGTGATACAAATGATCTTATTCCAATTCGTTGTATCCTTGCATGCATAAGGAATTACTCTGTCATCTATAATTCTGAATGGTGCCTTTATGCTCGTTCTCACATTTTCATTCCTCAGTCCTTCTGTGATTGATGATCCTTATAGAAAACACTTTCATAATATCCAAGTTCCACAAGAAAATCATGATTTGTATATGTGTAAATAGGTTCGTTTCTGAATAAGGGAACCTCTCCCATTAAAGATGAGGGACTTCTTGTCCCATGACTGTTGCTCTTCTTGAAGTCCTTTTTGATGACCAATAGTTAAATGAATAGCTTAGGAATAAAGGAAACCAGATAGACAAAAAATGAAAAATCCTTCTGTATTGATTTCTTTAAGATTTATTTACACTTTCAGAAATAATCCAAGTTCTCTCTTTTTTCAAAATGGTGAGGAGAGGCCATTATATAGTTTACAGATCAGTTACTCTCGGTAACTACTTCTTTTAACTAAAGATTAGTTAAAGGGTTGCTAATCGCAATACCCCAACTGATTAGTTAAAGGGTTCCTAAAGATTAGTTAAAGGGTTGCTAATCACAATACCACAATCATAGAAGGACTGAGGAATGAAAATACGAGAACAAGCAGAAAGGCACCATTCAGAATTATAGATGATAGAGTAATTCCTTATGCATGTGGGGGTACAATGAATTGGAATCAGATCATTTGTATCACATTAATAAGATAAAATTTGAAAGACACAAAGTTCTGTAAATAACATCTGCAAGAATACAAAGCTCCTTAGCATAATACAGGAAAATGATCTAACAAGATTGAATGAATAGCTTAGGAATAAAGGAAACCAAATAGACAAAGAATGAAAAATCCTTCTGTATTGATTTCTTTAAGATTTATTTACACTTTCAGAAATAATCCAAGTTCTTTAGTTAAAGGGTTGCTAATCGCAATACCTCAACTTATTACAACAAATCTGAGAGAAAGAAGGGGAAGAGAAGAGAAGAATTAGGAGAAGAAGACAGGTGCTTATGACTGGGAGGGACCCACCAACTTTAAGATCCGAAGTCTGAACCTCTTCAATGCCTCGGCTATGTCTCTGCCACATGGGACTGATTTGTAAACTATATAATGGCCTCTCCTCGCCATTTAAAAAAAAGAGAGAACTTGGCTTATTTCTGAAAGTGTAAATAAATCTTAAAGAAATCAATACAGAAGGATTTTTCATTCTTTGTCTATCTGGTGTGTGTGTGTGTGTGTGTGTGTGTGTGTGTGTGTGTGTGTGTGTGTGTGTGTGTGTGTGTGTGTGTGTGTGTGATTTGATTTTTGGGATTGGGTTTTGGGTCCTTGAGCATGTTTTGAGTTCTTGGTTTGGGTAGTACATTTCATTTTATGTTTTCTTTACTTCCTTCACTCCATTTGGATGTGGATTTGGTGTGAGAATGGGGGATGGGAGGGATCTCTTAACTCCATGGCTTCTCGGGGAAGCCGTGGATTTTTTTATCACTCCCTTCCTTGGTGGAAGTAGGAGGGCTTCCCATTTGGTTTAGGAATCCCATCCTATCCTTATAAAGGAACCTTGCAAGCCTTGAAAATCCTTGAAAAGGAGGAGACAAAGGAGGTATAAGTTTGTTAAGAGATGTTGACAATTTTGGAGATAATCCTAGAGGTAATTTAGACACTAATGTTATTTTATATTCTTATCACTATGGATTCCTCTCCCCTCTTCCCCTTTCCCATTTGTTCTAACTTCTGGGTGTTTCAATGGTTTGAACTTTTAATATGATGTTTTGTGTTTATCTTGGTTATCCTTATTCTAGTGTTTTCAATAACTTTTTCCCCTTGACATTCTTTGTAACATACTCAACTCTTTCCCATAGGCTTGGGGGAGGCTACCATTCACTTCCTTTCAGAAGAAGGAATTTGATGATGCCTCTAATTTGGGAGGCATATCAGTCCTTCATTTTGGTGGTGCTTGGAGTTGGTTGGATAAGAAGCTTGGAGATGCTTGTGGAATTCATTAGAGGGATGGATAGAAAGTTGGAAATTTCATCATGTTGTTCCCCGTTTTGGGGAGGATTTTACACTTGTATTTTAAATTTGTTTATTTGTAATGATTAAAGAAACTTCGGTTATTTTATTCTCTTACTTGAGAGGAATATTTGTAAGCTTGTAAAATGGTGGGTTTGGAGCTTTATTTCTCCTTTGTATTGTATGGAAAGTCTCATGATATTTGCATATAATTTCTTATAGTCTTGTTAAGATTGTTGTATTTTTTTGAACCATGGAAGAAAATTTATCTTAATAATCTTATTCTGAAATATACTTAAATCATAATTCTTATAAATGAAATTAGCATTTATGTAGTCAAAGAGAAATGAAAACAAATTTATTTGTACTCTTTCTTTTAAGCCAGATAATATTGTTTTTTATTAATGGTAAAAGTTTTTTTGACTGGGATCCTACCCAGGTATATAAATAATGGGTCAAAACACATATAGAGCAATGAGAACCAAAGAAAAAATAAGAATCACTCTGCCCAACAGAACAACAACAACAAGAAACACAATTATTGTCTGAAAAATATAGAATTGCAAGTGAGCAATAGCTGAACAACAGAAAAAGAGCCAATTCAACTAGGTGGGAGAAACATTTTTTTATGGTTATATTTCTTCCTATTATGAACCAATTTTCACCCTTCTTGATCCTCCTCAAAAGGAAGAAAAATATCAAAAGTATCAATCGGCTTGTATGTGCTTTTTTTTACAAGGAGAGCAGGGAGGGGCATTCTCATTTGCTGTTTATATGACATTAGTTAAAAAAAAATTCATCATGTGACATCCCCTTGTTTCCATGATGTGAAATTTCTCTTAGAGGGATTGTTGAAACATGTATTTCACCAATAGAATTTCCCTTGTTTCCATCATTGATTTCAGTAACTTGAATTTTAGAAAGAGGAGCTGTGGAATTTGTGAAATGAAAGAAGGAAACAAATTATTATTTTGCATTGTATATTGTTTTTATAAATATATATTAATATTGTAAAATATCATCTTGGTTATACCCAAGTAGAAAAGTATTCTTGTGAAATTTCTATAAATTTTCAATTTAGAAATTTGTTGCACAAATCTAGGATTGAATTTAATTAAAAAGGGAAGGTGCTATTTTATGAGTATTTGCATGTTGATAGTGCTTATATTTGAAAGTAGGAATAATCTCAAAATTGATCTAATATTTATTGTTAAGGGACTTATGTTATTCCCCTTCATACTATTAAACTAATCCTTAAAGTATATAAGAATACATACATACATACATATCTTTGAAAAAATAATATCAATAATTCCCATATGAACTCACACAGATCTGAATGAGCTTGAAGTTCACATCTCTAAAGGTATACACATATACCATATATGGAATCTAATATATTTTCTCATCATGGTTGTGGCTTGCTAATATATTGCCACTATGAAAATAACCATTACAAATACGGCCTAAGTTGTTTATATATCCACCAATGTGGTTGGAGGGGCCACAACCTGGCTATGCACTGCTCCACAAAAAATCTTAACCAACCCCATAACCTATGTTTGCATCATGAATACTTCATTTTTTAATATGTGGAATACCACTCCTAGCTGACCCTAGCAACCCTTGGGAAAAAAATTTCCCACAAAAAATGGAAACCTACAACAAATGAAGAAATTAATATATAAAATAACAAGCTTCCATCCATGGCCACTGCATTATAAAGCACACTTCTCCAAACCATAACCCATGGACTCCAAAATCCTACTATTCCCTTCCCCATGGAGTCGACCTAGTGGGGGGAAGAAACAAATGAAACAAAAAAAAATGGAAACAAAATAAAATAAATATTTCAATATGATATTTAGGTTTTTTAGGGCATTAGACATCCTAGAGCTAAGATCTGTTTGATCCTAGGGCCTCAAATGCATCCTCTAACTTTAGCTTTTTGTGGGAATGATTTAACGGAGATGTAGGAAATTTATTTAAAATTGGAACCTTAGGGATGTTATAGAAAATTAATGGTCTTGGTTAATTTTCTATAAGATAAGAAAGGTTGGGCATGGGATTCATTTGGTTGGGCAAAAATGGAATCCCATGACCCCTTTGTTTTCATTTTCAAGTTTATTTTATTAAAATAATAATAATAATATCGGATGGGGTCAATATATTGAATAAATAAGCTATTATAAATTAAGTTGTGTTAGCTAAAAATACCTTACCAGGTGTACCCCGCTTTCACTATTGTTTAGCATTGGGACTTGGTGAGCTAGGCACAATTTTACTGCAAACCTTTTGATAGGAATGAAATAAGAACCTTTTAGTCACTGCAACCAAATTGTCAGCCCCATCGTCTTGGGAACTCTGACAACTCTTTCAACTCATTAATTCTCATGATCTTAGTCACTGTAAACACATTTTGGATGAATAACTAAGGAATTATATAATGTTACGAGACATTGAATTTTGAATTTAAACAAAAAACACTTTCTGAAAAAATTGAACTTCCCTTCCGTCGTTTTACTCTAGTTTTCCTTTGGCGAAGTTTTGGGTCATTACAAGAATAGGGGATGGCATTGACTCACACTCTTATGAAAGGGAAAATAGATTCAAACCATGGGAAAACAATATGAAATCAAGGATGAAGATTTTTCCTACAACCCAAAAACAAGAAGATAGAATTTGACCTGGGCCTTCAAACCCTCGAATGAATGAAAAATTACAATAACAAATCCTAAGCCTTGTGGTGTGAGACGCAAACAAAGACCTATTTATTCATAAAAAAGGGAAAACATTAGCAGTAGATCAAATGAAAATCATATAAAAGAAAAACACATGGAGAAAACCCTTCTTAAGACACACTTACTACATCCGCCCCCTTTGATCAAAGTAAAATCGTGAAGACTAGCGTAGAGATGGATAGTGCATTGGTTGGAATCTGTGCATATGAATATTTACTCCAACCTGCACACAGTGAAATGAAACCACATCCATATTTAGAAAACAAAACACAAATATTTTACAACTTATTTTCTCATGGTTTTGAATCCCTATCGAAAACTCAGTACTGGGTTGGTCCAGGATCAGGTGCCCATTTACCCTGACAGTAGTATTTAGCGCCCAATGGGGATACAAAAGGAGAAAGGTCTAAAAAGAAGTCGAATGGGAGAAGGGGAGGAATTGTTTATGTTCCTGGATGTTTGTAATATATCTGCAAATAAGAATCAGCAACGAACTAGGAAGATCACATGCAGGTTTTAAAAAAAGATTAGCAATTCACACCTTGAATTTCTATTAGTTGAAAGATCGATGCTTACCATTGGGAGAAGATTGCAGGGACCGCTCCACGTACAACGGAAACTTTGTAACATATTATTTTCACAACGTGACTTCCCTAAATCACTTCGTGTAATGTTAATTCTATTTTCCCCTAACTATTTCCCCCACATATGTCATTATCAAGTTTTCCGTATTGGTCTCTTCACACAAAAGTGACATGAAAATATTTTTAAAAACAATTAGCAACGAGTATAATTAATCATCTCAAATTGAGCCCACATGTAGTAGTACGGTAATCATCCCATACCATTTTGGATCAGTGTGGTAGTTATCAATGATGGTGGCTACAAACCAGATGAAGATGTTTTTTTATATGATAAGGTAATAAAACATATTTTGAAGGGATTGGGAACCCTTTACAACTGAAAAAAATCATTGAAACACAAAGGTGATACATTAAGGAACAAGGCCACTGGGGCCACAAGATAAACAACCAACCAAGCCAAAAGAAACCATAAACATGGAAAGAACCAAAAAGAGAAAGGGCCCCGCAAGGCAAAACAGTCAAAACATCTTGACCATCCACCCCCATGGCAACCTTAACTACCATAATATTCCCTTGATGGGATATAATGATCATCTTCAAAGGAGAATTTACTGTTTTACGTTCCTTCTTATTGTTCACGACCTTCCATCCATCACCCCCATTGGGATTCATGTTCTCATCCGGGTGGACAGGTAGACAGATCTCAAGAGCCTCTTTGTTTTTTGTTTTTAGGACTGTGAATTTGTATAGATCTAGGAGGTTGAACCAAAGAGGCCTCCCCCTTTCCTTCCTCTTTCTCTAGAACGGTAACTGGTCCAGAAAGAGAGGAAGCAATCTCACCCTTCTTCTCATCATGATTATCCATAAGACTAACTGAATCAACTTCTCTATCATTATTCTCAAGAGAAAATAGCACTAAATTCTCTAAGTTAAAGTCCTTCCACCATGAGACACTTCCTTTGATATGTTTCTTAGTAATGGGACAATGAAAGGCCAGATGTCCAAGAGAAAAACAAGTTCTGCATCTAAACAGAAATCCTTCATAATCCAAGTTTTGTGTTCATATTATATCCTTAAATTTAAGCTCTGTTGTAGCCGGGAATTCAACAGAGATATCCATGTCCACCAGAATCTGAAAAAAGTGGTATGATCATAAGATTCAATCTTGGGATCTATTGCTAAAAATTTACCCAAAGTATCACCCATAGCTTTGAAACATCCAAAATCCCAGAAATGCAAAGGCAAGTAGGGCAGCCTTACCCACACAGGTTTGATATTAAATGTTTCACTCAAAGGGTTAAATTGGGGAAACTAGATGAGGATTTGGTTCTCAAATTTCATTTTTAATTGTTTCAATTGTATGTGTATGTATAAGAATAGAATATCAATCATTCTAGTATTTTCTCTTAAACATGTTGTGATATGTGTGGATGATGTGACACAATACATATTTTTATAAGAGGGCATATGACTATAGTGATCCTTTGACTGCAAATATTATCTAACTTTTGTACCTCTTATAAGTTTTATATGTCAGTGATAAGTCCAGTGAGGTGAAGCCGGTGATCATGTGGAACAAGATCAAGACAACAATATGCAGACCTAAAAAATGTGTGGTGGCATTTGATTCTATTTTCAGTGGTCTTTTCCCGATATTCACACTAAGGGGGGAATGCTAGGAAATCATGTTAGTTTTTACATGCTTTAGAATAATAATTTGAGTTAATATTATAAATTATAAGTAATAATGTTTTTTAACTAGAGTTGTTAGTATTAAGAACCCACGTGAATAGGGTTGAATATATTATGGGTTGCTTTAAAACCTCATCCACATTAGTGAGTGGCTATAGGATCCTTAAAAGTAATTATATTTTATAGGACATGTTAGTCCTATATATGTAATATTATATCTTGAATAATAATGGAGAAGAAATCAATTTTTCCTATTAAAATCTCAAATTGCCTCTACAAAATTTTGTAGAATGATAAAAAAACGTAGGGCTCAAATATCATTTTCAAGTTTAAACAAACATATAAAATATATAAAGATTTACAAGTTTACACACACAAGTTTTGAGTTTGTTCCTTACGCTATTTATTGATCTCATGGCAGGACTGTTAGGATTAGTGTCAATAAATGTTATAAAGAATAAAAATTAAAATCAACCAAAACATCTTATAAAAAGGGGGACTTTTGTTATTTACATCTTGGTTTTAATTTTCCATTTCAAATATTTTTGAAAAAATTCTTCATCCATTCATGAAATGGGAGGTAAAGAGATTCCACATAGTAGAAAGGGAAAGGGGAAGGCAAAAAAAAAGAAACTTGATTAAAAGATAGATCTAAGGGAAGAGTTTCTAAAAGAGGCTTAAAGAATAGGTTGGGAGGAAGATGAGCAAGATCCAATAAGTTTTTAATATTTATACATATATTTTACAAATCATTTTAGAATGTTTTCTATATTTTGTATTTTAATATTTTATAGAAAATAACTTCGAACATAAGTTTTAAAAATTCTAAAAAAATTTCCAAACCCTATTCAAATTGGAGAGAAATCCTTCAATAAAGAAAATATTGAATAAAAAAGTGGGTAAGGTTTTCAAACAATCTAGATAGAATAAGAAGACATGGAAAGTGTGAATATAAAATATAATTTACCCATTCCTTCTTTCTCTTCTCCCTTATCCACCCCTAATTGACGTATCCTCTACATACACCCCTGGAACACCAAGAGGGGGAATATTTTAATTGGTTATGTATGATTTTTATGATTTTTCTTCCTCTACAAGTTATTAGATACAAACCTATTAAATACACAAGCCCTAACCCATCTTCATAGGAACAAATTTCTAGAAGAGAAAAATATATGTTTAAGCTCTTGGGCATGGAATACAAGCTAAATTTGGTTGAAAAAAATTAGAATTTATATGTTAGATGTCTTGAGAAGGGAAAAATATGGGGGTTATGAGAAAAAAAAATTCCCTCAACCTTAATGGAAATCAAATTGCACCCACAATTTTACAAAAGATGGGTGAAATTTTTTAATTGAAAAATGAAAGGACAATGATAATAAGACCAAAAATGAAAAACAAAATGTGTGGATATATAAATGCAACATAAAAGAGTGTCGAAAAGAACCATGTTACTCATCGCACAAGCCAAAAGGGCATCAAATGCATGTGGGTTGATTTTAAAAATTTGATCATTATCATTTCTCTTTATTTTAAATAATTTAACATAAAATAAAGTATTGTTAAATAAGTTATACATTTTCCCCCAATATAAGGTATTTAATTGTTGACCAACTACGGAAGAAATTTAATTCCTTAAACAAAACAACCTTCACTATTATATCATCATTACATATGTGAGCTAACTATGTCTTGCCACAATTTTTTTAACTTTTACATTTTTTGTTCTAATTTATTATTTAACTTATATTAAATATTTTTTTATTTTTAGGAAATCAATTTCCATGTCCAATCACATAATGATTACATTTAGGTGGTAGTGGAGGAAGGATGGATAATGCTCCTATGACACATTGACTAGAAAATGGTGAGCAAGAAAGTATTACTTAAGATTTGTTTCTAAATTTATTAAGCATTATGTTACATTTTCAATATTTCGTATTATATTGATACTTAAATACATTAGAATTTTATAATATAAGATGTTATTTATCGACATGATAAATATATTTTTTCTATATGAAGGGAACACTAGGAACATCTCAAAGACCTTGTGATGTATGTTCTTGTAATTACTTATTTTTTAAAAATAAGGCATTCTAATGTGTAAAATATATAATTTTAAATGCAATAAAACATTATCATGCCTAGGATGATGGTTGCGATGATGATGAGGATGAGAATGGGGACCATGAAGATTATTTTTCAGGATGAACAATGTTAGTCATATTTAATATTTTTCTTAACGGAACAACATATTCCCAAAAAATCTTATATAATTCATTAATATATTTTAATAATTTTTTTATTATATTGTGCTATTATGATATTGAGTACAATTATGAGCTTGGAATTTATTTAAGTGTTTCAATTAATATATTGTTCTACATTAAGTTAATTAGTGAACGTATTTTTAATGATCTGATTATAGTTGCAAAATGTTAGAAATAAATAAATCAATTTATGATGCCCCTTTAGCTCTCACACCTAGATTCATAGGGTTGAGATTGTTCAAAAAATGGATCTGCTATCTCACTGATAGATATTCTCGAGTCAATCTAGAGAATGGCTACCTTCTCCTGCTATCAAGCTATAACAACCCAAAAATCACACACACGAACAACACAGTAAAAGACAGGATAATTTTTTTTGACTTGCTTCGACACATAACACGACACAACATGTTGTCACAAAGTTACAACCAACTCTAGGAACCACTTGTTACGGGGATGACCACAAGGTCAGCACGGAAACGTTCACACCCAAAAGGATAATACACTTTTTCTTTTGGACAAGACAACATAGAAGTCCAAACACGAAACACACTTAAAGTCAGGGCCATCCACAATGAGATATTCTTGAGGGTTATTTATTTTAAAAATACATCTTGCAATTCTTAGCTTACGTTTTTAAGGAGGCTCAAGATATGATGCATACAAATCATCTCACCAAGCTGAGTTTATTCTTTTTACACTGAGTAATCATCTTTAATCTTCTCTATAATGGCATTTATTTGCTTAATTCGTTTAATTAGAGAAAGGGGTAGTTTAATTTCACAAGGCCATCTACTAACGATTACGCTGTTAGAACTTGTTCATGCCCATATGACAACATGGGTTTGCGTTCAACACACTTAAGAGAAGAAAGACAAAACCACCTTGGAAAAAGGTTAGAGAGGGAAGGTTGAGTTTAAATCATCTTCAAGACCTCATTTGTTATAACCAAGATTTAATTGAAACTTGAGCACTTAACCAAAATTATTAAAGATTTTACTTAGGGTTTACTAAATGAGTTTTATAAAAATAAAACAATTTACCTTCCAATGGCTGAGAGATAGATTGCGTGGTTTCAAAATTGTTTTCTCCTGTTTATTAAATCTTATTATCTTCCAGATCTAACCATAGATTTCCCTTACGTTCATTTAATAATTTCACCATGAAAGGGATAGAGTTCACTAGTGTAGCTAGGGATATCAAGTTATATAATGTTACTTAACAAAGGATAGTTTCATCTTTGATCACTTATGGAATTACATGCTCTCGAGTTGGTCACGTCTACACCAATTTATTTGCACTATAAATTTTAGTTTAACTTCTATAAGTATTGAACAACCCATTTTATTTTACTTATAACTCACAGTTACTAAGTCTTAGAAAGATTTAACTCAACATTTAATCGTAGGGATAAAGTTTAACAATATTCATTTACAAAAACAAAAAAGGTTACATCAACTCTTAGAATACCAATAATCCATTAAGGTCACTCAACAAGCGGTAAACATATTTTATTTTATTTTCCAAGATAGACAGACAATTCAAGGTTCTAAAGTTAAGACAACATAATCCATGATACAATAAACTAAGATATTGATCCTTTTCTAAAATTTTCACTAGATGTTCTCAATAGTTGAACAATATAGAAAGGATTCATGCGAAAGAACTTCTCAACTGAGGTTGATGTAAAAATCTACAAGTCTATCCCTCATCTACTCGTAAAATCCATCTGCAACAAATTTTCCACAAGAGTCAGTTCGCGAGAAATGAGCAAGATAAGGCTACACAAAACCACCATAACTATGATCTAACAATACCACAAAAGGAAGCACTTTATTACAAGAACTGGGTCAAACCTCTAAACACTATCAATACATCAAGTTATAATAAAGTCTCTATCATGCCAATCAAAGAAGGAGAAGACCTTGTACTTCAGTTAGGAGTAAAAGCAATGAAAGTAACAATCGTATGAGAATGGCCCTTGGCCCTATAAGGAGAAAATAAACAATCTAGAAAAAACAGAATTCCCATCAAGTAAGTAATTAAACAATAATTACAAGATTGAGATTTGATATATGTACCAACCATCTAGAAATTTATGAAAGGTACCAAACGCATAAGGCTAAAATAATATATTTCTAAAAGAACAAGAGTTGCTCGGCCCAAGAAAGGGGAAACACGGGTTTCAGAAATTAACACAAAAAGCCACGTGTAATTGAGTTTCAAACTGGAAATCAATTAGAGTATACACACAACATAAGTTTCGAAGCGAAAGCAAGTATACTAGTTTTGACCATTAACTACAGGATTTTCCAATCATCCAAGAAGGTTCAAAGTCTTACAGGCTAGTAGCAAACACGCGAGAGAAGAAAGGGATTCCGTCACACAAGAGTATACAATAATGTCATCAACAAATTTTATAACACTAAAGATTTGCAAACCTCCACAACAATACTAATGTTTGGTTGATTTAAAATAAATTACCCATTTCCCAAAACCACCATATTTTAAGGCAACCCTTGGTAACACAGTCAACCGTCGCAGATTAGATACAAACATAATTTCTAAGTGACATTATCAAAACAAAACCTTCCGCTATGAATCCATAAGACTATCAAATGAAAGATGAGTTTTTTTTTTTTTTTTTTTTTCCCGAAGATTAATCACATTTAAGGAAATTTCCATCACAAAATATTAAGGTAATTACGTGCATAAAACTGACCAATATTAATTAATAGCGTTAACACTACAAAGGAGAAATAATGCAAGTTAGGAAAGATAGAAGAGCGCCATCAAAAACAATTCTGAGAGGGGGATTAGACTAAAACTATTCTAGTGTCAACGATGGTACTAGATTTGCACAAAGAAACCTCGAGCTTAGTTGTTCCGAAAGGCTAGTTATGGTTCAAGTTGATAGGGATGGTCAAGGTACTTCTTGAGGATGGCCTTAAAAGCCTAGAAACAAGATGAAAGATAGTATAAGAGTCTAAACACGTGAAACGGAGAAATACATTGTACACAACCCTTTTCATTTAAAAAGTTTTAAAACCGAAACTCTAAGTTGGCTAGCCCAAGCATTGCTCACACTAATCCTACAACCTTTCTTTCTCGATGCCAAAAGGTTATTGAAGGGACTTGTGAAGGAGCTAACAAAAACGTCAAAAGACAAACTTGGGTGCTAGGGAGGAGCTTCATAGTTATCATAAACTTACTTCCATGATATCGAAAATACTAGTTTGATCAACATCATAACTTGCAACTCAATCGCAGAGAAGAATAAATACATAAACAACAGACGAAGGTCTATCAATCAAGCAAGAGAAACATAACACCCAGAGGAGAGGGCACACGCATCGTTTCGACCAACGTACAGACAACGATAAAAGCTAAAACAAGAAGAAACAAGCAAAAAGGGAATATCTCCCATCATGACATCCAACTGACAAATCAATGCAAGGAAAAAGTGGTTTGATTTCACAATAATTTTAAATAAAATAGCAGTAGAAAAGTGTAGAAATATCTTACCTTTTTCTCCAGATTCAATAGGTCTCAGGGACACCACCCAGACCAGCAACAAGAACCCAAGCCTAATTTCATTTTCTTCAAGCTCGTTGGGCGCCCAAACATCGACCATCTTTGCGTTGGCACAGGTAGGAGTTCACGGCTAGGGTGGGTGGTCTAAAATACTTGCCAACATACTCCCAACGTGTGTCAAAAGGGAAAACTACAGCGGAACATGGACAACCATCCAGTACAATGGAAAATCCACTTTTGGAGCCCATTTAAGAAGCTAGAAATAAAATCTGGTCTCTTATTTATCACTGCAGACCTGGCACAGTGCACCTTATTATAGTGCTAGACTATGTCTGTAGATTGCTTCACCTGGCATTACCAATAATCTCTACATGAACATTTTCCTTTTTTTTTTTTTAAAGTGATGGAACCGCTTTGCATCCCTCACAACAATTTTCTTTGCAACAATCTTGGACAAAACCTGGTGCAGTGTGGCAGTCAACACATACATTAAGGTTCTGAATCTGAAAGATATCCTGCTACCTTCATCTCCCAAGACATTTTCTCCAACATTGCATAGATCTCCTGTGCCTATGGGTGTGATCTGTCACCTACACAAAAAGCATGCACCATTTTATTGCCTTTAATCCAACTACATCCATGTTTCTTTTTAATTCCTCTATCCTTCATCGATCTCCTAATAAGTTCAATATTGCAAAGCAAATTGTGCTTCAAGAATACTCTGATATGAAACAGATCCACCTCTATGAGATCCTCTTCCATAGGTTACATTGAAAAACAAGCAGAAAGGTTTCAATAGAGGATCTTTGCAATAAACTTCATCAGGTCTCCTGGTAACACTCTCACTGTCACATAGTCGATTTTGATAAACATATCTTGAAGGAGAAACCCGAATCTGAGGATGCATTTGATACAGAATAGAAAACAACATAGTTGGACAACCTACCTGTTAGAAGCACTCAAAAAGGCCTCTACTATTCTGCAACCTGTCTGCTGCCAGGCTGAAAACTGTTGCGGGTCGCTGCTGCGGATCCCAGACAAGAACACACCTCGCTGCACTCAAATAAAATGGAGGCAACATGTCTGCTTCACTAGATTGAAGCTCCATCTAAAAAAAAATGCACTCAGGGAGGAACCAGGAAGGAAACACACCACGAAAATCATCTATTTGCTCCCTGTGATTAGAATCTACAGTGTACAGACTAGTAAAAGACCGCTGATCAAGGTTGAGGAGGTATTTGAGACTTGTTTTTCACCTTTTGAAGCTTGTGGACTGCTTAGAATGGCTTCAACACCTTCCATGGGTGTTGTTACCCATTTGAGATCACATAATCACCACTGTTTTACCTTGAACAATCATTCTTAGCTGTCACAGTTGAAGCCTCCTTCATGCTCTGTTCAGATTTGATGCCAAGGAGATAAAGACCTTCAACTAGAAGTTGCCACAGACTTAATGAAGTGGATTGATACATTCTCCTCAGTTATTCACATCGAGGACAATCGCAGTCTAGAGGAGAGAGCCCTAACCATGTTTTGAATCTTTAAGACAGTGCACTCAATAACTCTCACACAACTGTATACCAACTTAATACTGTCCGCTACCAACCAGGGAGAAAAGGCGTTTCAACCAACCACACACAGTCCATCCAAGGAAAATCTCACATGGTCAGAGAAGGATATGCAGGCAGTCAATCAAGAAACCAAGAAGATTTGCAAATCCGAAATAATAAAAGAAGTGCGGCCACCAACAAGAAGGACTCCACCGACTCCATCTGTCTCACGCAATGTAGAAAAATGTTACAACCAGTACAGTCAGCAGGTTGGGTGGTTGGGAGGAGACCAATTGCATCCACGTGCAAACAAGACATGAGAAGGACCTGGTCGGCCAAGGTGGCAATGGAGGGTAGGTGGCAGAAACGGAAGTCGATGCCCAATGGGGCATTACATTCTCCTCCCCTTAAGAAAGCATCGTCCTCGATGCAACATAACACAAAGAATAAGAAATGGTATGCAACAAGGAATAGATAAAGAAGCAAACCCACCTGATAGTTTAAAATTTTAGTCGATTAAAGCATGGCCACAGGGTATCCTTAGGATCATTTGGTAGAAATTTTAACTTTCAATGTTCTGTGAAGATTGGTAGTTCTTTCTTGTTCATCATTTCATTAGTCTCTTTCCATTATCATTATTTCTAGTTTAATTTCTTTTAAAATTTCATCATTGAAGAGTTTTGGTTTATTCCTTATTGTGGGTGCCCAACATGAACTGCTAACACAACACCCTATCAGGTTCACAAGACCCTACGGATTCACAAGCACACAAGTATATACTTCAATATTTTATTACACCACAAAAGGTTAGACAAATACGGAATAGAATAGGCAAACTCCACATAACATAGTACTCGACACACATCAATGAATGACATACCAAATACTCAAACAAAAGAGTACTACAATCCACTAGACATTTCCTCAATTTGCATCGATGAAAAAAAAATTCACATAACACCAAACAAATGCTACAGGTACATAGTGTCCACAAAGGAATCAATGACATAACCATAACATCACAACACATATCCATCTGACATGAGTAACACATACATCAAAATACCACTACCAAAACAACACAATAACTCAACATATATCCTGAAACATCAACCATACAGACAAATATCATAAGCCTCCCTCAAACTCTTATGCCTCCCTCAAACTCTTATGCCTCCCTCAAGTCTTGTATGCCTCCCTCAAACTCTTATTCCTCCCTCAAGTCTCTTATGCCTCCCTCAAACTCTTATGCCTCCCTCAAACCTCTTATGCCTCCCTCAAACTCTTATGCCTCCCTCAAGGAGGCCAGTTGACCCTATGGTCCAAGACACATAGAGTTCGAACACTCTTAGCCCAAGTTATATAATAACGCGTGGTTCAACAACATGCTAGTTATCTGTAACTCCTTGGGGTGTACCCCCATACAACGAAGTGGGTCCATAGGTCCAACCATTTCATGGTGCATCCCATGACCCTATTCCACACATCATGACAATAGAACCAACACAACAATCAAATCAAAGTGCCAAGTGGCAAAGTACAAGCTTTGGGCAAGGCGGTAAAAATTCCAAATTTAAAAGAAGACCCAAAATCAAGCAAAATAGCCATAGTATCAAAATCCCCATGCTAGTGCCACCAACCAAGAAAATGCCCAAAATTGTAAAGCATGGCAATCAAGAAAAGCTGCTGGTCATTACAAAATAAAGTAAAAAAAAGCTCAATTTACGAATAAAATCAGCTTATAATAATGTCACATTACGATAACTGTGTGGCATTATCTAGCCACCAAATGGGTACTCAACGAGTTGCTAGCACTCGGAACATCGAGCCTCTGCTCGCAAAATAAATATCAATAATACAACTGTCATCACCTCTATCTGAATCATCCCGCCACCACTTCGACAAGGCTAAACATAGTCATAGTTGCACTTAGGTTACGTACATACAACCACATAGGGAGAGAGGAAAGAATCACACGTTATCTACTAAACCGAGTTTCGGCTCAAGTTATTGACCCATGGTACACCATTCCTCACTCTCAACATGCACTTCTCCTGATTACCCTCAGGGTCAGTTAGCGTAAGGTTCACAACATAACATGTAACTACATCACTAACACAAAGGTGGTACATATACAAGGTAGATCACAATCATACATTCACCGGGTGTAACACACCACTTTACCACATTCTGCACCCAAAGTGCAATCACCATACGATAGGGTTCATACACTCACCGTATGACCCCAAATCACAACATGAAGCATTACATATTTGCACAAATCATACATACGATGAACATAGTAACACCAAAACATAACACCCATTGCTACATAGCAAGGTGATACACACATTTCTTCAAAACATGGTAAAAACATCATGATACAACTCATTTCTTTTAACATCAATCTAGTCAAACAACACATTGATACACCTACATGTCACAATATGTCACAATGCTCTAACATTATGTCATCCACATTATAATTCTTTTCACACATCACAAACAATAATTCACACGTGAACTCTTCATAGAATCCACAAGAAGGAGAGAGAATACTCCCATCCCCAACACATCAACATGTTGACAAATACGCACTGAGTGACATACACATCACGTGCGTTCACAATATCACAATTACGCCAATAATCACATCACGCTTATACCACATTACTCTTCCAATATAAATCATCATCATGCAATACCATCATCTCCATGAAACAATATCATGTAACAACATCACCATCATGTAACATCACCATACAACACCAATCCGGCCCATAGGTTTGAGAGCATGAACCTACGCTCTGATACCAAGTGTAACAACCCAAAAATCACACACACGAACAACACAGTAAAAGAAAGGATAATTTTTTTGACTTGCTTCGACACATAACACGACACAACATGTCATCACAAAGTTACAACCAACTCTAGGAACCACTTATTACGGGGATGACCACAAGGTCAGCACGGAAACGTTCACACCCAAAAGGATAATATACTTTTTCTTTTGGACAAGACAAAATAGAAGACCAACCACGGAACACACTTACAGTTAGGGCCATCCACAATGAGATATTCTTGAGGGTTATTTATTTTTAAAATACATCTTGCAATTCTTATCGTACATTTTCAAGGAGGCTCAAGATACGATGCATACAAATCATCTCGCCAAGCTGAGTTTATTCTTTTTACACTGAGTAATCATCTTTAATCTTCTCTATGATGGCATTTATTTTCTTAATTCGTTTAATTAGAGAAAGGGGTAATTTAATTTCACAAGGCCATCTATTAATGCTTACGCTGCTAGAACTTGCTCATGCCCATATGACAACATGGGTTTGCGTTCAACACACTTAAGAGAAGAAAGAAAAAACACCTTGGAAAAAGGTTAGAGAGAGAATGTTGAGTTTAAATCATCTTCAAGACCTCATTTGTTATAACCAAGATTTAATTGAAACTTGAGCACTTAACCAGAATTATTAAAGATTTTACTTAGGGTTTACTAAATGAGTTTTATAAAAATAAAAAAATTTACCTTCCAGTGGCTGAGAGATAGATTGCGTGGCTTCAAAATGGTTTTCTCCTGTTTATTAAATCTTATTATCTTCTAGATCTAACCATAGATTTCCCTTACGTTCGTTTAAGAATTTCACCATGATAGTGTTCACTAGTGTAGCTAGGGATATCAAGTTATATAATGTTACTTAACAAAGGATAGTTTCATCTTTGATCACTTATGGAATTACATGCTCTCGAGTTGGTCACCTCTACACCAGTTTATTTGCAATATAAATTTTAGTTTAACTTCTATAAGTACTGAACAACCCATTTTATTTTACTTATAACTCACAATTACTAAGTCTTAGAAAGATTTAACTCAACATTTAATCGCAGGGATAAAGTTTAACAATATTCATTTACGAAAACGAAAAAGGTTACATCAACTCTTAGAATACCGATAATCCATTAAGGTCACTCAACAAGCGGTAAAAAAAATTTCTTTTATTTTCCAAGATAGAGAGACAATTCAAGGTTCTAAAGTTAAGACGACATAATCCACGATACAATAAACTAAGATATTGATCCTTTTCTAAATTTTGCACTAGATGTTCTCAATAGTTGAACAATATAAAAAGGATTCATGCAAAAGAACTTCTCAACTGAGGTTGATGTAAAACTCTACAAGTCTATCCCTCATCTACTCATAAAATCCATCTGCAACAAATTTTCCACAAGAGTCAGTTTGCGAGAAATGAGCAAGATAAGGCTACACAAAACCACCATAACTATGATCTAACAATACCACAAAAGGAAGCACTTTATTACAAGAACTGGGTCAAACCTCTAAAATCTATCAACACATCAAGTTATAATAAAGTCTCTATCACGCCAATCAAAGAAGGAGAAGACCTTGTACTTTAGTTAGGAGTAAAAGCAACGAAAGTAACAATCGTATGAGAATGGCCCTTGGCCTTATAAGGAGAAAATAAACAATCTGGCAAAAACAGAATTCCCATCAAGTAAGTAATTAAACAATAATTACAAGATTGAGATTTGATATATACCAACCATCTAGAAATTTATGAAACGTACCAAATGCATAGGCTAAAATAATACATTTCTAAAAGAACAAGAGTTGCTCAGCCCAAGAAAGGGGAACCACGGGTTTCAGAAATTAACAAAAAAAGCCATGTGTAATTGAGTTTCAAACTAGAAATCAATTAGAGTATACACACAATATAAGTTTCGAAGCGAAGGCAAGTATACTAGTTTTGACCATTAACTACAGGATTTTCCAATCATCCAAGAAGGGTCAAAGTCTTACAGGCTAGTAGCAAACACGCGAGAGAAGAAGGGAATTCCATCACACAAGAGTATAAAATAATGTCATCAACAAATTTTATAACACTAAAGATTTGCAAACCTCCACAACAATACTAATGTTTGGTTAATTTAAAATAAATTACCCTTTTCCCAAAACCACCATATTTTAAGGCAACCCTTGGTAACACAGTCAACCGTCGCACATTAGATACAAACATAATTTCTAAGTGACATTATCAAAACAAAACCTTCCGCTATGAAACCATAAGACTATCAAATGAAAGATGAATTTTTTTTTTTTTTTTTCTAAAGATTAATCACATTTAAGGAAATTTCCATCACAAAATATTAAGGTAATTACGTGCATAAAACCGACCAATATTATTTAATAGCGTTAACACTACAAAGGATAAATAAAGCAAGTTAGGGAAAATAGAAGAGCGCCATCAACAAAAATTCTGAGAGGTGGACTAGACCAAAACTATTCTAGTGTCAACGAGGTACTGGATTCACACAAAGAAACCTCGAGCTTAGTTGATCCGAAAGGCTAGTTATGGTTCAAGTTGATAGGGATGGTCAAGGTACTTCTTGAGGATGGCCTTAAAAGCCTAGAAACAAGATGAAAGATAGTATAAGAGTCTAAACACGCGAGACGGAGAAATACATTGTATACAACCCTTTTCATTTTAAAAGTTTTAAAACTGAAACTCTAAGTTGGCTAGCCCAAGCATTGTTCACACTAATCCTACAACCTTTCTTTCTCGATGCCAAAAGGTTATTGAAGGGACTTGCGAAGGAGCTAACAAAAACGTCAAAAGAAAAACTTAGGTGCTACGGAGGAGCTTCATAGTTATCATAAACTTACTTCCATTATAACAAAAATACTAGTTTGATCAACATCATAACTTGCAACTCAATCGCAGAGAAGAATAAATACATAAACAACAGACGAAGGTCTATCACTCGAGCAAGAGAAACATAACCCAGAGGAGAGGGCACACGCATCGTTTCAACCAACGTACAGACAACGATAAAAGCTAAAACAAGAAGAAACAAGCAGAAAGGGAATATCTCCCATCGTGACATCCAACTGACAAATCAATGCAAAGAAAAAGTGGTTCGATTTCACAATAATTTTAAATAAAATAGCAGTAGAAAAGTGTAGAAATATCTTGCCTTTTTTCTCCAGATTCAATAGGTTTCAGGGACACCTCCCGGACCAGCAACAAGAACCCAAGCCTAATTCTATTTTCTTCAAGCTCGTTGGGCACCCAAACATCGACCATCTTCGCGTTGGCACAGGTAGGAGTTCACGGCTAGGGTGGGTGGTCTAAAATACTTTCCAACATCCTCCCAATGCGTGTCAAAAGGGAAAACTACAGTGGAACATGGACAGCCATCCAGCACAATGGAAAATCCACTTTTGGAGCCCATTTAAGAAGCAGGAAATAAAATCTGGTCTCTTATTTATCACTGCAGACCTGGCACAGTGCGCCTTGTTATAGTGCTAGACTACGTCTGCAGATTGCTTCACCTGGCATTACCAATAATCTCTACATGAACATTTTCCTTTTTTTTTTTTAAAGTGATGGAACCGCTTTGCATCCCTCACAACAATTTGCTTTGCAACAATCTTGGACAAAACCTGGTGTAATGTGGCAGTCAACACATACATTAAGGTTATGAATCTGAAAGATATCCTGCTACCTTCATCTCCCAAGACATTTTCTCCAACATTGCATAGATCTCCTGTGCCTGTGGGTGTGATCTATCACCTACACAAAAAGCATGCACCATTTTATTGCCTTTAATCCAACTACATCCAAGTTTCTTTTTTAATTCCTCTATCCTTCATCGATCTCCTAATAAGTTCAATATTGCAAAGCAAATTGTGCTTCAAGAATACTCTGATATGAAACAGATCCACCTCTATGAGATCCTCTTCCATGGGTTACATCGAAAAACAAGCAGAAAGGTTTCAATAGAGGATCTTTGCAATAAACTTCATTAGGTCTCCTGGTAACACTCTCACTGTCACATAGTTTATTTTGATTAACATATCTTGAAGGAGAAACCCGAATCTGAGGATGCATATGATACAGAACAGAAAACAACATAGTGGGACAACCTGCCTATTGGAAGCGCTCAAAAAGGCCTCTACTATTCTGCAACCTGTCTACTGCTAGGCTAAGAACTGTTGCGGGTCGCTACTGCGATCCCAGATAAGAACACACCTCGCAGCACTCAAAGAAAATGGAGGCAACACGTCTTCTTCACTAGCTTGAAACTCCATATAAAAAAACACGCACGCAGGGAGGAACCAGGAAGAAAAGACGCCATGAAAATCATCTATTTGCTCCCTGTGATTACAATCTACAGTGTACAGACTGGTAAAAGACCGCTGTTCAAGGTTGAGGAGGTATTTGAGACCAATTTTTCACCTTTTGAAGCTTGTGGAATACTTAGAATGACTTCAACACCTTCCATGGGTGTTCTTACCCATTAGAGATCACATAATCACCAATGTTTTACCTTGAACAATCATTCTTAGTTGTCACAGTTGAAGACTCCTTCATGCTCTGTTCAGATTTGATGCCAAGGAGATTAAGACCTTCAACCAAAAGTTGCCATAGACTTAATGAAGTGGATTGATACATTCTCCTCAGTTATTCACATTGAGGACAATTGCAGTCTGGAGGAGATAGCCCTAACCACATTTTGAATCTTCAAGACAGTGCACTCAATAACTCTCACACAATTGTATACCAACTTAATGTTGTCCGCCACCAACCAGGGAGAAAAGGCGTTTCAACCACCCACACACAGTCCATCCAAGGAAAATATCATGCAGTCAGAGAAGGATATGCAGGCAGTCAATCAAGAAACCAAGAAGATTTGCAAATCCGAAATAATAAAAAAAGTGCGGCCACTAGCAAGAAGGACTCCACCGACTCCATCTCTGTCACGCAAGGTAGAAAAATGTGACAGCCAGTACAGTCGGAAGGTTGGGTGGTTGGGAGGAGACCAATTGCATCCACATGCAAACAAGACTTGCAAAGGACCTAGTCGGCCAAGGTGGCATTGGAGGGCAGGTGGCAGAAACGGAAGTCGATGCCCAACGGGGCATTACATTCTCCTCCCCTTAAGAAAGCATCGTCCTCGATACAACATAACATAGAGAAAAAGAAATGGTATGCAACAAGGAATAGATAAAGAAGCAAACACACCCTATGGTTTAAGATTTTAGTCGATTAAAGCACGGCCACAGGGTAGCCTTAGGATCATTTGGTAGAAATTTTAACTTTCAATGTTCTGTGAAGATTGGCAATTCTTTCTTGTTTATCATTTCATTAGTATCTTTCCATTATCATTATTTCTAGTTTAATTTCTTTTAAAATTTCATCATTGAAGAGTTTTGGTTTATTCCTTATTGTGGGTGCCCAACATGAACTGCTAACACAACACCCTATCAGGTTCACAAGACCCTACGGATTCACAAGCACACAAGTATATACTTCAAGATTTTATTACACCACAAAAGGTTAGACAAATACAGAATAGAATAGGCACACTCCACATAACATAGTACTCGACACACATCAATGACTGACACACCAAATACTCAAACAAAAGAGTACTACAATCCACCAGACATTTCCTCAATTTGCATCGATGAAAAAAAAATTCACATAACACCAAACAAATTCTACAGGTACATAGTGTCCAAAAAGGAATCAATGACATAACCAAAACATCACAACACATATCCGTCTGACATGAGTAACACATACATCAAAATACCACTACAAAAACATCACAATAACTCAACATATATCCTAAAACATCAACCATACAGAAAAATATCATAAGCCTCCCTCAAACTCTTATGCCTCCCTCAAGTCTCTTATGCCTCCCTCAAACTCTTATGCCTCCCTCAAACCTCTTATGCCTCCCTCAAGGAGGCCAGTTGACCCTATGGTCCAAGACACATAGAGTTCGAACACTCCTAACCCAAGTGACATAATAACACGTGGTTGAACAACCTGCTAGTTATCTATAACTCCTTGGGGCGTACCCCCATACAACGAAGTGGGTCCATAGGTCCAACCATGTCATGGTGCATCCCATGACCCTATTCCACACATCACGACAATAGAACCAGCACAACAATCCAATCAAAGTGCCAAGTGGCAAAGTACAAGCTTTGGGCAAGGCGGTAAAAATTCCAAATTTAAAAGAAGACCCAAAATCAAGCAAAATAAATGGCCAAATAGCCATAGTTAGTATCAAAATCCCCATGCTAGTGCCACCAACCAAGGAAATGCCCAAAATTGTGAAGCATGGCAATCAAGAAAAGCTGCTGGTCCTTACAAAATAAAGTAAAAAAAGCTCAATTTACGAATAAAATCAACTTATAATAATGTCACATTACGATAACTGTGTGGCATTATCTAGCCACCAAAGGGGTACTCAACGAGTTGCTAGCACTCGGAACATCGAGCCTCTGTTCGCAAAATAAATATCAATAATACAACTGTCATCACCTCTATCTGAATCATCCTGCCACCACTTCGACAAGGCTAAACATAGTCATAGTTGCACTTAGGTTGCGTACATACAACCACATAGGGAGAGAGGAAAGAATCACACGTTATCTACTAAACCAAGTTTCGGCTCAAGTTATTGACCCATGGTACACCATTCCTCACTCTCAACATACACTTCTCCTGATTACCCTCAGGGTCAGTTAGCGTAAGGTTCACAACATAACATGTAACTACATCACTAACACAAAGGTGGTACATATACAAGGTAGATCACAATCATACATTCACCGGGTGTAACACACCACTTTACCACATTCTGCACCCAAAGTGCAATCACCATACGATAGGGTTCATACACTCACCGTATGACCCCAAAACACAACATGAAGCATTACATATTTGCACAAATCATACATACGACGAACATAGTAACACTAAAACATAACATTCATTGCTACATAGCAAGGTGATACACACATTTCTTCAAAACATGGTAAAAACATCATGATACAATTCATTTCTTTTAACATCAATCTAGTCAAACAACACATTGATACACCTACATGTCACAATATGTCACAATGCTCCAACACTATGTCATCCACATTATAATTCTTTTCACATATCACAAACAATAATTCACATGTGAACTCTTCATAGAATCCACAAGAAGGAGAGATAATACTCCCATCCCCAACACATCAACATGTTGACAAATACGCACTGAGTGACATACACATCACTTGCGTTCACAATATCACAATTACGCCAATAATCACATCACGCTTATACCACATTACTCTTCCAATATAAATCATCATCATGCAATACCATCATCTCCACGAAACAATATCATGTAACACCATCACCATACAACACCAATCGGCCCATAGGTTCGAGAGCATGAACCTACGCTCTGATACCAAGTGTAACAACCCAAAAATCACACACACGAACAACACAATAAAAGAAACGATAATTTTTTTTGACTTGCTTCGACACATAACACGACACAACATGTCGTCACAAAGTTACAACCAACTCTAGGAACCACTTGTTACGGGGATGACCACAAGGTCAGCACGGAAACGTTCACACCCAAAAGGATAATACACTTTTTCTTTTATACAAGACAACATAGAAGACCAACCACAGAACACACTTACAGTTAGGGCCATCCATAAGGAGATATTCTTGAGGGTTATTTATTTTAAAAATACATCTTGTAATTCTTAGCTTACGTTTTCAAGGAGGCTCAAGATATGATGCATACAAATCATCTCACCAAGCTAAGTTTATTCTTTTTACACTGAGTAATCATCTTTAATCTTCTCTATAATGGCATTTATTTTCTTAATTCGGTTAATTAGAGAAAGGGGTGATTTAATTTCACAAGGCCATCTATTAACGCTTACGCTGCTAGAACTTGTTCATGCCCATATGACAACATGGGTTTGCGTTCAACACACTTAAGAGAAGAAAGACAAAACACCTTGGAAAAAGGTTAGAGAGAGAAGGTTGAGTTTAAATCATATTCAAGACATCATTTGTTATAACCAAGATTTAATTGAAACTTGAGCACTTAACCAAAATTATTAAAGATTTTACTTAGGGTTTACTAAATGAGTTTTATAAAAATAAAACAATTTACCTTCCAATGGCTGAGAGATAGATTGCGTGGTTTCAAAATTGTTTTCTCCTATTTATTAAATCTTATTATCTTCCAGATCTAACCATAGATTTCCCTTACGTTCATTTAAGAATTTCGCCATGAAAGGGATAGTGTTCACTAGTGTAGCTCGGGATATCAAGTTATATAATGTTACTTAACAAAGGATAGTTTCATCTTTGATCACTTATGGAATTACATGCTCTCGAGTTGGTCACCTCTACACCAATTTATTTGCAATATAAATTTTAGTTTAACTTCTATAAGTATTGAACAACCCATTTTATTTTACTTATAAATCACAATTACTAAGTCTTAGAAAGATTTAACTCAACATTTAATCGTAGGGATAAAGTTTAACAATATTCATTTACAAAAACGAAAAAAGTTACATCAACTCTTAGAATACCGATAATCCATTAAGGTCACTCAACAAGTGGTAAACAAATTTTCTTTTATTTTCCAAGATAGACAGACAATTCAAGGTTCTAAAGTTAAGACGACATAATCCACGATACAATAAACTAAGATATTGATCCTTTTCTAAAATTTTCACTAGATGTTCTCAATAGTTGAACAATATAGAAAGGATTCATGCAAAATAACTTCTCAACTGAGGTTGATGTAAAACTCTACAAGTCTATCCCTCATCTACTCGCAAAATCCATCTGCAAAAAATTTTCCACAAGAGTCAGTTCGCAAGAAATGAGCAAGATAAGGCTACACAAAACCACCATAACTATGATCTAACAATACCACAAAAGGAAGCACTTTATTACAAAAACTAGGTCAAACCTCTAAACGCTATCAATACATCAAGTTATAACAAAGTCTCTATCATGCCAATCAAAGAAGGAGAAGACCTTGTACTTCAATTAGGAGTAAAAGCAACGAAAGTAACAATCGTATGAGAATGGCCCTTGGCCCTATAAGGAGAAAATAAACAATCTAGCAAAAATAGAATTCCCATCAAGTAAGTAATTAAACAATAATTACAAGATTGAGATTTGATATATATACCAACCATCTAGAAATTTATGAAAGGTACCAAATGTATAGGCTAAAATAATATATTTCTAAAAGAACAAGAGTTACTCGGCCCAAGAAAGGGGAACCACGGGTTTCAGAAATTAACACAAAAATCCATGTGTAATTGAGTTTCAAACCGGAAATCAATTAGAGTATACACACAACATAAGTTTCGAAGCGAAGGCAAGTATACTAGTTTTGACCATTAACTACAGGATTTTCCAATCATCTAAGAAAGGTCAAAGTCTTATAGGCTAGTAGCAAACACGCGAGAGAAGAAGGGGATTCCATGACACAAGAGTATACAATAATGTCATCAACAAATTTTATAAAACTAAAGATTTGCAAACCTCCACAACAATACTAATGTTTGGTTAATTTAAAATAAATTACCCATTTCCCAAAACCACCATATTTTAAGGCAACCCTTGGTAACACAGTCAACCATCGGACATTAGATACAAACATAATTTCTAAGTGACATTATCAAAACAAAACCTTCCACTATGAATCCATAAGACTATCAAATGAAAGATGAGTTTTTTTTTTCCGAAGATTAATCACATTTAAGGAAATTTCCATCACAAAATATTAAGGTAATTACGTGCATAAAACCGACCAATATTAACTAATAGCATTAACACTACAAAGGAGAAATAAAGAAAGTTAGGAAAAATAGAAGAGCGCCATCAATAACAATTTTGAGAGGTGGACTAGACCAAAACTATTCTAGTGTCAACGAGGTACTGGATTCACACAAAGAAACCTCGAGCTTAGTTGATCCGAAAGGCTAGTTATGGTTCAAGTTGATAGGGATGGTCAAGGTACTTCTTGAGGATGGCCTTAAAAGCCTGGAAACAAGATGAAAGATAGTATAAGAGTCTAAACATGCGAGACAGAGAAATACATTGTACACAATCCTTTCCATTTTAAAAGTTTTAAAACCGAAACTCTAAGTTGGCTAGCCCAAGCATTGCTCACACTAATCCTACAACCTTTCTTTCTCGATGCCAAAAGGTTATTGAAGGGACTTGCGAAGGAGCTAACAAAAACGTCAAAAGAAAAACTTGGCTGCTAGGGAGGAGCTTCATAGTTATCGTAAACTTACTTCCATGATATCAAAAATACTAGTTTGATCAACATCATAACTTGCAACTCAATCGCAGAGAAGAATAAATACATAAACAACAGACGAAGGTCTATGACTCGAGCAAGAGAAACATAACACCCAGAGGAGAGGGCACACGCATCGTTTCGACCAATGTACAGACAACGATAAAAGCTAAAACAAGAAGAAACAAGCAAAAAGGGAATATCTCCCATCATGACATCCAACTGACAAATCAATGCAAGGAAAAAGTGGTTCGATTTCACAGTAATTTTAAATAAAATAGCAGTAGAAAAGTGTAGAAATATCTTGCCTTTTTTCTCCAGATTCAATAGGTTTCAGGGACACCGCCCAGACCAGCAACAAGAACCCAAGCCTAATTCCATTTTCTTCAAGCTCGTTGGGCGCCCAAACATCGACCATCTTCGCGTTGGCACAGGTAGGAGTTCACGGCTAGGGTGGGTGGTCTAAAATACTTGGCAACATCCTCCCAACGCGTGTCAAAAGGGAAAACTACAGCGGAACATAGACAGCCATCCAGCACAATGGAAAATCCACTTTTGGAGCCCATTTAAGAAGCTGGAAATAAAATTTGGTCTCTTATTTATCACTGCAGACCTGGCACAGTGCGCCTTGTTATAGTGCTAGACTATGTGTGCAGATTGCTTCACCTGGCATTACCAATAATCTCTACATGAACATTTTCCCTTTTTTTTTTTTTTAAAGTGATGGAACCGCTTTGCATCCCTCACAACAATTTGCTTTGCAACAATCTTGGAAAAAACCTGGTGCAGTGTGGCAGTCAACACATACATTAAGGTTATGAATCTGAAAGATATCTTGCTACCTTCATCTCCCAAGACATTTTCTCCAACATTGCATAGATCTCCTGTGCCTGTGGGTGTGATCTATCACCTACACAAAAAGCATGCACCATTTTATTGCCTTTAATCCAACTACATCCAAGTTTCTTTTTAATTCCTCTATCCTTCATCGATCTCCTAATAAGTTCAATATTGCAAAGCAAATTGTGCTTCAAGAATACTCTGATATGAAACAGATCCGCCTCTATGAGATCCTCTTCCATGGGTTACATCGAAAAACAAGCAGAAAGGTTTCAATAGAGGATCTTTGTAATAAACTTCATTAGGTCTCCTGGTAACACTCTCACTGTCACATAGTTGATTTTGATTAACATATCTT
Source organism: Taxus chinensis (assembly GCA_019776745.2). Taxonomy (NCBI): domain Eukaryota; kingdom Viridiplantae; phylum Streptophyta; class Pinopsida; order Cupressales; family Taxaceae; genus Taxus; species Taxus chinensis. Next base: position 310,388,808 of record CM034146.1, on the reverse strand, counting down.
GAAGGAGAAACCCGAATCTGAGGATGCATATGATACAGAACAAAAAACAACATTGTTGGACAACCTGCCTGTTGGAAGCGCTCAAAAAGGCCTCTACTATTCTGCAACCTGTCTGCTACCAGGCTAAAAACTGTTACGGGTCGCTGCTGCAGATCCCAGACAAGAACACACCTCTCTGCACTCAAAGGAAATGGAGGCAACATGTCTTCTTCACTAGCTTGAAGCTCCATCTAAAAAAAACACGCACGGAGGGAGGAACCAGGAAGGAAAGACGCCATGAAAATCATGTATTTGCTCCCTGTGATTACAATCTACAATGTACAGACTGGTAAAAGACCGCTGATCAAGGTTGAGGAGGTATTTGAGACTTGTTTTTCACCTTTTGAAGCTTATGGACTGCTTAGAACAGCTTCAACACCTTCCATGGGTGTTCTTACCCATTTGAGATCACATAATCACCACTATTTTACCTTGAACAATCATTCTTAGCTGTCAAATTTGAAGACTCCTTCATGCTCTGTTCATATTTGATGCCAAGGAGATAAAGACCTTCAACTAGAAGTTTCCACAGACTTAATGAAGTGGATTGATACATTCTCCTCAGTTATTCACATCAAGGACAATCGTAGTCTGGAGGAGAGAGCCCTAACCACATTTTGAATCTTCAAGACAGTGCACTCAATAACTCTCACACAACTGTATACCAACTTAATGCTGTCCACCACCAACCAGGGAGAAAAGGCATTTCAACCACCCACACGCAGTCCATCTAAGGAAAATATCACGCGGTCAGAGAAGGATATGCAGGAAGTCAATCAAGAAACCAAGAAGATTTGCGAATCCGAAATAATAAAAGAAGTGCGGCCACCAGCAAGAAGGACTCCACCGACTCCATCTCTCTCATGCAAGGTAGAAAAATGTTACAGCCAGTACATTCGGTAAGTTGGGTGGTTGGGAGGAGACCAATTGCATCCACGTGCAAACAAGACCTGCGAAGGACTTGGTTAGCCAAGGTGGCAGTGGAGGGCAGGTGGTAGAAACGAAAGTCGATGCCCAACGGGGCATTACACAAGTAGAAGTTTCAACTTCTAAATTTGGATGTTCTTGCTATTTCCTCTATAGTCTATGTCATCCTTGATGATGTTTTACAAAAAATTGGGGTGTTGCCCCTATTGCATGGTGGATAAATTAGAATTGGCTGGTTGTCTTGGTTACCACTTACTGGTGAGAGATTGATCCCATATGATACTCTTAACTGCATATGGCATATCAATTATTATTCTCATTTATGGTTTAGGATATTTGCAAAGCTTTGGCGCGTCCCCACTAAACCAAAAAAAAATCATTTCCTCTTGTGTACTCTTTATCAAGTAGGGTTCATTTTAAGAGACCTCCTGGAAATCGAAGGTGGAGAATACCTGGCGGATATCCCCAGAACTGGTTTCACGGGAAGGTGAATTTTTTGGGGGTTGTATGAAAAACTTTCGCCTGATTATCAAGCACTGCGACAGAAGGCTGCAGACGCGCGACGGGAGATTTTGCTGTCGCGCGTCAAAAAAATGTAGTGACGAGCGTCAAAATACCTTAGTGACGCACGTCAACAGACCTTAGTGACGCGCGTCAATAACCTATTGACGTGCATCACTAAGGTCTGTTGACGCGCGTCACTAAGGTCTTTTGACGCGCGTCAGTACATTTTTTTACGCGCGACAGCAAAATCTCCCGTCACGTGTCTGCAGCCTCCGACCTCTGCTTTCTCATAAAAAAATCTCCGTGTCGTGCATCAACAAACTCTTTGTCGTGCATCTGCTATGCATCAATATCTGTTGTACCTCCTTGTCATGCATCAAAAAAATGCAGTGACGCGCATCAACAGGCCTTAGTGACGTGCGTCAACAGGCCTTAGTGACGCGCATCAACAGACCTTAGTGACGCGCGTCACTAAGGCTTGTTGATGCGCGTTACTGCATTTTTTTGACGCGTGACAACAAATATCCTGTCGCGCGTCTGCAACCTCTGCCCTCTTCTTGCTCATCGAAAAAAACTCCATGTCGCTCGTCAACAAAATCTTTGTCATGCATCTACTATGCGTCAATATCTACAGTATCTCCTTGTCTGGAAACCCTCCTTATCACGCGTCAATAACTTACCCCCTTGTCGCGCGTCTATAATACGGGATATATCATATTGTGGGGGGTTCACTTAGTAAAAGTATGGTATAACATGTTCATTTAAAGTGTACTAAATAATGCCCTTAATGTTAGTTTTTACCCCTAACTATTCAATTGATAATAACCCCCACCATTATATTAATAGAATCAAAATACCCTGTATTTTTTCCTTGTACCTTACTTACCCATTTTTCATTTACAATTTTATTTACCCCTTTTTATTTCTACCCTAATATATCATGTTTCCTGCTCATTTATTATTTTCTTAATATGTTTTTTCTCTAAAAAAGAGTTTGAATCCAATCAATACCTATTAAATATTACCTTAATGTTAAGCTTTAATCATTTATAAATAGTTCCTTAAATATTAAGATGGTGAAATAATATCATTTATGTTTAAAAACATACTTAGTCATAGTCTACTACCATCTTATTATTTCATGGTTAAGAATCTCCTAATTGAGATATTCTTATTCAAAATAAGATTATAATTCAACTTTATGACCATGCTCATTTTGTAAGTTTAAGGTATTTAATTCTAAAAACTAGGGTTCAAATGTCCAAATTTTATATTAAAATTAACCTTATATCTCCTTTGGCCCACCTCTATAACCTACCCCTAATACCTAATTCAAAATATTAATAAATAACACCCTTTCACCCCTTAATGTCTACCGGTATATTGATTTTGTTTTTTGTAAATTTTTACCTCAATATGAATGAACATGATAGAATATTGTCTACCTAATGAACCCCCCATGACCTAAAGTACCTATAAATTTAGAACTATAGCTTTGAATCCACCTGGGCCAGGGTCATAACAAACTTTTAAGATTGTATCATATAATCCTATCCTAATTGTATGGTCTTGAACTTACTCTAAATAAAATCTTATAACTTTATGTGGTGCTCACCTTCTTGGATTTGTCTGTCACTATCAACCCCTAATGTTTACACATTCATTTAGGCTATTTGAATGGATTGGACATCATCTCAAACCCTAGCCATAGATGAAGAGTCCTAAAAACATTAGAATGGTTTTGGGCACCCCCATGCATCATTGACACTGGAACTACTCTGAAGAGGCATCAAACCACACACCATTATCCACCTATCTTGTGATGTCTAAATAGATCAATCAAATTTGGAAATTACTTTGACCATGTTTCTTTTGGCTTGGATCTTTCTAGAATACTTGGGGAGAGGATGTTTGAGTGCTTGTAGATGAGAGATATGGTTTCCTTTATCTATTTTTTATCTTAATACCTAAGGTGGGTTTTTACCTAATGACGTTAGATGTGACCGTGTGAGATTTAGGGAGCTTTGGGTGTTTTTTGCAATTGTATTGAGTGAGTGCTTTAGTGCATCATCTTATGAGTTCCTAGTTAGGAAATGAGGTAGTGTTTACTTGATTATATAGGGTTTCGTAGATGATTTATCTAAGAAAGGTCGAACCATATGATGTGTAAGACCCAAAAAAAATATGTTTATTTGAAATAAAATTTGGAGCACATTCATTCCAAGATTGTACAATTGGGTCGGGACTATGTATAAATTCTTGATCAAAATATATGGCCCTAAATAGGAGCTAAATATATGTAAAGTGGGGTTTGGGACTTATAAACTAATGTTTTTCTATTGATTTTTTTTCATTTTAATCTCATAATGTGTTAACATGTCAGCGTGTAAGGATAAACAATCTAAACAATGGACCTCAAAAATTACTAAGTGGGAATGGAGAAGTTGTATTATCTTAACAAGATTACATAATTTAAATCAAGGGTTTTCAAAGTGTAAATTACCGAATTTGAGTGTCTACAATAATTATGTCTATCATTTTGAGGATAATATTAAAAAAAATTGATCCCTACATAGAATCCAAGGAGATATTATTGAATATTTATTGACCCATATAAAAAATAGAATCCATGGGAGAAGTATCCCATCTAGAACTAAATAGGATAAGTTGTGAATTAAAGGAACTTATTACAATGTAATAGTTTATTTGATATTTTTAGGGTTTTGATACATTTTTATATTTATTATTGTCCCTTTGGAGCATATTTTTGTAAAACCTGATATCCTAAATGAACTCAAACGAAAATAGAATCATAATAATTTCAACGTGTATTACAATTCAAATATCTAGAATTAATAAATAAGTTATAGCCCCAACAAGGGGGTTTTATTTTTAACCACTCTTGAGATCAAAGGATGGTATTTTTCATTGCTTACTTAACTTGCTACATTTAATAACCACACAACCAACGTAGGGGAGTACATAGGTAAAACAGGATTTTGTTCTTACACATCAATGAGGGATTGTGTAAATTTTGTGAGAATGCGCCATTAGACAAGTTTTGAATAATTCATTCAAGAATCCTTTAAGTGGTGATGTTGCCGTCAATTTTAAATGTTTTTTTTATTTTGTATTAGTGTATATGGAATCTATAGAAGTGCCTCAATTATTCTACCCATATCTACTCAACATGGAATATCATGGTATTGTTGACGCTATAAAAATGCTAAGTAGTATGACCATTTTTGTTCTTTAAAATTTGAAAATAAGAGGTGGCATTATTATTTTCTCATATGTAAAAATATAATAAGATAATGATAAAAATCACTAAATAATTCAAAATTAGGAATGAATATAAGTTTATCATGTTACACCAATGATAAAATCACAAGGAAATCCATATACTATTGCAATGGAGACATACTCTCTAATCGTAAGAGAGGTAAAGAGAAATTTTAATGTGAGACTCTATAGAAAAGGTTACAATAACCTTTTATTCATGAGTCAAAAGCTCCATGGACAAGTATGATGAGTATAAAATTGGCTTTGCAAACTAGATGAAATTGGATCATGAACCAATACTTTTGTAGATAATGAAAAAAAATTGAGAGTATTACATTAGTTTTGTGGATAAGAAGATCTAGAAACCTATTTTCAATAAATGAAAAGATAAAATTGTGAATGATGAGATGGGAATGATGTATTAGACTAAACTTTGAAATATACTAATGTGTGTTGGTAGGACATTTGGGATGTAAAAATGAAGAAGTGGGGGGAAGCAGAGGAACTTTGTGTTAGTGTAGTTTTTCTTTAACATTATACATGTAACGATAGGAGATATAACATATTTTTGGGAGAAGGTGTGTAGATTGAGGAATTATCTTAGGGATAGAATATATAATTACATAATGCATAGAAAATGGATTAAAGATGTAAATTCACTCGCTTTTCCACTCTATAAGATATAATGAACCTGATAAGGGGCATTATGCTCTCATATAACATATACCATATTGGTAGCACAACATTATGTGTTCATAAAATTACAAAAAATATTAATATATATTTCAAAATAAACTTATCTAACCTGGGGATACAAAATAAACCTACCAACTTAGAAAAAAATCACATTGTGAATGAGGAGATGGGAATGATGTATTAGACTAAACTTTGAAATCTACTAATGTGTGTTGGTAGGATATTTGGGATGTAAAAATGAATAAGTGGGGGGAAGCAGAGGAACTTTGTGTTACTGTATTTTTTCTTTAACATTATGCATGTAATGATAAAGGAGATATAACATATTTTTGGGAGAAGGTATGTAGATTGAGGAATTATCTTAGGGATAGAATATATAATTACATAATGCATAGAAAAATGGATTAAATATGTAAATTCACCTATGTTTCCACTCTATAAGATATAATGAACCTAATAAGGGGCAGTATGTCCTCATATAACATATACCATATTGGTAGCACAACATTATGTGTTCATAAAATTACAACAAACATTATTTATATATTTCAAAATAAACTTATCTAACCTAGGGATACAAAATCAGCCTACCAACTTAGAAAACAATCACATTGTGAATGAGGAGATGGGAATGATGTATTAGACTAAACTTTGAAATCTACTGATGTGTATTGGTAGGATATTTTGGATGTAAAAATGAATAAGTGGGGGGAAGCAAAGGAAATTTGTTTCAGTGTGGTTTTTATTTAACATTATGCATGTGACGATAAAGGAGATATAACATATTTTTGGGGGAAGGTATGTAGATTGAGGAATTCTCTTAGGGATAGAATATCTAATTACATAATGCATAGAAAAATGGATTAAAGATGTAAATGGACCTACGTTTCCACTCTATAAAATATAATGAACCTAATAAGGGGAATTATGCCCTCATATAACATATACCATATTGGTATCACAACATTATGTGTTCATAAAATTACAAAAATGGTTAATCATATTTGAAATTATGAAAATAATTAGCCATATGTGAAATTGCAGAAATGGTCATTTATGAGATATGTGAAAATGATTATGTGATTGAAATCACATTGCTATCATTCCACAAAATTCACTCACTTTTGTTGGTTCTATTCCTTCTTAGTCAAAATCCTAATTACAACCTCAACACCTTGCAAAAGACAAAAAATATTGGATATTGATTGGGAGTTCTACTCATAATTATTATGGCTCTTATGTCTTCCAGAATGAATGAACTATTCTAAATTACCAAATTCACATGAGTTATAATATTTGATTAGAACTACCATTTATTAGTTTCAAAATTATTACTCTTAGTCAATATATATATATATATAGATATATATATATATATATATATATATATATATATATAATATAAAAAATTGACTAAGAGTAATAATTTAGAAACTAATAAATGGTAGTTCTAATCAAATATTATAACTCATGTGAATTTGGTAATTTAGAATAGTTCATTCATTCTGGAAATTGGTAAAAGAGAGATTACAAATTAATGAAAATTAAACTAACTAAATTAGGCTAGTAGAAGATAAAACAATGTGCTCAAATACTAGATAGAAGCTAAAAATGAATTCATCAAGGTTCATAAGAACACTCTAGATCTTTTAATGTGTAAAAGATAGGTTTGATTATGAATGCATTTTCCTTGTACATGTTCAAATTTGAATTCATCAATGATATGCTTGATGATGTTCACATTTTATGTGCAAGCTCCATTGGATCTATTCTTCTATTATGTGAATTTGGAATGTTGTGATGACTGGGAAAAAGCTTGGTTTTCCTCTTCCTTATGCCACACATAAACTTTCACTTACTTTCAACAATAGAAGACCTTAAAAAGGGGGTTAGAATTATGGGTTTGATTGGTATGAATACACCTCCATCATGGTTGAACATTGTATATGTACTAATACTGTAAAGTGGAATCAAATACATGTAGCTCTCTAATAAGAATATGATGAGATGTAACTAGTGGAATACCATGTTTTCCTTGAATGAAACGATTGATTTGGGATTAAAAATTGACAAAATGCACGTTAAGGCATTTTATGCTTAAAATTTTTGTGGTTGGTTGATCTCATTCTTTGCTATTGGAAGATTTAAAAGGAATATGATCTTTGTGCTTAGTGATCTGTAAAGAGGGTTAAGTGATACCTAGATGATTCAAATGTATTGAAGTGTAATTTTATTTATAAAATAACTTTTGTTATTTTTCTTGCACAATCAACCTAAAATCATGCTAATTATAACTAATACAAGTTACCTATTGTTAGAAGTTAATGATTGGAGACTTTAACTTGTGCACTTCATGGCAATAAATGGGATACTTTTGATACATAACTACAATGGGTCTACTGTGGTATGCTAGTGTATAATTAGGCCAAATAACTATCACTACTACAAGGGGTGATTTGAGACAATGTTAGAGACAATAATTGACCAAATGTCTCAAATTGAGACACTAAAAAAGTTGTATATTGTCTCAAAGATGGTGTCTCTAATTATTGTCTCTACATAGACAATATAGATTAATACACATTTTCTCTCTTGAGAGAAAATATCATTTTTGTTTCTCTAGAGACAATACAAATTTTAATTTTTGTCTCTCTACAAATAATATGAATTTTACTTTTCTTTTCTCTAGAAACAATACAAATTTAAGGAATAAAAATATAAATTTCAAGAATAATATTTATAACTAAATGTATTTTAGTCCATTGAATGAATACAAAGTTGGTGATCAATATTATAAAAAAACAATTTGAGTTGAATTTTGTGCTCACAAATGGATCCACAAAAAAATTATTAATATCAAAAGAAGAGAATGCAAAAGGGTGCATAAATGTCATTAACCATGTACATAGAATGGGACACCTATTTATTGAGTTAAAATAACACTATAGCACCTCCTTGAAACGCGTTTCCATAGATTATTTACCTAATTATTTCTAACTAGATAGAGTGGCAACTCCTTCAAACATACAAGCATAGATTCTTGAGTTGATTCTTTCCAACTAGTTCTACATTTAAATATACAACTCCCTATGAGAGGAATTTTGAAACAATATCCATAGAATCATGTGCTCACATCATTGCAGACAAGAAGAATTATCATCATTGTTATTACTTCATTAAGTACTATAATTATAAAAATAATCGATATATTGATCTTTAATAAAAATATAGGCTATTTTACTTATAAAACTTACTTAACTACAAGTAATATTTCTGTGGACAGTGGATTCAGTGACTCATGGTGATCTTCTATAGTAGACCAATCCCTTGAAGGTATGAACACCTCTATTAAAACAAAATCAAAATGAGCAATTGAATATTTTTGAAGTTGTCATATTTTTTGGCCATTTATAATAAGAAGAACTGAAAAAGAACATGAAACTGTTGAGTTAACATCAAAATAGGTACATGTTAGTTTAAAAAGTTGTTATACCCTTAATAAATTGAAGCATAATTTAGATAATATTATAAAATATAAGAAAAACAAATTAAAAAAATAAGTTGCATTTTAAGTCATATGTTGTAGTTGCAACATCCCTTGTAAACATACATGCAGAATGTGGAAGCATAGAAAAGACAAGTGAAATGTTTGACAAAAATACTCAACGAGATGTGTTCACATGGACAACATTGATTGCAAGTTATGCACAAAACGGATTTGTTGAAAAGTCTTGAGAAAATTTCAAGAAAATGAAATTGACATATTTTAAAAAAAATCCACAACATTTGATAGCATTCTTCCTACCTATGCCAAAATGGGGGCTTTGGAACAGGATATAGATATCAATAAAATCATAAAGGATAAAATAATTTTGTTAAAGGTTGTGGTTGCAACTTCCTAGGTAGACATGCATGCAAAATGTAGAAAAATAGACAAGGAAAGTGAATTGTTTGAAAAAATGTTGAGAATAGATGTGTTAATGTGAACGAAATTGATCACATGCTATGCAAAAAATGGATATCTTGAAAAAGGATTTAGAAAGTTTCAAGAAAATGCAATTGTTAAATTTAAAACAAAATCAAAATGACCTATTGGGTATTTTTGAAGTTGTCATATTTTTTGGCCATTTATAATAAGAAGAATTGAAAATGAACATGAAATTGAGTTAATATCAAAATAGATACATGCTGGTAAAAAATTTCTCATACACTTATTAAATTGAAGCATAATTTAGATAATATTATGAAATCTAAGAAAAACAAAATAAAAAAATAAGTTGCATTTTAATTCATATGTTGTAGTTGCAACATCCCTTGTAGACATGTATGCAAAATGTGGAAGCGTAGACAAGACAAGTGAAATGTTTGACAAAAATACTCAAAGAGATGTGTTCACATAGACAACATTGATTGCAAGTTATGAAAAAAACGGATTTGTTGAAAAGTATTGAGAAAATTTCAAGCAAATGAAATTGAAATATTTAAACAAAATCCACAACATTTTATAGCATTCTTCCTACCTATGCCAAAATGGGGGCTTTGGAACAGGGTATAGATATCAATAAAACTAGAAAGGATAAAATATGTTTTTTAAAGGTTGTGGTTGCAACTTCCTTGGTAGACATGCATGCAAAATGTAGAAACATAGACAAGGAAAGTGAGTTGTTTGAAAAAATGTTGAGAGTAAATGTGTTAACGTGAACGACATTGATTGCATGCTATGCAAAAAATGGATATCTTTAAAAAGTCTTTAGAAACTTTCAAGCAAATATAATTGTTAAATTTAAAGCCAAATTCCACAACCTTTTCCAGCATCCTACCTGCGTATTCCAACATGGGAGATTTGGAACATGGTATGGGTATCCATAAAAGTATAAAGGATAGAAGAATTTTGTCAGATGTCTTGGTTATAACTTCCCTAGTATATATGCATGTAAAATGTGGAATTATAGACAAGGCAAGTGAACTGTTTGAAATAATGATGAGAAGAGATCTGTTTATTTAGACAACATTGATTGCATGCTATACATAAAATGGATATGTTAGAAAAGGATTTAGAAAATTTCATGAAAATGTAAATGGCATATTTAAAGCCAAATTCAACAACCTTTTCCAACATCCTAGGTCTGCATGTTCCAAAATGGGGTCTTTAAAACACAACACTTCATTCACAATAAAAATTATGTTATTCTTGTAAACATCTATGAAAAAGTGGGTAGGTGTGGTGAGGTTAAAACACTAAGGAGATTGATGAATGATAGATGAATAAAAAAGATCTCCGGATGTACTTGGATGAAAGGCCAAAAAATGATACACATTTTTTTGTGTAGTAAACATATCAAATCCATAGATGCAAGAGAGCTGTGAAAATATGGAGAAATTGGCCTGGGACATCACGGCAGTAGGGTATTTTTTAGATTCAAGAAAATTTTCAGATTCAAGTATAATGATGTAAGGAGTATATGTGGAGAGATAAACAGTAACATACACTCAATAATGGAGGTTGAACTCATCTTAATTTCTTACATTGAAGCCACTCCACACCCAATGGAGCAAGAAGAAACAAGATGATATGGAAAAAAGGGAAAAAAAGAAGAATAAATGAGATAAGACAACATAATGTAGTCTATAACTAATGAAAATAGAAAAGCAAGAGAATTTATACATATTCAAAATAACACATATATCATTTACAACATGCAAACCATGCAAGAAAAAAGACTGAACAATTAACTTTGTATGATGGAAATTTTTTATTTAGATGATGTTTGTATGGTGGGAATAAGGTATGGAAATACATAAAATCATTAAGGATAAGAGGATTTTTGGCATATTCTATATTTGCAACTGCGCTAGTAAACATGTATGCAAAATGTGGAAGTGTAGACAAGGCATAAAAACTATAAATTATAGAAGGCCTCAAAGATACGTGTTCTCATGGACAACATTGATTGTAGGTTGTGTACCAAATAGATTTTTTGAAAAAGATTTAGAAAATTTAAAGAAAATTTAATTATCAGGTTCAAATCCAAATTCCACAAAGTTTTCCAGCATCCTACCTTCCTGTGACAAAATGGGGGCTTTGGAACAAGGTTTGGATATCAATCAAACCATAAAGGATAGAGGAAATGTAACACCCACAAAAATGACGATCTAAAAACATGCTAACACCTAACACTTATCCCAAAAATTGCGAATAATTATTTTTTGTTACAAGATCAAGGTAAGAGGTTAAAACAGGTTACATAGAGTACAACAACTAACTATCACTGTTAAACTCCACTTTTCAATTAAAGAACTAGATCTAGATAAAGTTTAACATAATCTCAAATTTATCTCTAAGGTCCATTAATCCATTACAAATTAGGAAGGTACCATAGATTAATTTACAAAGTTAAATGTTTTCTTCTCTTTAGTTAATATTTAATCCTAGAAAGTTTAACCTTTTGTTGATTTATTTAAACTTATTATCCTATTAACTTAGAGTCATTTCCATTGACTTCCTAAGGCTTGCTAAGAACCAATAAATATTTAATAGTATAAGGCAATTAAATGGCCCCATTCACCCATGTACACATACCATTAAGGATTTAATATAAAAATTTCAAATACATTTCTACCAAACAAAAGTAGGGTTAATATTTCACCCTTAGATTAAAAAAATCTTGGCCACTAGATCCTAGGGTTCCAAACTAACCCTAGAAATCCTTATGATTTTTTAATAAAGTCTCTCCTTCATTCTATTCTACTCATTTGGTCTATTTGTTTTGCTAAAATTGCAGGTTGGAGAGGAGGAAGCCATGGGAGAAAAATAGGAAGAAATATGGAGGATTCTACAAGGAGATCTAGTTTAGATTAGTTTAGATTAAATTTTTATCGTTGTTATTACTTCCATTCAAGGATTAGGAGGGATTTTCCCTACCAATCTGGTTTTGGTTCAAGCTATGTTCATTTGGGTTCTCTATTTGGGGCAAACCCTATCCCCATCAATATAAATGAAAAGAATGTTTTTAATTCACCATTTGTATGTGTTATTGCTCAAATTCATGGGATTACTCATTGTTTGCTTGCTGGTGATTATTAGCTAAATTTTACAACTTAAAATTTAGTATAAACTAGTTAAAATTTTAGCATAGGCGTGGATCCGAGAAGTTCTGTCGTAAGTGACAGAACCACCGCCTAGAGCAAACCAGCGGTTCTGGGACCGCCGCCCTACCTGGGTGACAAACCATGAACCGCCACCCTACTGAGTAGTGGTTTTGAGACCACCGCCTTAGCTTGAGCGACGGTTATGGGACCGCCTCTCTGCATAGGGCGGTGGTCCTGTTTCTTAAAAAATAGAACTTTAAAACCCGAGATTTCACAAAAACTAAAAGTTACTAAAAAGTACTAAAATGCATTTTGAGCTCATTTTTGTTCATCAAGAGTTACAGTTTTGGGATTTAAATTCTATTTGTTCATTCTTTAGTTAAATCTACTCATTTTTAAAGTATGATCTAATCTAATAAAAAACACATCTACTTTACAAAGTCATTCCATTATGTTCAACTAGTCTTCTTTCAAATTCCATGAGTAGAAAGAGATTTAAATCTACTTTTACATTGTTATTCTCTACTGCAAAATCAACATTTCCAAATGACGATAAACTTCAAAGTTTTTCTCTTGTTCTCCTTGTTTTTTACTACAACATACATATGTTCAAAACAACTATAACAACTTTATTTTCCATTCAAATTTAATATGTATACATTTTCAACATCTACAACCTCTATATTTCTTCTTTCTCATTTACAACATTACAACTTCACAATGAAATTAACTTTCTTTTCCACAATGCAACTTCCAACTAAAATTTTACACAATAGATCCATTTTGATTCTTTATCTTACATACTATACAAATATTGGAATGCAACTTTTCTCCATGAAATTATTACAAAGTCTTCCACTCAAGGTGGGAAATAATAAAAGAATGTAAGCAAAATAAAATACATTAATACAAGTTTCCCCACCCTAAGTGGGAATACAATAAATTCTTCTCAAAGGAAAAGTTCACAAGGTCTCCAACAAAACTCCAAGCTTCCCAACTCCAACAAGATGGCTCCTCCAAGATTTGTTTTATTCACAACAAAATGGGGGAGAGCTAACACTCTCCACCCAACCAAGATATCCAATGAAGAGGAGAAACCTTCCTCTCCATTGGCCCCCAAGCCCCAACGACATTACAATGGGAGGTGATTCCAACACATGGCAACAACAATCTTCCACAACACAAACAAATATTTCACAACCATTTCAACCACATTCAAATCAACTACACACAAGAAAGAAGAACAAAAAAAAACAAAAACAAAAACAAGGCTTAAAATGAAAGCCAAAGGAGCAAGAGCTATGAGGAGGCCACTTATGCCTCCTAATGGGAGTGGGTGCCCACCTTAAAGCCTCTAATACATATCTCAAGTCCCCTACATACTCTTATGCCTACCTCAAGTACCCCTTATATCTCCAACATAGTTTTATGCCTCCCTCAATCTCTTATGCCTACCCCATAAAAGAAACAAGAAAGAAATGCAAGCATTCCTTGTACAAGGTGGGGCACCCAACCCAAACTCCCTCTGAACAAAAAGGTAAACTCCTATGCCTCCCTACATGAAATCTTCCCATGTTCTCCTCCTACTCGAAACTCAGGAAATCTACCCATACCTAACAATCATTCCAAAGAAAACAATACTCAACACAAGCACATAAACACAAAATAAAACATAATATAAGAAAGGCAAAGCTCCTACCTTTCCATATTAGAGATTTTTCCAAGAGTAAATCTCCAAGCTCCTCAAAACCGAGAAAGCATCTACAAAATCCAACAATCCACAAGCACTTCCAACAATCCTCCAACTCTCCAAAAATGCAAGAGCACAAAATAATGAAGTAACCCCCAAACAAGCAAAATAACTTTAATAAATAGAAAATTGAGAGAGGAGGACGAGGTGGCTCCATGTAGGATGCCACATCACTAATCCTCAACTCCACCTAAGAATTCAAAGCTCAACCCCAATACACCATAAATTGGTGGGTGAGAGGAATGACAAGTTATTACACACACAATCTAAGCCTGTACCCCCTAATGACAAACTTAATTACTTGAAAGAAAGTGCAATAAACATTTCACCCCTTTATCTTCCCAAAACACCTAATGGGGTCTAATTTTGACCCCCCAACCCATAGGTAGGGTTGGTATAGAGATTTAATAAATGTGGGACAACTTTGACTTGTCCCACAAGCCTCCAAAATTGGGCTTTAATTCCAAATTCGAGTTTCCCATAGAGGGTAGAGTGTACAAAAATCAAGATCTCAAACATTCAACATACAACATAAAATCAAAAAGTAGATCGAATCTAATAAATGAACTTATTTTCATCACGTCTTTAATTAGTGTAGGACAAGATTTATTAACTTTAATAAGACACTTAGACCCACTAAGATAAATGGGGAAAACATACATCAAAATCTAATTAATTAAAACAAGTAAGTTACATCACTCAAAAGAAACACATACTAACATTAATAAAAAGAGAAAACTAAAACAAAAGACAACACATGACCCCTTTGTCACAATTTTCCCCTAACCAAATAATTCTAACACACACACAATTACATGTTTCTATGGTGACCCTTGTTGAATTCATCTAGAATTCCAATGTGGTTGGTATCCAATCCCTCCGTTATTTGTTGTGAATAAATTTTCCTGCAAAACACATAAATACCTCCCTCGGCCTCGTGGCTGCATTAAAAACATCTATAACAAAATGTACAATATAAATCCACGATCATCTATATACGAATCAAATATCATCTAGGCAAATACGATATCATTTACAATTTCTAACAACATTTCTATTCAATGTTTCATCTATGTCAAAACGATCACAACATTAGTTCAATTATCAAAACCTACTCAATGTGACGAAAATACATCGCATGTTAGAAATACATATAAATAATCATGTCAATAACAGATCAACATCAATATAAAATGTCTCTAGTAATCCACATGCATCATATATGAGTCGAAATCAACAATAACACAATATCTCTAACATCTAATATCATGCTAAATCAAACAGCTACAATATATCCATATGTGTAGTCGACAGTATCGAGAACAATAATGAAAAAGGTGTCGAATGGAAATGGGCATTATAGGAAACATGTTAGATGAAGCTAGAACCGTCCTGAAAGACATGTGTGCAAAATGTGGAAGCATAGACAAGGCGTATACACTGCCTCAAAGAGATGGGTTCTCGTGGAATGTCATGATAACAGTATATACATAACATTTAAGTCACCTTCATATAACAACAAACTCACATATTGTTAACCCTGCAGGGTTTAATAAAAGATATTTAAGTATTTATTAATTCCAGTGCATACCCATAACAAATATCACTGATCTACTTTTTTATACACAATTACCAAACCAATAATAATAGTATTGAATTGTATTTAAAGTATAACTCAAACGAATTGAGATAAAATTACATAAAGCTTTGGACAATGGTAATAATGAACATCCATAAATGCATAAAGGATAAATAAATTGCATTAGATGTTATAATTACAACTCACATTGTAGACATGCATACAAAATGTGGAAGCATGGACAAGCCAAGTGAATTGTTTGACAAAATGCATCAAAGGGATGTGTTTACATGGAAAAAATTGATTCTAAGCTATACATAAAATGGATTTGTTGAAAAGGCTTTAGAAACTTTGAAGAAAATGTAATTAACATATTTAAAGAAAACTTTCACAACCTTTTCCAACATCCTACCTTTCTGTTGCAAAATAGGGGTTTTGGAATAGGGTATGGATATCTATAAAAGCATAAAGAATAAAGGATTTTTGTCAAATATTGTGGTTACAAGTGCCTTGGTAGACATGTTGCATGGAAAATATGGAAGCATGAGTAATACAAGTGAATTGTTTGACAGAATGGTGAGAAGAGGTGTTTGTGGGGACGACATTGATCACAAACTATGCACAAAATGGATATTTTGAAAATGATTTAGATACTTTCAAGCAAATGCAATTGGAAAATTTACAGCCAAATTCCACAACATTTTCAAACATCCTACTTGTCAATTCTTAAATGGGGTATTTTGAACACGGTATGGATATCCATATATGCAAATTTTAATCATACTTTAGAGTATTTTTATCTTTAATAATAAAGGCATCTTCCATGGAAGATACACATGCAGGAAAAATGCAAGTGAATCATATAAAAAAAATCAACATATACAATATTTAATTTTTAATCCAAAGCAGATTTTTGACAGAAGTTATAGTTGTGACAACCCTATAGACATGTATTTGAATTTTTTGAACTACAGAAGGCACGATAATTTTTTGGAAAATTACTATTGCAAACACAGTCTCATAAATTCTAAGGACTATGAACTAACATGGTGTTTTTACCTAGGTTGTTTAGAAAAATTCCTCAAAAATATGTGGCATCATAGACTTCAATCAATTATAGGATATTCCCAAAAAATGGCTTGTTTAATCAGCCTCGACATATTTTTAAGGAAGCACCATTAAGAGATGTGATAGAAATCTACACAACCTTTTCCAGCAGTCTCTTAGTGTGTACCAAAATAAAAAATATTTCGAAAACAATTCGGAGATCAATAGACGCTGAAGAAAGAAATTTTTAATATAAGTTTAAGAAATAAATTTTTAAAAGAAACAAATAGGGAACATGAAACAAACTCATACCTTTCTATATTAAGATTTCTTTAAAATGTCTTAAAGTGCCTAGTAATTTTGGACCACGTCATATTTATTTTTAGCATCAAAGTTTTTCTACAAAAATTCTCAATAAGAAAGTGAGTCATATAAACCGTTGTGATCTCCATGGAATGAATATAAAAGGAAATAATTTATATGGATAAGAGAGGAGCCTAATGCATTAGAAACATGCCAAAGTATAAAAATAAATCTCAGTTGCATTGTCATTCTTATAGTCCACCAAGCAAGTGCCTTGAAATAAATATATTAGCTTCACCTGGAAATAAAAAAAATGACATGTACAGTGTTAAAATGGTTCCATTTTCTATTTAACATTCTAATACTAAAGAAGAAACAATTATTTATTGAGATATGGTCGAAATTATTTTCGTATATCTTCAGTTTATTTAATTATGTACAAAAAAGCATAACAAATATATGTCAAAATTAATTAAATTGGGCCTAATAGGTGAATAAATTTCCTACTATCAAATGTCCAACTATGTAATGCCCAATATCTCGGAATTTGAAAATCAACCTCTGACACCTAAAATCCGGGTATTTGTTTTTGAAACGTATTAAATTAATTTTAGCTTATTCATCCTAATGTTGCCGGGTTAAGGTACCCCTTGACCCACATAATTTTATTTAATAATTGTATCAAAGTCCATACTAATCTTCTATCACCTACCTAAGTAATTAAATCCACCCACGTAATCTATGACACTATTTTATTTTCACAAAGATAAAAGTCCACTTTGTATTAAAATTACTCCCCACAAATTTGAAATCACATTACTTAAGTTTATGCCCCACCCTCACCTTTAAGTTATTACCCCTAGGCACCCAATTAATTAATTCGCCCTCACACCTCCATTAGTTCATAAAATCCCATAATTTAAAAGTGCTTATTTTGAGCCCTTAGGTCCTAGGTTTCCCCTACAACCCTAAATTTCCATAAATATGTTTTTTTATATATTTTGTTTTTTCTTTTGGTTTCTTCATTTGCATAGGTTAAGGGAGAAGGTCATATGGAGGATATGGAGTTTTTTTTGTGTGAATATTTTGATGGAGGAGCATTCCCCCCACACTATACTTATCTTTGTTTTGCTTTCTTCTTATAATTAGGGTTAATTAATCCATTTTTTGCGAACACCAGGGGTTTTTATGGTTTGAACACACACACACACACACACACACACACACACACACACACACACACACACACACACACACATGCGCGCGAGCATGCACACACATTTTATTAAATAAACTCAGGTCTTAAACAAACATTTTTGCAGTTTTATTTCCTTGACAGTGAGGCCGTGGCCCCAAAGAAATAGCACAGGGGATGTGAAAGGGATGACATGGCCTACGTAGGGGAAAGAGTGAGGGGGAGTGTGGAGTTTGTGTGGGGAGTTTATGGGGTTTTGGTGTGGCTTGGCTACATCACAACTCAACATAGGGTCTTTGGGGAGGGGGGGGTTGGCGCAGGTCGCAGTATGCCCATCCCCACTCTATATTTTATTACTAACAAAAAACCTTCTAGTAGAACACTATGGTTTTCTAATTTTTCTTTGATAATATAAATATAAATATAAATTTGGAATTCTACTTTTGTGTAAACGAAAAAAAACTAACCTGTTCAAATAATTCAGAGATCTCAGTTTTTCCAATATATATATATATATATATATATATATATATATATATATATATATATATATATAATATATATATATATATATATATATATATATGGATTTGGTATATATATAAGGATTTGGTAATGCATTTAGGCATAATGTCTTGTTTTCTAGTATTTCTCACAGTGATAAAAATATCTGATTTCCAAAGAAAAACATGTTTTCAAAATGGTAAATATATATATATACATTGTTTATTTTTAAGGATATTGTTTATTTTTCGGGTTTGAATTCCTGAATAGAAATCAGAAAGAGTATATTACTATGAAGATGAGTTTATTACATTCACCCTAATCTTCATTTTCTTTTAAGAGAATGCAGTTCATATGTAAAGTAAAGTGAAAGGGACTATAATTTCAAGGGATAGATTTTAGATTTTTCAACCAAGATCATCCCACTACTCGTTTAAATGATAAACACATAAATCTTTCCGTTAACAATTACAAAATGAAAGATAGGTATCTTTAAGGTTCGAAAAGATGCTAACTAGTTTTAATTCTACTAGTTCAATATTAAAACATATTTTAAAAGAATCATTTTTTTTATATGACCTTATCTTACAAGCGAAAACCACCCCTTTACTAACATATGCTAAATGATAGAACAAAAAACATTCATTCCTTAGTTTCTTAACACACACAAGTAGAAAATCCATTGTTAAACACAAGGAGCTATTATATTAGAATTTTTTATTTTTATTTTGTAATAGAACAAGCAAGAAAATTAGGGAAAGATTAAAACATTTAGTGAACTCAACATTTATTCATTCCATCAAATATTCTATTTAAACATACAAGATAATGCAATCTTTCCATTCCACAAATTTTAAGCCTTTCAAATAGATAAGAGGTATACCCATACTTTCCATGAAGCAATGTTTACAAAAAATACACCAAAGAAAGAATAAAGTTTTATTTCAACATGAAATACTCAAGGCTACAATATACCAATACTTCCCTCTCAAAGAAATTATAAAATACACAACCTTTTCAATACATACATTCAATCTCCTTATTAAGGAACAAGATAACTTAACAAATGATACAACATATTTAAGTGCAAGATACAAGATTCATCCCAAGATGAGAGACTACTAAACACGAGTTACAACATCATTACAAGAGAAAAATAAAATACTAGTGGATAAGCCTCCCCAAAATCGGAAACAACATCTCAAAGTTTCTAACTTTTCTTCTTCAAACTCCAAGCCAAATATGCAAGTTTCCACTTTATAAATA
Organism: Taxus chinensis; assembly: GCA_019776745.2. Taxonomy (NCBI): domain Eukaryota; kingdom Viridiplantae; phylum Streptophyta; class Pinopsida; order Cupressales; family Taxaceae; genus Taxus; species Taxus chinensis. The sequence continues at coordinate 310,368,627 of CM034146.1, read as the reverse complement.
ATATTCAAGCACAAGGAATAAAGGTCTCAGTTACCTCCCAGCCATATGACATTATCACATTCCATCTCAACCAAATTGGAGGACATGCTAGCCTCAATATTATCCCAAGAGAGAGAGAGAGAGTAGCAAGCCTCAAGAATGCACACGTGAAGGGGAAAAGGGTAAGAAACATACAATCATAATTTTATAGCCACACTCAACAATCAAATAAAAAATGCTACCGCATGAGGAAAACTTTATATTTTCCATTAAATGGGAAGAGTGGAAAGAATCCCATAAGAATGCAAAGTGTGAACCGACCATATGAACACAACTCCATTCAAAAATTCCCTCCTTATCTATCCAACACAAACACCAAGCCTCCTTTTTGGAAGGATTTTCAAACCATACATGATTTCCTTGCAAAGGATGGAGAAGGAATTTCAAACCATATGAAAATCCTTCTCCACATCAAATTGTTGATGCGTAATCATAGCACCCCTAAATGTATACAAATGATGGGTTGAAACTCTCAGTGTGATTACATAACATGGAGCTTTCCCCAAAGTGTGGGAATTTGTAATCAGGAAAGCTCTTCAGATGCAGATAGGTTCCTATTCCTTTATTCTGATGCTTAAATACAACTTGTAGAGGATCTGCTCTAAAATCTGATCTAATCTACCAAGGAGACATGTTTAAGAATATGGCAAGGAAATAAACTTAAAATAACAGAGTTGATGCACCAAAGGAATGTTGAACACCTACTTTACCATTAAACACAAACCATAAAAATGTAATAAAACCACCATGCACAAACAACCAGGATTGCAATGTGAGATTAGGGAGATGTAATGAAAATAAGAGAGGGTTGAAAATCATCCAAAAACTTTTATTATTTCTCCACAATTTTTGATACAGTCCATTACAATGGACAAGAGGCACAAACTTTCATTACAACTTGTGTAAGCTAGGAAAAATACAGTACTAAAGAGGAAATAAAATACCAATAATCATACCTCCTCCTTCGCGTTCCGTAGCAAACCTCAGAATGGGATATGAAACTTGGATTGAGCCCTGATTATGTGATATGTAGGTGTTTTTCTTCAAGACGAAGCAAAACCTTCCTGCAACAATGATCCTCTTACTTTGCACTAGATGGGAAAAAGGATTATGAGGTTATTTGGGCATTAGGACGAGGAAAAAGGATGTTCTTTGCTCAAAGGATGCAAGAACTTAGATATGGCATTCAAGCTTATTCTCTGTGTGTTTAGAGAGGATGGGTAAGGTTGTATTTATAGCCTAGGGGAGATATTGACTTAGATTAATTTAAGTAATCATGGTTTGAAAATGTGGGCAAGATTAGGTGAGTGGTTTGAAAATGTGGGCAAGATTAGATGAGTGGGGGCCATGAAGAATGGGTGAGGATTTGAATTATAATTTTAATTCATAAGTGGAGGATTTTAGGTGAGTGGGGACCATGAAGGGTGGGTGAGGATTTGAATTTGAATTTTTAATTCAATAGTAGAAAAATATGGAAAATAATGACATGTGGTGAGGATTGGGTTATTTTTTGGATTTTAAAATGGATAATTAATCAAATTATATTTGATTAATTCAATGTGTATTTTTGTGGGAAATGAGGAACGAGAATTAATTGATTTAGGATGGATGTGAAATTAGGGTGTCTACATTTTCCCATCTTTGGAAGGGTACTACGAAAGTAGTGTCCTTTCAAAGAAAGTAGACGGTATGGGGGAAGAATTCAATCTACTTTTCTTAAGCAAAAAGTAGAGTGAATGTTTGTTTGGGAGAATAGAAAGTGTTGAGTGACAGATGTCATAGTATCCTCCAAGACAAAAATTTCACGAGAAGATGTGATTATGGATAGATGTGGTGATGCCCCCTCGAGAGGACTGACGAGAATGGAATATATGACAGAGCTCTTGAAAAGAAGAGAAATGAATTTTGTGGAGAAGAAGATGATAATGGAGTGGAAGAGACTGGAATGACTGCACGACACAAATGGAGAAAGGATTCAATCGGCCTTGAATGTTAGGTGTGAGGGTGTGTGGGAAAGAGAAAAGGGAATGGATAGGATTGGGGGTTGATTATGAGAAGAGAAAGGGAGATAGGGAAGGGGGAAGAAAGAATGGAAGAGGTAGAAATAAGAGAGAGGGATGATAGGGGAAGAAGGGAATGATGAAGGACAAACAAGGAAAAAACAGGAAAATGACAGAGTAGAGGGTGAAGGGATAAAATAGAGAGAGGTGCAAAATGAAGGAAGCAACAGAGATAGTAAAGAGGGATGCGTGGAAGTGAAATAAATGATAGAGCTGAGAAAAGAAGGAAACGGGAAAGGATAAATAAGAAGGAGAAAACGAGGTGGGAGTAGGGGTGAAATAAATGAAAATGGAAAGAGGACGAAAGAAGAAGTAGAATGGAGAAAAAAAGAAACTATGAGGGGTGAGGAAAGTGTGAAAAAGAGGAGAGAAAATAAGAGAAACATATACATAATGAAAAAAAAGGTAGGGGTGGTAGAGAAAAGGAGAAGTGGTCAGAAGAAATGTGAAAATTAGGCGAGAGGAAAGGAAGATAAAATGAATACAAGGAGAATATTGAAGGAATTGTGTCGTTGCGAGGAAGACCAAAGCAAAGAATATGGAACAAACTGTATGGAGATGCATGTGGAGGGTGGTATGATAAAAAAAAATAGGAAAATGCTGAATAGCTAGGTTATCGATGGGGAAGTAAGGAGGAAACGTGATGGAAAAAGGGGAAGGAGATGATACAGGGGAAGGGAAATAAGATGAGGGGTGGGAGAGAGAAGAGGATAACAAATAAAATGATGTAGAAGGAAGGGAATATAGAAAGGGGGTAATAAGTGCAAAGGGAACGTTATAAGAAATGTTCAGAGAAGAAAAAGGGGAGGAATTACATCGATTGGAAAAGATGTGGAGATGTATGAAATGAGGATACTTGGATGATGAGAAACTAGAAAAAGGATGTATGATGAAGACAATAAAGATATTGAAGAGGGTGAAGAGAAGTTGGAGAGATGGGTAAGAAGCGACAAGAAAGGGTGGGATTGAGGGAAAAGAATAGGAGAGAAATGAGAATGGGGGATAGAAGAGGTAATGCCAATGAGGGGACATCAGGGAAATCCCCTTTACAATGAGTGGTGGGGAAGGGTGAGAGAAAAAATGAAGAAAAGGAGAAAGCTAATGAGGATTGGTAAGGGTAACACCAACAAAGGGATGTTAGGGAAAACCCTTTTACAAAGAGTGGTGGGCTTAGAGGAGGGAAGGAATGAAGGGAAACTCTAGAAGATCCAAGGGAGTGAATGAGGTCGTGCGGAACAAGAATTGACGATTTTTAAGGAAAACCCATTTACAATTATTAGCGCGGGAAGAGAAGATGATGATGAAAGAATGATATAGGAATGTTTACGATAATGGCAAATGCATGTGTGGGTAGAAATGTGGGGGGAATTAGAGAAGATGAAGTGGATGAGTTGGGACTAGGTGAAAGTGAGGAGAGGATGCAGGTGATGAGGATGAACAAAGTGAGGATGAAGAACCAAGACATGAAAAGAATGGGAAGAAACGGTATGAAGGATGATGGCTCAAGAAGGGAAAAATGGGGGTAAAGAACATGCTTGTAGGCAGAATAGATTAGATGTATGTTGTAAAAGGATATGTGGAGAAAGGATAATAGTAGGAGGAAAAAATGGGTAGTAGGAGATACCAGGTGGAAGAAGCGATCAACAAAGTGAATGAAGAATGAGGTGGATGAGAAGTTCACGATGAAGAGTTAAGTGTATGGAGGACCTTGACATAAGATTGTCATGTGACAGAAGTGGTTAAGTAAGATCGCCAAGTGAGGAAAACTGGAGATGACAAGTGGTCTAGTGAGAAGTGGTGTTAACGAGAATCGAAAAAGAGGTGAAAGGATGTGATAATGGGGAATGCTGAGAAAAAGTGAATGGTGAAGGGTGTGTAGTGATGGGGAAAGGTAAGGAGACAGATCATCCTTAAGAGGGACTCTTACTGGGTGAGTGGTTAAGTAAGATTGCCAAGCAGAGGAGGGTGATAGTGGTGGTAAAAATATGTGATGATGGGGAATGAAGAGGAAAGATGGATGGTGAGATTGTAGAATGATGGGCAAGTGTAAGATGACATGTCATTCTTAAGAGAATCTCTTAATTAAGATTGTCATGTTGTTGGAGAGGTTTCGTAGGATCACCCAACTGACAGGGATGATATGTAAGGAGAAAGACAATATGATATTAGGGACGGGGGTGGAATGGTAGGTTGAAGAAGATGATCGTGACGAGAGGTGGGAGAAATAATATGGGGAAAAAATGATGGAATGGGGGAAGGCCATAGGGTAGATCAACCTTAAGTGGAAGTCTTAAGTAAGATTGCCATACGGCTGGAATGGTTAAGTAAGATCGCCAAGCTGAGGAAGAAGAAGGATGATGTTAGAGTTGGTGGGAATAGGGTATGACAAAATGGACTGAAGGGGAACCCTCAAGTGAATTTTCCATACTACGAAAACGTGTAAGTAGGATGACCAGGCATAAGAAAGATTTGGGGAAAGATTAGAAAAGAGTGAGTGAGGTAAGCCTGAGTGGTATATGATATGAGATGAGGTGATAATAAGAGAAAAAGGAAACAAAGGAGTGTAACATGAATGGATGAAGGAATATATGTAGTGGAGGGCAGAGAGTGTGAGGGGAATCCTTAAATGGGATGCTAGCATGGTGAGAGTAATGATGTGAGAATGTGAAGCAGAAGAGGTGGAATGAGAAGATGTGTGTGGTGGTGATTGTTGTTTGATAAGAGGGGAGGTGGTGAAGAAGCTTCTACAGTGGGAAGATCTTAGGGAGAGGGTAAACCTCCACTGAGGATTCCATATAGAAGGGGTTATTAAGTAAGATTGTCAAGTGGAAAGCAAAAGGGTGAAAGGAAAGAATACAAATGGGTGAGAGGGGACAAGCATGGTGAGAAGGGTAATATGGGGATAAGTGGCGGAGGAGTAAAAATAAGGAGAAAGGATGAATGGATAAAATACATGGTGAGTATGGTGGAGGGGAGGAGCTGTTGGATAGAGAATGCTACTTGAGAAAGATCATCAAGTAGGATTTGAAAACTGCAACGGTGATCAAATAGGATTCCCAAACAAGGGAATGTATTAGTATGGATGAATGGATGGGGTGCAAAGTAATATGTTGATTATGCCGGAAGATACTCACGTGATGAAAAACATCTTAATTTTAATATAGGACATAATATGATGTATCGTGATATAAAAGATCAGGATGACTAGACTGTAATATGCGTGATAGCATAGACAGGGGCCATCAAAAAGGTTTGATGCCTCAGTACGATATACAAATGGAAGAGAGCATAGACAAAGGCCATCAAGAAAGTATGATGCCCCAGTATGACATGTAATCAGATAACGTAAGAATATTAGAGAGAACACCAGGATACATAAAATCAAGATGCCCCCTGTAATATATCAAGATGTAAGAAAGTAATTAATAGTTTACAACTAATAATGCAACACAAGAACAAATAAACATGTCCCTAACATGTTCCACAGTGAGGATTGATTGGATGTGCCCCCAAGAACGGATACGAGAACATAGTAAAGTATTGGGTCATTGTCCTCAAACAAGGAAACAATGAGAGCCAGATTTGCCTCAAACAAGGATTCACGCGAAGAGAAGTGGTTTGAATTTAGTAGTCATAAGGTGATTGGATCATTCGTTGGGGATAATAGTTCAAAGGTTAAATTGTGTTGGTTATTTTAGAGTTTTTTTTTTTTTTTTTTTTTTGTGATTTTGTGGATTTTTTATTTTATATATATATATATATATATATATATATATAATTTTATTTTTCTAATGTTTTTTAGATTTTTGATGATTTTCAAATGTTTTTAACTTTTTTGATGATTTTCAAATGTTTTTGGATTTTTGACGATTCTTGTTAATGGTTTTCGATTTTTGACAATTCTGTGTAATGTTTTTAGATTTTTGGATTTTTACACTATTTTTAGATTTTTGAAAATTTTTAAATGTTTTTAGATTTTTGGATTTTTACATTGTTTTTAGATTTTTGATGATTTTCAAATGTTTGTAGATTTTTACATTGTGATTGGCAATTTATGGACCAGAGTGCAGACTTATTTTTAAGAGGTGATGTACCGTATTCCGTGTTGTAGCTTATGCTCAGAATAACACAAATTCTCTTTACTTTGGCAGGATATGGTGGTGATGATATGATGAAAAGAATTCCAGCTCCATTCTTGACTCCACACAACTAGTAAGATGTGTGGGCTCATCACCAAGAATCAAGAAGGACGTAGGTGGTAGATAATGAATATAGAGACAAATGCTAACAAAAATCCCTTTGGGAAATTGTGACTCCATTCTTCATAACGGTACTGAACCAGTTTCAAAAATGGCTTTCACTTTATGAGTCACATGTTAGACTTAGAAAATTATATGGCCTGCTGATTGATAAGATATGAGGTTAAGGGATAGTTCTCTCTTCACTTAGGCATCTAAATTATGTGTTTTGGGATTCTATAATTTGTAAGCACTGTAAGATTTTATATTTTTGAAATGACTCCCTATGCCTTGCCCCATGCTACTAGTGAGAAGCAAGGGCTCATCACTGAAGGAAAAATATATGCGGGTGAATTCCCTTTTTGTCTTTTTTTTTTAATTTTATTTATTTTTTAATATTTTACAATATTTTTATGCTTTTATGAGAATGACCCCCTACACTTTGCCCCATGCCACTTGTAAGAGGCAAGGGTTTATCACCGAAGACAAGACGTAGACGAGTAGGGGCACCTTCCTCCATTCCTAGTCTCACACTACCAGTAAGAAGTGTGGGCTCAACACCAAAGACTATGAAGGATGAAATATGTGTCAATGAATTATTCATAAGTTATTGAATTGATGGATTTTTTTACAATAGTACTTTGTATTTGGGAAGAAATGTCTGCCCCCAATCTCAGCCCCACACAACTAGTAGGATGCGATGGTTCAACGCTGAAGATTGAGTTGGATGACCAAACGAACTGGGTAACAAAGTTTAGAGCTTTGTTATAAAAGAGAGAATGTATTTGAAGGGAATATATTACCATCAGTAAGCTTCTAGGTATGAACATAGAGGAAAGTGACTGAAAATAGAAGAAGTATGACGCTCACAAACTTAATAGGATTTATACTAGCACTTGTCTCATGATGATAAATATGAAGATGTGATTTTGATAAAGAAAATATCTGGCAATGGAAATGAATAAATTTAAATTATTTAGAAATAAGCAAGACAAAAGGAACAATGTACAGGTTGTATCCTGGAATAGTGAACATCTCAAGGATAAAATTTCTTTAAATGAACTGCATTCATTGGTTCATCAAGATCTTCACCATCTTCAGTGGCCAATTTATAGGCTCCAGAGCCAAATTTAGCTGTGATTACATAGGGTCCTAACCAATTAGGCTCAAATTTTCCTTGTTTTTCTTGTTCTTTAGTGGTATTCTTTTGATTTTCTGTTAAAATGAGGTCACCAATTTCAAATTCTCTGGGTCTTACCTTTTTAGGATAACTGCGTTGCAGTCAGTTTTGATAGACTTGAAGATGATTAAGAGTATTAAGTCATTTTTCATCGAGAAGCTCAAGCTCTTGAAGCTGTGACTGTCGGTATTCATCCTCATTAATTACATCTGTAAGGGATATCCTCAAGGATGGGAGTTCTATCTCAATAGGTAAAATGGCTTCACAACCATAAACAAGGGAAAATGGGGTGGCTCCGGTAGGAGTGCGGTAAGATGTACAGTAAGCCCAAAGAGTGGGGTAAATTTGAGTATTCCAATTACGTCCATGGGTGTTAACAATATTTTCCATGATGGATTTTAAGGTCTTATAGGTTGCTTCCACTTGACCGTTGCCCTGAGGGTAGTATGGAGTGGACCATTTAAGTTTGATGTGAAAACGTTTGGCTAGGTCTTTTACATCCTAGTTTTTAAATGATTTTCCATTATCTGTAACCAGAGCAGATGGAATACCAAATCGATAGATGAGATTATTAAAAATTAATTTCTATATTTGGCTACCGGTAACATAAGTGAGAGGCATAACTTCTACCCATGTAGTGAAGTAATCAGTAGCGGTAATGATGAACTTATGTCCATCGGAAGATGTTGGTCTGATTTTACCAATGAGGTCAAGTCCCCATTAAGAGAAGGGCCATGGTGTGGTTATCGATTGTAATGCTTGGGAAGGTGTGTGGATGAGATTTCCATGTTTTTGACATGCTTGACAATGTTTGACAAAATGACATGTGTCACTTTCCATGGTGGGCCAATAATATCCAACTCGCAATATTTTCTTGGCTAAGGCGATACCATTTGTGTGTGCTCCATAGATACCAAAATGGAGTTCAGCTAAGACACTCGAGGATTCTTCCTGATTAAGACATCGGAGCAAGGTGTCATCATATCCTCATTTATAAAGAGTTTCTGCTAAAATTGTGTAACGAGAAGCACATTGCGCTAAAGCATGTTTATGTATTGGTTTCATGTTGGCAGGAAATGTTTTATCACGAATGAAGGTATAAAGATCGTGGTACCAAGGGTTATTCGGACCCACGATATCGCATACCATAGTGTTTTCAGGAAGATCATAGGTAGGCATTAAGAGATGTTCGACAAGAAAATGTGCCTGGGATTGACTAGGTGTGATTTCTAATAGGGATCCGATGGTAGCCATAGCGTTGGCAGATTTATTATGAATTCTAGGAATTTGATGAAAACCAATTAATTGAAAATAGCTTTGAAGACTATCCACCATGTGTTTATATAGGATAATTTTTTCATCCTTGACCTGGTATTCATTGGTAATTTGCTTGATGATAAGTAAATAATCACCAAATACAGCTAATTATGTAAGATTTCAAGATATAGCCAGTTTTAATCCTGTGATGAGAGCTTCATATTCTGCGATATTGTTGGTACATGGGAATGCTAAGTGAAATGATTTGGGGATAACATGTCCGCTAGGTGTGACAAGAAAAATACCAGCCCTTGAGCCATGGAGATTACAAGATCTATCAAAAAATAGAGTCCAATTTGGCACGATGTCTATGTGTAGAATATTTTCATCAGGAAAAAAAATTGAAGTGGTTCTATGCTAGGAAAGGGTGCCTTAGCAAGTTGGTCGGCAAGGGCTTGTCCTTTAATTTCTTTTTGTGGAAAAATTCGACATCAAATTCACTAAGTAATACGACCCAACTAGACATTCTTCCCATGAGAATGGGTTTGGACAAAAAATACTTGCGAGGATCAATTTTGGCAATCAACTTAGTTGTGTGATTGAGCATGTAATGACGTAACTTATGGAATGCAAAGGTGACCACTAAGCATAATTTTTTGATTTGGGAATAACGTACTTTGTGCTCAATAAGTTTTCGACTAAGGTAATATACAGCCTATTTTTTTCCTTGATCGTTATGTTGTGCTAGTAGAGCTCCTATGACATGTTCAGTGGTAGATGTATAAAGCAACATGGGTTCATCAACAATTGGTGACATAAGAACAGGCGGACTAGAGAGGTATTCTTTTAACTTAGCAAAAGAGTCTTGGAAATCATGGTTCCAGTGAAAGTGTGCATCTTTCTTGAGCAACTGATTAAAGTGATGGCACTTGTCAGCCAACTATGATATGAAATGCCAAATAGATTGCATCTTTCCCTGAAGAATGTGTAATTGTTTTAGGTTTTGAGGAGGAGGCATTTCCATAATGGCTTTGACTTTGGCAGGATCCACTTCTATACCTCTTCGTGAGATGATAAACCTTAATAATTAACCAGAGGTTACTCCAAACACACATTTCTTTGGGTTTAGATGAACCTTATACTCACATAATCTATCGAAAATGCATCCTAACACACTTGGATGCCCTATTCATGTTTTATATTTTGCTAATATATCATCGACATAATCTTCCATGATATCATGTAACATGTCATGGAAGATGACAGTCATTGCTCATTGATAGGTGGCACCAACATTTTTCAAGCCAAAAGGCATGACCTTATAACAGAAGGTGCCCCATGGTGTAGTAAATGTCATTTTATGTTGATATCCTTCAGTAATACGTATTTGATTGTAACTAGAGAATCCATCCATTAAGGAGAGCATTTCATGGCCTACCGTAAAAATCAACAATCATGTCTATATTTGGCAAGGGAAAGTCATCTTTGCGACAAGCTTTGTTGATGTCATGGAATTCTGTGTATATTCTGATGTCGGGAGTTTTCTTGGTGATGGGAACTATGTTATATATCCATGTCGAATAATTAATAGGTTTGATAAATTCAGCTTCCAAGAGTTTCTCGAGTTCAGCTTTGACAAGCAATACAACTTGGAGATGCATTTTGCATAGTTTTTGCTTTAAAAGTTTTACATCTGGATGTACCACAAGATAGTGTACTACAAGAGATGGGTCCAGGCCTAGCATGTCCTTATATATCCATGAAAAAATATCTTGGAATTCAATAAGGAATGTTGTGAATTCCATGCATTCTTGGTCAGAAAAACTAATGCCAAGTTGTAAAATTTTTGGTTGTTTAGTGGTGCCAAAGTTTATGTCTTTTGTTTCTTCTACAATCATTTTAGATGTATCCTTTGTGGAGAACAATGCTAATGGTTGATGTAGGTCATCAGTGTCAGGTGTTTGTTGGAAATTTTTGTTGACATGTTTGGTGGATAGGGTGGCAGTGAGGTTTTGACTATGGGAAATCCTCTGTTTACATTTTTGATCCAAATTTTATGAGGGTGAAGGATCTGAATATTTAATCTCTTCACCAAAATAGGATGATTCATTTAGATTGATTTCAAATCCTTTTCTATGGTTGAAAGTAGGGATTTGGTCATGAGATCTAAGGAATTATTCGATGGCTTCATCATTTTGGAACATGTCCATGGCTGCATGATGTGGTTGGCCATGGTCTATGAGACTTGGATGTGTAGACTCAAAATTGATGACATTAATAGATAAATGTTCAAAGGAAAGATGTGTTCCAGCGAGGTCCTCAAAAATACTACATGGAGACCTGATGTCATTATCAGAACTGGTGTCATCATTTTCACTTGAAATTATTATGGGAGCAACATCAAACACCTTGTAACCTAGACCGTGTTTACCATGATGTTGTGTGTAATTTATTGGGTCTAAATGACCTTGTTCATTTGGACCAAATCCTTTACCCTTCCATTGCATGTTTTTCATTATTCGGTGAGCTTTGGTAAATTGAGAACTCATAACATGGAGCAAAGTCATCATTATATAACCAAGATCTTGAATAACTTGGAATATGTTCATTGTCAAGATAACCAAACTTTTTCCAAACTAACTATCCCATTTGGTAAGTGGGATGGATTCTCATATGTGGAGCGTTAGGTTTTCCATAGCTATGTGGGGATTTTTTGATATAAAAAGAGTCTGCCATCTTTTGAAATTGATATTCACCGTATCCCGTGTGAATGATTTTAAATGTGTGAGATGGGGGACCAATAGGTACCTCATGTGGTGGGGAAGTTAGTTTGGTAGATGTAAAAGATGAAGAGAATGGGTTATAAGAAGAAGGGGGTGGATTGAAGGATGAAGGTTGGTTATTCATAGGAGGAGGTATCTTAATAGAAGAGGTGTGGTTGGATGAAGAATATTGGCTAGGTGAAGAAAAATATGGTGTGGTGGAAGAATAATTGTTCCTGGAAGAAGAAGATTGATTAGTGAGAGGAGGACTAGTGAAAGATGATTGATTAGTGGAAGATAATGGATTAGAAAATGTGTTTTGGTTATGAGATAATGGTTTCGGATCATTGTTAGGGAGTGTATCAGGATTAATGCATGTTTTGTTAGGGATTATGTGAGGTGGAGCATATTTATCTGTTGATGGACAATAGTGATCATGTTGATACTGTCCTTTGAGGAATCTACAATACTCAAAAGGTTGGGGATTTGCACATAATGTAAATTCCTTGTCCAAATTAGGAAACTTAATGCATTGGTGGAATGTTGATGGGATAGTTTTCATGGCATGAATCCATGGTCTGCTGACGAGAATGTTATATGTAACTTATACATACACCACATGACAAACCATGTCTAAGGTGATGGGTCCAACTTGGAGAGGCAACGTGATTGTGCCTTCCGAATTTCTTTCGCTAGTATCATACCCACGAATGGTTATGATATTTTTTTGTAAATCACTTTCAATGTAACCTAGACAACGTAGAAGTTTCATGGAACAAATATTTAATGATGATTCATTGTCCATTAAGATGCGCTTGATTTTATGATGAGTTACATAACCCTCAACGTATAAAGAATGATTATTAGTGATGTTGGGATTAAGTAGGTCAACGGGACCAAAAGATAAAATAGGATTGGGGACTGTAAGATGTGCAATTAAAGCTTGGAATTGTTGTGAATCGATGTCTTTAGGGACATGAGAATTATTCAATGTTTACATAAGGATTCGTTGTAGTGCAAGATAAGAATTAAGTAGTTTCATGATTGAAATTTGTGCGGTAGTCTTCTCTAATTGTTTGACAATATTAAATGATGACGTAGGTTGTGGGGAGGAATTGGCGGCAGAATTAGATAGTGGATTAGGAGGTGATTCTGGGGATGAAGTGACAGATTTTTTTGTTGTAGGGACCCACATTTTTTTCTATCTAGTGGTGATCACATAGTCAGTTTTGACCTTTATAGTTTCCACTAAGTCTTCGTCACAATCTATGGTCGAGATGACTGAGTCATACTCGACATTGATTGATGATTGACCCTTATCTTTTGAATTGTTATCATGGTTAGGGAATGGATTTTTGAACATGTGAATTTTTTCATTAGGTGTTTTTGTCTCAGAAGTATTTTCAACTTCTATGTCTCCACGTTCAATCAAGTCTTGGACATAATTGCGGAGTTGCATACATCTATCTGTGGAGTGCCCTTTTATGAGATGGTAATCACAATATTCGTTGTCTTTATAAAAATTTGGTTTGGGTTGTCCTTCTTCGAAGGTCTAAAAATGGGATATGTAATCATATTAGCATTTTCCAAATGACGAAAGACACTAGATATACTTTCTCCAAGAGGAGTGAACTCTCTTCGTTGATCCCAAGAAGGAACTTCCTTTCTAGGGATAATGATTGGTTGTTTAGATTTTAATGTGTTGGTGGGATGGTTTTAGACATTTCAGACATGGTGGGAATCAATAATACCATCATTGATGATATTTCGATTCTGGTTAAAGAATTTATATTTGTCCTAGTTTTGAGGAGTGTCTCAATAAGGTTGGTCTCTAAAGGGTGCTTTAAGTAAGCCCTTAGAAATGAGGGATTTTTCGATTTGTGTCCCCTTATCGATGACTTATTTGAAACTATTCAGACAATGCATTTACATGTGGAATGATAATTTGGTATTGAGATTAGGGACAAAAATGCTAACTAGTTGTCTCTCGGGTACTGAGCAGGAAAATCAGCTTGCAATTCCGCGCCATCATTGTAAAAAGGAGGCAAAATTTTTGTTTGGCCTTTGCCTAGTGTTGTAGAGATCAAGCATGGTTATTTTTGATTCTAGGTTATAGGAAAAATGTTTGACAAATTTCTCCGATAAGTCTATAAATGTTGTGACCGATCCTTTGGGCAGATGGAAAAACTAGTCTAAAGCCTGTCCTCCTAAAATTTGGGGGAATAATTATAAAAGGTACATGTCTAAATAGGTAACTTTCTGACATTGTATGTAAAATTCCTTGACATATTCATGGGGGTCACCTTTTCTTTTGTATTTACCAAACTTTGGGATTTCGAAGGATGACGGAAATGGTAATCGTGATATCTCTGTATCAAATGGATAAGGACACAATTCTTCAAAGTTGAATTGTTTCGATTGTTTTTGTTGTCCTTGAATGTTGTCTTTCATAAGTTTCCATTCTTGTGCGAATGGAGAAGCAGGGGATGGTTTATCAAACATTTCATGAGTATTGGAATCTAGATTGAGGTCTTTTAATCTTTTAGCTCTAGTCGTGGCTTCCTCAAGTTTCTTTGTTAAGTCTTGGATTTTAATGAATAATTCTTTGGCCGAAGAACCATTTGAATTGTTTGGTATTTCATTGTGATAACTTGATTCACCGTTGTCGATGAGTTTCTTTAAATTTTTCGTCCCGAAGTCAGGGGTAGTTTTTCCCCCATGGCTAGGATGCGTAACAGATATTCATTTTTGTTTTGTTCTATCAACCTATTGACTTGTTCTTGTTCTTCATTGGTGAGTTTTGGTTGAGCGACTTCTTCATCGTCATTTTCATGATTGTAACTGTGAGTGAATACCATGATGAAATGTGTTTGATTAAGCTAAAAAGTGGGTAGGAGTTTTGAACAGGTGTGAGGAAATGAGAACTCGATTATTTTGGATTTAGCTCGAATAAGATCGTAATAAATGATAAGGAGAGTAACTCAAACAAGTTATATCAATATGATGATGATGTAACTCGAGACGAGTTATTAGGGGATTTGTTGCATGTTGTGTAGATTTGGCTTAAACAAGCTTTGGACTATTGATGGGGAGAGTAACCTGAACAAGTTAATTGTGATATGGTTGTGATATAACTCAAAATGAGTTACAAAAAGATTTGTGTTGGCTGTGATTTGGATATACGCGATGGTGGAAAAATAATGAGTGAACTCAAACAAGTCACCCAATATTAGTTTGATATAGCTGGAAATAAGCTATGAAGGATGTTTTGACAATTGACAATATGGGGAGTGAATGCTAGTCACTTAATATCAGTTGGATATAGCCGAAGACAAGCTATGACATATGTATTGTTGGATGAGGCAAGCTAATGAAATCGGTGTGATGGTTTGGTCTTTGTTGTTGGATTGTTTAGATTTTTTCGCTTAGTATTGAATTGGTCGAGAACTGATTTTTTTGTGGAACAGAACTAGGGTCTAAACTTTTACAATGAATACATTGATATCAGCCAATTTTTATGATAAAACAATGCTAAACTATTTTTTTTTCAAACAACAAGCAATCATATGGATTTAATTGTTTTGGCTTATGAGGTAACTTCTTCAGGAATGATCATTGTTTCATGCAATCATTCAAGTATGTTGTGAAATGGTGGATGCAGGATCTTATTACTCCAAGAAGATACGTCCTCCGATATACCCTAGTCCTCATGTACCTAATTCTATATGAGGACAAAATTAGTATGGGGAACCCTTAGAGCACTGGAGAAGACTCACCAATTCTTACTTACATGTTTCAGAGTGAATCACCGTGTTTAGAACATGTTTTGTGAAAAGTTGGAAGGTGATGGAGGGATGAATGTGTATGGTGTCCTTATAAATCCCCGAAGATTTACAGGGACGATGCCCAGGCTTCGTTGTTACAACTATTTATGCATGACTCGCATGCGCTACATGACAACATTACCTGTAAGTGAAGAGCAGCAACGAGGTAAATACCAAATGCTGTGATGAGACTAGGTCTTAGAGTGCAATGCATATGTAAATGTTATTGGTGTGTGGTTAGTCAAGTCCACGTCACCAGTGTTTCTTTGGTAGTGATGAAATCCACCTTGTCTACGTGTAAAAACAAAATGATAAAGTGATTAAATGTAGGGTTCTTTCCAACTTGAAATAAATCACTTAGTAGAAAATAATTACGTACCTGAGTGTACTTTTTTTTTTGGTTTTAGAAATTTTCTTTGAATGGTGGTATTTTTGGGGTTTTTTGTTGTTTATTTATTTTTGTTTATGACAATATTCCAGTGACGAAGTTCTACAAAAAAACAACTTAGTATTTTTCCTACAAATGAAATGTTAGAAAAGTGATCGTGGTTGTTTTTGATTTTCCAGATCACTCGAAGGTGCAGGAAAAGAGCATACACAACCAACTACCAAACAAATATTAATAATATGACAAAGGAAAATAATGATTGAAATGACAGTTGGAAAATAAAGCTAGAGGATCCTACAATGTTAGAACAAGAAACTAAAAAATTGTGACCGTTTCTAATTTTCCAGATCGCTCGAAGGCGCAAGAAAAGAGCATACACATATACAATTGGAATAGTTTTTTTTTAATTTTTGTAAATGTTAATAACTATTACAATTAATTATGATTACAAAATAGCGATAATGATTATTTTCACAAAAAATAAAAATGATGAAAGAAGAGTGTGAAAACATTTCCTAGAAGTGTTGTCATGGAAAATTGAAATGTAAGGCAAAAAATTAAAAAATAAAAAAATAAAATAAAATAAAATTGTTTTGTAGAGCCTGGGTGGCCTCACGTTTCTGATTTCCAAGATCACTTTTAAAGTGCGAGGAAAGAGTATACGTGTGAGGTTGTTACATGAATTTTTTTTTTAAAAAAAAAAAAAAAAAAAACTATAATTTTGTTGTTTTTTGTTTAAAAGATAGGTGTTAGAAGAAATGAAACCAAAATTTTTCTATAAGTCTAAATCTAAAAAATATTTTTTAATTGCATAGATCTTTTTTATACCTTTCTGTTGAAAAAATGAAGTCATTTTGAGTTCAGGAGCAAAATTTATGGCTTTCGGAAGATGGGCTACAATAGCATTTTGAATGAAAATTTTGAATGTGAGAAAAACGTCCCGGGAGCTTGTTTTTTTAATTTTCTGACTTCTGTACTTCACTTGACAAGCTAAAATTTTGACAGTAAGGTTAAAAAAGAATAATAAACAGAAAGAAAGAGTTAGATCACAAAATTATTGACTAAAATAAAAGAAAAAAATGATTAATTTCCTACAAAGCAGTTATTTTAGCAAAAGTAAATAAATAAATGCATTTTTCGGATTGGTTGTCCCATGATAGTAAGATGATAAACTAATGACTAGTTCATGTGTTTCTATAGATTACGAGTGAATAGAAAAATCAGAACTAGGAACTAAACACCAAGCATCGAGGAGATCAAAGATAGGATGAGCTTCATAATTTCATTGTTGTTATAACCTGCAAAGACACCACAAAACACCACACAAAAAAAACACTACCCAAAGTGTGAAGGTTAACCAAAGGAGGCCATAAGGAACAGAAAAAGAAATAATAAAGAATAATAATAAACAAAGAACAGATAAAACCACTAATTGAAAAATTAATGGTAACAAATCGAAAGTAACCGGGCATGCTAGAATGTAAGCTAGGAAAAATACACTACTAACAAGGAAATAAAATACCAATAATCATACCTCCTCCTTCGTGTTTCATAGCAAACCTCGGAATGGGCTAGGAAACTTGGATTGAGCCCTGATTGTGTAATATGTAGGTGCTTTTATTCAAGATGGAGCAAGACCTTCCTGCAACAATGATCCTCTTACTTTGCACCAGATGGGAAAAATGATTATGAGGCTATTTGGGCATTAAGACGAGGTAAAAGGATGTTCTTTGCTTGAATGATGCAATAACTTAGATATGGCATTCAAGCTTATTCTCCATGTGTTTAGAGGGGAGGGGTAAGGTTGTATTTATAGCCTGGGGGAGTGATTACCTTAAATTAATTTAAGTAATCATGGTTTGAAAATGTCGGCAAGATTAGGTGAGTGGTTTGAAAATGTGGGCAAGATTAGATGAGTGGGGGCCACAAAGAATGGGCGAGGATTTGAATTATATTTTTAATTAATAAGTGGAGGATTTTAGGTGAGTGGGGACCACGAAGGGTGGGTGAGGATTTGAATTTGAATTTTTAATTCAATAGTAGAAAAACATGGAGAATAATGACATGTGGTGAGAATTGGATTATTTTTTAGATTTTGAAATGGATAATTAATCAAATTATATTTGATTAATTCGAAGTGTATTTTTGTGGGAAATGAGGAAGGGGAATTAATCGATTTAGGATGGATGTGAAATTAGGGTTTCTATAACTTGAATGCGAGGTTTTAACTCCACAAATCCACTTATAGAAAAGAGAGAAGGGATGCTGCAAGAAAAATTGTCGAACCTCTAGAAAAATGCCCCTTCTTTCAATATATAGGAAGAATAAGAGAAGGAGATGAGAAGAATTAAAAATATTGCTTCAACAACCCCAAAATGCATTGAATTCAACTGTAAAAATGATGGGTTCCCTGAAAAAACCCATACCCCCATATATTATGACTTGTTGGGAAATAAGTAAGTCCATACCTTCATTATTTTGGTAGGTGAGAACCCTGACAAATTAAAAAATGGTGGACTTTAAGATTTCTAAAAAGTCCTTTCTTGCGCAAATTTGAGCTCCCAGTCAAAAGTTATGGACATCTGAAGGTCAGGGTGTCATTCTGCTAAAAAATGTGAGTTCTTGATCTTCCTTTTCAGAATCTGAAATGCATGCAACCTCCAAAACTGTAAAATTCAGACTTTCAAACATTTTCATTTCAAAGATTGAGTTAATGTTCATCGCCCAAATCACCTCAAGAGTTCCAAAATTCCAAAACCCAAAAGTCCAAATTTTTAGACTTTCAAAAATTTTGTCTTCAGAACTCGGGTTACTGTTCATTTCTCAAATCGCCCCTAAAGTTCTGAAAGTCTAAAACCTGAACCTCCAAAAATCCAAAACCCGAAACTACTGTCACATTGACCTCAAAAACTACGTTGACTTCTAAAATACGACCCCTTTTTGGTTTTAGAATTTCAGGATTTCCCACTTTGCATGTTTTGTCACTAAAGACTCCAAAACCTTGAATTCCGCACCTTTGAAACTTCAAAACCCGAAAGTCTAAAATTTTGGAATTTTGGGATTTCAGACATTTTTCCTTTTCGGACCTTTTTGACTATTCATCGCTTCACACCTACCAAAATCTCTAACACTCTAAAACCTGAAAGTGTAAAATTTTGGAATTTCAGACTTCAGGATTTTGGGATTTTTTTTTTTAAAATCCCGCCTTATCTTCAAAAAGCCAAAAATGTGAAGTTTGAATACTTCGATCCCTCTCCATTATTCCATTTGAGCTTTGATATCATTTGACATTCCCTTGGCCATTCATTTTTCGACCTTTCATTTCCATTATCGAGCCTGCTTGCAACCTAATTTTTAGAATTGAAATGTGAGCTCGCATGACTTATATAACCTCTCCATTTCCTCCCGTGCAAGGCTGTGTTTGATCAAAAAAATTCCCGAGGGGAAAAATTTGATAACACAAACCATACGACGGGAGGAATTAAAGAAGACCATCATGACTTGCCCGTCAAGCTATGTGGTAAAAAGGGTCTTCCTCCCTCTTCCCCACCAACTCTAAAATTCTAACACAAAGCATGATGGATGGTGAAAAATAATGGAAAACAAAATTCACAAATACTCTCATAACAAACATTCAAACAACAACACATATGACAACATTTTTATTTCAAAATCACACTATATTATCATAAGAAAAAATGAGAGAGATATATGGAGGCCTACCTAAAAAATATTTCTAAACTCAAACCAATACAACACACTCCCAAGCTCTAAGCTCCACAAGTTCTCTCCAAAATATACAACTCCAAAAGAAAGTATAACCAAAAAGTCCCAACCCGTCTCCATGAGGGAGTGTAAAAACAATAAACAATTTACAAACTTCTCAAATGGGAGTGAAACATTTGTCACCAATATCATCTCCCCACAAAATATTCCCAAAATCAAAAGGAGGATAAAACAAAACCATTTAGGAGGTTTTCTCCCAAATTCCCCAAAATGTAAATAAATCCAACACCCTAAAACTTATAGGAATCACAAAAAAAAACCATTCTTACAAGAATGGTGACATGAGAGGGGTAAAATCGGAGGTAAAATCCCATTTGATCATCGAAAAAGACCCCTCTACCCATAGGTATGGTCCAACAGGCTCATTTCCATGAAAGGGGAACTCTCCAACTGAAAAGAGGTCCCTAAAATTGCCACCTTTAGCAAAAATTCGAGATTGGGCTAAATGGCACAGGGGTTGAGGTATTGGGGTCCACAAAAGGGATGATTATTTGGTCCCAACCTCCTCATAACAAAGTTAATTAATCCTAATTCACTTCTAACACATATGGGGACCATTACATCCCTAAACTAGTTTATCACAAGACTAGAAAAATCACAAGAACATAATTATGATTAGGAATCACTCATGGTGTCCCAAACATGAACATGCCACAAACATACAAGGATTCACACAATCGTGCATGGCTAGAATTTTGTCTAGTCAACTACTTGTGTAAGTCGAGGTGCAGCTACCTTGAAACCCACGTTTTGTTGTGCCCTGTAATCTACACACTCAATGCAAACATTAAACATACCTTCTCGATTAAATATACTAATTAAATAATATCAACAAATAAATCATGGATAATTCAGGCTAACTATAACACAATAAATGTCATTTTGAAATGACTTATTGATAATCATTTGCATCCATATTAAATAAAGCTATATTATCCATCTAAGCATTACATGAAAACATTCAATTAGCCATTACAAATCAAATGATATCCAAGTATATGATAAAACCATATGTCTATCCATCATATATGAAAAAAATCAATTGTGCCACAACCTCCAAATATCCAAAATCATACAATGCAAGAACAAAGATAATGGCCCATAATTCTAACTTGGTGCTACACGCCAAAATCATCACAAGTATCATCAATGACCCATATTTTTAACATATAGTATCTAAATAATGATAAAATCCAAGTCCATCATAAAATAAAAGCACTGAGTTAGCAAAAGAACTACTGTAAGAAGAGGTGGGAACTATGTCCCGCTCTTCTAAAATTAGACTTCCACTTGGAAGTCACTAGAAGAGATAAGGATAGAGAGCCCTAAAAGGTGTAACATTCTTACATGTAGTTGTTGTCTCATCATCTTTGTCCCACTGCACACTAACCTAGTCCAAGTCTCACCCCTGAAGGGCCAATCTCCAGTGCTATAGGATGTTTACGATCTCTAGTCTCCACTTTCCTTCATCCTCCACCTATAATGCCAACCAATCCAATACATGAGAAATATCAAGCACATATCTTCGTAAAACTGATACATGAAACACATCGCAGGCCCGGGCTAGGCATGGTGGCAAAGCTAAGAGGTAGGTAACTGGACTTACAACCTCCAATATCTAAAATGGTCTCAAAAAATGAGGTGAAATCTTATAACCCTTTCCATAATGGATTGGGCTCTTATGTGGCCAAACTCTCAAGAATAGTTTGTCACCCACTGGAAAGTGACGATCAATCCTCTTGGTGTTTACATATGCCTTCTAGCGTACCCTAACTTATTCAAGACACTACCTAATAAATTTAACTTGCTTCTCCAAGTCCTGAAGGTAAGCTAGCCCATGTACAAACCTGTCGTCTAACCTATCCCAACTAAAAGGTGTCATGTACAGTCGACCATACAAACCCTGACAAATAGCCATACCGATATAACTGTGATAACTTTTGTTGTAGGAAAACTCGACAATGTGCAGGTAATCCTCCCACTTCTTTTGTTGGTCCATCACATACATGAGCACCATATCCTTAAAAACCTAATCAACCCTCTTTGCCAACCCATCTGTCTCTAAGTGTTATGCTAATATGTATTCCTAGAGCGACCTAAAAGAAACTTAAAAATTCTGAAGTGTAGATGGTGTACCTATCATTGATAATGGTCTTCAGAATCCCGTGCAATCTGAAAATATCCTCCATAAATAATTTGGCAATGGAGAGTACATTATAGGTGACCTTTGTTTGTGAAAAGTGCGCAACCTTAGTCAACTTTTCCATAGTGACCATGATGGCATCATGATGATAATAGGACATACGCAGACTGAAAATGAAATCCATAGAGATGACATCCCATTTCTACTCGAGAATGTTGTGAGGATATAAAATACCTACGGGATAGGAATACTTGGCCTTGAACCTCCAACACTCAAGACAATGAGACACACAATATGATATATGCCAACGAAGACAAGGACAATAATATAACTCTCTTTGATTGGTGTGTATCTTCTTCACTCCTAGATGTGCTACATATGTGGCTCGATAAGCCTATAAAAGAATAAATATGAAAATATCACCTGCGTTAGGCACATAAATGCACCTCTAAAACCAAAGTAAACCATTTAACTCTAGAATACACCTTGTATAACTACCCTCTGAGGAACCCTTTGACTCAAACATCTACTTAGCACCCTCATAAAAACTATCCTCTAGAAGATGCTGAAGGATCCTACCTCAAAGGTATGACTTTAGAATTATAAAAGCAATCACATTTCATCATCTACTAAGGGCATCTACAATGACATTATCCTTTCCTTTGATATATAGGACATCCATGTTACACTTACATAAGAACTCCATCCAACGTCATTGGTGAGCATTGAGGTTCAACTGTGAGAAGATTTGTTGAAGGATGCAATGATCAGTCCTCAAAATGAAAGGTTTACCCAAAAGGAAATAAAGCCAACGCACTAGAGCATGAACTACTACTCCAAGATCCAAGTCATGGGTAGGATAGTAAGACTCATAATCCTTGAGCTTACGCAACTCAAAAGTAATGAACCAATGCTCCTGCATAAGAACTATTCCTAGTCCCTCTAATGAAGCAATAGTACAAACCACAAACTCTCCTGTTAGATTCGGAACTACTAAGATAGGTGATAAGGTTAGTCATTCTTTAAGTAAGTGAAAATCCTGCTCACAGTTCTTTGACTAATCAAATTTCTTCCCTTTTTCCTAAAGAGAAGCAATAGGATTCGCAATCCTAGCAAATTCCTATACAAATCTATCATAATGCTATGCTAATCCCATGAAACTCCTCACATTTATTACTAATGTCGGTGATGTCCAATCAAGAATGACTCGAATTTGAGAGGGATCTACTAAGATAACCTCACTTTAAATGATATGACCCAAGTATTGAATATATGACTGAAAGAAAATGCACTTGTCTAGGTTCCTAAAAATCTTATGATATCTCAAAACCTATAGTACTTGTCTCAAATGCTCCTTGTGTTCCTCCTAGGAATGAGAAATAATCAATATATAATCAAGAAACACTATGAAAAAGAGGTCCAAGAAGGTCCTGAAAACCCCATTTAGGAGGTTCATGAAAACAGTTAGGGCATTGGTCAAACCAAAAGGTACAATAGTGAACTCATGAGGCCCATGACGATTGCGGAAAGTTGTTTTGTGAATATCTGCATCTATAATGCGCAACTGACGATATCCAAAATTGAGGTCAATATTAGAGAACACTTTGGCTCCCCTCATCTGATAAAATAAGTCATTAATCCTCGAAAGTGGATAACGGTTCTTAATTGTGACCTTATTAAGATGCTTGAAATCAACACAAATACTGATAGAACCATCCTTCTTTTTCACAAAAATGATTGACATCCCCCATGGAGACACATTTGGGAAAATAAGGCACTTTTCCAACAAATCCTCTAACTAAATCTTGAGCTCATGGAGCTCTGGAGTCATCATCTAATAAGGTGCCCTAGAAACATGCGTTTCTCCTAGTACTAGGTATATGGTGAAATCCACCTCTCTATGGGGTGGTAACCTAAGAAGAACACTCAAGAGGTGAATGCTCTAAAGTACTCTCTAATCAATCAGTGATCATGATTGCAAACAACTGACATCCCTTGTGCATGCTCTGCTTGAGTTGCTGAGCTGAAATCATACACAAATAAATAGGCCTATGTATCCTAGAGATATCAACTGAGTTCCCAAGGTCATCTTGACACTCAATGATCTTTCCTCTAGAGTGTACTTTGGCTCGATGATACTCAAGACAATCCATGCCCAAAATAAATCATAGGAACTCAAGGGAAACACTTGAATGTCCAAGGTAGTGGATAATACTCCCAAATAGGTATCCACTGTGAGTTTAGTCCCAGAGGCCAAATCGACCTACTAACTATCACACTACCTAGCCACCACTAGCCCACACTATTCGACTATAGAAGGTGATATAAATTAATATGATGCACCTAAATAATAAAGGGGTGAATTAGAAATACCCCAGATAGTACCTGTCATATCACTAAATGTGGACTGATGCTTGGCATGATGGTTATCTATTGTTGTGTATACATGATGGGCATGTCCTACATCTTCCATTGTCTACTTAGAGTTGGGAGCTCTATATCTATGAATGGTGGTAGGTTTATATAGAAAATTATGCACATAATGATCAAACAACCCCCAAATGAAGTATCCTACTACACCTCTCTGAGAAGGGGTCCGTCCTATACTCTGATGTATTGAACTTCCTAGCCTGAACCTGGAAGACTGCTAAGTATGGGTTGGTTGTACCTATTAGGTACTCTGTCTTTTGTCTCTACCCACATGAAAACCTCCTCAAACTCTGCCTCTCTACATACTTTGTGTCGACCTAGTCCTCTGCTGCTAGTGTGCCTAGTGCTAAGACTATTGTTGTGTGTGCGGTGGAGGCTTTGAGAGTGATTTTGGAGGCCTAATTCCTCCTCTATGGGGTGGAGTTATACCCCATGACCTTTGATCCTGAAATGAATTCATCTTCTCCTAAAAATTTCCCCTATTCTTGTCTCTATTCTCCTGGGCTCTGTTCTTGTTCTCCTCAACTAGGTAGGCCTTCTCTACGACCTTCTCAAGTGTCGGAGGAGATAAAATCTAGATGGCCCCAGTTATATCTGCATTCAGTCCCTCAATGAACCTGTTGAATGGAAATTTCTCTTCTTGTAGATAATCCACATACTGCAAAAAATCCAAAAACTAGCTCTCGTACTATGCAGCTATGGCTAAACCCTATTGTAGGTTATGGAACTCATCTATCCTCTTAAGAAAAAAATGATCAAACATGTATCAGGATCTAAAGTGCTCCATAAATAGCTCCTAAGTCACCATATCTCTAGTCAAAGGGATCTTTCACTCCTCATTCCTCCACTATATGTGTGTTGCATCACAGAGGTGTATAACGAACCTAGCCATGACATTGCTCTCATATGAGTGTAATCTAAAGTAACTATCGAGGCTCAAGAGCCATGACTCGGCCCCAAATCCATTTGAGGTGCCACTATAAGTAGGTGGATGTAGATGAATGATACCCTAATCACACTTCATATGTCGCGATCTTGACATTGATGTCCAACAATCCTATAAACTAGAGAATGTGGTCATCTCTTCTAAAATGTTCCCTCAATGCTATGAAAAAGTAATTCCACTCTCTTAAGGTGAATGGAATGGCTACAGGACCTCTCCTATCTCTAAGTGTCATGTTGATGTGGTTTCGAGTGTGTTTTCTCATCTTGCGATGTATCCTTTCCCTGACAATTGATCTCCTCTTCTATCATCTGTTGTAGTACCTCTAATATATGTGGTCTGAAATCAGGGGCATGTGGCTCAGGCATAAGGGACCTACATCCCAAATCTCTGACTGAATGAAGTCTCTTACCACATACAGGAATCCTGTGTATGACATGAAGGGGTAGGTTATAAATTTGTAGAAGTTAACAGAAACAATTTAAGTAGTTTATGTTTATAGATTTAAGCCTTATTAAATCAATGTAAATTACCCAGAGCATCCAATGTAGAAACCTGAGATGTGATACCAGATGTAATGCCCCATATCTCGGCACTTGCAAATCAACCTTTGACACCTAAAGTATGGATAATTATTCTTTTTTGAAATTTATTAAATTAATTTTATCTTATTCATCCTAATTTTGTCATGTTAAGGTACCCCTTGTTCCATAATAACTTTGTTTAATAATTTTATCAATGTCCATACTAATCTTCTATCACCCCCCTAAGTAATTAAATCCACATGTTATCGTCAAATCACAACACCCTATGGTTTGCACAAGTGTGTCTTTTTGAGCTCACAGTGTTACTAGATAACATGGGTACTATCTCCAAGTTGTGGGACTTTCTACTTGAGATAAAACTCTAGAGAAAGATAGTTCTTACTCCTAAACTACCTACCACAATCTACTATAATGCATGCACAACTATCTTTTCCTAATCTAAATTTCCAAGGGACTAGGGAGAGAGCACATGAAAAAAAATCCTACATGAAAGTGGTGATACACCAGAAATGGAGGGAATGAGAACAAATTTCCAATGTGTGAAACATGAAAGAAAAGTACATACTAGAGAGGGTGATAATAGTTCCCCATAGTCTAGCAACTGCACTCACAAAAATATTTCATACACACATAATGATAATGAATCCCTGCAAGAGCTCAAATAGACACAATATATTTGTAATGAGGTTGAAAGGGAAAGAATAAGACAAACCAACACAACAAGGGAAACTACATCCACAAACTTATATCTATTGCTTCATTGATATGCATAGTTTAATCTATTACAAGGTAAGGGCCTAGATGACCATTCAAGGAGTCAACTACAAGGGCCTACAGAACATTGGCTTCACAAAAGCAATTTGAAATTTTTTTGCTACACAAACTATATCACCCCTTACAGTGAAAAGGGAGAAATGAAAATTCCAAAATCTTCCTTCTCACCACTTGCAAGATGCAATAAATCTCATGGAATGATGGTATGTTGCTTGCAAAAGGTTCCCCATGTTGTCCCATGACTTGCAATAGTGAATAATGTCTTCCCATGCTTATTTAATGTCCTCTCAACCACCAATAAAATAATTGTTCTAAACTTGGCCACGTTTTCAGCAAAACCACAATCATGTCTTCATCAAATTCCATATTTCATGATTGTTTTTTGTTTTTCTCGGAGTCACAATTCCAATGGTACTAATTTTGCATGATTTAGTTGATAAATGCAAAATTTATGTCCTTCTGAGTGTGGACATTCATTTTGAGTTTGCCATGGATTTCTTGCATTTTACGGGACTGTGTATTTAAATTTTTGGAGCTGTGGATGTTTCTTTCCTTTTCACCCACCAACCCTCATCAAAATTAATTCCGATTTTGTGAAAATAGGAGCTCTGGGTCAAAATTTATGACCGTTTGGAGTTCGGGGGTTGGTCATTAACTTGTAATGTAGGTATGGTGGGTTTTCATGTCCCATGTGTCTCACGACATTTGAGCCAAGATTTTCCTCATTTTCCGCAACTCAGGCTCTCGTCCTCGATCATGTCCACATTGCTTTCCCCACACTATGTTGACTAGGCCGTGAGGTCCGTTGACTCCTGCCTTACCTGCCTGGCATTGAGTGCAGTGATTTTAGATTTGAGTATCCCAGTTGTCCCTTTGTGACCTAGGACAATTTTTTCTGAAAAACCCACAATACACTAAGCCTGTAATTTGATCGGAAATTTCGGTTTTTCGTGTCCTGGATGTCCTGTGGACTACGCATGCCATTTTCTTCTCCCTTTAGCACATTGTACTTGGTTGTAACCATTTCAGCTTTTTTGGGCCTGACTGTCCCAGACAATGTTTTCTTGCCATATCCGCAACACACTGACTTTTGGAGATTTCGACATTTCAGGTCCCACATATAATTTTTTCCTAGCTATCTTGCAGACTGTGCGAGATAATTTTTCTTATTTTTCCATATTTGACTATCTCCTTAGCATTATGGGCCTGAAATTGGTATGATAAACCTTTGTACGACCCACATTGGTTCCATTCGTAACCCCCAAACCTGATTTGCACTAAAACAAGCCATTGACTTCATTTTTTATATTTTTGCAAATTTTTCTAACTCCTTGGATTTTTTTTAGATATGGAAGTTATAGAAAAGCCAAGGGGTCCACAAAAAATCCTTTTTTTTGGCCTTTCACCATTTTTCCTTGCTCAAGCCTGAAGAAACTGTGCATGCTATCAAAATTACCTCGAGGGTGAATTTTTGATAAGACCACCCACTTAAACTATAACACTAGTTTTATTTTCTCAAAGATAAAAGTTGAAGTTTTCTTAAAATTACTCCCCAAAAATATAAAATCTCATTACTTAAATGTATGCCCCAACTACACCATTACATTATCACCCCTAGGCAAAAAATTAATTAATTCACCCTCACACCCCCATTACTTCAAAAATTCCCATAACTTAAAATGTGTGAGGGATTATTTTTAGGCTTTAGATTCTTTTAATCCATGCCCTTAGATCCTAGGTTTCTCGTACAACCCTAAATTTCCTTAAGGATGTTTTTTATATCTTTTTTTCTCTTTTGGCTACTTCATTTGCATAGGTTAAGAGAGAAGGCCATGGAGGCCATATGGAGGCTATGGATATTTTGTGTGTGTTTGTTTTGATGGAGGAGCTTTTCCCCCATACTATACTTATCTTCGTTTTTCTTTCTTCTTAAAAGTAGGGTTTTTAAATCCTTTTTTAACAAAATAAACCAGGTGGATTTCTAGTTTCAACACACACACAAACACACACACATAAACTTGGATCTTAAACAAAAAAATTTCATAGACTTATTTCCTTGATACTGAGGTTGTGACCCAAATGAAATGGCACAAGGGATGGGAAAGGGGTGACATGACCTATGCAAGGGAAGGAGTGAGGGGGAGGGAAGAGTTGGTGTGGGGAGTGTGGGGGTTGTAGTGTGGCCCAGCTACACCACAACTCCACCTAGAGGTTTGGGGGATGCGCAGGTCACGACCAGGCCGTGCCCTGCCCATCCCCACTCTATATTTTATTACAAACCAAAAATATTCTAGCAGGACACTACAATTTGCTATTTTTTTATAATATAAATATAAATATGGCATTCTACTTTTGTATAAACACAAAAACCAGTGTGTTCAAATAATTTTGAGATCTCGTTTTTGTCAAAAAAGTATATATATATAAGGATTTGGTAATGCATTTAGAAATAATGTCTAGTTTTCTAGTATTTCTCACTGTGATAAAAATATCTAATTTCCACATAAAAGAATTTTCTCAAAACTCTGTGTGTGTGAGAGAGAAAGAGAGAGGATAATATTTATTTTCAAGTTAGAATGCCTAAATAAAAGTAAGAAAGAATAGATTACTATGAAGATAAGTTTATTACAATCACCCTAATTTCCATTTTATTTTAAGATAATTCACTTCATACATAAACTAAAATAAAAGGGACTATAATTTGAAGGGATACATTTTATATCTTTCAACCAAGATGATCCCACTACTCTTTTAAATGATTAACAAAGAAATTTTCCCTTTAACAATTACAAAATGAGAACTATGTATCTTTAAGGTTCCAAAAGAAGCTAACTAGTTTTCATTCTACTAGAAAATTATTAAAACAGATTTTAAAAGAATAATTTATTTTTATATGACCTTCTCTTACAAGTAAAAAAACTATTAGAGTAGGTATTTACCTTAGCTCATGTTCACCTAGGTACTTTATTTACCTTTATTGTATTTATCCTCACCCACTTATGTGTGTGGATATTTCTTTTATGTTATTTAGATATTAGGAGATATTATCTAGTTGTTAGGTATAGTTCTTTCCTTGATCTATGGTATTGACTAGATCCTTGATGTCTAGTTCTCTCCTAAATCTATGGTCTTGACTAGTTCTTTGATGACTAGTTATTTCGTTGATTTATGGCTTGATCTACGACCTTGACTGGTTCTTAGATTGTTATTCATTTCCTATTTAAGCAAGGCCCATTCTCAATGTATTGCATTGAGTTCCATAATAATATATGATATTGTTTTTCATTTGTTTGCAAAGGTTTTATGTAAAGTTATTCTTGTGAATTACTTTCATCTTATAGATCGTGGTGTTCGATTAGAATCTGTGTTCTTGGCTTGGTATGATCTGGTTATCGTTCCTTTCAAAAACACATATTTACTAAGATATACTAAAGGATAAAACAATAAATCTGCATTCCGTAGTTTCTTAACGTACACAAGTAGAGAATCTATTGTTAAACACTAGGAACTATAAAATTATAACTCTTTTTTTTATAATACAACAAGCAAGAAAAATATGGAAAGAGTAACAAATTTACTGAACTCAACATTCATTCATTCCATCAAATCTTATTTTCAAACATATAAGATAATGCAATCTTTCCATTCCATAAATTTGAAGCCTTTCAAATAGATAAGAGGCATACCCATACTT
Source organism: Taxus chinensis (assembly GCA_019776745.2). Taxonomy (NCBI): domain Eukaryota; kingdom Viridiplantae; phylum Streptophyta; class Pinopsida; order Cupressales; family Taxaceae; genus Taxus; species Taxus chinensis. The sequence continues at coordinate 310,338,564 of CM034146.1, read as the reverse complement.
TCCATGAAGCAATGTTTACAAAACATACACCAAAGAAAAAATAGAAGTTTATTTCAACATGAAAGACTCGAGGCTAAAATAACCCAATACTTCCCTCTCAAAGTAAGGATCAAAGAAACAATCTTTCAAATACATACATTCAAGCTCCTTATCAATTAAGGAGATAACATAACAAATGATACAACATATTTAAGTGCAAGATACAAGATTGATCCCAAGATAGGATACTACTAAATAAGAGTTACACCATCATTACACGAGAAAAATAAAATACAAGTCGATAAGCCTCCCCAAAATGGGCAAAAACATCTCAATTTTTTTAACTTTTCTTCTCCAAACTCCAAGCCAAATCTGCAAGTTTCCACTCCTAGAATAGTATTCAAGCACAAGGAAGAAAGGGATTGATTACCTCGCAACCATATGGCATCATCACATGCCATCTCAAACAAATTGGAGGACATGCTATCCTACCTACAAGCCCATGGGAGAGAGAGTAAAAAGCCTCAATAATGCACAACTGAAGGGGGAAAGGGTAACAAACACACAAAACAATCAAATAAACAATGCTACCACATGAGGAAAACTCCATTTTTTCCCCAAAATAGGAAGAGTGGAAAGAATCCAGTAAGAATCCAAAGTGTGAACCAGCCATAGGAGCACAATAATAATCTCCAAGTACCCTCCTTATCTCTCTAACCCAAGCACCAAGCCTCTTCCTTGGAAGGATTTTCAAACCATACTTGATTTCCTTTCCAAGGATGGAGAAGGAAGTTCAAACCATATATAAATCCTTCTCCACATAAACCATATGAGGGGAGGAATAACATAAGACCGTCATGGCTTTCCCATCAAGCCATGTGGTAAAAACTATCTTCCTCCCTCTTCCCCAACAACTTCTAAAATCCATCATAAAGCATGACGAATGGAGAAAAAGAAAGGAAAACAAAAATTCACAAACACTCCCATATCAAACATATAAACAACAACACATATGACAACATTTTTATTTCAAAATCACATTATATTATCATTAAAAAAATGAGAAAGAAACAATTAATAATCATAGAATATCTATGGCTCATGTGAAGAATTCCTCAAACCCTAAGCACCATGAGAGCCTCGTGTATCCTGATTGCGGAGGCAGTGACATGATATGTGACTTTTATACAAGTGATGGCACCAAAAAATTTCCATCGATTTGTTCTGGAACCCCCAAAAACATGGATGGAGACACCCGTTCCTCTGGCAGTGGTCCTCCCTTGTTTTTGACTGGCTATTTATTAGACATGAAGACTGTAAGTTGCGAGAATGCAATGTGCACAAAGCTTGATAAGGGCACTAACACACAGGGATCTAGGGAATTTTCCTCTATCAAACTTTCTTTTCATGAAATCTTCGAGGAAGAGAAATTGGGGGCTTTTTTCCCTTCTATGGGACTCATTCAGTCTCATGTAAGTAGGATAGAAGGAAAAAACCACTAGAAGATACAAATAAGTCACAAAACCCTATCACTAGGGTTTCCTCCCCTAATGCAATGGTGGAAGCTCACTCATTAAGGGAGGTTTTACAAAATAATCCAGATCTCAAAACCATGATGCCTATTGAGAGCAACCCAGGTGTAAATTTTGGATATGAAGTGCTAAAATAGAGTCATTTTATCAAGCTCATGCCTTGGTTTGCGGATTTGTTGGACTTTGGTCTAGCCTACTTGTTCTACACGAATGGATTTCCAAACATTGGATCTCACTTCTAAAAGAAAGGTTAGATCTCTACCCCTATGAAAAAGGAATTTTTATTGGTACTTTTGAATCCATAGCTGATAAGGATATCATTGCTAAACAACTGTGGGTATGCCAGTAAAAATTCCTAATTTTAAAACCTTGGTTCACATCATTTAACCCTCTCATTGAATCTTTCTCCCACAAATCAATATGGATTAGATTACCCCACCACCCCTTCAATTTTGGGATCATAATTATCTGATAGCCATTGGTAATACCTTAGGAAGCATCATTAACATAGAATCCCAAACCTCTTGTTTCTAACATACAACCTATGGAAGAATTCTTGTTGAGGTTGACACTTCAAAGGATCTTCCAGGTCACTTTAAGCTAAGGTGCAAAATCAAACTTGGACCCATCCTTTAGACTATGAGGGTCTACCTTTTAGATGCAGGTGATGTTTCTCTTTAGGGCATTCAACTTCTCATTATGAGATGATCAAAAAAAAATGAGGATGCTAACTAGTGGAAAAATGCCCTCCTAGAACATCTGGTATTTGAACCTAAGTATATCCCAATTTTTGATCCTGAGGAGGAAGACATGACTGAAACGGTTCTTAAAACCCCTTTGGGAGAGATTACATATCAACTAAATATGAAGCAATTCAGGGATGTAATTTAGAGGAGCAGAAACAATGACCCAAAAGCATCTGTAGTGGCTAAGGAAAATGTTCCTCCTTACTCAAACAATACATATTAGCCAATCACAGATCTTGAATTTTTTATTCCTTTACAACAAGCTTCTAATGAATAGATTGCGGTTTGTAACAGGAAGAAACCTATTCACATAAAAATGAGTTGCTAAATCATTGTATTATTGATTCTTGGTGGCTGTTTTGTTGCTATTTGCTGGTGGTTTTGGTACTTTTCATGGAAGAATGTTGTTAGGAGCAATTAGTGGAGGAAGAATAGAGATCATATATCTCTCATATTATTCTATCAGAAGCACATACAAATTTATAGTGAAGAGAAATAACAATATTCCCCATAATAGAAAGGAGGGGGTTACAAATGGAGAGAGAATAATGGGATACAGATTAAACAAACTAATCCTAATAATATATAATTATTAGCTATGTAATCTATGCCAACATTCCCCCCTTATTACATTATTCTTGCAAATGTAACCCCTGAAAAGTTCAAATTTCACTTTTCCAAGAGATTTGGTGAGAATATCAGCTACTTGTGCTTCTGTAGGATAGTACTGGAGTTGAATGTGATGGTTCAAGACGTGCTCTCGAATGAAATGACAATCAATCTCAATATGCTTTGTTCATTCATGAAAAACAGAATTCTGCATCAGCTTCAACACACTCTGATTATTGCAATAGAGAATAGGTGACTATTTTTCAGGAATGCCCATGTCATCCAAAATGTGATGTAACCATATCTGCTTCGCACACAGCTCCTCGTGTGGCATGATATTATGCCTCTATGGATGAGATAGAAACAACATTTTACTTCTTGCTTATCCATGAGATAGGTCCAGATCTGAAGATGAAAAATGTATACCCTGTGGTTGACTTCCTTGTCATCAACAGATCCGGCCATGGTCCGAGTCAACGTATCCCTGTAAGAAGAATTGATCATTCTTCTTATATTCTAGACCATAATCAATTATACCTCAGACATATCTCAAAACATGATTTTTTGCAGTCTAGTGACATTTCTTCGGCTCTTGCATGAACCTAGAAAGATAGCTGACAACATAGCATAAATCTTGGTCTGGTATATGTCAAGTAGATGAGCCCTCGAACAAATTTCCTGTAGCAAGTAGCATCTACTTGAGGTGAGTCCTAGAATCATGAAAGTTGCAATCCTTTTTCCATGGGAGTGGATATAGGTTTGCAGTTGGACATTTTGTACTTTTCCAGGAGTGTCTTGGCATACTTTATCTGGGAGACAAAAATGTGATGCTTCTTTTGCCATATCTCCAAGCCAAGACAGTAATGTAGTAGCCCCAAATCTGTCATGTCGAAGGTTCTTTTGAGATCATTCTTCACAATATCAACTTGATCTTCAGAACTGCTAGTGATCACAAGATCATCCACATACACAACAAGAATGACAATTTCTTTGTCCTACCTTCTTTATATACAAATTTGAATCTGAGGGGCTATGAGTGAACCCATGCTGCAAAAGGTGATCATCTATCTTGATATACCATGCCCTTGGAGCTTGTTTCAGTCCATACAGTGATTTGATGAGATGACATACCTTTTTAGGATGCTCTTCATCAACAAATCCTTCATGTTGGGTCATGTACACTTCTTCTTTTAGATCACCATTTAAGAAAGCACTCTTAACATCCATCTGCTGAATTTTCCATCCTTTCTATGTTGCTATTGTGCAAACAACTATGATGGTATTGATCTTCACAGTGGGTGCAAAGGTTTCTTCATAGTCAATGCCCTCTTTCTGAGCATATCCTTTTGCTACAAGTTGTGCTTTATGTTTGTCGATGGATCCATCTGCATTATATTTTTTCTTGAAAACCCATTTACAGCCTATGGGTTTATTTCTTGTAGGAAGATCGACAAGTTCCCATGTCTTATTTTGCATGAGTGAGTCATATTCTACATCCATGGCTTCTTTCCACTGAGGTTGACTGAGTGCTTCACAAACATTATCAAGAACACAGATATTAATCAGTGAACTCATGAGTGAAAAATTTACCTCATTTCTTGTTTGAATCCTTGTTTTTACTTCGAATGAAGTATCTGGGAGATGTTGCAAATGAGATTCTTTGATGGTGCTTTGTACCCACTTCAGATGAGAACTCGAATAATTTTTTGAAGAACTATTTTGTTGACGTGAGGATGGATGTGGAGTAACATTATCCAGTTCTCCAAGGTCAACATATAGCTCCCCTTGCAGCACATCTTTTCTCTGAGTAGTCTCCTCTGGGTGATCATCTGATTCAGAGACTAATGGGGTGAGAGGTAGTTGGTAATGGTTCTTCTTTTGTCACTGCCTGAGTCAAAGGATGACTCGTCACAAACCATGTCTCGACTCTCGTATATTTTCTTTGTCTCAGGATCCATGAGACAATATGCCTTTGAGGTAGTTCTATAGCCTAGTAGGATGCACGAGAATGTTTTTCAGATCGAATTTCTTTCTCTTCTGAGTTGAGATATGCATATATCTTGTGCAACCAAATACTCATAAATTAGAAATTAATGGATTTTTACCACTCCATACCTCTTCTAGAATTTTATTTTGTAGAATCTTTGTCAGTGCCCCATGTTGAGAAGATAAACAATCTGTCTATACTGCTTTTCGGCCCAATATCGATCCTCCAACTTTTCTATTGATAGGATGCAGCAAGCCATCTCAATCACTATTTGATAGCTTCACTCAATAATTTCATTTTTTTGGGGTGTGTAGGTAGCAGTTAGGTTCTGCTTAATGCCTTGTTGGTTCAGGAATGCCAAGAAATTATTTGATGTGAATTCTCTCCCTCCATCTAAGCAGAGTAGAAGAAGAGGTTTTTCGGTGTCTTTCACAACACGTTGATAGAAGATATGGAAATGGTGAAGAGCCTCACTATTCTTCTTTCAAGAAAAACACCCACATATTTCGAGAGTGGTCATCCATGAACAATTGGAAGTACTTGTATCCCTGAAAAGGAAGCAGGAAGTGGTCTGTTCATATCGGTATGAAAAACCTCTAGACATTGCTTGGCATGGAAGGTTCTCGCCTTAAATGGATCCCTATGTTGTTTTCCTACAATACAGCCAGGGAAAATACGTAAGGAACTGGACAATTTGGGAAGTCCATGTACCATTGATTTTGAGCACAACTGATGCAAAGATCCAATAGATAAGTGACCATATCGGTAATGTCACAGGGCAGTAGATTCTACTATTGAGGTAGATAAAGCTACTGCAGAAGATGAAACAATATCTAAAGAAAATAACTTATCTTTTAGAAAAGCTCTAGCAATAACCATACCTTGTCTTGAGATCAAGCATGATTTGATGCCATTTTGAACAAGAAATTCTACCTTTAGATGATGATTTAGGAGATAGACTTACTGACAAGAGGTTGTTAGTCAATCCAGGGAACATATAGTACCTTTGTAAGTGTACATTTTCATGGTCCTGAGAGGAATGGTAACTTGGCCTATTCCTTCTAGCAACGTACTCTTTTTCATCTGCTATTCTGAACCTGTATCTCAAGTGGGTTGTTCGTTCAGTGAATCAAACAAAGCTTCTTGTCACCTGACATATGCTTACTGGCACCAGAGTCTATCAACCAGACTTTCTTCGTAGGTTGCGAAGTCTGAGAGACTAGTACAAGATTCTTACCACAATTGGCTCCTTCTGGTGTCTCTCATTAGAGTCATCATCTTGTTGAGCTTGAGATGTTCCCTTCTGCTTTCTTCGGCAGGGACATCATTTTGAATTTTAAAAATCATCGTGCCCTAGATGGGATTGATTCAACTCGAAGACCCTTGTTTCAAGTCATTGTACCAAGCAGTGATCAATGTTGTGAGTGTTGGTTTTGCAGATTTGACACCAGATCTTGGAATTTTGAGCTTGATATTGTTGATGATGATGTTCTTGTGTTTGCTTCTCTGGGGGAACTTTTTTGATTTTTTTGGCCACAATGGGGCTTTGAGAAAAGGGCTTTGTTTTGGGCCTCATCTTGGAATGAATTGATGGCCTCCTCCTACTGCAAATATTTCACAAGTTCTTCGAACTTCACTTTCTATTTGGATACATTCAGTGTCCTAAAAAACACTCGTAACTAAGAAGGGAGTGCCCTCAAGGTGATTGGAACCAGAATCTTGTCTTCTACCTTTTCACCGAGCACTAGTAACTATGTTCGCAACTCAGCCACCCAATGTAAGAACTCCTCAACTTTCTCATCTGACCCCATAGATAGGGTGTGCAATTTTGACTGAAGATGAAGTATATTTAGTCTTGATTCTTCACCTCAAATATGGTTAATTGTTTATCCCATGCTTCCTACGGTTTCTCTACATCCTGAACATATAGTTTCACATCTTCAGTGATACTCAGCATGATCAACATCAATGTCTTTGGCACTAGCCATCTCATATTTCATGAGTTCATCAGGGGCAGTGGGAACTATTACTGGACCCTATGACGATGCCCCATAATCCTTCAAACTGAAAGATAGTCTGCATATTTGTTTTCCAGGCCGCATAATTTGGCCCTTTAAGTAATTGAGCATCCAGAAAGAAGCAACTTTGGAGTAGACATTGTAATAAAATAAAATAAAATTTATTTATTTATTTATTGCTTGTCAAGAAATATTACAGTCTGTACTCACTGGTGAGAGATACTATCTCGTAGATGTTCTCGATACTCACATACTAAGAGACGGCAAAACTTCATGGGGCGTTCATCCTCATCTTCATAGTCTACATCATAACCAGATTCTAGCTCTTCTCGAACTCTTTTCGCCTAGTAACTGATGTCAAAAAGAAAATACTCTAGAATTCCTCTTCGATCCAGTTCGTCGAATACAAGGTTTCCTGGTGTTGCAAAGCTCGTTAAGCAATGTGCAAAATAGAACCCAGAGCTATCTTGAGCGTCTTGGATGGTGTTATATAGGCTTGCGAGATCATTGATTGCGGCTTTCAATAGTCCTGATATGTTCGCTCACATTTGACCCTTGACATACGATGGAGGTTTGTGGGATGTGAACTTTGTCTTGGTCCGAGGTTGCTTTCTCTTTCACGAAATGGCAATGACTCCTTTATTACAGGAGGATTATTTAGCACACTTGTTTCCTTTGTGCATTCTCTAAGGAAATTGTAGACTAAAAAACACTTCCTGGTATCCAGGTCCTTTCTAATAGCTATCAACTATCATAAATGCAATGTTTGAGATTGTTGGTACTCAAGAACATTAGGTTTAAAGTGCTCCAACAACATTTCCAAAGTGGTATTCTAACACTACTAGTTTGAGTGCAGGGGAAGAGGCAAAAATGAAGATGGAAATTCCAATGCAAATCAATTCCTGTAGAATGCACTCACAAGATTCAATGTGATCTAACGAAATTGATAGTTATGTGGGTAGTTATTCATACAAAACCTTTGCTTCCCATCTTCCACACATCTGAAAAATATTGTGTATCCATATAGGGCATAAATTTCAGGTTCTAAAAAAATTATATCCATGCAGGTATAAATGCTAGACATGACTAAGTTATAAATGTTTTCAAATTAACTTCATAAGTCTGACTGCTCTTCTAAATAAAAAATAGTATTTGGAACTATGTGTAGCCACACATCTGGAGAGATAAAGAACAACAAACTGGTCAATGATTACCATCTGGGACATAGCAAATCAGTTTGTCTTTTTGTCATAAAAAAAAGTCCTCTAAAACTTCCACTGGAGCTTATATATAATCAGTCCAATGCGCAGAGACTTGCAACTTCCACATGTCAATGCAAGACAACTCTTTGTACATCAGACGTCCACTCCAAAATGTAGCAGTCTCTCCTCCTCAACCAGGTCACTCATCCATGCTTCTCTTTCAAATATTTATTTCTTGCCCACTATCCCGGATAGAAGAAACCCTCTGTTACCAAATTGATAGGAGAAATTAGTGGAGGAAGAATAGAGATCATATATCTCTCATATTATTTTATCGGAAGCACGTTACAAACATATAGGTGAGGAGCATAACAACATTCCCCATAATAGTAGGAGTGGGTTACAACCGGACAGAGAATAATGAGATACGATTAAACAACTAAGCCTAATAATATATAAGTATTTTCTATGTAATCTATGGCAACAAATGTTTTTCTACTTTTGGGATTTATTATAAAATCTAGATTTTGATCACTCTTTGTATGGGTGCAATTGTTACATCTGGCTTTTGAGCCTATTTCTGCTTGGGTCCAGTCCTTTTCAAAACTATTTTCCAATGATAAAAAAAATGAGAGAGAGACATAGATGCCTCCCTCAGCAAGCTATCCCAAACTCAAAGCAATCCAACACACTCCCAAGCTCTAAGCCCCAGAAGCTCTCTCCAAAAGCTCTCACTCCAAAAGCAAGAATAAACAAAATGTCCCAACCCCTCTCTAGAAGGGAATATAAATAGAATAAACAATTTACAAATGTCACAAATGAGAGGGTGACATGTGTCACCCATCTCATCTCCACAAAAAAGATTCCCAAAATAAAAAAGAGGATAAAACAAAACCATTTGAGGAGGTAATCTCTTGAATTCCCCAAAATATAAATAAATCCAACACCCTACAACTTTCAAGAAACACAAAAACAAACCATTATTATAAGAATGGTGACATGAGAGGGGTCAAATGGAAGGGAAAATCCCATTTGACGATCAAAGGAGACCTCTACCCATAGATAGGGTCCAAGGGGCTCATTTCCTTGAAAGGGGAACCCCCAAAGTGAAAATAGGTCCCCAAAATTGCCACATTTAGCCCAAATTCGAGTTTGGGATAAATGAAACAAGGGTTGAGGTAGTGAGGTCAACCCAATGTGTGATTATGTGGTCCCAACCTCCTAATAAAAAATTCAATTAGTCTTATTTCACTTCTAACACATGTGGGGACTACTAGATCCCTAAACTAGTTTATCAAAAGACTAAAAAAATCATAGTAATATAATTACAATTAGGAATCACTTATGATGTCCAAAATATAAACATGCCACAAACATACAAAGTTACACAAATCATGTATGGCTAGGACTCGGCCCAGTAGACCGCTTGTGCAACTTGAGACGCAGCTATCCTGAAACCCACATTCTCCTATGTCATGTAATATGCAATATACTCAATGCAAACACTATATATACCTACTCGATAAAATATACTAACTAAATAATATCAATAAATAAATCATGGATTGATCATGCTAACTATACCACAATAAATTTCAGTATGAAATTGCTAAACTATCATCATGTGCATCCATATTAACTCAAGATATACTATCCATCTAAGAATTACATGACGCCATTCAATTAGCCATTATAAATTAAACGATATCAAAGTATATGATGAGACCATATGTCTATCCATCATATATAAAATAAAATCAACTGTGCCACAACCTGCCAATATCCAAAATCATACAATGCAAGAACAACTATAATGGTCCATATTGTTAACTCGGTGCTATGCGCCCAAATCATCACAAGTATCATCAATGATCCATAATAAAACATAAAGTATCTAAATAACACCAAAATCCAAGTCCATCATCAACAAGCAGAGGTGGGCACTACTTGAATTACATACTAGAGCAGTCAAAAGTGTAGCAACTGGCATTAAAATGTAGCCATTTGTTGGAAAAAAGTTAGTTGTGTACGTTGTATATACTGCTAGCTTTTTTCACATCTAGTGTTTCCAATCAAACTGCCTCTTAGACGATACCAATAATATAACCGAATCTATATTATACAAACTAGTTTTGAATTTAATTGACAATGCATCTTGTTGCTATGCAATCTTTAAAAAAGCTAACATTTTAACAAGCAAATTTTTCCTTAGTAAAAGATATAGCAAGAAGAGAAAGATAAAGTTTTAATGTAATTTAGATATATTTACTTGAAGATATTAAAAAAAAGATTGCAAGTCTCATGGTAATGCATTTGGGCCTTAGCAATGGCCATGGTGGTAAGAAGGTTAGATACTGCTTCAATATTTTTTATAGATTTTTATGTACGTGCGGAAAAAAAAACAATATCACAGCTTAGATGAATCGGTCACATTGTTAATCTGATCAATTCTACAGGAGCATATAGCCAACTTATTAGAAATCATATTCCACCATACAAGAACACCGTACAATACAACATATAACCATATTTATATTAAAAATCTTAGAGAATACTAAACCGTGAAATATTTACTCAACTGCAGTGTGGTTGCAGGAGGAGCTTGAAGAAGAAAACTAAAAAAATGCATTAGTGTTTTTAAATTAGTCCTATAAAGACAACAAAGCACCTGCCTCTGCTCCTTACAAAACCATGTGTGATTCTTAAGTTCCTTTGCTAATTACAAAACCACACTTGATTCAACACGTAAGTTAAATTGGTACCCTTCTCTTCCTGAAGCCAAATAGCTATAGAAAAATGTAAGCATTGATTAGTCCTTCAATATTTACAACCCCCCATAGCACTTACTATGGACACAAACATTCCGGAATAAAGGACATCCAGCACTAGCTCTAAAAAATTAGATTAAACTAAACATCACTCACTGATTTAAAGAATGGTAGTTGGATAGTTGGAATACCCAACCAATAATAGGAATCTTGTTCAAGAATACCACAAACGTTGGCCAGAAACCACTGCAAAGACCAAAAGAGTTGGCAAAATGCATAACACATTAGAATAATAGTTACAATGTTTTCTTTCAACAAATATAGTGCTTAGTCGTAGCCAAAGTAGGATACAAAGGATTTGTATAAAAAAATGAAATTCTAGTAGATGTGAAAAGAAATAACCTGAATAGAAACATAAATCCATATATTTCCAATATCATGCCTACGACAGGTCATCCGATGAGAACAAAAAAAATCCAATCACAAAGGCGATAGACCCCTGCGGGCAACAAGAAAAGATTTACTTCTGGAATTGCACCTATGCAAACACTTCAAACTCCAAAGTTAATATTTTTATGCCAAAAACAAATCTGCTAACTAGCCGGCTCCACTAAACCAACAACATACAAAAACATATAGAAAAGAGGATTACTAGGTTATGTAATATCATGTTTCGAAAATTAACTAACTACATGCTGATGTTGAGTTAATCTTCATGACCAGTCTTTCAGGAGTATTCATTCACAAGAACTCATTTCTCATGAGATAGAATGGCCCACTTGGTGTTGGAAATGAGGTGTCTCAACCTTGTTTAGTTTATTCATTTAAGATTTTCCTACAACCGTTTCACATTGTCTAGGCTCTAAAAATAGAAATAGGAGTTGTCAAAAGATTCCCATATGATAGTATATCATGGAAGGACTATTTTTAGAGATATTATGACAGATTTTATGACATCTATAAGGGTCAAAAATAGGGGAGAATATTGTGGACGTGGGAGCCTAATTTTAGACCGAAATCTTGCTCTTTAATGCTATCCACCTCATGAGAGGTTTGGCACATGGTTTTGTAAACCATAGATGGTTTCTTGTATAACCGGAGGTCTATAAATTGAAGGCTTGGAGAAGCAATTGGAGTAGTGAGTTTTAATCCTCCTAGAATTGTTTCTGGTGATACTCCTGTAAGAAACTTGCTCTGCAAGTGTATGTAATCTTGTTATTAGATTTGAAATACATTGAGTGGGCTTTTGGAGTGTGGGGTTTTTTATCCGAAAGGATTTTCCCCACGTATATCTGGTGTTTGTGTTTTGTTATGAATATGTTGCTGATATTTCTGTAACTGTTTTACTATGTTGAAAGTTTTGCATAATATCTCTCCTCAAAGATTAGCGTAGGAAGTTGTTCCGCTACTCTTAATTTCCTATCAAGTGGTATCAGAGCCTGATCACCTTTGGTTTCAGTTGTGGGTTGTTGGGTTTTTTGTGCTAATCCGGGTTTGAGTGGGAGCTTGTGCAGAGAATACTTTGTTATCTGGTTGCAGATATTTTTCAAATGGCGAGCACATCTGGGAGGATTGACGTAGAGAATTTTTCTGGCACAAACTTTGAAATGTGGAAGCTGAAGATGGAAGATCTGTTGGTTGATCGAGATCTATGGGATGCGGTGGATGAGAAGGTCCATAGGCCTACGGATCCAGTTTTGGCTGCACAATATGATGTAATGGATAGAAAAGCTAAAGGTCTTATTAGACTATGTCTTGCAGATTCTATCCTGATAAATGTCCATGAAGAATCCACTTCAGAGAAGCTTTGGAAAAAGCTGGGTGAGATATACCAAGCTAAGTCTCTAGTAAATAAGATTTTCTTGAGGAAGAAGTTGTTTTCCTTGAGAATGGAAGAAGGTGGACAAATATCTGAGCATCTGGAAACATTCAATATGTTGGTGACTCAGTTGAGCTCGGTTGGGGTTAAAATGGATGAAGAAGAAAGGTGCCAAATGTTGTTGGTTTCGCTTGCCAGACTCATGGGACAGCCTAGTCATGGCCATTGGGAGCACTTCAGTCACTCTGAAGATGGAGGATGTTGTTGGTTCTCTACTCTCCGAAGAGATGAGAAGGAAGGTCTCTCTGAATGCCAAAGAGGCTTTGAGTGTTCGAGGAAGAACAAAAGAACGAGGCAAAGATGAGAAGAAGCGTGGCCATTCCAAGAATAAGGGGAGATCAAAATCCCCTGGTAAGTCCAAGGCGATATGCTGGAACTGTGGCAAATCTGGACACTTCCGAAGGGAATGCAAAGAAGAAAAGAAAAAGAAAAAGAAGAAGCATGATTCTGATTCTGAGTCCGAAAAAGAAGATGGAGATGCCTTTATTGCAGCTTTGGCCACTCGTGCAAGTGATAATGCATGGTTGATAGACTCAGGTGCATCTTTCCACATGACTCCTAACAAAAATTGGTTTAGTAAGTATGAAAACTATGATGGTGGTAAGGTGTATTTGGGTGATAATTCTTTCCTTGAAATTGTTGGTCGTGGTAGTATTCAGGTGAAATTTTCTGATGGTAGAATTAGAAGATTTGATGGTGTCTTGCATATCCCAGGACTAGCAAGAAATTTATTATCTGTTAGCAAGCTAATAGATGCGGGTGTGCATGTACAGTTTTCTGAAGCAGGTGTGAAAATGGTGAGAGGTGCTATGGTGATAGCAAGAGGAAGTAGATTGGGTACATTGTACCAACTTGATGCATGCACGGTTGAGTGCAATAGCACTTCGGATAAAACTAAGCCAGTAACTACTTCGCTGAAAAAGGAGAGGGTTTCCTCCTCTGCGGATGGTCGTGGCTTCTGGGTACCCAAGGGTGCTCTGTCTACCGAATCAAAATTACCTGCAGAGAAGACCATGTTATGGCACCAAAGGCTTGGCCACATTGGAGAGAAGGGTTTAAAAGCCCTGAAAAATAAGAACCTCGTTGAGGGGTTGAATGATTGCAATCTGGAGTTTGATTTCTGTGAACATTGTATTTATGGCAAACAGAACCGCGTTCAGTTTTACTCGTCTACTCATAAGTCTTCATGTATCTTGGATCTAATCCATTCGGATGTATTTGGTCCTGTTAAGGTTGCTTCTATTGCTAAATCAGTTTATTATGTTACTTTCATTGATGATTTTAGTAGGAGAACATGGGTATATTTTTTAAAGAGTAAATCTGAAGTTTTTAGTCGTTTCAAGGAATTTAAGGCTATGGTTGAAACTCAAACTGGGAAGAAAATTAAGTGTTTGAGATCTGATAATGGCGGTGAGTACTGTTCTGCAGACTTTGACAGATTTTGTACAGATTGCGGGATTAAAAGACAAAAGACAACTTCGTATTCTCCGGAGCAGAATGGAGTTGCAGAAAGAATGAATAGAACGTTGATGGAGAAGGCTAGGAGCATGCTTATTGGAGCTGGTCTAGAAAAGAGGTTTTGGGCTGAAGCTGTTACCACTGCTTGCTATTTGATAAATAGATCTCCTACATCAGCGCTTGTTGATAAAACGCCAATGGAGGCGTGGTCGGGGAAAAATCCTTCAATTAGACATCTGAGAGTTTTTGGCTGTGAGGCATATGCACATGTGCCTAAGGAGAAGAGAACAAAGTTGGATTCTAAGGCTGTCAAATGTATCTTCATCGGATATGGCTATGGTGTGAAAGGATACAAGCTTTGGGATCCTGTTGCACAAAAGGTAATATACTCTAGAAGTGTTATTTTTAGAGAGATTAAATCTTTCCCTGTTAATTTTCAGCCAGAACAACATAAAGAAAATGAACAAAAAAAGGATGTGGTTCAACTTCCTTCTACACCTGAGAAAGTTGAATCGAGACCCCAAAATAGACAAGAAGTTGAGGAGAGCTCACCAAGCTCTGAATCTTCAGAAGAGGAAGAAGAAGAGGAAGAAGTGGAAGAATCTCCACCTCAGCTTGTTCGAAAGTCTACAAGGCAAAGGCAACCACCTGAAAGGTATGGGTATTCTCCTGATGATTGGAAGTGTATATTTGCTTTGAGTACTAACATTGATGAACCGAGATCTGTACAAGAGGCTTTGGGTATGAATGATGCAAAGTCCTGGCAAATAGCCATGGATGAAGAGATGGCAGCCCTTAAAAAGAATGATACATGGGACCTTGTACCATTTCCTGAAGGTCGGAAACCTGTTGGATGTAAATGGGTGTTTAAGAAAAAGATTGGTTCAGATGGAAATGTTGAAAAGTATAAGGCACGGTTGGTTGCGAAGGGTTACTCTCAAGTTGAGGGTATTGATTATGGTGAGATATTCTCTCCTGTTGCTAAAATGACATCCATTCGGTTTTTATTATCTATTGCAGCAGCTTATGACCTAGAGGTTGAACAAATGGATGTGAAAACTGCTTTCCTTCATGGTGATTTGGAGGAAGAAATCTATATGACACAGCCAGAGCACTACATGGTGAAAGGTAAAAGCAATATGGTTTGTAAGTTAAAGAAATCCCTGTATGGCCTTAAACAAAGTCCTAGGATGTGGTACCAGAAGTTTGATTCATATGTGTTGAGTTTGGGGTTTGTGCGGTCTAAATCTGATCACTGTGTATATTTTAAATCTGATGGTGATTGTTTCCTGGTAATTACTTTATATGTTGATGACATGTTGTTTATTGGGAAAGGAAAAGGTTTGATTGCAGAATTGAAATCTCAGCTCTCTGTGAAATTTGAAATGAAAGATCTTGGTGCAGCAAAACACATACTTGGGATGGAGATTAGAAGAGATCGTGAGAACAGAAAGCTATGGCTTGGCCAGAGTAAGTATGTTTGTTCTGTTTTGCAAAGGTTCAACATGCAGGATTGTAAACCACTTTGTGTTCCTGTTACTTTGGGAACGAAGCTCTCCATTTCACAATGTCCATCATCCCCATCGGAGATGGAAGAAATGAGCAGAGTGCCTTACCAGAGTGCAGTTGGAAGCTTAATGTATGCTATGGTCTGTACAAGACCAGACATTGCCCAAGCAGTGGGAGTTCTTTCTCGTTTTATGTCTAATCCTGGAAGAGTGCATTGGGATGCAGTTAAGAGGGTCTTCAGATATTTGCGGGGTACATCAGAGTACTCTATATGTTTTCATGGAAGAGGAGATCAACATTCCCTACGTATTCATGGTTTTGTGGATTCAGATTGGGCCGGTGATGTCGATAGCAGAAGATCCACCAGTGCATATGTGTTTACTCTTAATGGTGGTGCAATTAGTTGGATGAGCAAGCGACAGGCTGTGGTCACTTTGTCCACTACTGAGGCAGAGTACATGGCAGCTACTCATGCCTGTAAAGAAGCCATTTGGCTGAAGCATTTGTGTTCAGATATTGGATTAAAACAGGGTGCAGTTACAATATACTGTGACAGTCAGAGCGCAATCTGCCTTGCGAAGAACCTGACTTTTCATGCCAGGACCAAACACATTGATGTTCAGTATCACTTCGTGAGAGATATGGTCGAGGATGGAAGGGTGAAGCTGGAAAAGGTAGAGACAGTTGCGAATGTTGCAGATGCATTAACTAAGCCCGTGAGCACAATGAAACTCAGGTGGTGTTCCGAGTCTATGGGCCTCTCGGCCCCTAGAAGTTGATCCATGATGGTATCTTTCCCTTGACCCTTGCAAGGTATTCGACAAGTGGGAGATTGTTGGAAATGAGGTGTCTCAACCTTGTTTGGTTTATTCATTTAAGATTTTCCTACAACCGTTTCACATTGTCTAGGCTCTAAAAATAGAAATAGGAGTTGTCAAAAGATTCCCATATGATAGTATATCATGGAAGGACTATTTTTAGAGATATTATGACAGATTTTATGACATCTGTAAGGGTCAAAAATAGGGGAGAATATTGTGGACGTGGGAGCCTAATTTTAGACCGAAATCTTGCTCTTTAATGCTATCCACCTCATGAGAGGTTTGGCACATGGTTTTGTAAACCATAGATGGTTTCTTGTATAACCGGAGGTCTATAAATTGAAGGCTTGGAGAAGCAATTGGAGTAGTGAGTTTTAATCCTCCTAGAATTGTTTCTGGTGATACTCCTGTAAGAAACTTGCTCTGCAAGTGTATGTAATCTTGTTATTAGATTTGAAATACATTGAGTGGGCTTTTGGAGTGTGGGGTTTTTTATCCGAAAGGATTTTCCCCACGTATATCTGGTGTTTGTGTTTTGTTATGAATATGTTGCTGATATTTCTGTAACTGTTTTACTATGTTGAAAGTTTTGCATAATATCTCTCCTCAAAGATTAGCGTAGGAAGTTGTTCCGCTACTCTTAATTTCCTGAATAATGCAGAAAACGTAAAGCAAAAAATAATCTAATAAAGCAAAAACACAGATTTAATGTGGTTCACTCAAAAATGGGCTACGTCCACAAGAAACAACCAATCCTTATTATTCAGTCTAGCAAAACACTCTCTCACAATGCATCCACACTTACAATGAGCCTCGTACATACGGACCCTGTAAAGATATTAGGATTTTTAGCATTTTGGGGAAACATAGAAAACCACCCATTAGATCTGTGACCTAATAATGAACGGTCAAGATTTCACAATGCATAAATACATATAAAATGTGGCTTTCGGGGGCGTTGCCTTCAAACCCCCACCAGGGGGGCCATCCCCCCCAGACCCCGCAAAGTGGGCAAAGCCCCCCTTATAACCCCCATCACTATTAGGCTCCACAACCAACAGGTTGCATTTCATAAAGAATTGTGTCATGGAATTCACACCAATTGTTAACATAACACCTACTGAAAAGAGGATCTGATAAGGATCACAAGTTGAGCATTTGTTGAGTGATCAATGGTGGTACTGGAGTTACAGGAGATTGATCCTACTAATCATCTTCATCCTTTCTACAATATCCCGCATAAGCAGAACCACCCTTTCTCATATTGAATGAGCTATTAAAACCATATGCCCTTTCACGTATTGATTTCTAATGAAACAAAAAATTTCCTTGGAGGTATGAAAAAATCATTCATGCTCTGAGTGCCCATGAAAAGTAACACCTATCCTAAAACAAATGTCTAAAAAATACCACAAAACATTATGCTCTTCCTAAGCCCATTCAATAGTCCAGATTTCATGGATTTTCCTCTTAAGAATGCCAAGCAATGTGATGATCCTAATTTTAAAACATGTCATAATTCATTTAATAAGTGTTTTCCATGTAAAGGTAATAATGATTGACAACTCATTTACAATGTGTTTTTGAATCCAAATCTGATAACTGCTATTCTCATTAAATCTAAAATTATAATTGGCATTGGATGATCATAATCAAATATTACATTTGTATATATACATGTTCGAGAAGGAGGAAGGAATGATCCCAATAGAAATTTGAGACCTAGAAGGTCACAAGTCATGTGAGAAGGTGAATAAACATGTCTACAAATGAAATATGCCAAAATTCCCTCCTTATTTCATTATTTTAATACAACTAACCCCGAAACATCATCATCATCTTTTGATTATGGTATATCTTCTTGTGAGTCATCATTTTGTTGAGTCACTTAACTCATCCTTTCTACTTCTTGTTGCGAGGATGTCGTCTAGATGTTTTTAATCACTACAACCAAAGGTGATCTAGTTTCTTGATTTGTGAATGAAAAGGAAGAGTCAGTTGCTCGTGTAGTGTAACACAAATGCTCATGTGGGTGTTATATATCTCATTCATAATTAGCATCATATCCTTCTTTAAGATTGACACAACTCTTCTCCATCTGGTATTGTATGTCGAACAAGACTAAGTACTATAGTCTTTTATACATTACTTCCTCAAATATGCAAGTTTTGGAGACTTTTAACAAATCAAAATAGAAACTGACACTCTCTTAGATTGACGTTGATCTCTCAAAGGCTTCATGCTTCGTACGCTTGGTAGGTTTTGCAAATTTATACTCCATGCTTGGCACATAATAATTCAAACTACTACCTCTTACATTTTCATTTCAAATGGTCCACACTTGGTCTTCTCTCCTCACATTGCAATATGACTAGTAGTCACTCTGAGGAGAGCAAGATTATGCCGTGAGTCACTTGAAAAAGAAAAGACATTGAGTAGAATAGCTATGTAAGCACAGCTAGTCAAGATCCGCACTTGCAAGTATTGGCTTTTCCCTAGGATGCAACATCTTTCCATGATTTATGATTTGCTGGCAATATTTCATCGACAGATATCACCATATGGATTACAACTCATCAACACATTCAACATCCCATGATTTACTGATGTCTATATTGTTGCACAACAACGGCTATGTAAACATTGCATAGGTTTCACACATCTAACATTATGTACTTGTCTGTAACTGTTGGATCCAAAATAACACAAAGGCAATTCTTTCAAGAGGGAAGGACATTTTATCAGCATAAACCTTTGGTTTATTTTAAAATTTTGATCCCACAAAAGTTATATTAGGATGGTGACAGCTAGACACACACAACTGCTTTGTAAAATGCATTTTCTGTTTGAAGCTAGGCTTTGGAAGGATCTTAATTGCATAATTTGCAGTATAATATGGGCACAAATGCAACATATCCAATTTCACATATATGATTAGGTACTACCTATCTCCCAGTATTTTGGGGATTGTTTTTCCTTACTGAGTTTTGAGATAATCGTCACATGGGCATTTGTCATATTTTTCTACATATGTAACACATAAATGAGCATTCTATATGTGATACATATCCATAAAAGAGCTTGATACAAATCAAATAGGATGAATTTGAGTCATTAAGTTTCCAGTTTGCTAAGATATTGCATCTTCCTCCGATTAATATTGAATCCATTCAACTCTTGCTCATTGATGCTCCAACTACATTTTAAGAAAATTACAAATGAATGCTCTAACTTGTTCTATGTTAAATCAGACACCCATTCATTATAAACTTAATGTATCATATTAACTTTGTCACAAATTGCTAACATACAAATTTCAACATCCTCTATTTTCCACATGGATTTATAAATTGTAGTTTTTAAAATGCCTATGTTTAAATAGATAGCAAATTGTTTAAGATCTTGTACATTCCAACATAAAGAGAATATCCATTGTATCTCAATCGCATCCAGTATTCTTAATGTTCCCAATTTATCTACAGCTCTTTAACTATTAGTTGTGTTTTGACCCATGGTATATGAATCAAATTCCTTTCTCATAGCTTGTTTTGGATCCTTCAATGCAAACAAGGTATATTGTCGTAGATTTCCTCAAAAAATAAAGTTCATCGTCTCTCCTACACTTCGTACATTACATGAGATTTCTAAATTTCAATTACTAAGAAATGATAAGCAGTTGTCCCCAAAGGTTTGGAACAAATACTAACTTTAATAATTATAGAATATTAATTCCTCCAATGTATCTTGTGTAAGAGTGCCTTTTCACTCCAAGTTATCTTTCATTAGTGGCACAACTCTTACATAAACTCAATATTGTTTTTGAAGCACGGCCAATTTTAAGACCTCGTGAAAAAAAGAAGAAGGTTACTGTATTCTCATATTTCTTTGCCAATTCATGCCAATGTCTGCTTCTTGATCATCTAGCACTGATTTTTTCCCTCACTCCTTTTAGAAATCATGAATAAATTTATTATGACCTCATATCCGTCGTTCAATTCACCCCCTTGTCTTTCCCTGTGATCTAGCACTGATCATTTCCCTCAATGCTTTTCAAACATGTAGACCTTCCAGAGTCGTGCTTATTTATGTCCGTTCTATAATTTTTAAAAAAATGACTATTGATTTTTGTGGAGGGTGTGTCAAATTCATTAAAGATCACCTCAATTAGTGGCCATTAGCACAATCTCATTTAATCACTGTATTTTTAGTAATAATCAACAACGGGGCCCTACCTAACACAATACCATGAAGCATCTAGCTAGGAGGGATAAACAGATAATGTCATCCACCACTGTGGCTTGATTACGCATTACAGATGTAGAAAATGACTCGACAGGTTCGCCTAATGCATGCACAAAGAAGAAAAGAAACTTTGTAAAAGTTCTGTAAGTATTTTTTCCAATCTTTCTATTTGTAGAATGATGCAAAGACTGAAACGGAAATAAAAAAGATATACTAAAACTTAATTCTTATCCATGCACGTGGACAAGGTAATGAGGATGTTACAGGATATGTAACTATTTAATATTAGCATATGCATTCATCAAGAATATGCCATATTTCCATTTGTAACATATGCATCTGAAAATCATGGGCAACTAAAAAGTCTCCTATTATTTCGAAACTGAAATTAAATTGAGTGACCACAATCTATAGGTGGATGTCATTTAAGTATGCAACAAATATCCTAAGGGTCATTGAGTTTTGCAGTCAACAAATGCTAGTTTTGACTACCAAAATTTCGTAATTATAGACTTGCTAACTCTGTGTAAGTAATTGTATAACTCTGCATTCCAGCTATGAGATAGGATTGTATAGATGCGATAAGCACTTGGCTAATGGAATTTTGTAGAATGAGAATAACACTAAAAGGGCAGGATCGGGTATAAGTAAGGACTATCAGACACGTTCCTGTATTCACTGAAAGCTTTGCATAATTTTGGTCAAAAAATATGCAAAGTTTATGATTCTCAAACAACAACGATTATTTATGTGTATTCCTAATCTCACTGTATTCACCATTTAATCTCAAAACACGCCCTAAATGTTTAGAATTGAATTTAACAAAAATAAACAAAAAGTGATAACCACTAATCCAGTCTGAAAATCTATAGACTGAAGTTGAATAGATTGGGAACCAATTGAATAACAGGTCAGATTATAGAAAGTCCATTGAACTGTTTCAGATCTTGAGTACAAAGCTGAAAATACAGTCTCTTAATAGTTGTAACAGTACTCACACTGTCATGAAGAGGCTACAAGGAAGAATGGGCATAATGAAATCTCTACGGAAAAAAATTAGGTTCTTTTTTAAGAAACTGTATGTAACTGGACTAAATAGTTTACGAGTAAACTTGATAGCCAAAGCAATAGTGAAGAGAGAAGGCACAGCTACCCAACTAGAAGAAAGCTTGCCTAATGGCTGCATATACTTGCCCGTAAGGTTGTTTGCAAAAGAATCGAAACAACGAGATGAAAGGTTTCCTCAGAAACAGTGATGGCCATGGATTCGAATCTGTCATCAACCAGAGATGGTCCTGAAATTTGACAAGTAAATAGAGAAACGGTATGAAGTCATTTGTCCATTAAATAGGTTCTTATATGTATGTTTTCTATCAACTATTTATTTCTGGTTCGGACTGTGATCAAGACCATTTTTTAAAACTAATATTTGAAATGTTTATTTTTATTTTTATTTTTATTATTCTAGCAGTTAATGAAAATTTGGGTGATCACAAATCCAGCCAATTTTTTCACTGTTGTGCAAGATATAAGTGTTTCGCTAAGCAAAATCTGAGTCTTTTTCCAATAAAAATGTACAGATAGAACCCGTCAATATCTTCTACACAGTATAATGTTAATATTATGACATTACTCCTTGACAAGTGCATTGAACGATGTTGGAAATAAAATTACAGATCCTTTTCTGCTCTATATTTTGTTGTGCACTATGAATATATTTTCACATTACTTTAAAATTCCTGAATGGGCCATGATCTACAGTTCTTAAGACTCGAATAAAACCCATTTTTCCATTGGTATAATATGATCATGGTCCGAGATATAATCCCTTTTAACTTAGTTTATAATAACAAGAAATCATGAGTTATTCATTTCCACAGTCTGGTTAGAATTGGTCTACATCAGGGTGTTGCAACGGAAGCATTCTAGAATTCCTAATCCATTATGCTTTGATGGATGTCCATACCCTGTTCCACAAGCTCACCATAAATCTAAAGAAAGGTAGAATGCAATGATACCGTTCCGGAATCTTGGCTTTAACTTTGCTAATACTGGAATTGGATAAATCTCTTTTTGGTAACTTCTAAATAATTTTGCAACAGAATCCATTTTACTCAAATCCTGAAATCATTACAATGTCCACGATACAACATTTCAGATTATCCAATGAAATATTTTATCGAACATTTCAAATCAAACACTACGGTTACAAATTCATGCATTACATAGCAACAAGGACGAGTTGCAAGCCGCATCTGACAATTTCCTCTATCGGCAGATTCAAGAAAAGCTTTGTCTGGATGTACCATACCCTGTTCCAAATGTTCCCATTGTTGGCACAGACTGGGATGTGACTGCTCCTATACATCAATGTAAACCTAATCAATTACAAGCAACTGATTCCATGCATAATTTTGGAAAATACTTATTACAGCGCGTAGTAAACGGTTGAACCGTTTCTTCACATGTATGCTGCAATAATTGTAAAGTTAAACTGATTTATCTCCCCCGAATTCTTTCACTACTGTTTCCCCACCAATTTTTTTATTTTTATTAATATTTTTTTTATTATTAATCCAACTAGCTGTCAATTACCAAATACAACATGTTCCTCAACAGCTTTGTGGTCCAAAGAGCTGCAGGACAAGTGTCGAAAATGATTGAGTGAAGTTTGCATATCGACCTATCATTTGCCTAATAAAAGAAATTAAATTTAAAGCGGATTTTGCAAGGCTGGTAAAAGGATTTATATTTATTACCATGGTGAATACCCATTTCACCCAAGGATTTATTGTTGCAGATAATACCATGTAATACCCATTTCACCCTATCATTATCAAAACTCTGCACCCTCGTGAAAGAAATTATATTTACTCAATACCCATTACAAAAGAAATAAAATTTACCAGCATTTACCACCTAGCGTAATACCCATTTTAAAAGAAATTAAATTTTAGTGGAGGTGGCATTTACCACATAATACCCCTTTCAAAAGAATATTAGAATTTATCCATTTGTCGCGTAATACCCATTTCACTTAGCACATTTATTTGCATAATAGAAAGAATTGGTTTTTTATTTATACGGATTTTTTTTATATTTACACTAAGATTTTTGATTTACACGGGCATTCTTAGACATCAGAGTTTTGACTCAAGTCAATATATATATAAATGAAGATGTCTCTCGGCATAATTATAGAATAGATAGTTTCAAAGCATGTGCAGCTTGGAAGTTAATGAGTCATGTAGTACTGACATCATTTACTTTTTTCTCTTCGGCAATATTGAATTTTAATTTGGTGATCGGCCAAGGGTGTGCTCCCATACCACAGGCAACTAATCAATGTTGCCATTTTTGGCGTTGCATTTCAACGGGCTCAAGCGAATGGACAATCATTGGTCCACCAATACTGATAAAACCAAGCACGACTATCTCTAGGAAAGAAGCCATTCACACAGTTGCAGAAACATTCATAATCATAAATTCGACAAGCACCGAAAAGGTTTTCATATTTTAAAGGTTGATGGTGCATTGATCAGTAGATTGAAACTAGGTCTGTAATGCCCACTTCCCTACGACACTTAGTTGATTACCATTTTGAGTTATGCAGACTTTGGATATGGATATGATTTATACTTATGTTTATTAGCATGATGTTTTGTGACTAGATGCATTTGGATTATGATTGGATTTTGTTTTCAGTATGATCTACACTGACTCATGGACAGACTATTGGATTCCGATATTATTTTTATATGGATATATTGCATGTGTTCTAACATTGGATCTCTTCGCCATGTTGAGTAGAATGTAGTTGTTGAAATTACATTGCTATAATTTTGGATAATGATGAAATGCATAATTAAGTTGTGATTCAGACCTAAAAATGATGATTGCTTGAATTACGTATAGATGTTAATAAATTTCATGCATAGGGTTATTTTGGATATTTTGACATGGCCGCAAGGCCGAAGAGGGTATTTTTCATTTTGCAGGAAACATAGCATGATCACAACCATGAGGGGGATTGGGAACCAAACACAACAGAATGTCGGAGTGGTTACAACATTGGTCATCAAGGCAACTAGTAAATTGTATTGTGTTACCTTTATTCTTGTATGTGTTAAGAAAATTTCCATGAGGGGGAAATTTTCTAATGTGACCAAGGGGGTAAGAATTTTATTTACTTGTTTTAACTTGCTTTAGTAGGTTTTTTTTATTTTTTGATATCTTTTTAAAAATTTCTTTTGCTAAGTTTGTTTAGAATTAATTTAACATCTTGCTTTAAATTTTTAGTTTTGGAGGGAAGTCAAGTGGGTGTAATAAATTTTTATTGTTGGCTCCTTGAGCCTTGTGTGTCCTCTTGTATTGAATGCTTGGTTTTGAGTGTTGACCACTCCATGTTCTTTGAATCTCGAATTTTAGATTGAGGGCAATTTTAGGGGGACTTGTGGGACAAGTTAAACTTGTCCCACACTTCCCAAAACCCCTTACCAACCATATCTATGGGTTGGGAATCTAAAAAGGGGATTATTTATTGTTTTGGGAAGGGAAATATGACTTTGGAGTGCACTTTTACTCATTTTGCATTTAATGGTGCCTTAAGGCACATGGGGAAGGGATGGTTTTGGATTGTGGGATGTCATTCAACCCAACCACCCATTTATGGTGTTTTGGGATTTGAGTTGACTAAAGGGAGGTGGTCTTGAGGATGTGTGATGTGGCATCCTACAAGGAGCCACATCACCCTCACTCTTCCTTTTGTCTATTTATATAAATTTCCTCTCTTGTTGAAGGGGTTGGATTTTTGTTTTTGTTTTGTTGAAGAGTTCTCTTTGGTCATTTTTGGGAGAGAAAAGAATTGGGAGAAAGAGAAAAAGAGAGTGCTTGGACTTGCATACTTGGATTGATTTGGGAAGGAGCTTGGACAAATTTCTTGGTTTAGGCTTCTCCAATGGAGAGGTAGGAAACCCTCTCCTTTGTTTTGCTTTCATTTTATTATTGCTTCTATGCTAAAATTGTGAAAAATGCATGTTTACTTTGGTGTATTGTGAAAATTGGATAGAATGCTTATTGTGTAGTGTAGGAGAGGTCTATGGGAATACTCATGAGGGAGGCAAAAGAGTAGATTAGGATATTGTGGAGGGAGTTTGAGAGGGATGCCCATCTTGGGTAAGAATGTTTACATTCTTACCTTGTCCTTGAGGGAGCCATAAGAGGAGGGAGGCATAAGAGTATGGGAGGAAAAAGGGGTACTTGAGGGAGGCATAAGAGTCATAGGGGCTTGTGTTTTATTGCGGAGGGTTTTGGATGGGCATCTCATCTCAATTGGGAGGCATAAGGAAAACATTTCCCATAGTTCCTTCTCTTGTTGGCTTGGATGAAAGCCTTGTTGTGTAAAAGTATTGTGTTATTTGTGTTTCCTTGATGTTTTCCTCTTTTACCTTGAATGTTGTGAATGAAACTTGTATTGTGGAAGCAAGTATTGTTGCCTTGAGTTGGAGACCATCCTTCATTGTGTTGTGTTTGGGGCTTGGGGGTCAATGGAGGAGATTGCTTCTCTTCTCCATTGAGTTTTGGTTGGGAGGAGAGTGTTGCCTCTCCCCCTATCTTGGTTGTGATTTGAAATACTTGGAACTTGGAGCATGGATGAAGAACACCTTGGAGTTTTGAGAAGACTTATTCCTTGATAATGTAAAACCTTTACCATGTATTTACCATCTTGAGTGGAGGAAGTATGTAATATCACATTGTATTTTAGCTTACATTGTTGCAAATTTGTCATTCCACATGAAGTATAAAGTGTTGTAACAAATGTTGAATGAAAGTTTTTTTTTTTTTGAACTCCAATAATAAGCATGTAATATAGATGGAATCAAAATGTTGAAAGCATGACAATTTATCTATTCTCCTTCTTACTTGATTTGGAACCTTTCATGAGTATGTCAATCTTACGTTTACATGTTAGTAGACTTTGCTTTAATATACTTATATGGAAATATACATTGTTGGACTCCATTTGTGGGATGTTAGAAAATTTACAAGGTATTGATACGTGATACTATTGAATGTATCCCTTCACTACTCTAAAGGATGAAAAAAAAAAAAAAAAAAAGAGAGAAATTGTCCAACATGCCAATAGAGTAGCCTTTCACTCAAACTCCTATTTGGATGTATCTTAGAGCTCATTCATTTTGTAAGATATTTCCTTGTCAATCCTTTGCGAATTGTAAAAAGGTTAAGTATTAAGTACAATTCTTAAGCTTAAAAACAAGAAGGATCATAAAATAAGTTCAAATCTAAAATCAAAGATGAACCATGCAAAGTTTCAGGAGTATTCACTAATAAGTCAGCCACAAACACATTTTCATAATAAATCAAGAAAACTAATATTTTACATTCCCTCTCCACAAGCCACAGAATAAAAAAAAAAAGTTTGTCCCTTATAAATAAAGTTGAATCATATATTGGAGCAATTATTAAACATACGCTTATTCATATACAAATCAGACAAATATTGAGCAGATCAGCTTACAAAGAGTTGTTCAGTATCTCGATTCAAAATGCGTGTCATTACTATCCTACACGCTGTATCAAGAACCCGCAACCATCAATAAACATAAGTATGCGTTGGGAGCATCCAAGCTCCAGAGCAACGTTTATTTATACAACTACACAATCATGATTTAATCGCTAGTCCAGCTCACAAACATGTAATACATAAAACCTTGCCTGCTAAAAAGGCCGTTTAGTTGGAGACCCTGCTTAGCTCTGGTTCGAAGCTCAGGAAGCCACGTAGCTAATAAAACTGGAGGGAGGGGCCATGCTATTATCTTCTTGCATACAGTAGCGGACTACTTCATCGATTAGCTCCTGATATGAAACATATTTACCTGACTTTGAGATCTTCCTCTCCAGATTGCCTTCAATATGCCCCCTAGTACGGAATTAGGACTTCTATCCTGTGTGCGCCTCCTAGCTGTCCCAAATATCAAGTTGCGTTGAAAAGGCACTCACAACTGCCCAAACCGGTGTAATAAGCTGCAGTCCCAATTATGATCGGATAACAGTCATAGTTGGGCGACCCTGTGGAATTTTGTCTAAGAGAATAACGTGCTAGGTATATGGGAAAAGGCTGGGGAAAACGTTTCAATAGTGTTTTCACAAATTAATCACAACCAGATGGATCAGAGCAGCTGACAGCCATGAATAATATTTAAATGTGTTGCAATGGGATCTACGAAGTACTGCGGTGCAGCCCGTCCTCCTCCTCATGCCTCTTTAATCATATTCGAACACATGGAGTGGTCTTATCTGCTCGGATATCAAGTTGGATGGACCCGAGCCTCATTAAATCTTCCCAAAAAAATGTAACCAATTAATACGCTAATGACAATAATCATTAAATAACCAATAATAGATTTTTTCAAATGATACAGAGACAATTTGCACATTTATTATAAATTTGGATATCTTCCACATTTATATAGACAATGTTGTTAGAGCATGGTGGACTACACTGTTATAGTGAAGCACTTGTAAGCTATTGCAATAATTAGATAAAAGAAATTTTCCTTTTTTGAGCTTCCTCCCCACATGAATGGTGTTCATGATCATTAATATCGGACCAACAAAGAACTTTAATATGAACCTGCCATACAAAGAGAGAGGGAAACTTCATCTATCACCACTGTCAGGATCTTTAAGATAGATATGCTACTTCTACTAGTATAAGAGGAGCTTATTTTTAAACAAAATAACTTTGGCAAAATTATCTGATCCGTGTGCATTTACAACACACGCATTTTACTTCTTCCACTCGAAGCACGTATAACTTCCATGTCAATGAATTCCTACACAAAAATGAAAGCACTGAATTGATTTTCTGCCACTCGAGACATCTTTGCAATTGCACATAAAGACCAAGATAGTTATCTGATATGGTTCTAGATTGATTTTGAATACCACCGCCCTCAACCATACTTATATTTAACTCCTTTTATGTGATAGTCTTCACAGTGAATGCATGTATATGCGAGCTCTAAATGAATGGCCTAGGATGATGGATAAGTCAAATTTCCTAAGTAAATGTCAATCTTATGACGAAATTCATAAAACTAATGGCTTGTTCTTCGTGAAGTGATAGGCTATTGATAATATCTCTAACTTGTGCTATACAGAACGGATTGTGCTATAGGAAAGGATCCAATTGGAAACGATAAATTAGCAAGCCTAAATTTGTTCCCGATAGGAAGTCTGAGGTTGCCAATAGATGTCAAATGCCATTAATCGAGGTAAATAGCCACTGAAGGTTATTGTGACGGTTCTGCTCAAACCCGCTCCATGACCTAAACATCTTCGCATGAAAATTTCCGTAATTACACCCCTTACCCGATTAGAACGGATTTTACCCTCTAAATCATGCATCATATCCCAATAAACAGGAAGACCCACAAAAGGGTTTTGGAGATCTTGTACTCCCGCTCAATAATTTGTGGCCAGGTCACCAAGTTACTAACCTATCGTTTAAAGCTTCGTGTGAGATCCAAAACATGGCCCAGATAGCAAATTGAGATTATGATAGTTACACTAATGAATCAAATTTAGTACACCAAGAATGGATATTTCATCACTTCCCATATCACAGACCTAGATTTGATAGATTTTTCAAATGCCACTATCACTACCGATGGAAAACGAAGGTCAATAACAATACAAATGATTATATACAAGTTACTAGCATGGTGGCACTTATTATGCGATTCTCACAATACAGGCATCAACGATCATGATATATGGAACGTATCCATTCATAGGAATATACAATCTAAATATCAGAGCCAGGGGTTCGCATCTAAAACCCTTGGGCGACATGCAGGAAATGTGTAGAATAATGTCACATATAACATAGTTGATTTCTCACTACTATTTAATATTGATGATTAAGACGACTTTTCTTGATAATTATAGTACTCTAGCAAATTTTGAAAACTCTAAAGACTCTAGAACACCCAAATATGTCTGCCTGAGAATCTGTGAAGGACTTGCGCGGATTAATGATGAAGAAGAAGGTATTGCTTCAATATAGAGCATTAAAAATTTTATCAACAACAATTTGTTGCCTATTGGGTTGAACAGCCACATACCTTATATGCAACCAAGTGCTACACTTAATTTTCCACTAAGAATATAGTCAAATCATTAATTAGGAGTGCATCTTCATAATCTATAGTGGTCATGCACCTTCTATTTGATTCACTTATACATCATTATAGTACAACCCCTTTCAAATGAATGAGGGCATATTTGGATCTTTGTTCCTTCTTCTCAAGAATATGTTGCCTTGCATGCCCCTACATACTTTAGTGACGGTTACATTTCCAATATATTCGTTAATCTTCCTATGTTATACCTCAACAACAACTCGCCCACTTCATCCAAAATCAACATCTACCATGTTTTACGATAAAAAAATTAAACAACTTAAGTATAACCTCGATGGGTTCATAAATTCGATTCATTTGTTAATATTAAATAGACTTCCGAGATTGCAATCATGTTTTGAATTATACATATTTGTTAGCTCACTAATGAACTTCAATCTATTTTACATTATACATGAAATTTAAAATCATAAATAATTTTCCACTTTACATTTTAATATGTCTATTTTCCTCTAAAGATGGAGTCGTACACACTATGAAGAAATAGATTAAATATTATAAAATAGATATCAATGTACCTTTTATTCAATCATTCATCAACTTGAGATAGATTAAAATCTACACTTGAGTTGCTTGAAAATCACTAAGCAATGTGATACAAGCTTTATGTCTAATGTATGTGCTCATATAAGTGAAGTCAAAATCCTACACAGATAGAGCCATATGCAAGTTCCATGATACCAACCTCTTCATTTTGACAAGTATGCTAAGAAGTGCCTAATCACTTTATTACCTATTAATTATTTTCCATACAACAGAATCAAAGGTGAACCAATTAGTAAGTATGATAATTAGTAAAATCAAACAACTTAAGCATAAGGGTTTTATTTCATTTGCTACACAACATTTTTCTACACATTAATTTCAAGTTTGCAAATCTAGATGGGTTCCTAAAGTTGATTCTTTTGTTAATAATAAATAGAACTTCAATCTATTTTAAATTATAGATAAAGTTTTGAAATCATAAATAAAATTACAATTTACTGGTTAATATTTCTATTCTACTATAATGATCAATGAGTATGCACTATGACAAAATAAATTATCTACATACGTACATACATACATACATACATACATACATACATACATATTTTACATTCAATCATTCATCAACTTGAACTAAATTAAAATCAACACTTAAAGTTACTTGAAAATCACCAAATAAATACATGTATCAAATTTATTTGTAGAACTATACCATCTAACAAGCACCCTTTGATGCAAATTCCACCTATATTTTGAATGCTATACAAAAATTAAATCATCTATATGAAAATTTAAATACACCATAAATTATATATAAAATTTCATTTATTTTTTGTTTCATTTTAAAATATATAAATTTAAAATTCTACATGAAAAATACAAAGGAAAGAAAAGTCTAATTAAATATGATGATAAAATATTAGTTCATAACTTTAAAACATTAACAACGCCACATAATCATTTATAAATGTAATAGAAATATCGTTTGAGAAAACAAACCCAACAAACTCTAGTTAAGTAACAAGTTGGTTTTCAAAACAAAAAGTAAAAGCAAATCCTAGTTTTAAATAATTTTTTTTTCAAACTATGCTTAAATTTTAGAGCTGTATCTTCTCTCTACTTAAGCCGCCCCGGAACCGGAAGCCTCTCCGCCCTTCAACGCCTTAATTCCCTGGTGGCAAGTAAATAAAAAATATTATCGAAGTTGAATTTAAAATACATTGTTAAGAACTATAAGCGTTCCCGTTTAATATAATAAAACTTTGGTTTATTCAATGACTTACATAGTTTAGATTGTCGCTTCTAAAGAATTGAATGGAATCTTTGTTGGTAAGTCCGTGTTTGTTAATAAACTCGGCTGAAAATTAATTGAGAGTGAACAGAAAAAACAGAAGAATTATGAGTTTATTAACAAACACAACACAATCTATAATTTTCCATAAAAGTTTTAAGTCTATCTATATACTCACAAATCTTTTCCAAGTAGAATCTTCTCGACTTTCCCTCCACACAATCCCTGTAACAAATATGAGGAATGTAATAATAATACACTTTATTTGAACAGATTAAATGTTAAGAAAATCACCTCAACCTAAATGTCCATTGTGTGTTGTTAGGGTCATCGATTTCCAACAGTGTTACGAATGTTCCTGGAATTACAGCCCTGAATACACTCTGTACAAGATTCGACCAAGTATAAACCATCAGTATTTAATGAAACCCAAAGATACTACCAAGGACAAACATGGTTTTCAACTTACTTCAGCAGCAAAAACTTTTCTCCTCCTTATCTCACTTTTGCAGAGTTGTTTAACCTGAACTGATATCATCTCGTTTGCCATCGAAAATCGTCCTGATTAATATTTTTTTTACTGGGTGTGTAATGATTTGATCAAATAAACTCCACTTGTGGTGTTCACATATAATGGTGGATAACAGCAAGACAATAGGCGAGTCAGGTGTGGGGCCTCAATAATCTCGTGGTTTGTTCCCCATCATGATATTCCCATGATAGTAAATCAATTTTTAGTTCACCATTATATTTTATTTTTATTGGAATGCATCCACATGGCCAACGGAGGGTTAATTAAATAAAGAGGCACATAAAAGTGAATGCTTAAATTTTTTAATATTTGTAATGCCCACTTCCCTACGACACTTAGTTGATTACTTTTTTTGAGTTATGTAGACATTGGATATGGACATGATTTATACTTATGTTGATTAACATGATGTTTTGTGACTAGATGCATTTGGATTATGATTGGATTTTATTTTCAGTATGATCTACACTGAATCATGGACAGACTATTGGATTCTGATATTATTTTTATATGGATATATTGCATGTGTTCTAACGTTGGATTTCTTCGCCATGATGAGTAGAATGTAGTTGCTGAATTTACATTACTATAATTTTGGATAATGATGAAATGCATAATTAAGTTGTGATTTAGACCTAGAAATAATGATTGCTTGAATTACGTATAGATGTTAATAAATTTCACGCATATGGTTATTTTGGATATTTTGACATGGCCGCAAGGCCGAAGAGGGTATTTTGCATTTTGCAGGAAACACAGCATGATCACAACCATGAGGGGGATTGGGAACCAAACACAATAGGATGTCGGGTGGTTACAGCATTTGGTCGTCAAGGCAACTAGTGAATTGTATTGCGTTACCTTTGTTCTTTTATGTGTTGAGAAAAATTTCCATGAGGAGGAAATTTTCCTATGTGACCAAGGGGGTAAGAATTTTAATTGTTTGTTTTAACTTACCTTAGTGGGTGATTTTATTTGTGATATCTTTTTAAAATTTTCTTTTGCTAAGTATGTTTAGAATTAATTTAACACCTTGTTTTAAATTTTAAGTTTTGGAGGGAAGTCTAGTGGATGTATTTATTTTGTTGGTTGGCTCCTTGAGCCTTGTGTTTCCTCATGTATTGAATGCTTGGTTTTGAGTGTTGACCACTCCATGTTCTTTGAATCTCGAATTTGAGATTGAGGGCAATTTTGGGGGACTTGAGGGACAAGTTAAACTTGTCCCACACTTCCCAAAACCCCTTACCAACCATATCTATGGGTTGGGAATCCAAAAAGGGGATTATTTATTGTTTTGGGAAGGGAAATGTGACTTTGGAGTGCACTTGTCTTCTTTTGCATTTATTTATGTCTTAGGACACATGGGGAAGGGATGGATGTGGATTGGAGATGTCATTCAACCCAACCACCCATTTATGGTGTTTTGGGATTTGAGTTGACTTAAGGGAGGTGGTCTTGAGGATGTGTGATGTGGCATCCTACAAGGAGCCACATCATCCTCACTCTTCCTCTTGTGTATTTATGGAAAATTCCTCTCTTGTTGAGGGGGTTGGAGTTTTGTTTTTGTTTTGTTGAAGAGTTCTCTTTTGTTATTTTTTTTTGGGAGAGAAAAGAATTGGGAGAAGGAGAAAAAGAGAGTGCTTGGACTTGCATGCTTGGATTGATTTGGGAAGGAGCTTGGACAAAATTTCTTGGTTTAGGCTTCTCCAATGGAGAGGTAGGAGACCCTCTCC
The DNA here is from genome assembly GCA_019776745.2 of Taxus chinensis. Lineage (NCBI taxonomy): Eukaryota > Viridiplantae > Streptophyta > Pinopsida > Cupressales > Taxaceae > Taxus > Taxus chinensis. Next base: position 310,304,542 of record CM034146.1, on the reverse strand, counting down.
TTTGTTTTGCTTTCATATTATTGTTGCTTCTATGCTAAAATTGTGAAAAATGCATGTTTACTTTGGTGTATTGTGAAAAATGGATAAAATGCTTATTGTGTAGTATAGGAGAGGTCTATGGGAATACTCATGAGGGAGGCAAAAGAGTAGATTAGGATATTGTGGAGGGAGTTTGAGAGGGATGCCCATCTTGGGTAAGAATGTTTACATTCTACCTTGTCTTTGAGGGAGCCATAAGAGGAGGGAGGCATAAGAGTATGGGAGGAAAAATGGGTACTTGAGGGAGGCATAAGAGACATAGGGGCTTGTGTTTTATTGTGGAGGGTTTTGGATGGGCATCTCATCTCATTTGGGAGGCATAAGGAAAACATTCCCATAGTTCCTTCTCTTGTTGGCTTGGATGCAAGCCTTGTGGTGTAATGTATTGATGTTATTTGTGTGTCCTCTGTTGTTTCCTCTATTTTAGCTTTGAATGTTGTGAAGAAAATTGTATTATGTAAGCATGTATTGTTGCCTTGAGTTGGAGACCATCATTTCATTGTGTTGTGTTTGGGGCTCGGGGGTCAATGGAGGAGATTGCTTCTCTTCTCCATTGAGTTTTGGTTGGGAGGAGAGTGTTGCCTCTCCCCCTATCTTGGTTGTGATTGAAATACTTGGAACTTGGAGCATGGATGAAGAACACCTTGGAGCACAAGAACTTCTTGTTGTTGACAATGTAAAAACATCATGTTTACCCACCTTGAGTGGAGGAAAAATGTAATATTGCCTTGTTTCTTTAGCTTCCATTATTGCAAATTGTTCCATATGAAGTAAGTTCATATGTTGTAAAATGTTGGAAGATCAAATGTTGAATTAAGATGAAAGTATTTCTTGGACTCTTTGAAGTTCAATGGAAGGATATTTACAAAAAAATATATACATACAAAACTTTGTTGCAAAAACTTGGAAAATAGAGCATCTATTTTTCATTTTGATACTTGATTTGGAACCTCCTTAATGTAGTATGAATCAAATGAGTTTACAGTTTTAGTAAGACCAATATGCCAATAGAGTAGATTAAGCTCAAATTCTCTATCATGTTCTTCTTCATTTATGAATGCCCATTGTGAAAATTATTGACAATTGTAAAGGGAAATGAAATATACTTAATGCACAACCCATGTCATGTTATTGAATTGTGAAAGAAGGACTTAAATTGTTGCAAAGTTTGCAAGTATTAGAGTCACTTACTACGTCTTAAAAGGAAACTTTTTTGATCTATTAAGACTTAGGATCTGCAGAGAATATAAGTCTTAGCCTTATAAGAAATGTATCATTAGTCTAGCAGTTATGAATCATGCTATCGCATTGACTGCCCATGTATGGAGAATTCGTTGTGAAAGTTAGTTGCAAAATCTCAAGGGGAAAGAAACAGAATCACCTTTCTTAACGCATGCTAGGTTCTCGTTTAAATCTATGTGCCAGAAGAAGCATTCTGAAGAGCAAAGTCTATGTTTCCATGTAAGTACGATTTAAGCTCTCTGTTCTCATGTAATGATGGAATCTAATATTTTGCCTACTGTTTGTCCATTAGTTCGAGTGCTTATTGGTAATGATAGAACCATAACTAAGAAAATGATGATGGCAATGCCAGTAGATCTGCTTGATGGACAACTAGATACACATTAGCGCTGACTGTAAAGCGATACCTTTAAATTGTTGCAATGCCTAGGACAAAGATTTTGAACATTTTTTTTACAGATTAGGACACTGCGAGTGGTCTTAGCTTCACAAATATCAAGCTGCATAACAGGCCTCGCAACTGCCCAAACAAATGTAAAGTTAGTCCCAAAATCGAGACCAGTCAATCACCCTTAAATCGTGTGTAAGATAATAACTGCTAATATAAAAAAAAATGATGATACGTTTCAGTAGGTATGCCTGATAAACAACTTGATACATAGAGCACTGACTGCCATAAAGAATATTTAAATTGTTGCAATGTTTACAAGTATTTTAAACGTTTTTTTTTTACAGATTAGGACACTGCGAGTGGTCTTAGCTTCTCAGATATCAAGCTGTATGGCAGGCCTCAAAACTTCCCAAACAAATGTAAAGTTAGTCTCAAAATCAAGACCAGTCAATCACCCTTAAACCGTGTCTAAGAGAATAACTGCTAATATAAAAAAAAGAATGATGATACGTTTCAGCAGATATGCCTGATAGACAACTTGATACACAAGTGCTAACTTTCACAGCGAATATTTAAATTTTTTGCAGTGCTTGTAAAAAACGACCTGCTCACTGGCTCGCCTCCCCTACCTAACTGTCTGCGCGCCCAGGATAGAAGGCAAACTAGCCTCTCTGCCTAAACTTGTGCCTGTAGCATGCTGTGTTCGACCACCTCCCGTCTGCACGGCCAAGAGCCGATTCAAACAAGATCCGACACCTCCCTCTAATCCGTGTTTTCTTTTTCAACCACCATGTGGTCTCCTGCGTGGCCAGGACAGTGCAAAAATAGCGGGTTGTCTATGACTGGCGTGATTTGCATAATCTAAGGAATTAAATGAAGAGGCGACTGGTTAGTTGTTCACACGCATAAGGAGGGAGCATTAAATGGTGGACAGATGGTTGGTTTGAATACCCACCGCCCTCAACCAACAAGATTTAACTCAGTTTTGAAACGCTTTTTTTCCCATTGACTCTTATTCCTACCAAATCTCAATTTGTGAATCTAGGTATAGGCACATAGTCTTAATTGAATATAAATCTTGATAATATATCTATATATAATTATCACTTAAATTAAAAGTATCCAATTTTCTTTAGAAAGATATCTATGATCATATATTAAAGGTTTTCTAAAAGTCATCAAGATAGTAATATATGTGTTATCCATGCTACATATCTCCGCAGATATATATTAAAATATATTTAAAAAAAAAAATCAATAAAATCATAATACATGACATTTACCCGGGACACCTATACCCTCTTATAAAATGGATCATAAAGTGAAGACGGGGTCTGTGGTCAGATACCCTTATGAAGTCTTGTATCACCATGTTGAAGCTCGTAATTACCCGTTAAGGAGGAGTCGAATACGACAAATTTTGAAGTAAAGCTCGAGTGAATGGAATTACGATAACCATATAGTTCTAGTTTTGCAATCGGAATACAAAGTAAAAGATTGAAACTTATCAGTTCCCAATATCAAGCAGGCCATAAGACTTGCGGATAAAATAAATCAAACAAGAATCCACTACCTTGCTTAAATTTTAAAAAAAAATTGTCGCATTTTCGGGTTGTTTGGTTGTCGTGCGGTGTCGTCGTTGGCACCGTCGTGAGCGTGGCGTCGCCTTTTTACGGCGTTACAATAGGCATGTTTATTAATGAAATACACCAACTGCAAAAAAAATAATACAATACTATTAGCAATATCGATATTTTGCATATCTTGAACTAAATGTAATTGTGATATTAAATAATTGATATATTTATTTCTAGTGTAAGCAACAACTTCCTCAATATATCAATCATTATTCTATATACCCGAATTTATCACATTCAATACATCTATTTTTGTTTAGCATGTACCATTACATATTATATAATGATTTGAATATTGTTGCATACACTCTAAACTTATAATTCAACAATGTCAAGTTGCAATTGCCAAATAGGTCATCATATACAAAATATTGATATTAACAATAACAGATTCCTCCCTTTTGTATGCTTTTCATATATATGTCAGAGAATTTCTTATCAAATCTAATACATTGTATACGTGGCGGACACCTTCCTACCCAATGGTTACCGTTACGGGACAATTCGTCTGCAACTAACATGGTCTGCTGTATTTATATCTGCTAAGTTTGAATATCAAAATAAGGCATTTAATTCTTTTTCCATCTATAAATGCTTTCAGTGGTATCAGAGCTTTTTGCAGATCTTTTGCTGTTAGTGAAAGTTTTTTCCTGCATGGAGTTTCTGCTGTCATTTGCATCTTCAACACCCGTCAATTTGTCACTTTCATGGTCGCTCATAACTTGTGCCTGTGTGAAGGATTCATGTTCAATTGAAGACCTATTTTCCCACGTGAAAGGTAAAGCCAGCGACCTGTTTACAATAGGGTAAAGATTGTGTGGCAGCCTAAATCAAAACATGCAACCTGTGGTGTTTTCTTGTTTCTCTGCAAACACTAGCGCCTCAAATAGACAAGATCAGATTTGATACGGATGCATCAAGAAATAGTACCTGGAAGTTTTGAACGATGTAAGATGAAATACATGACATTCAATGCGGAATTTATGGCTCAATGTGTCATTTGAAGCGGACTCGGGATTCCGTTCGCCATTTTCGTAAGCATTTACTGCTTCATATCCATTCATATATGTTATGTCTAAAGTTGAACTTCATAGATGTCAAAAAATATATGGTCTAAATTCAATTTAGGTTTATTAAATCCATCACATTTGTTAGATTCTCGTCTCCAAACATAGTTTGATGTCAAAAGTTGTCTTTAGCCAAGAATTATTGCTGTTTTATTTGTCTTGTGAATTATTGTTATTGTGTGCGTCAAAGTTATTTTATTAATTTGTTTTTTTGTCATTATTTGTAAAAGTCTTTTATATCGTTTGTTCTAAATCTTTACCCTTTATTGTAATGGGCGCATTCTCGGGTGAACCTGACGTCCTAAGTCAAATGTCAAATGTGACAATATTGTGAGGGGGCATGTTTCATTCAAAACGACATGCATATGAGCTTCATGATCAAATCTCACTGTGTTAGCAGCATCAAACTAGAGGTTGGACGATACACTGAGGTCAGAGGACAATTTGTGTCCTCTCATCAGTCACCTACGATGGAGTCGCAACATGGATTTGGTGATGTTTTTGTTTTTGTTGAGCTTATTGTGTTTTTTTGGTGTGTGTTTTTCAATAAAGATGCAAAGAATTTTTCCAATTTGGTACCTCCTGATTGAAGGACATTGCGAGGAGAAATAACATTAGAGTAGCACTCGGTACTTATGTAAAGGGTTTGTGGAAATTTAAGAAACCACCAAATTGCACAGCTGAGACATTAGGTCACCTCTAGGTTCGTGGTAAACCTGTAGGCGGAAAACCATATGGGTTCGTGATAATCCAGGGAAACCAGAAGCCACTAAGGTGTTCTCAAGGATGGATGTGCTCAGGTTACTTCCAGATTTGTAATAATCTTGTGGGGAAAAACCAAGGTGTCACCAAGACCAAGAAGCCAGAATGATGGCATGCCACCTCAAAGGTGAGCAAGTTACATGGAGTGTGTAATAAACTTTTTACTGGGTTGGAATAAGGGGGTCCACTATATGGAAATATGATGTTTAGAAACAATGTATTAAGGGGGGGGAATGGTAGAAAATATAATATTTGTATATGTGGTGGTTAATCATCCTACACAACAGTTCCTGTTACATGACGGTTCCTCTGCAACATACATGGTTTGATGTATTTATATCTGCTAAGTTTGAATATCAAAATAAGGAATTCAATTATTTTTTCATCTATCAATTCTTTTATAATTCTCATTAATAAGAAAACACATCAATATGAATATAGTCATATAGATCTAGTCTATATGTAGTTGATAGGGAAGTATAAATTTTAAGCCTATATCTATAAACATAATATGTAGATGAGAATAATATCTGCACTTTACACTTGTGCATGTGAAATGTCTTTAAAATGCACTGAAAGGAAAATTTCCCAAATTAATAGAAAATACTAAAAAACAATCGTAACATTAAAAAATTCATAGCCTTTAGCTGAGTCAAAGAGTAACTTAACGCTACGGAAACAATACACAATTGCATATGTATATTCTTTTGTGAAGTCACAAATGAATAAAACATGTGCAAAGGGAATGTGTAATGCCCACTTCCCTATGACACTTAGTTGATTATCATTTTGAGTTATGCAGACTTTTGGATATGGACATGACTTATATTTACGTTGATTAGCATGATGTTTTGTGAGTAGATGCATTTGGGTTATGATTGGATTTTGTTTTCAGTATGATCTACACTGACTCATGGACAGACTATTGGATACCGATATTACTTTTATATGGATATATTGCATGTGTTCTAACATTGGATTTCTTTGCCATGATAAGTAGAATGTAGTTGTTGAATTTACATTACTATAACTTTGGATAATGATGGAATGCATGATTAAGTTGTGATTTAAACCTTGAAATAATGGATAATTGAATTACGTATAGATGTTAATAAATTTCATGCATATGGTTATTTTGGACATTTTAACATGGCCACAAGGCCGAAGGAGGTATTTTGTATTTTGCAGGAAACACAACATGATCACAACCTAAAGGGGGATTGGGAACCAAACACAACAGGATGTCGGGTGGTTACAACATTTGGTCGTCAAGGCAACTAGTGAATTGTATTGTGTTGCTTTTGTTTTTTTTTTTTTATGTTGTTAAGAAAAAATTTCCATGAGGGGAAAATTTCTAATGTGACCAAGGCGTTAAGAATTTTATTTACTTGTTTTAAATTACTTTAGTAGATGATTTCATTTGTGATGTTTTTTTTTATTATTACTTTTGCTAAGTATGTTTAGATTAACTTAACATCTTGTTTTAATTTTTAAGTTTTGGAGGGAAGTCTAGTAGGTGTAATTAATTTTGATGGTTGGCTCCTTGAGCCTTGTGTTTTCCTCTTGTATTGAATGCTTGTTTTGAGTGTTGACCACTCCAAATCCTTTGAATCTCGAATTTGAGATTTAGGGCAATTTTGGGGGACTTGTGGGCAAGTTGAACATGTCCCACACTTCCCAAAACCCCTTACCAACCATATCTATGGGTTGGGAAGCCAAAAAGGGGATTATTTATTATTTTGGGAAGGGAAATATGACTTTGGAGTGCACTTTTCTTCCATTTGCATTTAATTGTGCCTTAAGACACATGGGAAGGGATGGATGTGGAAAAGAGATGTCATTCAACCCAACCACCCATTTATTGTGTTTTGGGAGTTGAGTTGACTATGGGAGGTGGTTTGAGGATGTGTGATGTGGCATCCTACATGGAGCCACATCATCCTCACCCTTCCCTTTTGTCTATTTATGGAAATTTCCTCTCTTGTTGAGGGGGTTGGAGTTTTTTTTTGTTTTTGGAGAGTTTTTTTTTCTTAGTTTGGAAAGGAAAGATTTGGGAGAAAGAAAGAGGAGCTTGGACTTGCATGCTTGGATTGTTTTGGAGGGAGCTTGGACAAAGCTTCTTGGTTTAGGCTTCTCCAATGGAGAGGTAGGAAAACTTCTCCCTTTTGCTTTCTTATTGTTGTTGCTTCTATGCTTAAATTTGTAGAAAATGTATGTTTGCTTTTGTGTATTGTGGAAAAATGGATAGAATGCTTATGGTGTAGTGTAGGAGAGGTCTATGGGAAAACTCATGAGGGAGGCATAAGAGTAGAATAGGAAATTTGTGGAGGGAGTTTTGAGAGGGATGCCCATCTTGGGTAAGAATGTTCACATTCTTACCTTGTCCTTGAGGGAGCCATAAGAGGAGGGAGGTATAAGAGCTTGGGAGGAAAAAGGGGTACTTGAGGGAGGCATAAGAGTCATAGGGGCTTGAGTTTTATTGTGGACGGTTGGATGGGCATCCCCTTTCAATGGGGAGACATAAGGAAAAATTTCCTATAGTTTCTTCTCTTGTTGGCTTGGATGAAAGCCTTGTTGTGAAATGTTTGGTGTTATTTGTGTGTCTCTTTGTTTCTTTTATTTTAGCCTTGAATGTTGTGAAGAAATTGTATTTGGAAGCAAGTGTTGTTGCCTTGAGTTGGAGACCACCCTTTCATTGTGTTGTGTTTGGGGCTCGGGGGTCAATGGAGGAGATTGCTTCTCTTCTCCATTGAGTTTTTTGGTTGGGAGGAGAGTGTTGCCTCTCCCCCTATCTTGGTTGTGATTTGAGCTACTTGGAACTTGGAGTATGGATGAAGAACACCTTGGAGCTTGTGAAGACTCTTTCCATTTCCCTTATATACATTATATTGTTGTAAATTTGTATGAGAAAGAGAGTTGTATCATCTTGTTTTCATTCAAAAATAAAGGACATTGTAATCTATATTGCACCAAAAGTCACATGGTTGAATGCAAATTTTACTTGCAAGATGTTTACATTATTGAAAGGATTGTAAGGAAATAAAGAAATGATGTGTACAAAAAGGCTTGTGATAATTTTTTGATCATACTAATAGGGAGATTGGTTGTAAATACCTTCTTGTGAAATGTTGGTTTATTTCATTGTACTAATCAAATTATATGTGTAGTAAAAGCTAGTTTCCTTCTTGTTGATAGATAGAAATTTGAAAACACAATTACTTCTACTTTGGACAACAAGTAGACTAAGTATTAAATTGTAGTAAGAGTCTCTTAATTGAATCTCATTGCAAATCATTTCAACATTGGTTAAGAAATGAAATATTACTTATTTCTACCTTATATGCAACAATTATCAAAACGTAAGAGAAAAGAGGATAAAAACAAGTTTATAACTTGCCAATATTTCCTTCTATGTTTATTATTATTTTGATAAAAAAAAAAGGTAATATTTAATACTCTCAATAATGAAGATATTTTAATAATGATAAGATAAGTTATTATTAAAATATATTAATTTTAACAAACTGTAAATTTCTTATATTTATTTTCAAAAAAAAAAGAGAAAAGAAATTGTTGTGCCATTCTCACACGTGTGTGTGTATATGTGTGTGTGTGTGTGTGTATATATATATATATATATATATATATATGTATGTATGTATGTATGTATGTATATATGTATATGTATGTATGTATGTATGTATGTATGTACGTATGTATAAATAAATAAATAGAAGAAATAATGACTAAATTTAAAATGGGTTTGAAACCGAACAAAAAATATATATAAATATTCTAAGGTCGGCCTATGCGCAGGCCGCAGCCTGTTACCTTGGCTGTTCCACAGATTGGGGGGGAGGGGTACTGACCGCACTCCCAACCCATATACTATATGGGGTGGGGATGGGGTCGGCGCCCCTCCCCCCCCCATTTACACTGTACCCTGCGCATATACTACAACGAAAACTATAACAAAAAAAAAAATAGCCATACATTCGCGGCCTGCGCGGCCTGTGTAAATCCGCCCTTCCTCGGCCTTCCTACGGCCACCAATACTCTTGTTTCATATATATATATATACATACACACTAAATCCGCGCGCCCAGGGTTTTTGGGCAATCCAAACAACCCAAAAATCAGAGCAGATCTTTACAAAAGACTCATACATCAAAGATCTGAGCCGAAAATTGTTGAGTAATGCTCCCATGGCTGTAATGGCCTCCTCCTCCTTTTCTCCCTTAACCTGCAAGCAAAGAGCAAAAGAAATGAGGGTTTTGGGTATAGAAAAGAAATTAAATAAAAAGAGATAAAATATATGGCAATCCATAGAGATTTCTAGGGTTTCCTTGCCAAGCCTAAATCTAAAGGTTGGAAAAATTTAGATCCAAGGGTGGAGGATGCACCCTACATCACTTAAGTGATGGGGTTATTTTATTTGTGGAATGAAAAATGGAAATAAAAAGGGGGGGGGGGGGGGGGGGGGAACTAGTAAGGTAGTGTACTCTTGACCCCTTCTAGCAAGTAATTAATCATTATATATATATGACCTTGAATTACAAAGTGTGAGTCTTGTATTATTATAATTTTGTTTTTTTTTTAAATAAAATAAAAATAAAAGGGGTTTTAATAAATTTAAGGGTCCTTAAATAATTCCTTTAACCGTGGATTAACGGAGTCATGTTCGACAAGCTAATGAAATTTCTTAAATAAGAACTTTAGAACCTTGTTGAGGAAAGAAACGAAGATGTAATATTGAATTTGAAATTTGAGGCGATCTTAATAGATCGATAATCATCTCCGACGCCTCGCAACTGTCCCCTTATAACCTGAACCTATCAAAAAAAAAAATTATTTCATAATTTTCTCTCTCTAAACCTGGTTTGTATTTTGGCCTCATGCGAGTAGTCCTACGGGGCGTTACACTTGGTATCAGAGCCAGGGGTTCGAAGCTTGGACCCTTGGGCACACGCAGAGCACACGAAACAGGAACATTTAACTTAGTACAGAGCTGATTCTTTTAAAATATAAAACCACAATGTTGATAATTATAGTAAACAACAAATTTAGAAAACTGACACAAGACCTAGAACAATGAACTAACTCTCACCTTGATCTGTGCAGGAGGCGCGGATTGGGTGAGGGGTCTCTTCATATAGACCTAGACATACCACCGCTAGAGCAGGCCGTAGCAGCCATCCTACCCCAGATCTTGCAGACACTCCAGGATGTCAATGCCGCTATACGCGGAGAGCCCTTGGGAGGACGACTTGCTAGACATAGTTTGGAGCCATCAGTAGATGCCCAGGTATCCCCTCGACATAGCGAAGGGCATAGGGCAGAGAACTTCCGTACGGAGTCGGCTAGGGCAGAGTCACCACAGAGAGGACATGGGGACAGGATCTCAGGACATAGGGACAGGTCTCGGAGCCCTAGACAGAGAGAGGAACTCGCAGATAGACCTAGGATTCATCATACATCAGCTGCAGACCATATCAGGGAGATCCTGAAGCTGCGGCCATCTCACTATTCAGGTGATACAGGTGGTTTTCAGGAAGAGGCCTGGTTGGTGAGCTTGAGCGGGTGTTTCAAGCTCTGTCCTTGTACTAGCAACACGAAAGCTCGTGTTGCGATTCATCTTCTGAGGGATGGAGCAGGGGTCTGGTGGAGGACCGAGGAGCAGAAGCTCCATGTTGACTCAGAGACGGTTACCTGGGAGTTATTTGAGGAGCGTTTCAGGAGCAGGTATTTACCCAGGAGATTTATACAGCAGCGGATAGACGAGTTTCATGACCTCCGTCAGGCATCGATGACAGTAGCCGAGTATGAGAGTCGATTTCTGGACCTACTCCAGTACGTCGACTATATGCAGGATGAGCAGGTACGGATTCACAGGTTCATCCGGGGACTAAATTTAGACTTGGGTGGCACAGTATGCATTCACTGCCCACAGACATTAGCAGAGGCCGTGGAGAAGGCCTATATTGTAGAGGAGACACGGGGAAAGACGCAGCAGGCTAGAGACAGAGTTCAGAGCCGTATCCAGCAGATGCAGGATAGTAGGTCGAAAGGGTCAGTTCCTCCTCCACGGGGTGGACAGAGTTCAGGGCAAGCTTCATTCAGGCCACCACAGCAGCAGCAGCAGTAGACCCGCCCACCTTACCGACCTCCTCAGAGATTTGATGCGCAGAGGGGACGTAGTATGGGGCCTCCTCCTAGGGGTCCCATCAGGACACAGGGTACACCGAGAGCTCAGTCAGCAGGAGCTCGTCAGCAGAGACCCCAGCAGTCCATAGCCGGATCGTCAGGATCTGTATCTCAGTCATCTAGAGTACCAGCTGGAGCTGCTTCCCACTGGAGAGGACCAGGCAGCTGTTATGGTTGTGGTGTTGTTGGACATCATTGGAGAGATTTCCCACAGAACCCTAACAAGGGTAAGACACAGAGCTCAGAGCCTACTGTTGGAGATATGGCACGGAGTCATCGGATCTACGCAGCGGTCGAGAACCGCCAGGCTGAGCATCAGAGTACTGTGATTGAGACGACAGGTAGTATTGGTGGTATTTCCACCTCTATATTATTTGATTCTGGTTCTTCTGATTCTTTTATTGCACCATCCTTAGTAGAGCGTTGTAGGCTGGTGGCAGTTAGGCAGGGCCGTAGTTGGGACGTTGAGATGGCTTCTGGAGCCAAAATTTCTGTAGACTCCTTAGTTAAGGAGTGTGTAGTGGATTTGGGACCCTTCACCACTACTTCTGATCTTCAGATCCTTCCATTAGGGTCTTATGGCATCATTTTAGGCATGGATTGGTTGTCCGCTCACAGAGCTAGAGTGGATTGTTACCATAAGACTATTTCTTGCATAGATGATCTTGGAGTAGAGTCAGTGATATCAGGAGTTAGGAGGGCCGTATCCATTCGCACCATCTCCGCTATGCAGCTTAAGCGGTGTGCGCGACGGGGTTGTCAGTTGTTTGCTATTACGGTCAGTGACAGATCAGAGGATGAGTCAAGAGGACCTTCCCTCGATGATCATCCCATCTTATCAGAGTTTTCCCGATGTGTTCCCAGGGGAGCTACCGGGATTACCTCCCCCACGTGAGATCGACTTCCATATAGATCTAGTTCCAGGCGCAGAGCCTATCTCACGAGCACCCTATCGGATGACTACACCTGAGTTATGTGAGCTCAAGTTACAGCTTGAGGGCCTTCTGGAGAAAGGCCTAATTCATCCTAGTGTATCCCCTTGGGGTGCACCAGTCATCTTCGTGAAGAAGAAGGATGGATCTCTTCGGTTGTGTATTGACTACCGTCAGCTGAATAAAGTAACGATCAAGAATCGTTACCCCCTTCCACGCATTGATGATTTATTTGATCAGATGAAGGGGGCTACAGTTTTCTCTAAGATAGATCTTAAGTTAGGATACCATCAGCTCAGGATTGTGGAGACTGATATTCACAAGACAGCTTTCCACACGAGATATGGCCACTACGAGTTCACAGTGGTACCTTTCGGTTTGACGAATGCCCCCGCAGTGTTTATGAGTTTGATGAATGGGGTATTCAGGACCTTCCTTGATCGCTTCGTGCTCATCTTCCTTGATGACATTCTGATTTACTCACGCACACGTGAGGAGCACGAGGAGCACCTTCGCCAGGTTCTTCAGTGTCTTCGCGAACAGCGCCTTTACGGGAACTTGGAGAAGTGTGCGTTCTTTCAGCCTGAGGTACAGTATTTGGGCCACGTTATTTCTGGGGAAGGTATTGCAGTCGATCCTTCCAAGATTCGAGCCATCATGGATTGGCCAGCACCCACTAGTGTGACCGAGGTGCGTAGTTTCATGGGTCTAGCAGGGTACTACAGGAGGTTTGTTCAGGATTTTTCGCGGATTGCGCACCCTATCACTTCTCTTCAGCGGAAAGGGAAGAAGTTTTTATGGTCAGATAGATGTGAGCAGGCCTTCAGTACACTGAAGGAATGCCTTATGAGAGCACCTATTCTTGCAGTGCCAGATCCTCATGGAGAGTTTTACGTATGCACAGATGCTTCCTTGGCAGGACTTGGAGGAGTGCTAATGCAGGAGGGTAGAGTAGTTGCCTTTGAGTCTCACAAACTCAAATATTATGAGCTCAATTATCTGACCCATGACCTTGAGCTTGCAGCAGTAGTACATGCCTTAGTGTGGTGGAGACATTTTCTTCTTGGCCGGAGATTTACACTCAGGACTGATCACTTGAGTCTTCGCCACCTCTTCACACAGCCCAATCTCAACGCTCGTCAGCGGCGTTGGATGGAGTTACTCTGTGAGTATGACATGGAGATAGAGCATGTGAAGGGAAAGGAGAATGTGGTTGCAGATGCCTTGAGTAGGCGAAGACATGTGGCTATGGCCACCTCAGTGGGCACAGATTTGCGGAGTAGGATCTTGCAGCAGCTTCCTCAGGATAGTTTCTACCTTGCAGCCAGAGCAGAGATTGAGTCTCAGAGACCCCTTGAGGGGAGATTTGTTGGATTTTCACTAGAGGCAGATGGTCTTCTCAGACACAGAGGTCAAATTTATGTTCCCAGAGATGGAGGCTTGAGACATGACATTTTGACAGAGGCTCATCGTGCACCTTACTCAGCCCATCCCGGGGTGAAGAAGATGCACGCCACCCTGAGACAGTTGTATTTTTGGAGAGGACTTCGGAGAGATGTAGCTTCATTTGTGTCACACTGTTTAGAGTTCCAGAGGGTAAAGGCCAAGCACAAGCATCCAGCTGGCCTCCTCTATCCTCACGCCATACCAGAATGGAAGTGGGACACCATCTCTATGGATTTCATTGTTGGGTTTCCGACGTCGAGATACCACCACGACACCATCATGGTCACGGTGGATAAATTGACGAAGGTAGCTCATTTTTCCCCAGTGAAGACTGACTATACGGCTAGTGCAGTGGCACGAGTATATCTTGATGAGATTGTCAGACTTCATGGGATTCCGTGGAAGATAATATGAGACCGCGACCCTTTGTACACTTCCCATTTCTGGACCACCATGCAGCATGCCCTAGGGACGAGGATTAATTTCAGCACAGCTTATCACCCTGAGACAGATGGACAGACAGAGAGGGTGAATCAGATTTTGGAGGACATGCTCAGGATGTACGTGATGGATCATTAGTCAAGATGGGAGGAGTATCTGTATTTGGTAGAGTTCGCTTATAATAATAGTTTCCAGAGTTCTATAGGCATGGCTCCTTTTCAGGCATTATATGGCAGAGAGTGCAGGACACCTCTTAGTTGGGACAGGATTGAGGACAGGGTTTCCCTTGGGCCAGCATTATTACAGGACATGGAGCAGCAGGTTACCTTGATCAGACAGAGATTGCAGGAGGCACAGGATAGACAGAAGAAGTATGCAGACCAACATAGGACAGATCGCAGTTTTGAGGTGGGATCGAAGGTGTTTCTTCGTGTCAGACCGCATAAGAGCCCTATCCGTTACGGGAAAGGTTCTAAGCTTGCTCCTAGGTTTGTGGGTCCCTTCGAGATCTTGGAGTGCCTCGGTCCCTTGGCCTATCGCCTAGCATTGCCACCTAGCTTGTCTCGCGTCCATGACGTGTTTCATGTGTCTGTTCTTAGGAAATATGTAGCAGATCCTTCTCATGTATTAGATTGGACCTCATTACAGGTACAGGATCAGGGGCAGGTGATGGTGGAGCCCATACGTATTCTAGAGCGTAGGACCCTGGGCCTTCGAGGCAGAGAGATTGATCAGGTACGGGTTCAGTGGGACAGGTACGATGAGATTGCTGCTACTTGGGAGGATGCTACATCATTGCGAGCTCAGTTTCCACACTTATTTCAGTGACTTCCAGGAGGAAGTCTAGTCTAAGGGGAGGGGGATGTAATGCCCACTTCCCTATGACACTTAGTTGATTATCATTTTGAGTTATGCAGACTTTTGGATATGGATATGACTTATACTTACGTTGATTAGCATGATGTTTTGTGAGTAGATGCATTTGGGTTATGATTGGATTTTGTTTTCAGTATGATCTACACTGACTCATGGACAGACTATTGGATACCGATATTATTTTTATATGGATATATTGCATGTGTTCTAACATTGGATTTCTTCGCCATGATAAGTAGAATGTAGTTGTTGAATTTACATTACTATAACTTTGGATAATGATGGAATGCATGATTAAGTTGTGATTTAAACCTTGAAATAATGGATAATTGAATTACGTATAGATGTTAATAAATTTCATGCATATGGTTATTTTGGACATTTTAACATGGCCGCAAGGCCGAAGGAGGTATTTTGTATTTTACAGGAAACACAACATGATCACAACCTAAAGGGGGATTGGGAACCAAACACAATAGGATGTCGGGTGGTTACAACAATTGGTCGTCAAGGCAACTAGTGAATTGTATTGTGTTACTTTTGTTTTTTTTTTATGTTGTTAAGAAAAAAAAAAATTCCATGAGGGGGAAATTTTCTAATGTGACCAAGGGGTTAAGAATTTTATTTACTTGTTTTAACTTACTTTAGTAGGTGATTTCATTGTGATGTCTTTTTTTTATTACTTTTGCTAAGTATGTTTAGATTAATTTAACATCTTGTTTAATTTTTAAGTTTTGGAGGGAAGTCTAGTAGGTGTAATTAATTTTGATGGTTGGCTCCTTGAGCCTTGTGTTTTCCTCTTGTATTGAATGCTTGTTTTGAGTGTTGACCACTCCAAATCCTTTGAATCTCGAATTTGAGATTTAGGGCAATTTTGGGGGACTTGTGGGACAAGTTGAACATGTCCCACACTTCCCAAAACCCCTTACCAACCATATCTATGGGTTGGGAAGCCAAAAAGGGGATTATTTATTGTTTTGGGAAGGGAAATATGACTTTGGAGTGCACTTTTCTTCCATTTGCATTTATTTGTGCCTTAAGACACATGGGAAGGGATGGATGTGGAAAAGAGATGTCATTCAACCCAACCACCCATTTATTGTGTTTTGGGAGTTGAGTTGACTATGGGAGGTGGTTTGAGGATGTGTGATGTGGCATCCTACATGGAGCCACATCATCCTCACCCTTCCCTTTTGTCTATTTATGGAAATTTCCTCTCTTGTTGAGGGGGTTGGAGTTTTTTTTTTGTGTGGAGAGTTCTTTTTTTAGTTTGGAAAGGAAAGAATTGGGAGAAAGAAAGAGGAGCTTGGATTTGCATGCTTGGATTGTTTTGGAGGGAGCTTGGACAAAGCTTCTTGGTTTAGGCTTCTCCAATGGAGAGGTAGGAGACCTTCTCCCCTTTTTGCTTTCTTATTGTTATTGCTTCTATGCTTAAATTTGTAGAAAATGTATGTTTACTTTTGTGTATTGTGGAAAAATGGATAGAATGCTTAAGGTGTAGTATAGGAGAGGTCTATGGGAAAACTCATGAGGGAGGCATAAGAGTAGAATAGGAAATTGTGGAGGGAGTTTGAGAGGGATGCCCATCTTGGGTAAGGATGTTCACATTCTTACCTTGTCCTTGAGGGAGCCATAAGAGGAGGGAGGTATAAGAGTTTGGGAGGAAAAAGGGGTACTTGAGGGAGGCATAAGAGTCATAGGGGCTTGAGTTTTATTGTGGAGGGTTTGGATGGGCATCTCATCTCAATGGGGAGGCATAAGGAAAACTTTCCCATAGTTCCTTCTCTTGTGGGCTTGGATGAAAGCCTTGTTGTGAAATGTTTGGTGTTATTTGTGTGTCTCTTTGTTTCTTTTATTTTAGCCTTGAATGTTGTGAAGAAATTGTATTGTGGAAGCAAGTGTTGTTGCCTTGAGTTGGAGACCACCCTTTCATTGTGTTGTGTTTGGGGCTCGGGGGTCAATGGAGGAGATTGCTTCTCTTCTCCATTGAGTTTTTGGTTGGGAGGAGAGTGTTGCCTCTCCCCCTATCTTGGTTGTGATTTGAGCTACTTGGAACTTGGAGCATGGATGAAGAACACCTTGGAGCTTGTGAAGACTCTTTCCATTTACCTTATATACATTATTTTGTTGTAAATTTGTATGAGAAAGAAAGTTGTATCATCTTGTTTTCATTCAAAAATAAAGGACATTGTAATCTATATTGCATCAAAAGTTACATGGTTGAATGCAAATTTTACTTGCAAGATGTTTACATTATTGAAAAGATTGTAAGGAAATAAAGAAATGATATGTACAAAAAGGCTTGTGATAATCTTGTGAATATACTAATAGGGAGATTGGTTGTAAATACCTTCTTGTGAAATGTTGGTTTTATTTCATTGTATTAATCAAATGATATGTGTAGTAAAAGCTAGCTTCCTTCTTGTTGATAGATAGAAATTTGAAACACAATTACTTCTACTTTGGACAACAAGTAGACTAAATATTAAATTGTAGTAAGAGTTTCTTATTTGGATCTCATTGCAAATCATTTCAACATTGGTTAAAGAAATGAAATATTACTTATTTCTACCTTATATGCAACAATTATCAAATCGTAAGAGAAAAGAGGATTAAAACAAGTGTATAACTTGTCAATATTTCCTTCTTTGTTTTTTTTTATTATCTTGATAAAAAATGGTAATATTTAATACTCTCAATAATGAAAATATTTTAAAAATGATAAAATAAGTTATTGTTAAAATATGTTTATTTTAACAAACTGTAATTTTC
Source organism: Taxus chinensis (assembly GCA_019776745.2). Lineage (NCBI taxonomy): Eukaryota > Viridiplantae > Streptophyta > Pinopsida > Cupressales > Taxaceae > Taxus > Taxus chinensis. The sequence continues at coordinate 310,286,733 of CM034146.1, read as the reverse complement.
CTTTATTTATTTTCAAAAAAAAATATGTTGTTGCCCATACACATGTGTGTGTATAGACACACACACACACACACACACATATATATGTATACCCGTATATATATATATATATATATATATAAAGTTTGTATATTAAATAAATAATAGTAAATCCAAAACAAAACAAAAATATAAACTTTGAAATTCTAACTGTCACGGCCTGTGCGCAGGCCGCGACCTGTTCTATTTGACTGTGCTAATGGTTGGGGGGGAGGGGTACCCGACCCCACCCCCAACCCATATACCATATGGGGTGGGGATGGGGTCGGCGCCCCTCCCCCCATTCCTACTACCCCACCTTACTGTCAACCGCACTGGAATACAGCTGCATAAAATTGTAAACAAAAAAAAAATGGCCTATTTGCGCCCTGCGCGCCTTTGTGAGATCCGCCCTTCCACGGCCTTTCTACGGTCACTATCGCAATACTTCCATTAAATATATATAGATATTCATATACATATATATATATACATATACATATATATATATATATACATATATACACATATAATATATATATATATATATATATATATGTCTATATATATACAAAGAACCTGCGTGCCTAGGGTTTTTGGGCAACCCAAACAACCCAAAATCAGAGCAGATCTTTACAAAAGACTCATACATCAAAGATCTGAGCTGAAAATTGTTGAGTAAATCTCCCATGGCTGTAATGGCCTCCATAGATTGGCCTTCTCCTCCTTTTCTCCCTTAACCTGCAAGCAAAGAGCAAAAGAAATGAGGGTTTTGGGTGTAGAAAAGAAAATAAATAAAAAGAGATAAACTATATGGAAATCCATAGAGATTTCTAGGGTTTCCTTGCCAATCCTAAATCTAAGGGTTGGAAAAATTTAGATCCAAGGGTGGAGGATGCACCCTACATCACTTAAGTGATGGGGTTATTTTATTTGTGGAATGAAATTAGAAATAAAAAGGGGGGGGGGGGAACTAGTAAGGTAGTGTACTCTTGACCCCTTCTAACAAGTAATTAATCATTATATATATGACCTTGAATTACAAATTGTGAGTCTTGTATTATTATAATTTTGTTTTAAAAAAAATAAAATAAAAGGGGTTTTAATTAATTTAAGGGTCCTTAAATAATTCTTTTAACCGGGGATTAACGGAGTCATGTTCGACAAGCTAATGAAATTTCTTAAATAAGAACTTTAGAACCTTGTTGAGGAAAGAAACGAAGATGTAATATTGAATTTGAAATTTGAGGCGATCTTAATAGATCGATAATCATCTCCGATGCCTCGCAACTGTCCCCTTACAACCTGAACCTATCAAAAAAAAATTATTTCATAATTTTCTCAGATTTCCATTCTTATTCATGTAATATAGAATGAATGAGAAAGACGATTGTATGCGATTGAATAAAATGGGAAGAAGTCCATTCTAATATTATAGGCAATGATTATAATGGACATATGTCCCTTCTGAACATTTAAGAAATATATAAGGAATGAGAAAGATGAATGTATGAGAATGAATAGAATGGGAAGATCTTGATTCTCATATTATAGGAAATGATTAAAATGGGCTGATTCCAATTATGAAAATTCAGGTAACATAAAATGAATTAGAAAGATGATTGTATGAGAGAGTTGATTAGAATTGGAAAATGCCCATGGTCATAAAGGAAATATGGAAGGAACCCTAAATATGATTGAATGAGAATGAATAGAATTGGTAGGTGTCCATTCTCATTCATGTGATATAGAATGAATGAGATAGATGATTGTACGAGAATTAAGACAATGGGAAGATGTTCATTCCCATATTATAGGAAATGATTAGAATGGGCATATTACTTGTATGAGAATGAATAGAATAGGTAGGTGTCCATTCTCATTTAGGTAATATAGAATGAATGAGACAAATGATTATACGATAATGAATAGAATGTGAAGATGTCCATTCTCATATTATAGGAAATGATTAGAATGGGCACATGCCCATTATGAACATTTAGGTAATATATAATGAATGATAAATATGGTTGCATGAGAATTAATAGAGGAAGAATTAGTACCTACAATCCATTTTGAACATTTAGGAATGAAAAATATGATTGTATGAGAATGAATCAATTAAGAAAATTTCCATTCTCATTATTTTTTCGTAAGTTATTGCTCGCATTTTGGTACGATGCACCTCTGAATTGTAGTTGGAACCCCACTTGTTACTAGTTCTTCTCTCTAGCTCCCTTGAATGCTCTTTGGTGTTATGATTTATGCATATTCTCTCCTTATCATTATTTCAATCTTGAGTAGGATTTAAGATAAATAAACCCCATTGTGTTATAGTGAGTGGTGCTCTGGTATTGATATGTTAGTTTCTAATGGAAACATTATCTAAATGTTTTACATTTATAAATCATGTTAATGTTGTGTGTTCAATTTTGAAGTGTAAATTCATGCTATAGAAAACGTTGTGGTCATGATTTTGTTTAGTATTACTATGAAAATTTAATTGTATCATCTCAAGTTATAGAAGTGCTTCCTATGAATAGTATTTGTGATTGTAAATGTTTTGGATAACTTAACTGTCCTTCCTTGTTGTTAAACCTCATCTTGTGTGATCAAAAAATTGTGAGACCTTTGAGTAGACATGTTTTCTCGTACAAATTATTGGTCATGGTTGATTCTGTTAGCCTTGTCTAAATAACAAACTTTGCAGCGTAACTCAACCTTAGAGAAAGCCTTAAATTTTGTTCTTACAATATGTTGTAGCTATGAGAGACTATTTAGTCACCTCTAGTTCATGCAATTCTACCTGTCACTCTTTTACTTTGATGGTTGTTCATGAGATTCCATTGGCGATTTCCTGATTTGATGCATTGTATTGTAGCTTGGTTGATCACATAGAGTTACTATTTAGAATTAAATGTTTGTGGCCATACTTGAAGATAGTTTAGAACTCATCCCTTATAATCTCCCCTCTTCTTGTTGAATTGTATTGGACCAGATTTGGGTTTTGTCGACCCACTCTTGTTTTGAGATAAAATAAATTCCAAAAGTGTATGATCCTATTTCTCTTGCATTGTTCCCTGCCTTTTTCTCTGTGACTTCTGGGACGAATTCAAATATAAGGGGAGGGGGATGTAATGCCCACTCCTCTTTAACTCTGTTTCAACTGTGTTATCAATTTTGAATTGATTATCATCTTAAACCTTGTTGTTTTATTCTAGTTAGCATACAAATAAAGTGTGTGGGACATCATGGTTACTATTGTGTTTTGGTTATTGTTTTTATTGTATGTTGTGATGTGGACCCTGATGGGAATTTGAGGATAAGATTATGAGCTAGAATGGTTGCCTTGTTATAATTTGATTGTGATAGCATTACTCTTTGATTTTTTTTGGTATTTAGTTTATCTCTGTGACTGAACACATAGACATTACTACACATTATTACCGGAATTTTTTAATAGATGAACAAATTTAACTCATTTTAGTATGGAAATTGAAAAATAGACAATACTATAACTAAACTGATTAACTTTTCATAGACATTTATTATGGAAGATAATGATGTGTTGTTAGTTTAGATATATACTAATATTTTGATATTTTCCGTAGTAATTATATTACAATAGTTGAAGTTATCATATGATTTCTTGGATATTGAAAAAATTGGTGAAACACTGAATGAGAAAAAGTATTTCTTAAATTAGATGATTCAGTTGGTTTATGGTCTTAATTGAAAAATGATGTATTAGCAGAATCGAAATGTTGAAAAAATTGAGAGTAATAGTTGAATTACTGGGTCTTAGCAATAGTAGTTATGATATTTGATTTTGGAATTGGTATGTAGATATAAGAATTTTTATTAGTTCGATATTGCTAATATGGCCACAAGGCCAGAGAGTTATTGTGTGATTTTATAGGTAATTATATCACAACAATAAACTACATGGGGTAGGAGACCAACAATGAATTGGGGGTTAAAACTAGACCAAATTATGTATTTTGTAAGGCAAAATGTGAGGATTTGAGGTTAAACTAGCACCAAATTACATGTGTTTAATTTTTGTAAGGCAAAATGTGAGATTTGATTTGCACTTTCTTACATGTGTTTAATTTTTGTCCATATGGGGTGTGGGTTGAAGTGGTGTGTGTAAGAGGTTTTTCATACCTCTCAACCACCCATTTATTATGCATTGGAGTATGGGTTTGACTTGGGTTATGTGGGATGAAGAAGAAATGATGTGGCATCCTAAATGGAGCCACATCATCTCCCTCTCCCTCTTTTCTATTTATTGGAGTTTTTGGGAAGTGTTGATGCTCAATTTAATCTCGCCATGTTCGTTCAAAAAAAGTCTCATTTCGCATGGTTTGAAGTTTTTATTGTCTCCTTGTATTGATGCGTGAAAGCATTTTTCTTCATTTGGTTTCCATGGCCAGTCATTTCCTTTGGTCAAGGATCGCATTAAGTCCAAATATTGTTTTCCATTTGTCTTTCCATGAGAAAGAATTTGTAATCTGGGTGTGAATTCAGGTTTTCCCCTTATATTTTTCCAAAGTCATGTTTTTCCTGTAAATTTTTGTCCCAACATCCGCGGAAACATGGCCCTTTCTGATTGGATGCAACCTGATGGGTCTTTTTGGTGAAATTTACCACTTTTTACACATTTGTAAAAAATATCAAACTGGCCCCGTGGCCCCAATGGCATCTCATTGGCAATTCAAAAAATATGAAGCGACGGGGAAAAAGTCTTACTTTGACCCTGAAGAAGGACACATGGAAATTTTTCATGTTACAAGATGGAAGGCAGGTCGAAGGAACATTTTGAAGTTTCTTTCCTCTTTGAATGAGGGAGAAAAGTTATGAAATAACCCGTAACTCTGCTAGGGCCCACATCAAAAGTTAGAATCAGAGAGGTGGATCGCTAGGGAATTTTGAAACTCTAAGGCTCACTTCAACTGAAATCTTTTCCATGTGGAGGGTCAGCACTCATTTGAGGATCCGCCTCTGGGTCCTACCTTATGAGATGTGCCAAGGAGACACGTGGAGGCTTCCACTAGTTCCTCTCTATACTTCAAATTTTTAAGAAACTTTCTAAGGCCTAGGACACATGGAGGGCCCATGCCTATTTGGGACCTGCCCCTATACTTTACTTTTGAAAAAGTGTCGAAGGGACACTTAGAGGTTTCCACTGGATCCTTCCCATACCTAGAATTTTCAACAGATGAAGAAACTTTCTTGGACCCTAGGAATGTGGTGCCTTTCACTGGTCCTTAAAAATTTTCAACAACTTTTCTAGACTAAGACACATGGTGATCCCGCACTTATTTGGGGTCTTTGATTTTGGGTACCATATCAAAATTGCACCTAAGAGACATGTGGAGGATTCCACTGGATCCTTTTTATATTGAGACTTTTTAAAAGGAAAAAAGGAATTTTTCTTGGGCCCAGGGCACGTGGAGAGATTGCACTTGTTTGAGGTGCTGCCACTAAACTTCATCTTTGAAGTTGCGCCAAACAAAAATGTGGAGATTTCTACTAAATCCTCTTTGCACTTGGCCAACTTGGACTCACATCATAGGTATGTGGAATAATTTGTGCACAGACACTCATTTCTTAGAGGCACAAATGTAGGCATCCATGCGAGGACACTCATTTCTCAAGGGTGAAAAGGATTGCTTGACAGATCTAACTATACAAAGTTAGCTGAAAATGAGTAAAAGGGGGATTTATCGCATGACATATTAAGAATGATTAGAAGGACTATAAAAAAGTATGGCATGGCATCCCAGTCATTAGTCAAGGGTCTGAGAAACGTGACTAGTTCATGATTTTTCCACCTGAGAACATCACGTGTAGATTTGTTAAACATCATTTTCTGAGACAAATTGGTAACAAGAAAAAGGTTCCTTGAATATTTTTATTTTTGGGGGAAGAATTTGGGATGAGTGAGTGAGTGAATTGTATAAATGTAATGAGTATACTCTTGTAAAGGGTCAGGGGTTTAATTCTTATGAGAAAATTTGAGAAAGCCCATCTTCCTAAGAGACCATATGAGAAAACTGTTAATCTCTTTTATTTTAGATTTTATCACGTCAAGATGGTTGTGAGTGTACAACCATTGACAAGCTCTAAGACTATTCAAGAAACTTTCCCATGCTGATAAATCTAATAAATCTCAAATTAATTTGTGTTGATCTTGGGAAAAATTGTGTCTGTTTTTATTTCAGAATGTTTTCAAATGGTTTTGATGTTCGTGTTGTAATGTTATGTTAAAATCCCTCCAAATCACATAGGATATCATCCCCAGTATGGTTTATTTGTATTTGTAATTTAATTATGAGAAGATCCTTAATCTTGTAATGAAATAAACAATTTAAAATCACTTTACTATCATTTTGTTGATAAAGATTGTCTGTAAGCCTTTGAGTGTATCTTAGGCATGAGGAACCAGGGGTTGTTAATGTTTAGTTGAGTCTTTAGCTCGAGGTTTTGTGTTGAATTTTCAAAGATTGTGTGAAACCATGTAGATCTAGGTATCCATTGATGCACACCTTCTTGTTGAACGAATATTTTTGCTATTATGAAGCATTCTGTGTGTTAGTCTTCGAATTGTTGTAAAGGTTCTCAAAGATATGGTGAAATAAACTTCTTCTTTCTTATTCCCACACCAAAAATTTCAAATAACCATGAATCCTACCCAATGCACCCCTGTTCATGATGTGTATCCATAAATGAACAAATTCTACTGCCAAAATATACAAAAGAAAGTAGGGTTTTAGTGTCTTTAGTAACTTGAACCATGCTAAGAAAATATCGCCATTCTTTAGAAGTGACAACTCGTGAGAGTTAAATTATGGCGTATTGTTCATATTTTCTCAAGGTTACCCTAAAAATTATGTGGAATCTCTTCATGTCCTTCACCAGAAGAGGTTACAAAATAGGTCCTCTCACCCTGGTCAAAAGGCACGACCTAAATTAGTGAGGATAGATCAAATCCTTATTGAAGGTGTTATCCATTTCTCCAATTCCCGAGTGAGAAAAATTTAGACGAATCTCCTCCCTAGCTACAAAACTACTCATAATATGATCATTCTACCTCTCAGTGTCTTGCTAAATCTATGATGCTACTCAGATTCCAAGGGAGAATTAATTTGGATACCAACAGGATGCTTGTAATTTAGGAGATCTTGCTTGAGAATGGTAAATGGAGCTTAGAGTGGATGTTGTATTGCCTGGATTCTTGAAGGCTTGGAGCTTATTGTGTATTGAAACTCTTCATTTGTAAGGTAGATCTTCACCCTTTTTTTTTTTTTACCTTACTATTTTGGTTGTGCTCATATTTGTAGTTGATGATTGTTATATTGCTTATGATTGTGGGAAATATATTTGATCCTTAGGTTGTGGGAGAAATTGAAATGGGGATAAAAATTCAGGGAGGCATAAGAGAAATGTTATTGGGTGTTTAGGAGGGAGTTGGGTTGGGATTTCCACCTTGTTGACAAATATGATTTGTGTTTATCTTTTTATTCTTGAGGGAGGCATAAGAGTGAGGGAGGCATAAGAGTATTTTATGTATTGTGATGGAGTTTTCAGAGGCTCATAGGTGGACACCCAAACCCTTAGGAGGCATAAAAAGAACCCACATGCTCATTTCTCCTCCATAGCTTTAGTATGAAGCCTTTGTGTTTTGATATTTGTTGGTTTTTTATAAAATTGGTATTGAGTGTTCATTGATTGTCTTGATTAAATTTGTATGTGTAAGCCATTTTTTAGTTGCCATGTTTGTCTAAATAACCCTCATTGCTTCCTTGTTGGGGCTCGGGGGCCACTAAGGAAGAAGGCTTCTCTCCCTCATTGGATGTTTGGTTGGGTGGAGAGTGTTTCCTACTCACCCTTTTTTTTTGTGTATGACTATATGAATATGGTGAACTCAATGGATGAAAGGCTCTTGTTGTAGAAATGCATGTGGAGTTGTAATTTGTGCTACTATGATTCTACAACTTGTAAATTGTACCAATAACATATAAGATGTAATTTTATGCATTGGTTAAATCCTTATAAGTTTATTATTTTGAATTACATTACTTCATATGAATTGTAAATTTTGTAATGATCTTGTAGTGGAAATTAAGATCTCTTAAATAAAAACTTGTGTGTAGGAGTTGTATTGCAAATCTTTTTATTTTTAACAGTTTAGTGTCCTTGAATGAAAAGGGAATATTGATCATTTTGGTATTATTGGCAATATTTTTGGAAGGAGATAAATTTAATTTAGGTATGTTTATTATCCTCATATTCAAATGATGTAAAAAAGAAGAATAAAAGAAAATATATCGAATGGTTTCCATAATAAACTTTCCTTCTTGTGGCAATAGGATTGAATTAACTAAATGAATGAACCACAACAAATTATACCCTTAATATGGTTATATAGATGAAATTGAAAGTGATAAGTTATTGAATTTAGATAAATACACAAATTTCTACATTAGCATTATTACCTTGATACATGTAAAATTTATTCTTACAAAATTATAATATTTTCTCTCCCACACATATTTGAAAACTGCTATATTAATGAAAATATAAATTAATAAACAAAATATGTCTACCTTTATCTTAAATTGATATGTTACTTTGATTCTGTGGTTGAAATTAAGAATAACGCTGATATTAGTATGTTGATAAATGGCTAATATCAATACATAAATAAAGGTATTAATCTTAATATACATATATTAAGATACTAATAATAAATAAATAAAAAAAGAAAAAGAAATTAAAAAAATTGCTGCATTAATATCTATATCAAATATATTGAATAAAAGTATGTTCTTTTGAAATGCATCTCTTTGAAATTGATTATGATTTCTTAAATAAGAAAATGATTATTCGCAGAATGTGGCATTTAATTTAGTTATTAAAATGGTTGGGGGAACGAGCATCGACCCCACCCCCAACCCTTATATTATATAAGGGGTGGGTGTCCCTGCACATAATACTATGCCTTCACCAATTTTAAATCAAACCCCCCTCTAAACTCCATGTGACTATTCAAAAAATTACGGCCTGTTTAACATGTAACCGTAGATTTAGCTTTTACCTCTGTGTTTTCTCCTATATGTGGCTTATCACTCTCACACACACAAACACACACACACACACACACACACACACACACACACACACACACACACACACACACACACACACACACACACACACACACACACACACACACACACGCACACACACACAGGATTTTATTTTTTCGAGTTATCTAAATAAATAGAATATATATACATACACAAAAATATATATAAATATATATGTGTTTATATGTAGATAAATGCATGTTCTGAAAAACAAATAAGTAGGGTTTTGAGTTTTACCCAAATGGGTATATACTCATTGTATATATAATTCACCTACAAGAAAATACAAAAAAAAAAGGACAAGAAAAAAAAAAGAACAAATAAAGAAGAAGGGCCAAAACCCACAAAGGAAATAGGTAGATCCTTTCCCATATCACAAAACATAACAAATGAGATCTTCCAATCCCTTCTAATGATCTCCAGGGCATCATCTTCTCCTCCCTTCTTCCTTAACCTACAATTGAAAAAAAGATAAATGATATTTTTTTTTTACAAAATGAATATATGTCATTCCATAAGGATATCTAGGGTTACATTTGTCAAACCTAAATCTAAGGGTTAAGAAAGATTATATCTAATGGTGTAGGATGCACCTTATATCACTTAAGTGATGGGGTATCTAAGTGGGAATGTTTTAAATAAAATATGTGTGAGAAATGTTAATGAGGCCTGAGGGGTTAGACCTTGTTGTGTACCCTTGACACTTTAGGATTAAACCATGTTAATACGTTTTATTTTAGATTAAGGAATTATTATTTTCTACCTAATAAAATTTTGTATTTAATTTGGGGCATTCAATAAATAAATTTAACAAGACCCTTGGGGCTAGTTAAAAAAGAGTAAAATGGATTAATATTTGAATTTACGGAGTGTAACTTAACAGGGGAAAATAAATTAAAACATTTTAATAGGGTTGGGTCATTAGTAACAAATTATCATTTTAGTCCCAATTACCAATTAATAGTTTAAAATTTTTAAATATGAATTTAATTGAAATCTTATCTAAGGCCTTGGAACCTTTCAAAATAAAAAAATTATTCCATAATTTTTTTCCTGTTGGTATCGGGTTTCTCGGGGATTTATGTGGGGAAAATGTGGGCATTACAATAGAAAAAATTAGAATAGGAATAATTGTAGTCTACACATTCAACCAATATAGAATGAATGAGAAATATGGTTGTATGAGAATAAATAGTGGAATGGGCACTTTGTCACTCTCAGCATTCTAAACATTCAGGAATGAGAAAGATGATTGTATGAGAATGAATAGAATGGGTAGATGTCCATTCTCACTCAGGTAATATAGAATGAAATATAAAGATGATTATATGAGAATGAATAAAATGGGTAGATGCCCATCCTCATATTATCAAAAATTATTAGAATTAGCATGTTCCCATTCTAAACATTCAAGTAATATAGAACGAATGAGAAAAATGGTTGTATGATTATTAATAGAATGGGAAGATGTCCATTCTCATTCATGTAAATTATATAGAATGAATGAGAAATATGATTGTATGAGGATTAATAGAATGGGTATATGTCCATTATTATTCAAGTAAATTATATATAATGAATGAAAAAGAGTATTGTTTGAGAATGAATAGAATGGGAAGATTTCCATTCTCATATTATAGGCAATATTGAACGAATGAGGAATATTCTTGTTAAAGAAACATATAGAAATAAATAGGAAGATGATTGTATGAGAGTGTCTAGAATGGATATATACCCATTTTCATATAATTAATATAGAATGGATGAGGAATATACTCTTAAAATTAACATATGGAAAGAATGAGGAAGGTACTTGTATGGGAATGTTTAGAATGGGTAGATGCCCATTTTTACCTAGGTTAATGATATAGAATGATTGAGCAAGAAGATTGTGCTAATGAGATGAATTAGAATGGGAAAATTTCCATTCTCATTTAGGTAATATAGAATGAATAAGAAAAATTATTGGACGAGAATGAATAGAATGGGTAGATGTCCCTTCTCATTCATGTAATATCGAATGAATGTGAAAGATGATTGTATGAGAATGAATATAATAGGAAGATGTCCATTCTCATACTATAGGCAATATTAGAATGAGAATATTACCATTCCAAACATTAAGATAATATAGAATGAATTAGAAAGATGATTGGATGAGAGTGTTTATAATCGGCATATGACCATTTGCAGAAAGGCAATATATAATAAATGAGAAATATTATTGTATGAGAATGCATAGAATGGAAAAAAGTCCATTCTAGTTTAGGTAATATAGAATGAACGATAAAGATTATTGTATGAGAATGAATAGAATAGGTAAATGTATATTATCATTCAGGTAATATAGAATGATCAAGAAAGATGATTTCATGAGAATGAATAGAATGGGCAGATGTCCATTCTCATATTATAGGCAATATTGAATGACCGAGCAATATTATTGTAAAATGAACACATGATGATGATTAAAATTGACCTAATGGATTCTAAATGATGATTAAACATGATATAATGATAAGTGTTCGGGTCCATGACCCCCCGTGATTATTTTTTTTTAACCTCCCACGAGCAATATTATAGTAAGATTTATTTGTGTTTAATTTCTATACAAACATGAGTTTTTAGATTGGGCATATTCCCATTCTCATAAAGTAAATTTAAAAGGAATTTGGAATATCCTCATAAATAACACATGGAAAGATTGAATATGATAACTATATGAGAGTTTTTATAATGTTAATTTGACCATTCTCATACAGAAAATAACGAAAGAGTGAGGAAGATTCTCGTAAAAGCAATATACAGATAGAATGAGAAACATACTTGTAATATGAGAATATTTAGAATGGGTAGATTCCCAATATCATTCAGTAATATAGAAAGAATGTAAAATATTCTGGTAAAATAGAAATATGGAAAGAGTGTGGAATATTCTTTTATGATGTTTTTTAAAAATGGGCATCTTCCAGAGCTGATGGTAGATATGGGTCGCGGATAGAAAAATGAATGGTTTCGAGCTAGAAGTATGAATGGTATGGAGCTAGAAGTATGAATGGTTTGGAGAAGAAATTTTGAATGGTCTAGAATAGGAAGTATTAATAGTCTAGAGCTGGAAGTATAAATAATTTGGAGATGGAATTATAAATGATCTAAAGCTAGTATCTTGTATTTCTTAAATTAAAAAAAAGAGAATGGGCATCTGCCCATTCCGAACATTCTCATTAAAGAAACATATAGAAAAAATTTATGTGTCTTTATATTGAATATTATTGGTTTTCTATAAATATTGAATATTGTTAGTTCATAGTGTGTATGTGTTACACATTACACTAATCGCGATCCTAATGCAAAATGTACTATTATTTTGTGTTTCGGCCCTATGTGGATGTTAAAAAAATTACATGTATTCCTTAAATTTGAATTTGGAAGGTACTCTATTTAAATATTACTTGTATGGAAATATTCAGAATGCATAGATGCCCATTCTCTTACATGAAATATTGATGATCTATATAATTAGGTATTGTATTCTAGCATATATTTATTTAAGGGTTTTTTATTTTTGTTGTGCTTTCTTTTCATTTTTAGTTTCCATGGAATAGAGTTACATTTTTAATTTTCATATAAGGGGCATCTACCCTTTAGAAATATTCTTAGAATTTTTTTATAATAACATCAAATTTTAAAAACACTCTGCAACTCTAGTGCAAAAATGGAGTCAACTCTTCTAGGGTTTCCCCTTCCTAACCGTCATACCACGGACTTTTCAGGCTCTGTGGGAATTTATTTTTATAGTCTCTCTTAGGGTTTCTCACCCTCCGTCCATCCCTTATATAATTACCTCACCATCTTCAAACCCAATTGTTTCAACCGCAATAGGAGATAGTGGAGTGAGAAATGGCACCATTGGCGAAGTGACCCATGAATTTCATCTTGAAGGTTTTTCATGAGGCAATATTTCTCCTTCGTATGTAGTTGTGTCCATTCTTGAATTTAATGCTTTTTATCAATGGTTAGAACATTTTTTTCCTCATTGGGTATTTTTTGGGTTGAATCCCCTCTGAAAACATGCTCAAATCCTAGGCTAACATAGTCTGAATCCCTCATGCGGTCCATCTGGATAGCATTTAAAACATTGCCAAGGGTTTTTTTCTTTCTTGTTTCTCTGACCCTGCTAATGTGCCCAATATTCTAGATAAGCAAGCCACTAAGTATATTCACAACTTGCTACTTGTGTTAACACTCTGACACAAGGACTTTGTGGTATGTAAATGTACCACCATTAAAGTGCCTATTTGGATTGAATTTCCTAGTCTTACTCTGTCATGCATGCATTTTTTTCTGTAAATCACCACTTCTCTTTGGTGGGTAGTATGCCTTGAATCCAATTAGTTTTACCATGCTCATCCTCATAAGTGAGTATGCATTGAGATTGATCTCTCGCAGTATCTCAAAGAATTTGTGGATATTCAAATGGGTGATAAATGATATTCCCAGTGGGTCATGTATATCAATCTACCCAACACTTACTTCCGTTGTCAAGCATCTGATCACAAGATCAAAGATTACCCACTCTATGTACCCCATAACTTCCTTATGGCCAAAAAAACTCTCAAGTCAGTCAAACCCCAATAGGAGGAAGGTTGGAAAGTTTTTAGGGACTGGAAAAATAAGAACAAATCCCAGCAATCAAAAGCCTCTAGCTCCCAGGGCCATCAGGAACCATCTATTAAGGAACAATATCTCAACATTCTAGCTAAGGAACCTACAATTGCTACTAAACAACCAATTGTTGTTGTTAACTCGGCTACCCCATTACCTAAGTACTCTAGCACGTCTCTCGTGGCATTGGTTCCCATGGACTAGAAAAATTCTTCTTCTCACATCCCTATCTTGAATTCAATTCCACTACTGCTAGCAAGCATCTCACAAGGGCCTTCCAAATGACCCCAAAGTCCTTCTTGCATCTCTAGGGACCACATCCTAGCACGCATCATGGATTTCACCAAAGCGGAATACAACAATGAGTACATCAACCAGAAAAATTTTGATCGACAGGATTTTTCGCATCATAATGTTGCTTGTTTCTTATGCAATCAATATGATACCCTTGATGGCTTAGAGGATGGGGATATGGATCTTGCCAAACATTTCCCATAAATTATTTATCTTGGAATGTTATGGGTCTTACAAACTCCTGTCATAAATATGTGGTGCATGAGACTCAACAACGATGTGCAAATCTGGACATTTTGTTTTTGTAGGAAGTAAAAATTATATATTTTCAGTTACAGGTGGTATGAAATTCCATTTGGGTTGACAACTTGGATTTTTTTAGCAATCATGAAGCACTACGTCAGGGATAGATTTCAATTTTTACTCCTAAATGGTGTCCCTTATTAATTAACCATGGAATCGACCCCACCAATTGTGTCATAGGGGTGATCTTTAATATTGATGGCCACGCTTTTGGGCTCATAAATATTTATGCCTTGAATGATGCAACCGAAAGGGCCGATCTATGGTGGTGGATAGCCAACTCCATTCCTGATGCCTAATGGGTAATTAGTGGAGATTTTAATATGGTTGAATCACCTAATGATAAATGTGACCACTTTCCTATGAGGTGACCACCTGGTTAAATGGAAGTATGGTACTTCATGTGAAATAAATTCAGTTTTTTTTATCCTACTGCATCTGAGTTTCCCATCTCTGTAACTTGGTACAAGTGGAAAAATATTTATGGAGGGATAGATCACATCCTTAAATGCATTGACAGGGCCATGTTGTTAGCTCAAAAATTCTTTGGGTTTGATAGCATTTATTTTATGCCAATGGAGGTCATGCTTGAATTTTTCCTTTCGGACCAATCTCTTATATGATTTTGTATCTGTTTGCATGATGCATGACCATTTTTTCATAAACGAAAATTCTTTCTTAATATGCCTTGATGCAACATGGCCCTAATATCAATCATATCAAGTAGGTTTAGAATTTAGCTCGATAATCCAGTCACTTTTAGTGGTTTCATCCACCTATGCCAACCAGTTGGATACAATGGTTGGAATATGTGCTGAATCGAAATACCATATTTCTTAAAATCTATGACAAACAGTTGGAAAAAAATTGATGCCTCTCATATACTGCTAACATCTCAACTCTCATCCAGGCGATGGTGGTACTTCAAGGTGATCCCTTCTTTGACACTCTAAAATTGTAAGTTGTTACGCTCTGACATCAAATTCAAATTATAGATAACTATAATGCCAGAGGAGCTTAGATCTTGGATCGAATGCATTATCTCAAGATTGGAGATAGGGTTTCAAAAGAATTCTTTCTTTCTATCTAAGCTAGAAATCCTTCTCAAAAAATATGAGGTATCATGGAAAATGGAGCTCGAATTACTAACCTGCAACTTATGTTGCAATCCTTTATGTGCCATTACAAGCTCATCTTTCAATCTCATCTACCCTCCTCAACACATCGAGCCACTCTTGACCACTATTTGGGCGTTGTTCCACACAAGCTTTCACATGCTCATATGTTGATCTACCAAAGAATTCTTACCATTGAAAACCTTCAAGAAGCCTCTATGTAAATGGCTAATGATAAAGCATTGGGATAGGATGGATTCCCTTTTGAATTCTATAAAGCACTTTGGGATTCTGTCAGGAAATACCTTTTTTAGGTCTATCTTGAAGGATTTTAGAACCAATCCCTAGGGCCCCACATTAATGAGGGAAACATTAAATTTATCCCTAAGTATGAAGATCCTGAGAAAATCACTTTTTGGCGGCCAATTACGTTGTTGAATGTATCTTACAAAATCATTTCCAAAGTGTTAGCTCTACGATTATGAAATATTCTACCTATTATTATTCAACTAGAGAAAACAGGCTTCATTCATGGGTGTTTCATCATGGATAACATCATCACAGTGTGGGAAGGCATGGAATGGGCTTACAGATCTCATCAAGCCACCATGTTTATCAAGATTGAATGGCCATTATTTCTTACCATGCTTGAGGCACTTGGCATTGGACCCATTTTTATTCAATCCGTCAATATGATTTTTACAGATGCTTCTTCTCAAATTTCTATCAATGGCCTCTACTCGGATCCTTTTGGGATTTTCCAGTCTATCAGACAAGGCTGTCCTCTTGCCCCTACACTATATGAGTTGGTAGCCAAAGGCTTTGGTTATTTTTTAGCTAATGTAAAAGTGCAAGGTATTGTTCATGGAATCTCGCTGCCTAATGAGCCTAATTCTCATCTTCTCAATGGGCATTTTGCAGATGAGTCCTTCCTTACGCTTATCAAGGATGAGACCAACATCTGTAATGCTTGGAAATGTTTGGATACTTTCTTCCTAGCTTCTGGCTCATCCATTCAGTGGAAAATAAACCAATGTTATGGGTAATCTTTACTTCCTGTGTCGGTCTAGATTGCCACATATGATTGGAAAATTCTAGAGCATGCAGGTGAGATTTTAAAATTTCTAGACATTCCTTTTTCTTTTCAAGCCTCCCTAGTTGAACTATGACATTATGTCATTTAATGGGTGGTGAAAAAATTGGAATATTGGATTATCAGGTCATTATCTATGGCTAGAATATTCCAAATATACTCTAAAGTTCTTGCTGTAACCCATTTTTACTACTTGTCTTGCTAGGTTCCTTCCAAATCCTCTATTCAGAAGCTTGAAAATCTATTCAAAGCTTTCCTATGGGTTAAGGCATCTATTGGAAAAGGTTTTCATCAAGTAACCTAGGATATATGTTGTCTACCTTACAATTCTCAAGGCATAAAGCTTATTCACATTCAATGCTAAGGGAAATCTCTCTGTGCTAAGTGGATTATCAGAATCATAACTAGCCAAGAAGCTTGGAAATTTCTCATACAACATGGCATTGTGGAAGTCTCTCCTTATGGCCACCCTTCTTGGAAAGGATTAGGGTTTGTCAATTTGCTCATCACTCCTGTGACTATGAAATTTTTTGGCACCTCTGTGATTAAAATTATCTCGAAAGTGTGGGAATATGTCAAAACTTGGATTTTATGGAAAGGGGATGGCTTTCGTAATGGGATTTATCTCAATCAACAATCACTCTTATGGTCGGTGATTTTTTGATCCCAAGATAACTTCTTAGCAAAGGTCTTGATAATCACTACGCTCAAATTATTCAAGCGTGGAATTCAGACCATCGAGGATTTATTTTTCAAGAACACTCAATCCTGGTTATCTTTTCCAAATTTTAAAGCTCCTTTTTGGCTTTCTAACCAAAATAAGGATACTTTCAATATTGTGATCAATTTGGTTCCTGATCACATGATGCATAAGATTGTTGTGCATTCCTCTCGCCCATGGTGGATAGAATGGAAGTTGTATGCTAATACTCCTTTCTGTAACTACAAAGCCAACAAAGGCTATCCATGCATATCACCCCATTTTTTGATGGTGGACAAACTTAATACTCATTGGGGAAATCATGCCACTTTGTCTACCTGTGGTAGAACGACTTGAGACTGTTTGGACTATATGTGTGGAGCCTAAAATTCCTCATTTTCTTTGGTGTATTCTACACCAAGGCCTTCCTAATGGGTCTCCTCTTGTTCAAATTGTGATTTCAGCTCCCAATTACTCCTTCTGTGGGAATTTGGAAACACTTTTTCATTTCTTTTGGTTCTGCCCCAAAGCTCAAATTTCCTACAACTGGATCCATTCTTTATGTTGTTTTCCCTCATGGCCCCATTGTTTCACTTGGAAACATATCATCTTGGGAGATAATCCCAAACTTATGCCTATGTTAACCCTTATTTGGCCTTTTTTAGATGAGATATTTTATTTTGGATATGGAAATAAATAAATACTTTTTTATTTGCTAATTTTGTAGTTGATCAATCTTTCTCAATTTATAAATAATCTATGGTGATCTCCAATGTACTTCTACATATTCAATTTCAAGAAAAAAATGTGGCGTTGGAGGTGGACCACCTTCAGACCCTATTGTGCCACTGGGGGAAAGCCCCATGCAATGTTTCATGTGTGCCTCCATCTCCCATCAGGTTCTCCTCCCCTTCAGCTTGTGGTGTTTGGCATATCCGATCTCAACGTTGTGCTTTCAATGACACCCGCCTCTCTCCAGGGCCATTACATAAGCATATTCATTCACCTATTTGCCAACATGGCCAAGTAACACGGCTACACTCATAGGCTCGCCAACAGGATTGGGGATCTCCACCTCTGTAGTATAGGTGGAGCTCTCCGACACATTCTTCGGCTTAACACCATGGTTGGGTCCCTCCTTTTACCATTTCTTCACACCAGGAAACTTCACACCCATTGCCACCCCCACCATCATCTGAAAAATTCCCTCACCTCAACCTTTCCATTCCTACACATGAGGAAGAAGACTCAGAAGAAGAACTTTCTCCTGACTGGGAGATTTCACATGCTGGAAAATATCTTCCTGGGTTGGGGTGGCCGGATGATCAAGAATCACCTACCTTGGGCATGTTTGTTGCTACTGCTTGATGGTGCCTTTTTTTTGGTTTTGGGTGATGCCTTTTATTTTGTTGTACTCTCTTAGGCTCGGTCTAGTTTGAATTTTGTTATTCTAGGATCATCCTAGCTTGTTCGTGGTTTTAGGGCGTTCTCTCATACCATCCACTTTTTTGGTGAAATCTATCTTGTATCTTATTACATTAATATATTATAAGATCCCTTTTCATCAATTTTTTATTATTATTGTATTCTTGTCGATTTCAATTTAATTGTAGGTATTTGAAACTTAGTAGTTGGGAGAAATATGGTTGCATCCCTTTATAGGGTGTTGGATGTCCTATTAGAGAAAGTGGTTAATAGTCAAATTTCTTCATATCTTCATTCTACGCAAATAAAATTATAACCTCTAGTTTTATCAACATTTGAAATCAATTGGGTCGAGCTTAATCATAATTTCGAATCCATGTTACAATTGAAATATTGTCAATTTTTATTGTATTAAAATTTTTTAAGCAATCTCTATCCTTACCCATTATGCCTTGATGTTTGCATAGAATAAAACACAAAAAATATTTCTATAATATGGTTCATGGGAGCTTACAGAAATATAATTGTGGGGGGGAAGGCTATGACCACTTATCATTGTATCTAGTTTAATAATCATTTGGAATTCATTGGGTCAATTTGGAATATACAATTCATAAAAATCAAAATTAAATGTATAACTGGAAGTGGAGATCTTATTGGTAACAATATCTATTATAACTATCACTTCTCTACTAAGATAATTTTATTCTTAGATCAGTTTCCATATAGAAGTTCCTAAAATACATATTACAATTGGGATCTTATTCACATTTCTTATTGAAAAGGAATACAAATGTTTGAAAAGTATGGAGTTAAAGGAAGCATGTCATCTAAAGCTTGAAGTATGCATGGTCTGGAGCTCTAAGTATGAATGGTCTTGATATGGAAGTATAAATGGTCTAGAGCTAAAAGTGTGGATGGTCCAGATCTAGAAGTTCGAATGTTTTTTAGTTGGAAGTATAAATGGTCTCGAGCTAAAAGTTTAAACGGTTTGGAGCTACAAGTATATATGGTTCATAGGTGGAAGTATAAATGGTATGGAGATAAAAGTGTGAATTGTATGGATATGGAAGTATGAATGGTCTTGATTTATAACTATGAATGGTTTTAGAGCTAAAAGTGTATATGGTCTATAGATGGAAATATGAATGGTAAGGAGCTGGAAGTACAAATTTTCCAGAGTTCAAAGTATGAGTTGTCTAGAGCTAGAATTGTGAATCCTTCAGAGTTGGAAGTTTAAATGGTCTAAAGCTAATAGTGTGAATGGTCTGGAAATTAAAATATGAATGGTCTGAATCTTAAAGTATGAATGGTCCGGAGCTAGAAAATTGAATGGTCCAGAGCTAGATTTATAAATGGTCTGGAGCTGGAAGAAAAAATAATACTTTGTACACCTATTGTGATCTCTGAAAAACTTATAGGTATTCCATTTATTCCAAGTTGTTAGTGGTACAAACAAGACTGAATATGTGTTTAAATTGATAACTCTAATTCAAATAAAAATTTCTTAAATTACAACCAAATCTACATTTCTAGTCTAAGTTGGTTAACACTACTAATAAGAAGGAAATAATGTGGCATTTATGGGTTTCATCATCCTTCGACACTTTACTTTAATGCATGTCCTTAGGAATTTTCATCATTGGTTTCTCTCATATTTTCATGGACTTGGTTCCTCTCATGTAGCAAACTCAGGTTATATTTTTCAAACAAAGACACCTAATCTTTTTGGCTCGGTTCTCCATGTCCTTTATTTTCTGTAATTTCCTTAAGAAATTTTTGGACCTCATCTTTGTCTTGAGCTCCATAGAAGGTCCAATGTGGTTTTGGAGCTAGTAAAAGAGGAGGTATATATCACATTAAAACCCATTCCCTTTTTAATTATGTGATTAATTCCACCACATCACTATATCTTCTTATAGAATAATTAAAATTAGGAGAAAAGATAAGCTAATTTCTCCTCAATAGAAAAGATAACTATTTCCACCTAAGGTTACCAACTTTAATCACCAATGATGAATTTTTAGAGAAGAAGCTTTAGTATGCCTATGTGCAAGTCTATAAGGTTGCATCATATTTTTCTACCAGGTCTATAGAATATATGCACCTTATAAATTCTATAAAAAAATTAGATGTTTATGGATAGTTGGCACAAATATATTGTCCTAACATAGACTTATACCTATGCTCAAACTCTTTTATGCAAGTGTCCTAATGGATTTTATTTTTTAATAGGGATGTACAACCTCTTAGCTGAACTTCTCCTACAAAAATATTGATCATGAAATTGGTATCATGGGGTGATAAAAGTCCATGTAGAAATAACTCACAAAGGAGTTTTTTTCTATTCCTCATTTTCCATATGTGACGACCAAAAAACCACACACACAAATACAACACAGTGAAATACAGGATAACTTTTTTTTTGACTTGCTTTGACACAACACGACACAACATGTCGTCACAAGGTTACAACCAACACCAGGAACCACTTGTTACGGGGGAGACCACAAGGTCAGCATGGAAACGTTCACACCTATCAAGGACAATACATACTTTTCCTCTTCTTAACAAAACAACATTGGAAAACCAACCACAAAACACAATTAGCAGTTAGGGGCATCCCACGAGGAATTTCTTGTTAAATTTTCTTGTTTACTAAAGTGTCTCTTAATTCTTAACTTATGTTCTTATAAAATTTCATGTAACGATTCACACAATTCTTTTCACAAGGAAGAACTTCTTTCTTTTCAACTATTTGACTGAATAACTTAAGGCAAAGCTTTCTAAACTAGGATCATCAATTTTATGTCAATATCTTTCTTATTCATTTGATTTTATAACATTTTCCATTTCTTACAAGGTTAATTAATCTTACTCAAGCTTCTAACACATGTTCCACAACTCTATTGCACAGGTGAAGGCATAAGCTCCGATTGAGTGAAAAGTACCGCTTAGGGTTCATAATAATAGCCTTCTTGTTTGAGGATTAAATATTGACCTTGCTTAAGAAATATCACCATGAATTAAGGCATGGGTTAATAGAATAGGACAATAGAATTTAGCTTCAGGGTCACATGGTTTACTATCCATCTTTCTATTGAAGTTAAGGGTTTATCAAGATTGGTTAAATGTTCCATGTAGACTTTACTTAATTAAGTTTGACAAAGGAAAACATTCCAAACGATAGAGAGAGATTTAAGGTTTAATTAATCGATTTCCCTCCTACTTATTAAATCCTATCATCTCCTAAAATCTAACCATTGCTTTCACCATGAGGTCATTTAAGATTTCACCATAAAAGGATAATGTTTATTAGCTTGGCTCAAATAAAAAATAAAAATAAAAATAATAAGTTATCATATTTCGTTACAAAATATAGTTTCCTCTTGATTGTTCCAGGTCTCAAAGGTTATCAAGTAGATCACATCTACATAATATATTCATATATATAAATTTTTAGTTTAACTTTTATCAGGATTATCCAGCTCACTTTATAGTGCTTACAAAATCATTGCTACTAAGCCTTAGGAGGATTTACAACTCAACATTTTAACTCAAGAGCAAAGTTTAACAGTACTCGTTTGCGGAACCAAAACAAGATTATATCAATTCATTCCAACATGATGCACAAATCAAAGGAACATACCATCTCTATTGAACCAAGACTAGGGAGCAAGAGAGTAACAACATGGGACATGCCCCGCTACTATACTAAGGGTTAAAGTCCACTATAATATCCCATAACCAAGCGGTAAACAAATTTCATCTTTCACATGATAACCAAACAAACCAAATTTTCAACAGTTACAACAACAATACTCTGCAATACATTTACTAGGCACTGACCCTTCTTCTACAATGTCCAAAGGCCCTTTCCAAATTTTATAACATAATACACATTCGTACAAAGGAACATTATAACCAAGATTGATGCAATAATCTACAAGTCTTTCCATCATCTAACCACGTAAGCCATCTGCAACAATTAATAACCTGAGTCAGTTCGCGAGAACTGAGCAAGATAAGACTATACATAGCAACAATAAGCTACTAGCTAACAATACCATGAAAGGAAATATTCTATTTAAGGAAATGGATCAAAGTTCTAACCTCTAACAACCTTCTGAAACAAGATGTAATTTTCAACATATCAACTAAGAAGAAAACCATAAGTTTTAGTTATGAAAAATACCTCTAAAACTACAAAATTTTGACAACCAAATACGCAAGACTATGAAATTTAAATGATTAGACACAAGAGTTAAGAGTATTAGGATTTCAATCATATAATCCCGTAGATTACGTGATTGAAATCTAAAGTGTAACCCATCAATCCACATTCTCAAGGTGAAGACAAAAGATAAAAACCAGATCCTGATCTTAGCTGCCAAAAAGAATATAGTTTTGAAATCGTTCCGTAGGGCCATAGGACTTATAGGCTATAAACGAACAACGAGGGTAAAAAAAAAACAAAGTTCCATCATGTAATCAAAAAGGTTTAAAGGATGAAAATAAAAATCTTATATTCAAACCCACAACCATTATATCTTAGGTAATAAGTGACTTCATAACTAATAAGGATGAGTGGAAAGGATGACGATAAGAATGTCCGGAATAGGCATTGTCTAACAGCCTAGCTACTAAACATAGCCATGGCCGGAATAGCGAAAAGCCTCATTAATACCCAAGTTGAGTAGGCAATCTAGTACTCTAAACAAAACCTTGTAATTTTCATAATACCTTAGATTTATAACCCTCCCATTCTAGAGGAACATAGCCATGAATCTAGACTTGGTTGAAATTTTCCGACGTCAACTCACTTCCTAATATCCATAAACGACGTATACAAGGAAAAGGGTCTCTCAACTCTCCTTAATTTACATCTCATCACTAAGTTTATGGTAACCTATGCAGAGATTAAACACATAATATACCATTGAAGATAGATATCCTCCAATAACGAACTTCTATAACGATGTAATCACAATTATTACATTTGACACATAAACAAACTATTCCATAGCTTCTTTTCCCTTTTTGAAAGACAAAATATATTCACGACCTTCCATCACAATCATTCTAAATTTGCAATGAAAGGTCACTCATCAAGAAGGAAGTACAAAACAAGTTTGACTAAATTAAGGAACTTCATGTTACCTTAAGCAGTTGATGAAAACCTTAACTTTTATGAACCGTGAAAGATATTACCTTACTCCATCAAGGCATTATGTCTAAACATAATTAAATCGATCACTCAAGGAATCATCAACATACCGTATCTTAACACTATAAAGGTCATTAATTTTATCAAATTTTACTCATAGAAAGAGTAGAATTCAAAATGGGGTTCTATCAATAATTTATGCTCTTCTATCAACCTAGGACATATTCTCGTCCCAAAACTTCCTTCTTAACAAGCATATATATTGAACTTCTAATTTCCAAAAGCCCTAATAATTTGCACAATACATGAAGTGCATAATCCCGCTTATCATAATAATAATAATAATAATCTAACTGTATGTTTTTCCTCTAGGGCAACAACATAACAAGAAACCAATACTAGTCTACGCTGTGCAACGATCTAGGGGCAATTACATACCCAGGTTCACCAAAGAAACAACGACATTTTTGCAAAAGGAAGTAACTTTAAAATTTTATATATATATATATATATATATATATATATATATATTTCATAAGATCAATCAAAGCATACACTGAGAACCTTTGTTTGTTTTATATATATAAATGGGATGGATCACGTCAATAAGAACAACCAACAGAGGCAAATCCAGAAGTAACAAACTGTTAACCATGCAATGAACCCAAATCCACAAAATCACAGATTTAAACCAATTTCTAGAAAGAAAAAGTTTCATTTCAAGAGGTTATTAGATACTAGCATATTATATATATGGTTAGTGTATCTTACCTATTTTAACGCATCCACCAGTCGTGAACATCCAGCAAGTCGGTGAACATCCAGCAGGGTCTGCTATAGCCACACACCTTCCGCTTTATCTTCTGCTTCACTGGTCTTTTCTTGCAATATACCACACCAGGATTCCCTTTTGAAGGCACGACTAGAAGAATGCAATAGGTGGTTGTCCAAACACTAGATTGCTTCCAGTGCAGCTGGTTTGGGGGTGAGAGTCGAACTGCTTACCACTCAGTACCGAGGAGCACTTGCGCTAGAAATCTAAACACCGACCATGGTTTGAAGCTCGGACACAAGACACAATGATTACATCGCTCCTAGCTCTAAAAGGCATCTACCGTATTGATACATAACCTTTTCCTTCATCAAATTTGGGGACAGCATCAAACTGTCGGTGTAAACATTGCAGCTGTAACTTGTAAGGTGTGATAATTCCAACAGCACCCTTTATGCCTGCCAACATAGTGACTCGTTGAAGATGCTCATTTAATTGCAAAGCAAATTGTGTTTCATGAATATTCTGATATGAGCCAGGCTCGGCCTCTATGAGGTTCTCTCCCATGAGTTTCATCGTACAACAAGTAAGATCTCAATAGATAATCTTTGTAAATAAATTTCATCAGGTCTGCTAGTAATACTCTCACTGACACATAACCGATTTTGGAGAAACAAAACTCAGTACATGATTTAGAGTCTGAAAAATATCCTGCTACCTTCATCTCCCAAGAAATTTTCTCCAACATTGCATAGATCTCCTGTGCCCGTGGGTGTGATCTGTCACCTTGAGGGAGAATCCTGAATTCGAAGATGCAGTCGATACAGAACAGATAACACACAACAGTTGGACGAGCACAACCCAAACATTGTTGGACTCGCACTGAGCCATGGAAAGCTTGAGCTATAGCAACAACAGTGTATCCGAAGTAGATCAAACTAGGGAAAAGACTAGAGAACCATTGAAACACAATGCAGAGCTCCAAAATATTGCCTAGCTCCCCAAGCACAGAACAGAGCTCTAATAGCAGTGTCAAAGATGCCCAAAGCTTAAAAAACAGAGAAGAAAAGGCAAGATGCATGGCGACCAATAGACCTGGCGGCTACAAGCTAAAACCACCATATCTAACCCATGGCTAGGCGCTAGAAAACTTCCGGTCAGCAAAAGAAACAGTAGTGAAACACAAATCTCAGCCTCACTTGATAAAACATGCCTCAAGATTTGATCAAGATTCTTCCATGTTAGATTCGCCACCTGGACAGAAGCGACTCCCCAAAATGAAAAGGCAAGACAGCTCAACTAAAACTTTATCTCATTTTTCTGCTACAGCTGCAAGATCTTACAACAACTGATCATGACTGGTTGCGTGCAACCAGAATATCTAGGATCAACACCAACGGTTCCTTGAGCTCGCCCTGTAGCAGCTGACGCACTCAGCTCTCTCTGGAGGCCACTGGTTTTCTGAGATAAGTTTACCTCCGACCCTGTAGCTACTGCCCTACATCTAAATCTTCCTCACGTCACTTTCCTAGGAGGATTTCAGTTCAACACTCCTCGGATACTGCCTGCACAGCACGATTTTGAGGATCTAAACCCTCTCACGCAACACCAGGGTGACAAGACCTTCATTTCACCATTAATGCATCCACTGTTCAGAACACGCCAAGGAGGAGAAGGTCAAAGTGAGGTGACAGGGAAGAGAAAAAAAAGTCCAAGAAGGAAACACGCCCACCACCCACCTTCACGCATTGAAGGAGAATCAAAAAAATAGATTATGGCAAATAAAAACGGGTCTCCATCCATTCCTCACGCAAGGACAGATAGGAAAAAGTGGTAGCCAGTACAGGTGGTCAAGGTGGTAGGTAGAACAAAAAAGCTCCAATGTCCAGCGGGGCATTACATTCTCCTCCCCTTAAGAAAGCATCGTCCTCGATGCGACATAGCACAAAGGAAAATAAATGGTAAGCAATAAGGATCAGATAAGGGTGAAGGTATGCTCTAAGTTTAATATTTCAAATGTAAGAGCATGACCATGGGGTAGCCTAGGAAACATTTGGCAGAAATTTTAACTGTTAAGGTTCTGTGAAGATTGGTAATTCTTTCTTGTTCTTCCATTTCATTAGTCTCTTTCCATTATCATTATCTCTAGTTTTAGTTTCTTTTAGAAAATATCATCATTGAAGTGCTTTGATTTGTTCCTTATAGTGGGTGCCCAACATGACCAGCTAATACAACACCCTATCAGGTTCAAAAGACACTACAGATTCACAAGCACACAAGTATATTCTTCATGATTGTATTACACCACAAAAGGTTACACAATTACGGAATAGAATAGGCACACTCCACATAACATAGTACTCAGCACACATCAATGACTGACATACCAAAATACTTAACCAAAACAGTACTACAATCCACTAGACATTTCCTCAATCTGCATCAATGAAAAGCTCACATAACACCAAACAAATGCTACAGGTACATAGTGTCCACAAGGGGATCAATGACATAACCACAACATCACAACACATATCCATCTGACATGAGTAACACATACATCAAAAGACCACTACCAAACATCACAATAACTCAACATATATTCTGAAACATCAACCATACAGACAAATATCATAAGCCTCCCTCACACTCTTATGCCTCCCTCAAGTCTCTTATGCCTCCCTCAAAATCTTATGCCTCCCTCAAGTCTCTTATGCCTCCCTCAAACTCTTATGCCTCCCTCAAGGAGGCCGGTTGTCCCTATGGTCCAAGACACATAGAGTTCGAACACTCCTAACCCAAGTGACATAATAATGCGTGGTTCAACAACCCGCTAGTTATATGTACCCCTTGGGGCGTACCCCCATACAACGAAGCGGGTCCATAGGTCCAACCAATCCATGGTGCATCCCATGACCCTATTCCACACATCACGACATTAGAACCAGCACAACAATCCAGTCAAAGTGCCAAGTGGCAAAGTACAAGCCTTGGGCAAGGCGGTAAGAATTCCAAATTTAAAAGAAAACCCCAAATCAAGCTACAATAAATGGCCAAATAGCCCAAGTTAGTATTGAAATCCCCATGTTAGTGCCACAAACCAAGGAAATGCCCAAAATTGTAAAGCATTGCAATCAAGAAAAGATGCTGGTCCTTGCAAAATAAAGTAAAAGCTCAATTTACGAATAAAATCAACTTATAATAATGTCACATTACGATAACTATGTGGCCTTATCTAGCCACCAAAGGGGTACTCAACGAGTTGCTAGCACTCGGAACATCGAGCCTCAGCTCGTAAAATACATATCAATAATACAATTGTCATCACCTCCATCTGAATCATCCCGCCACCCTTCGACAAGGCTAAACATAGTCATAGATACACTAAGGTTGCATACATACAACCACATAGGGAGAGAGGAAAGAATCACATGTTATCTACTAAACCGAGTTTTTAGCTCGAGTTATTGACCCATGGTACACCATTCCTCACTCTCAACATACACTTCTACCGATTTCCCTCAGGATCAGTTAGCGTAAGGTTCACAACATAACATACAACAACAATACTAACATAACGGTGGCACACACATAACTACCATAACGTCTCACGTATGGTATGCATACAAGGTAGATCATGATCATACATCCACAGGGTGTAATACATCACTTTACCACATTCTGCACCCAAATTGCAATCACCATACGATAGGGTTCATACACTCACCATATGACCTCAAATCACAGCATGAAGCATTACATATTTGTACAGTCATACATACGATGAACATAATACATCACAAGATAACATCCATTGCTACATAACAAGGTGGTACACACATTTCTTTAGAAGTATGGTAACAACATCATGATACAACTCCTTTCTTTTAACATCAATCTAGTCAAACAACATATTGATACACCTACATATCACAATATGCCACAATGCTCCAACACTACGTCATCCACATTATAATTCTTTTCACATGTCACAAACAGTACTTCACATGTGAACTCTTCATAGAATCCACAAGGAGGGAGAATACTCCCATCCCCAACATATCAACATGATAACAAACACGCACTAAGTGACATACACTTCATGTGCGTTCACAATATCACAATTACGAAAATAATCACATCACGTTTAAAGCACATTACTCTTCCAATATCCACCATCATCATGCAACATCATCATGATCATCATACAGTATCATCATGTAACATCACCACCACCACGTAATATCATCATATAACACCAATCCGGCCCATAGGTTCGAGAGCATGAACCTACGCTCTGATACCAAAGTGTAACGCACCAAACCATATCAACACAAGGACAACACAATGAAATACAAGATAACTTTTTTTTGACTTGCTTTGACACAACACGACACAACATGTCGTCACAAGGTTACAACCAATCACTAGGAACCACTTCTTACGGGGGAGACCACACGGTCAGCACCGAAAACGTTCACACCTATCAAGGACAATGTACTCTTCTTTTGACAAGACAACATGGAAGTCCAATCTACATGACACACTCATAGCTAGGGCAACCCATGAGGAATTTCTTGTTAAATTTTCTTGTTTACTAAAGTTTCTCTTAATTCTTAACTTACGTTCTTATAAAATTTCATGTAATGATTCACACAATTCTTTTCACAAGGGAGAACTTCTTTCTTTTCAACGGTTGACTAAATAGCTTAAGGCCAAGCTTTCTAAACTAGGATCATCAATTTTATGTCCAAGGATTTTATTCATTTGATTTTAGAACATTTTCCATTTCTTACAAGGTTAATTAAACTTACTCAAGTCACTAACACATGTTCCACACCTCTATTACACAGGTGAATGCATAAGTTCCGATTGAGTGGAAAGTACCGCTTAGGGTTCATAAAAATAACCTTCTTGTTTAAGGATCAAATTTGACCTTGCTTAAGAAATATCACCATGAATTAAGGCATGGGTTAACAGACAGGACAACAAAATTTAGCTTCAAGGTCACATGGTTTACTATCCGTCTTTTATTGAGGTTAAGGGTTTATCAAGATTGGTTAAATGTTCCATCTAGACTTTACTTAATTAATTTTTACAGAGGAAAACATTCCAAATGATAGAGAGAGATTTAAGGTTTAATTAATTGATTTCCCACCTACTTATTAAATCCTATCATCTTCTAAAATCTAACCATTGCTTTCACCATGAGGTCATTTAAGATTTCACCATAAAAGGAAAAGGTTTATTAGCTTGGCTCGAATAAAAAAATAAGTTATCATATTTCGTTACAAAAGATAGTTTCCTCTTGATTGTTCCAGGTCTCAAAGGTTAACAAGTAGATCACATCTACATTAATATATTCATATATATAAATTTTAGCTTTACTTTTATAAGGACTATCCAGTTCACTTTATAGTGTTTACAAACTCATGACTACTATGCCTTAGGAGGATTTACAACTCAACATTTTAACTCAAGGGAAAAGTTTAACAGTACCCATTTGCGAAAACAAAACACGGTTATATCAATTCATTCCAACATGAAGTACAAATCAAAGGGACATACCATCTCTCTTGAACCATGACTAGGGAGCAAGAGAGTAATAACATGGGACATGCCCCGCTACTATACTAAGGGTTAAAATTCACTAGAATATCCCATAACCAAGTGGTAATCAATTTTCATCTTCCACATGATAACCAAACAAACCAAAGTTTCAACAGTTACAACAACAATACTCTACAATACATTTACTAGGCACTGACCCTTCTTCTAAAATGTCCAAAGGCCCTTTCCAAATTTTATAACATAATACATATTCGTACAAAGGAACATCATAACCAAGATTGAAGCAATAATCTACAAGTTTTTCATTAATCTAACCACGTAAGCCATCTGCAACAATTAATAACCTAAGCCAGTTCACGAGAACTGAGCAAGATAAGACTATACATAGCAACAATAAGCTACTAGCTAACAAAACCATGAAAGGAAAGATTCTACTTCAGGAAATGGATCAAAGTTCTAACCTCTAACAACCTTTTGATACAAGATGTAATTTTCAAACATATCAACTAAGAAGAAAACCATAAGTTTTAGTTATGAAAATACCTCTAAAACTACAAAAGTTTGACAACCAAATACGCAAGACTATGGCATTTAAATGATTAGACACAAGAGTTGAGAGTATTAGGATTTCAATCATGTAATCCCGTAGATTACGTGATTGAAATATAAAGTGTAACCCATCAATCCACATTCTCAAGGTGAAGACAAAAGATAAAAACCAGGCCCGATCTTAGCTGCTGAAAGGATAAAGTTTTGGAATCGTTCCGTAGGGCCATAGGTCTAATAGGCTATAAACGAACAACGAGGGTAAAAACAAAGTTCCATCATGTAATCGAAAAGGTTTAAAGGATGAAAATCTTATATTCAAACCCACAACCATTATATCTTAGGTAATAAGTGACTTCATAGCTAATAAGGATGAGTGGAAAGGACGGTAAGAATGTCCGGAATAGGTATTGCCTAACAGCTTACCTACTGAACATAACCAGGGCCGGAATAGCGACAAGCCTCATTAATACCCAAGTTGAATAGGCAATCTAGTACTCTAACCACATCCTTGCAATTTTCATAATACCTTAGATTTATAACCATCCCGTTCTAGAGGAACATAACCATGAATCTAGACTTGGTTGAATTTTTCCGACGTCAACTCACTTCCTAATATCATAAACGATGTATACAAGGAAAAGGTCTCTCAACTCTCCTTAATTTACATCTCATCACTAATTTTATGGTAACCTATGCAGAGATTAAACACATAACATACCATTGAAGATAGATATCCTCCAATAACAAACTCTATAACAATGTAATCACAATTATTACGTTCGACACATAAACAAACTATTCCATAACTTATTTTCCATTTTTGACAACAAAATATATTCACGACCTTCCGTCACAATCATTCTAAATTTGCAATGAAAGGTCACTCATCAAGAAGGAAGTACAAACAAGTTTGACTAAATTAAGGAACTTCATGTTACCTTAAGCAGTTGATGAAAACCTTAACTTTCACGGACCATGAAAGATATTACCTTACTCCATCAAGGCATTATGTCGATACATGATTAAATCGATCACACAAGGAATCATCAACATACCATATCTTAACACCATAAAGGTCATTAATTTTATCAAATTTTACTCATCGAAAGAGTAAAATCAAAATGGGGTTCTATCAATAATTTATGCCCTTCTATCAACCCAGGACATATTTTCGGCCCAAAATTTCCTTCTTAACAAGATAAATATTGAACTTCTAATTTCCAAAAGCCCTAATAATTTACACAATACACGAAGTGCATAATCATGCTTATCATAAAAAAAAATATAATAATAATTTAACTGTATGTTTTCCTCTAGGGAAACAACATAACAGGAAACCAATACTAGTCAACGTTCCAACGTTCTACGGGCGATTACATACCCAGGTTCACAAAAGAAACAGCGACATTTTTTGCAGAAGGAAGTAACTTTAAAATTATATATCTATATATATATATATATTTTTTTTTTTCATATGATCAAACAAAGCATACACTGGGAACTTTGTTTGTTTTATATATATATAAATGGGTTTGATCACGTTAACAAGACAACCAACAGAAGAAATCCAGAAGTAACAAACTGTTAACCATATATTGAACACAAATCCACATAATCACAGATTTAAACCAATTTCTAGAAGGAGAAAGTTTCATTTGAAGAGGTTTATTAGATACTAGCATATTATGTATATAGTTAGTCTATCTTGTCTGTTTTAACGCATCCAGCAGGGATTGCTATAGCCACACGCCCTCCGCTTTATCCTCTGCTTCACTAGTCTTTTCTTGAAATATACCACACCAAGATTCCCTTTTGAAGGCATGACTAGAAGAATGCAATAGGTGGTTGTCCAAACACTAGATTGCTTCAATGCAGCTACTTTGGGGGAAGAGTCGAACTGCTTACCACTCAGTCTGAGAGCACTTGCGCTAGAATGCTAAACACCGACCAAGGTTTGAAGCTCAGACACAAGACATAAA
Organism: Taxus chinensis; assembly: GCA_019776745.2. Taxonomy (NCBI): domain Eukaryota; kingdom Viridiplantae; phylum Streptophyta; class Pinopsida; order Cupressales; family Taxaceae; genus Taxus; species Taxus chinensis. The sequence continues at coordinate 310,253,927 of CM034146.1, read as the reverse complement.
GATTACATCGCTCCTGGTTCTGAAAGGCATCTACCGTATTGATACACAATCCTTTTTCCTTCATCAGATTTGAGGACAACATCAAACTCTCGGTGCAACCATTGCAGCTGAAGCTTGTAAGGTGTGATAATTCCAACAACACCCTTTATGCCTGCCAACATAGTGACTCGTAGAAGATGCTCATATAGTTGCAAGGCAAATTGTGCTTCATGAATACTCTGATATGAAACAGATCCGCCCCTATCAGATTCTCTTCCATGAGTTACGTCGTAAGATAGCAAGAAAACAATAGAGAAACTTAACAATAAATTTCATCAGGTCTTCTGGTAATACTCCCACTGTCACGAATCAGTTTGGAGATACACACTCAGTGTATGTTCTGGATCTGAAAAAATATCCTGCTACCTTCATCTCCCAAGACATTTTCTCCAACATTGCATAGATCTCTTGTGCCTGTGGGTGCAATCTGTCGCCTACACGAAAGCATGCGCTAGTACTTGCATATCATGCCATTTCACGGACAGTATAATGGAAGGTAACAGGTTGGCCTTTTTCACACAGTTTATTGTAATGAAAATGTCTTTGCCTTCGTACTTCACTATCAAATTTTCTTCATATTCCACATACTTGCTGCACATTGATTTATCAGATTTGGTACAGGGATTTCGATGGATTTTGGCAGTCGAGCTCATGGCTTCAGGTTTTATGGGTTTGGGCCATACCGTAGTTGCATGTTTCTACTATACTGCAACATACATGTTGCCTGGCTAATTACTATTACAGGAAGTTGCTGTGGATCCCCCAACAAGAACACACCATACAGCACCCAATGGACATGGAGGAAACATACCTACTTCACCAGCTTGTGGATTCATCTAAAACCACCATATCTAACCCATGGCTAGGCGCTGGAAAACTTCCGGTCAGAACTAGAAACAACAATGAATGCAAAGCTCAGCCTCACTAGCAAAACTTTCCTCAAGATTTGATCGAGCTTCTTCCATGTTAGATCCACCACCTGGACAGAAGCGACTTTCCAAAATGAAAAGGCAAGACAGGTCGACTAAAACTTTATCTCATTTTTCTGCTACAGCTGCAAGATCTTGCAACAACTGATCATGACTGGTTACGTGCAACCAGAACACTAGGATCAACACCAACGGTTCCTTGAGCTCACCCTGTAGCAGCTGATGCACTCATCTCTCTCTGGAGGCCGCTGGTTTTCTGAGATAAGTTTACCTCCGACCCTGTAGCTACTGCCTACAGCTAAATCTTCCTCATGGCACTTTCCTAGGAGGATTTCAGTTCAACGCTCCTCGGATACTGCCTGCACAACACGATTTTGAGGATCCAAACCCTCTCACGCAACACCAGGGCGACAGACCTTCATTTCACCATTAATGCATCCACTGTTCAGAACACGCCAAGGAGGAGAAGGTCAAACTGAGGTGACAGGGAAGAGAAAAAAAACGTCCAAGAAGGAAACGCGCCCACCACCCACCTGCACGCATTGAAGGAGAATCAAAAAAATAGATTATGGCAAAGAAAGTGGGTCTCCATCCATTCCTCATGCAAGGACAGATAGGAAATGTACAGCGGGGCATTACACCATACAAAGGGTCTCCACAAACTCTTTCCCATCTTCCATATCATAAGGGAGGTTACACAATTTCCTTTATAACACCCACTTGAAATATTTTTCTAATATTAAATTACTATAAAGGGGGGATG